>CM053599.1:83204829-83232663 GCA_028646575.1 Pseudocheirus occidentalis
CTATAAACATTTGAAAAAAAATTCTCTAAATCACTATTGATTCAAGAATGCAAATCAAAACAACTCTGAGGTACCACATCTCTCCAGCCAGATTGGCTAAGATGACAAAACAGGAAAATGACAAATGCTGGAGAGGATGTGGAAAAATTGGAACACTAATGCATTGTTGGTGGAGCTGTGAACTGATACAACCATTCTGGAGAACAATGTGGAAGTATGCCCAAAGGGCTATAAATAATTGCATAACCTTTGACCCAGTAATAACACTTCTGGGGTTGTTTCCCAAAGAGATCATAGAAGTGGGAGGAAGACCCATATGGACAAATATATTTTTTGCAGCTCTCTTTGTGGTGGCAAAAAACTGTAAATTAAGGGGATGCCCATCAATTGGGGAATGGCTTAACAAGCTGTGATATATGTATATGCTATAAGAAATGGGGAGGAGATGTCCTTTATATGTACCGGGGGAGGTTTGTACAAACTTATGCTAAGTGAGAAGAGCAGAACCAGGAAAATTTGTACACAATCACAGAGACCAGGAGTGTTTTGCATTCAGAGCAAAGAGATTCTAACTTGGATTTGACCTCATATATGAATCAGAAAATAAGCCACTTACTACCAATATTAACTCTGCACAAAGTTCAGTTTTCCCTCTGGAAGAATGAAAGGAGTAATGCAATTGGAGGCAACTTTGTGTAAAGGATAGAATAATGACTGAAGTTAAAGGACCTTGAGTTGAATCTTGACCTTCCAATTCATTACCTTCCTTCTAAGTCTCAATCCACACTTCTATGAACGGGACTAGAATGGTGAGGAAACTTGAAACCAGGCTGTAAAGTGACTAAGGAATCTAAGGAACTGGGATGTCTAGTACAAAGACTGCAGGGGTAGAGCCCCTAAAAACCATCTTCAGTATTTTAAGGGTTTTCAAGTGAAAGAAGGGTAAAAGTTCTGTTCAGCTCAAAAGGCAAAAACTTGGGAAATACTCAGTTTCTTAAAACTGGAAACTACTTGGGAGAAACAAGGTTACCCTTTGTGTAGAAAGAATTCCTATTCTAGTATAGGTTAGTTGAAATACTCTCTGAGATCTCTTCCAACTCTGATATTATGTGATTTTATTGAAAGTCTAAATAAAACACAATCCTTAACTTCAAGGAGTGCACCGGTTAGAACAGAAATAAAACATAGAGAGAGCTGTAACAGAATAAAGTTTTATATAGACATATAAATATGTATGTATACATGCATGTATATATATACACATACACATATAAATATTGTATATACAAATACAGATTAAGTTCTTATAAAATCTCTGGCACCAAATTCAATATATACGTATGTGTGTGTGTGTGTACCCACATACAAACACATTTTTTCACATATAATATGTATGTCTATATTATATATTATATATATTATATATATGCATACACAACATTACATAAATATCTATGTAGTTCTGCACCAAATTATGGCCTAAGGATAGTACAAAAAAAAAGTACCTTGTCCTTTAAAAAACTGCTGGTTCCTACACAAGAGTGCTGACCATTGCTCTAGGCTTTTACTCTCCTGATTGTGTTTCTTAAAGCATGAGAGGTTGAATTTTTTTTTACTGTTTTCATGCCCTAGACAGCAGGGTAATAATTGGGCATCTTTGTCATTGGTTTCTTCCCTTTTGAGCATCAATTTCTTTGAGAGCACTTCACCTCTAAATTACAAAATTAGCTCAAGCTAGAAAACTGCTTTATGAGAGAATGAGGCAGAATTGCTCATGTAATCTCCTTGGAGAAGAAAAAGGTTGCTTTTTTCCCCAGGAGAATATAAATTACAAGCTAACTGATAAATGTGAGTTGTGGCTAAGGAAAAATGATGACCTCAAAATATAATAACCAGAGTAAGACTTGCATTAATACACAGTGATATTGACAAAGAAATATAGAAGTCACCATGGAAGGAACTTTGGAATAAAGGACGCAGCTCCTATATCTGGAGTCAGACTGCTCAAGCCTGAGTCCTAACCCTGCCACTGACCTTCAACTCTCTAAATCCTAAGAGTTAGTTAACAGTTTTTTCTTTAACAATAAATATTACTTTCCTTAGCTCAAAAAATGGGGAAATAATACCTTTCAAGTCTAGTCACAGGGTTGTTGAAAAGATCAACTCAGATGACATATATAAGGTACTTTTGAAAACCCTAAATTACTGAATTAACCCAAATGTATTAAGTGACTACTATATGAAAGGCTCTATGTTAAATACTTAGGATAGAAAGTCACAAGTAAAACAGTTCACAAGGAGTTTATATTCTAACAGGGAGATATGATGCACATGTATAAGTATGTACACTATGGTCAAAGTCAGAGAATCATCCCATCATTGACCAGCAAGGTGTTCCAAATATCTATGAATCCAATAGCAAGTGTGGTTCATGCATTCTTGAGACTGTGTGTGTTATATACTTCTGTAAGTCTTCATTCTGAACCTTGCTTAAGAGTTCTCAATAAATCTCTGGGGTCAGTGAACACTGTAGATAACCCTGTAACTTCAACATGGTGGTTTAGAGTGACCACAGGTGAATTTATGGCATGGTTGACACTTATAATAGTGATGTTAGAGCAAAAGAGAAAATGTACCCAATTATTGACATGATTGCCTCAAACCCTCACCTCATTCCAGATGCAGTTTCTTTATCTTTTATTGTTACATTAAATAAATGAACAAATTAGATTCATATTCTAATAAAATTGTTTCATTTGTACTTCAGACAACAATATTCTAGAAAGGTAAAGTACCCTAGTTTTTTTCAGATTTAGAGCTAGAAGGGAACTTAGAAGTCAAGTAGCTTAATCCCTTATTTACCGAAGAGAAAACTGAGACAAAGCATTTTTTCAAGATTAAAAAAAAAAGTATCAGAGCCAGGATTTGATCCAAGGTCTTCTGTTTCCAAATTTAATGTATTTTCCCTATGCCACACCTGTCATTAGTTTTACTTGTCTGGCTGATATTTCAGCCTCTCCTAGTCCTATGATGGTAATGGGAGTTCCCAGCTTGAATTTGTCAGCATTCCCTGAAATAAGGGAGGCCTTTGCCCCAGTATCAATCAATGCTCCGGTTACAGTATTTGGTCCATTTTTGTAATATATAATCAGATTGATATGGGGTCTGTAATCTCATCTGTGTATTTATTTAATCTGAGCTGAGACTTAGTCAATTTCAGATTCTCCCTGAAGGTGTGAAGAACTTAGATGCAATGGTTCAGGAGGATCTGTAAGGGCAACTCTGACTTGCTTATCCCATCTACTATTAAGCCCCCTTTCTCAGTATATTTTATATAGTACATTAGTTGGGAAATCATAAATTCTTCCTAAATCAACCCCTGCTCTCAATAAGCAGTCTATTTTGTCAGTCTATTGTGACTTTGAATCCACTAGCCATTTTACTCTTCTCTCTCAAGGAAATTTATCTTTTCCCCATTCTCCCAAGTCACTTAGCTGTGAAATCTTATTTAGCACCTCCAAAAGAGGGTGCCCTATTTCACCAATTAGTAAAGTCAGAAGTAGGTGTTTATAAGCATATTCACTATGATATTTCTACAAGAAACTGCTAAGGGGATATCATGGTACACATCTGCATCTCCAACCCTGATTGTAGTTCTCATTACTTCTTTTTTCAACTTTCTCATGCAATCTCTAAGTGAGTACCAGGGTCTGTGTCTACTAGGCCAGAAAGAATCAGTGGGATACATTCTACTGCATCCATCAGCAACTAAAGCTAAAAGATTGATCATATTGTTATCTCTTGCCACATGAAAATCTCTAAAAGTTTGCTGGACAAAAAGATTCTGACAAAAACCTGTAAATTTCAAGCAGTCCACACTATCTACCCCTACTTCTCCAGTCGCTTCATCACTGATTCTCACCATCCAAGACACCAAAAATTTTCCCAACCTTTGGGAGAATCTGCTTAATTTATCAATAACCTCCTACTGAGTGAAATTATCAATTTCTCAATTATCTCCCTGAAGTCTATTTGGCCTCACTGATTTTCCTGCTTCCTTCTCAGCATGGTGCAAACTTCTGGTCATGTAACATTGTATTACTTTCTACCCATGCACTCTTGTGGCAGTCGTCACAGTAACTAGGTTCAGTCTGTATTAGGAAGGCATGCAAATTCCCCTTGTTAGTTTTTTTTCTTCTTTTTATGAGCCAAATTCACAATAGCCCTCTCTTCTACCATCTGAGACCTACTACTTGGCTCTTCTAAAGGAGAGCCCAAATGCTGTAATACAGTCAACTTCTCATTCAAAACAGCTCATTTTTTTCTCCATCTGAGGAAAAATCACCATTGGGAATGGTGAATTAGTCCCCAATCTTTTTTTCTTGTAATAGCTTGTCTCTGTTCTTATATATAATATGGTAACCTGTTAGTAAAACCCAGCTCTTTCTATACATTGAATCCAGTTCTCTCCCTGGTTTTACTGGTATTCTTTTCAAACATGTTTCTAAATCTCTAGGTTCTCCCTTCTGTAACCTCAGTTCCCAGATTTCATAGAGACCTGTACTTTTAGCCCACTCTCTTATTAGGGAGGAATAAGGTAAATCCTCCCATCCTGGGACAGTCATTTCTTCTTCTAAATCCCTTCTGCCTCCAAATAGAGGTTCAATATTTTGCAATCCCATCCTCATCACCAAACAGTGCCAACACGATATTAACAGCACCAATGAACACTGTAAATATGCTGGCATAGTGCTCAATCACAAAATATAAGACTCTCCATATAGAAGACAGAAGCAAAAACATTTATCCAGACACCAGAAAATCAAATCTCAAAACCAGTAAGCCGATTCCATCACAGTAGCAAAGAAGTTACTAAACCATAACATCACAGAGAGTCATAGCATCTTTTAGCCTTCCCACAAAGCAACATTTACTCACCAGCCTATCTCCCTTGGATGTGTCCTCTCCTCCCTCCTTCCTGGCTGCTTTGACTCCCAGCTTCCTGTCAGCTCTGCTCCACCCTTTAGCAAATTCCTCCCACCACAAGCTCCATGTGATTACATTCAGCAGGGTATATCTTCAAAGCAAGGAAGGTCTTCAAATTTTCTTAAGCTTATTAAGGGGCAGGGAAGATATTCAAATTTCTATTACCATTACAGGTGGTAGTAATGACATTAGCTTTCATTAATGACATGAACTTCAACCTAAAATCTTAATTCTTTTCCCCTTAATTTCTACTGCTAAAGCCGACATTATATTTGCCCCAGGAATAGCCATCATTTTGCCTTGGGGCAGATGTCCACATTCTTCTCAAAGACCCATAAACCTTTTTTTCTGCTGGCTCATTAGTACATTTAACATACTATAAAAATGTATCATTTCCAAAAATAATTTATTTTTAAAGTTTCCAAACTACTTCCTCTTGCAATTTTTTTGATAAAGTAAAAACAAGTCTTGATTCAGTTCATTTCAGTTTCAATTAAAATATCTTTTCTAGATTTTAACTGTAGCAACTCTGGAAGTTAAAAATCATTAGATACCTTAAAAGAATGAAACCATCTGTTCTCTCCTTTCTCTGCAGTTTGTAGCACAGCCTGGCACATAATACTTTTCCAGAGACATGCATAATACAAGGGAATACAAATCCAGACACACCAGAAGAGTCACCAAGGAAGTAGACTTCTGCAGAGTCACTGCCCCATTTTGAAGAAATCTTATCTGGCCACCTTTTCCTCTCTGTTTGAAGGAAAACCAGCACTGAAATAAGGGTATAATGGTCCAATACTGAAACGATAGCCAAGAAGGCTTGCTTCTTCAAGTTTATGTGCTAGCCCAGACTTCTTTAGTACAGAAGAAGATTACTACCTTTATTATAGCCACTAACATTAATTGCTGCTCATAACTGGAACACCTTGCCTTTCTAATTCTGGTAACCATATAACCATCACCCCACCACCATCTATCCTCTTTCCTCCAACCTTGCTTGTATTTTGGAGAATATGATTCCCGACCTACAAGTCAAAAACAGCTTTATACACTTGGTAAACTCTTGCTACATGGTTAATCCCAGTGTTTAAGCTTGCTAGGCTTGCTAAAGGTTTATATTCGGTAACTGAGCCAGGCCATATGCATGGGAAAAGTTCCATATACACCAGTTCCATACATCCCTAAACTCAAGAACTCTTGGTTATCCCCATATAGGATAACAGATCCATAGCCAGAAGTGCCCTTAGAGGTCTTCAAACATAACTCCTTCATTTTAAAGATAAAGAAACTGAGACCAAGTCAAGCAACTCGCTCATCAAAGTCATCCAGATTGAATGTGGCAGAAAGGAGACCTGAGATTTGTGCCAAGCTCTTCTGCTCTAAAAAAAAAAAATCTAAGAAAAAAATCTAAAAAATCATTCTAAAGGCTCTTCTGCTTTTTTCCTCTTTCATCCCTTTCATTTTGAAAACAGCATTTCAGGAACTCTTACTTATTTACAATGCTGCCATTGTGACTGAAGAGATCACCAGAAATGAAGAAATTTCAGGAGTCAATAATGCATCCTCAGTGGGAGGATCTCAAAGGGAAAGAACAATAAAGTTGGTCACTCCCAGCAATCATTTTCCTCTGGAATCTTTCCAATGAGAGTACATTATTGTCTCCTACAATTTCATTACTTCTTACAAAGAGGAATAGAGATATAAATTGAAAGTCAAGTCCACTGGTAGCTTTTCACCACAGAATCACCATTTTCAAAATAAGATGTGGACAATCTAGGTTGCCTTGACAGGTATACTATGATCTTAGAAGGGGTTTAGGAGCCAGCTTGTGAGCCTGATTTGGGGAAACTGGCCTGTGATCAAAATGGAGTGGAATTTGTATTCTCTCAACCACTGCATCCCAGAGACTACCCATACCAAGATCATGTTCAACATCTCCCAGACTAGCTGATCTAACAAAATAGTTTCCTACTCCCCCACCAGCCATCCCAACAGCCTGCCTTGGACAGCTCAATGAAGAAGAGTCTTCACTAGTCTAGAACTCACCATTAAGTTGGAAATAATTTAACAGGCCAGGACCTTTGAATGGATCAGGATCTCTGCCCTTCTGATCTGCCCTGACTCTTGGTACCAAACAGATACTCCTTTAAGCATGATGAAGTAGGATACTTGCTCCACAACACCCAATACTTTCTTCTCAGGTGGTTGCTGCTTACACAATCACACCAGGTACATGGAGGGCAGCACACTACCTCACATTTCTACAGGTCTTGGAATTTTCCTAAGTGCTTTCTTTATAACAACCCCTAAAAAGTAGGTGACAAAATGATCATTATCTCTACTTCCTAGAGGAAGAAACAGAAGCTCAATAGACTGACTGAGTTGTCAATCAATAGTTACACAGCTAGTGAAACCAGAATGAAAGTTGAGGTCCAGCATTCTAAGAGAAAAATGGAATTGATGAAAGTATATCATCAAGGAAATAGCGGAGTTACATTTAAAGGACATTGCAGTTTAGTAATATCTTCCCTTACCTGGATTGGGTTGAAGATATTCAATTGTCTTGGTCATTATTTCCATCACAGCCCTGCTGGTGACATCCACTTTCTGAAAGAAGAAAAAAGCATCAATGAAGAAAAAAACAGGTGATATAACTTTGAAAGGGCTCAGAATGCCAATCAAATTATCAACTAATCATGGCATCAAAAGACGTATATTGAAACATATATCCGATCTCATGACAGAGAATTGACCAACTAAAGGTACAGAGTGTGTGTGTGTGTGTGTGTGTGTGTGTGTTCAGTAGTCTGTTGGTCATGTCCAATTCTTTGTGACCACATGTGGGGTTTTCTTGGCAAAGATACTGAAGTACTTTGCCATTTACTTCTCCAGCTCCCTTTACAGATGAGGAAACTAAGGCAAACATGGTTAAGTGACTTGCCCAGGGTTACACAGCTAGTAAGTGTCTGAAGCCAGGTTTGACCTCAGGAAGATGAGTCTTCCTGACTCCTGACCTTGCATTCTATCCACTGAGACATCCAGCTACCTAGAAGTAAAGAATAAGACCATGAATTCTTAGACACATGTGATTTACTTCATTATATAATTGTTACAAAGAAGGGCTGCCACTCTGGGACTGGGAGGGGTGCAGAATAGAATGGGAAGAGATATTACAAAGTGATAGGAAAAGAAAAAAATTTTAATGCATAGAGGAAATATAAAGTACATAAGCATATCATAGTTTTATCATCTAAAGCATGTCCTATGAACTAACTTTTTGTGAATGGAATCTATTACTTATGCAATTTTTATCCAATAAACAAATATAAAAGTTAGGGGAACTTTAGTACTAATGCCAATTACAAATATTGATTTTACTCTTAGTATTCTTAATACTCCAATATATCAATTGTTGTTCACTCATATCCAACTCTTCATGACCTTGTGGATCATACTTCTGGCCAAAGATTCTAGAGAGGTTTGTCATTTCCATCTCCAGTGAATTAAGTTAGCAAACAGAGGTTAAGTGACTTCCCTAGGGTCACACAGATGCTAACTGTCTGAGGTGAGATAGGAACTCAGGTCTTCCTGGTTCTAGACCCAGTGCTCCATCTAGTTATCCACCCAGATGTTTCCTAAACATATTAATAGCAACGTGTATACTCATCAACATTCTGCTTCATGGTATAGATATATTATTAAAGCATATGGTAGCCTTGCTTTTGCAGGCAGTATTGAACCTGAACCATTCACAAACCATCACCCAATCCCTTCACAAGGTCTCAAGGAAAAGAGATGCTCCATCCCCCTGCATCACACATCTTACAGCAGGTTTCAGTGTCTCATGACACCCCCACATCAGCTAATGTTTCCCTTGCATAATACTCCTCCTCCAGCTTTAACACAATGTCAGGTCTCAACTGTCTGTGGAGAAGAAAAACATCTGGTCTCTATCCTTCTTACATATTGTGACATTTCTCTCTTACTTCTTAAGCTGCTAGTTTCTGTTACGGAAACCACTTGGAGTTGGTGATAGTGAAAAACATTTCCCCATCAAGCCCCAGAATTCAAAGTAAAGAATAAGAGACTTCAACTGAGAAACTCAGAATTTGGGGTGGGGGGCTAATTCAAAAATGTTAAAGTATGTAAAGCATACTTTTTTTGTACCAAATGTTTACTTATATTGTCCTTAAGATTTAAAAACAAGCAGAGATTAACATCCCTTGGCAGCCAGACTCTTAATGAGATGGTGATTGGGTTTAGAAAAACTGACCTTGCCAAGGTCTACTAGCTTGCTAATATCCATAGACATTATTATTGAGGAATTTGTAGGCAAAAGTAGCAGCTCTCTAGAGTAGTAAACTTTTCTACCTAGAAATGGATTTTGAATCAGGAGACCTGGATTTCAATCCCAGTCCTGATACTGAACCTGAACTTACTTCTGCTCTCCAGGTTTCAGTTTTATATTCTATAAGACAAGAGCAGCTTTAAATGCTGTAAAATACAAATTCTTAGGAGGAAGAGACAGTTTTCCTAGAACTTGAAATAATTATGATTTTGATATTTTTTATTTGGTATTTTCCATAAGTAAGTCATCCCTCCTTCAGAGTTTAGAAGATGGAATATTCCCTGCCCATACACATTTGAGATTCCCCATTTCAGGACATGATAAATATAAATGCATCCCCATCCTCTGCTCTGGGACTTGTTTGCTGCACTAGCTGTTATCTGAAATTACACTCAGCTAATACTGCTCCTATGGAACAGCCACACTAAAGGTCAAGTCCAGAATGCAGCAGACCAAGGCACGTGTAGTCCTAATTTGGAAACTGTGGCATCATTTCTTCAGAAAAAAAATGACAAAGGAAACACTTTTATTTTGTTGCTCCTGGGCTCAGCAATGTAGATGGTGCCAGTGATGACACAGAGGAATGAGCACTGGTTGTACAGTCAGAGGTTGCTCTTGTTCAGTGATTTTTTTTTAGTTGTATTTGACTTTTTGTGACCCCATCTGAGGTTTTCTTGGCAAAGATATTGGAGCAGTTTGTCATTTCCTTCTCCAGCTCATTTTACTGATGAGGAAATTGAGGCAAATAGGGTTGAACGACACAGCTAGTGTCTGAAACCAGATTTGACTCAGGAAGATGCGTCAAATCTTCTTGACTCCAGGCCCTGCATTCTATCCACTGCACCACCCCTCTGCCCATGGTCAGAGACCTAGGTTCAAATCTCATTTACTACCTATGTGAACTGGAGCAACTCACATCATCTCCTTGTACCTCAGTTTCCCCATCTGTAAAATGAGAAAGTTGAACTAGACAGTACTGAAGTTCCTTCTAGTTCTATTTTCCTGAATTAAAGTTTATTATTGGGCACATTTAACTACAGCAGAAACATTGAGACTCTTGATTGAGAAGTTCTGGTTTCTCATTCAGCAAATCCACCCAGCAACTGGTTCCCAGGAAAATATCCAGTAACTTTTAGCAAAGCTTTCATGGAGTTCATGCTCTGTACGTGTATGTATGTGTTTAAGCAACAAAAACGGTTTCACATATTGGCAATTAAATTACTGGGGAGAAACACTTACTGTGCAGGGAGTCTGTGGAAGCAACACATTCCCATTATTACATTCAATGGTCTCACCGAGGAGGCTGTCAGGGTTAAGACGCAAACACCTGTGTTTTCAGCACATCTCAGCTGGAGAGTGTCTTTAGTGGTTGATACTAGAGAAATGAGCTTTAGGAATCCCCACTTGCTTTATCCAGCGGCAATACTCGATGTCAGCCTCTAATTTATTTCATTCAATTGTGTAATTGCCCCTTTAGGAATAAAGCTAAACTGAGCTCTCTCTCTCTCCTCAAAACTGCTGATCCTATGAAGGAGGTTCTCTTGGCAGTGATTTAAAGTTGAACTGCAATGCATTTTATGTGATTAATAAGCAAAAGAAAAGGAGAAATGGTTTGAGATTCCAGATCTCCTGATCTCCATGGCTAACAAATTTCAATTGCCCCATTAGTGGAAACAGGGAAGAGGTATGGAATACAAAGTTTCCTGCAGAACTGTGCCAGCAAGACACAAGGTCTGCAGGGTAGACAAGAGTCTGCTTCCTGGGTTCCAGATGTTTTTTTTCACAGTTCTAAAACTTATATTTTGAATTTATTTTGTATTTTGAATTTATTTTATATTCAAAGGGGAAACAAACTATGTAATGAGGATTTGTAATTTCATGAAAATTCTCTGTTTTCTACTATGCACATGGAACTGTTCATTTTTTGTGTTCAATTCAGAATACAAAAGTTAATTTTAAAAAGAGAAAGAGATGCATCACAGTTATGATGTTCCAGCTTCCCCTTCCAAAAGGAAAAGTGAGAGATAATGTATCCTTGGGGCATGACAAGCTTTCTTCTCCATTACCAAAGGAACTTAAGAGTACTTTGGATGTTCTCCTCATTTTCTATTTTGATTTTCCATCCTTGTTTCTTTTATCTCCAAGCAGTTTGATTTAATCTAGATTTCTCAGCACCTTACATGATTCCTTAGCAGTTGCCACTTTGGTTCATTCTCCTCTTTGCTCGTGTACCATTAGGGTTGCTCAATTCATCTTGTTCCAAGACTCCCTTCTACCATAACTTCATCACTCCCTGTTTGAACCTTCTAAGTCTTTCTGTCTACTGACCTTTCCAATTTGCTTACTCATTTTTATCTTGTTAGCATTATTTGTGCATCATTAAATTGTAACTCCAGGGAAGTGTATCATTGTTCATGGCTGCCTCCTTGATGGCCTAGTCCACAGCAGGTGCTTAATAAATGTTTGTTGAAATTTAGTTTGGACCAGCATCTTACACAGCAAACTGCGATAAACTCAAATTCTACATATGACCTAAATATTAATGGTCATAGCATTAAAAAAATAGAACCAAATCAGGTACCTTTTACAAGTATGGTTAAAGCAACCTCAGGTATATATGCTTGCAGGGAACACAAGAAGCTTATTCAGGGGTAAGGGTAATATTTAGTAAACAGTTATGTATTATATTAAAATTGATTATATTTCATAAATAAATAAAATTGATTTTATTTCTTATGTGCATGTATATGCTAAATTCTTGACTTTATTTCCTCTCATATTTAATAGGGGACATGGGAAAGTTTAATGAAAGCCTAGAGATATGGAGATTGACAAAGTTTAGGAATCCCTGGGCTAGGAGGAGAATTCTTAATCCAACAAGGGACAGACACAGTCACAAAAAAATAAAAATAAAATATTATTACGTATATGTACATATATAACATTGAGAAGTATTTGGGTATAATACATATTACAACATAATATATATACAATATATTATAACCTATATTACATATATTTTGCAATGTAATATGTGTATATGTGTATATACAGACATATATATGTGTGTGTATGTATACAGTAAATATAAAATCATTTTAGAGAACGGGAGTCCATAGGATCTAGAAGGAATCGTGGAAGGCTTATGTAGGAGGTAACTCTTAAGCTGAACACTGAAGGAGATTGAGAACATTAAGAGGTAGATGCAAAGATGGAATGCATTCTAGGCATGAGGAATAATAGCCTGTGCAAAACATGGAGACAGAAACTAGAATGTTATAAATAAGGGAAACGTCATCTCATTTGCTTGAAAAGGAGTAGTTCATATTAAAGAGAATAATATGCAATAAACCAAGAAAAGCAGTCTGAAGAAAGTTTGTGAAGAGTTTAAACGTCTGAGATTTTAAAATGTTATCCTATGAGCAATAGGGAACCATTGGAAGTTTGGGGGCAGGTAAGTAATTGGGTCATATCTGTGCTCTAGGAATATCACCTTGGTAGTTACATGGATTATGGATTAGAGAAGAGAGAGACCAGTTAGGAGGCTATTGCTGTAATCCAGATAAAAAGCTAGGAGGGTATGAGGCAAGCTGGTAACTGTGTGAGTAGAGAGAAGAGGAGAGAGGAGAGAGTTGCTTTAGGAACACAATTGACAATTTTTGTCAAATGGTTAAGCATGAAGGGATAGAGAAGGAGAAGGAAGGAAGGAGCATTTGCAGAGCTTGTACTACATGCCAAGGCATGGTGCTAAGTGCCTTTACAAATATCTCATTTGATCCTAACAACAATCTTGCCAGGTAGATATTGTCATTCTCCATTTTACGCTTGAGAGAATTGAGGCAAATGGAGGTTAACTAGGAAGTATCTGCATCTGGATTTGAACTAAGGTCTTCCTGCCTCCAGGCTTGCCACTTGGCTGCTTCATGGTGCTTTAAGCAAGAATCAAGTTTAGTTTAAGAATCAAAGTCACTGCAAAAGTGATGATACGGAAGTAGTGAAGCAGGAGGAAGGGTGGGTTAGGAGAAAAAATGTTAAGTTCAGTTTTGGACGTATGAATTAAAGATGCCTAAGGGAATAACCAGTTGAAATATCCAGTAGATACTGAAAAGAGGATTGGAGTTCAGGAGAGAATAGGGTCAAGTATTTTTTAATACATATAGCTGAATTCATGGGAGCAGATGAGATTATTGTGAGAAAGGGAATGAAATGTAAAGAAACCTTGGACAGAGTCTTGGCATATATCCACAGTTATTGTACAAATCATGGATGACAATCCAAGGCTGGTCAGCAATGTCAAAAGCTTCACAGAGGTCAAGAAAGGTGAGGACTAAGGACCATCAGATTTGGCACTGGAAACTTCGGAAAAGGCAGTTTCAGCCAGGTGAAGGTGAAGGGGTGGAAAACTGAGTGAAAGGAGAGGAAGTAGAAGCAATGAATATAGATGGATTTTTCTAGGAGCTTGACTATGAAGAGAACATAGATACAGGATGATAACTTGAGAGATAAACAAGGTTTTTTGTTCATTTGTTTATAAAGAATAAGGAAGACCCAGGCTTGTTTGTAGGCAACAGGGAAGAAGCCTGTCAATAAGGAGGATAGATGAGAATTAAATAGGCATAAGACTGTTTTGACTGCACCTTGTCTTTCAAAGACCATTTTATCTGTCAGTTCACAGGGAGCAGGGCTGACTGGGTTTGGAGAAAAGCCTATGGTTTTTTAGTAAGGTTTTTGTTTCTCCTGAGGCTTTTTTTTTGCCAGATGGTTGACTTGGCTTGTGGGCTTGGCTGTAAGAATGCTCTCCCTTGGAGTTACCATAAATGAGGAGCAGAATTGAAGGCATATTAAGGTTTACCTATGTTAAAATAGATTTTTTTACATTTCCTGCCTGTTTTTTCCTTTTTAATTACTTTTTATTGGTTAATTTTCCCAATGAATTTGTATCATGTATTAATGTGATGCTCCAGCTTTTTATTTTCCTCCTTTTTCTAAAGGTAATTGGGATGGAAACTACCCTATTCTCCAGATGTATCATCCTTTTTACGTTTGCCCAGAAACTGGAAGATTGGATCACTCTTTCTAAGAAATGACTCATCTGGATCCCTTAGCCATATCTGGTTATGCTACAAAAAACAAGATCTCCAATCTCTAGTTTAAAGTTACCCTTTATATAGAACTTTAAGGTTTGCAAAATACGTTAAGTGCATTATTTTACTTGATCCTCACAACACTGTGAGGTACTATAGCTATCCCTGCTTTACAGATGAAGAAACTGAGTCTCAGAAACATTAAATGACTTGCTCAGAATTACACCACTAGTTAAGTGTCTCAGACAGCACTCTCTCCTCTCTGCCACAGAACTAGTAATACCTAACAGGGGTACAGCACCTATTCTGCTGCAAGCACTGTTCAAAGCACTTGGCACTTATTGCCTCATTGGATCCTCACAACAACACTGTGAGGTAGATGCTGTAATTATGCCCATTTTGCAGTTGAGGAAACAGAGGCAAATAGTGGTTATGCAACTTGCTCAGGGTCACATACCTACTAAGTGTCTAAGGTTTGGATTTGAACTCAGGTCTTCCTCTAACCTTCCTCTACAGCTCTAACCACCGTAGCACCTATCTACTTTCAAAGCAGATGTTTAACAACTGGAAAATGGCTAAACAAGTTTTAATACATGAACGAAATGCAGTACGACTGTGCCATAAGAAATGATGAATATTATAAATGAAAAAATGCATGGCAAACCTCATGTGAACTGAGTTGTGAAAGTCTTTAACGTCTAACAGAGGATCTCATATTTCATCTCAGAGTTAAAGGGGAGATTTTTGAGCCAAGTAGTAACTGGTCAGACTTATGATTGAGGAAGATAGACTGGAGACAGGAGAGACCAACTGGGAGGACATTTCAAGGGTTAAGATGAGAGGTGATGAAGGTCTAGAACAAGGTCATAGCTAGAGTCAGCAGAGGGGAGGGTACAAATAAGAATTGTTTTGGAGGTGAAATCGACAGATCTGCCAACTGATTAGATACGGGTAGTGAGGGAGAGTAAAGAAGAGAGAGTAATGCTGAGGCTTAGAACCTCTGTCCCTGAAAGAAGATGGTCTCCACAGAAAGGGATGAGTTAGGAACTGATATCAAAGTGAAGTAAAACAATCAGAAAAGAAAAAATGAATGCAACAGCAGAAATAGAAAGCAAAACAACAAAACAAAAGAAATTGAATGCTAGGAAATTGTAATGATCAAGTTGGAACCTGAAAAAACAGAAGCCACTTTCTGTGGCTACTTTGCAGAAGTAGGAGTCTGAGAATGGAAGACTGCATATATCAGGTTTTTTCAATAGAGTGCTTAGTTTTTCTGAACTTTTCCCCCTCTTTTTCCTTCTTCACTATAAATGATGGTTCTCTGGGAAAGGGAGGGAAGAACAGAAATTATCAATAAAAATGTATTTTAAAAATTATAATTCAAGATGCTGATTGCTAGTTCTTTGCCCTACTGGTAATGGCAAGTCTTTCCATCCCTATTCTCTTGACCTACACCTGCTACAAATTTAAACCACTGTATGTTGACTTTTGCTCTGACCTATAAGGTTTCCAATCCTTGGCTAGTCTGTCCTACTTATCTCTAAGTGAAGTTACAGTCATTAGTTAAACTTTTGACATCTAAAAGAGACCAAGACCAATGGAGACTTTCCTGTTTTGGTGTATGGGTACACTTTTTTGATCGATAAAATGTAAGCTTTTTGAAGCTAAGAATTGTCCAAATTCTTGTGCCCAGCATGGTTCCTGGAACATAACAGGCACTTAATAAGTACTTACTGATAAATTCATTGTGAATTTAAATAGTACCAAATAAGCTAGTATCCAACTGCTTGATGCCTTAAGAATACTAGAATCTCTCTTATAGGGCCTGATTTTTCCATGAATACATCTTTGATGTTCTGCTCTTTCCTTTTCATTAGGCCACTCTAGTAGGTTTTATCCCCTAGTCTACACATTTTCCCATATCATATCAGTTGATCTTGTTCTCTTCCAACCAAAAACCTTGCTATCTAGCAATATCCCTCAGCTCCCCAAAGCATCGCCTAGTCCAATGATATCCAAGTTAAGTAAAAATAGAGGCCACTCATCTGTACATAAGGATCCCTGGAGATCACAGATTGACAGTTTTAAAAGGTATTTATGTTTTATGCATTTATATTTATTGTGTTAATTATTTTCCAATTACATTTTAGTCTGGTTCTTGCCTAGAGTTATGTGCTTGACACTTCTGACTCTTCATGCCTGGATTCCTTATAACATCCACAGTTATACTCAGGGATCCACAGTCAGCATCAACATTTGAAAGGAAAGTTTGATCTATCGCAACTTTAAAAAAAATTGAATACATACTTTGTTTAACACAGGAACTCCAAACCCTTTACAACATATGCCTATTGTTGCAAAATTCACAATTGGTTTTTAGGACAGTTCATAATTTGTTTGTTTTCAGAAATTCTACTAACCAAACTAAGAGCACAAGTTTTAAAAATAACCATTGGCAAGAGTACAACTGTCATATTTTGCAGTTTTACACTTTCATCAACATGAAGACCTTAAGATACCATGCCTATCACCTCCCCAGTTCTTTTCTAAAGATGTGGCTAAGGCCAAAGTAGATACTGTGAGTGGTAAGACTACAGTATTTTGGTACTCTAGAGACAGTGTCTGAAGGTGGAGTCGGGTAGACTTGTGCTTTAGTCCCATCTCAGACACAAACTTGTATCTCTGGACAAATTATCTGACCCCTCTCTCACTTTCTTCATCCATGACAGGAAGAGTAATAACTGAGAGACTTGCCTTATAGGGCTGTAAGAAACAGATGAGATAATGAATATAAAATAATTTATAAACATTAAGATATTATATAAATAACATCACCATCATCTCACCTTTTCAAGGAGAGTTAGATAGAAATGGTCCAGAGACAAGTCTTTCTCCTACTATTCAATTTTTTTTATATTTAACATTCTGTGGATTATTGTACAGGTGGAAAAAAATGACTGCTCTTTGTAACTGAATAAAAGGATCAGAATGTAAGCTCATCTTCTGTTGGGTCACTAAAAGCATCATTACTATAACTCCAAAAGCAGAGAGGACAATGGGGATGATAAATCACTCATCCTGTTCCTGAAGGTTTTTGATATTCCATGCTAGGAATTCATACTTTCAAAGATTTATGGAAATTATGAGCATGTGGCATGGCATCATATTACAAATGTTGTTTAAGTTTTAAGCAATTTATCATCATCATTTTTATTATTGTTAGATGCTAATAAGCCTTCACAATGGAGATAATTTTCCAAAAATCACTAATAAAAAAAACCTCAAAAAATACTTTCCAGACTCAATTTACCTTGGAGACAGTACTGTTTTCTCTCTATTATCCTTTACAACAATTTTAATTAAGCAAGTTTCCTGATTTTGAAGTGTCTTCATTGATAATCTGCTGTTATTAACCGACAAGGGATTATTAATTCTATCCTTTCCTTCATGATTCCATTCATGGAAAGAAAACTGAAAAAGCCAAAGTCCAAAATAACTAGACTCTCCCCTTTCTTTAGCTTATTGATACTGAACCTGATATTTCATTCAAGCACAGAGTCAAAACACCAGCAGCTCCTCAGTCCATATGAAAAGCAAGTTGTGGCAATGCCAACAGGCTTAATGGTTATTCTGTAATAAATGTAATTAAGGATACCTGTAACTCTTCACACATATGAGAAATAGCATCCACTCTTCCATTCCTCTCTTCTCTCCAACATTACTCAGTGAAGTGCAAAAAGTACTCAAGAAGACAAAGACTTACCCTTTCCATTTCTTTGAAGTCATCATCTAACTTGGTTCCTTCTGCTCCTCCGACCTTCTCACTCACTTTCTGCAAAGGGTAAAACATAGAAGAGAGTAGTTGTAAAAGAAGTATCTCCAAAGACTTGCTAGGACCCCTTGCCTCCCAACCTAATTGCCTCTGAACAGTTATGAAAAAACACCATGATCATAGCTTTCTTTTGAATGAGAAATTTCTAGAGATACAAGGAAAGGCAAAAATATCCCAAACAGTCACTGCTCCCAAGGCACTCACAGTCTAATAGAAGAAAACACACAAACAACTATATAAATATAGAAAGAGAACCAGACAGGTTATGGAGGACTTTGAAAGCCAAATGGATGGTTTTATAGTTGATCCTGAAGGAAAGAAGGAACCACTACAGTTTATTGGGGCACCTAAGTGGCACAGTAGATAAAGTGCTGGGTCTGGAGTCAGGAATATTTTTGGTTTTCATAGTGGGCTAGAATATTCCTGAGTTCAAATCCGGCCTCAGACATTTACTAGCTATGTGACCTTAGGAAAGTTACTTAACCCTATTTGTTTCAGTTTCCTCATCTGTAAAATTAGTTAGAAAAGGAAATGGCTGACCATTCCAGTATCTTTGCCAAAAAAACCACAAATGCAGGTTTCTCAAAGAGTCGGACACAAGTAAAAACTACTCAGCTACTACAACAAACAGTTTATTGAGTAAGGTGTGGGGTGGGACAGGAGGGGGGGTGATATGGTGAAGACAACCATAGAAGATGGTTTACTTTACATGCTTTACTTTCCTCTACCCCTGCCCCTTCTAAGGCTAACAATAGAGAAAACATGTAATTTTTTTTTTCTTGCCTGCAAGGACAGTTAGAGGCAGTTTTCAAAATAACAAATTGCTTTTCTTAGGGTAGAAAAAAAAACTCTGTTATCTTTCTCTTCAAGAATGATGAGGTGTATGGGGTGGCTAGGTGGCGCAGTGAATAAAGTACCGGCCCTGGAGTCAGGAGGACCTGAGTTCAAATCCGGTCTCAGACACTTAGCACAAAAACTAACCGTGTGACCTTGGGCAAGTCACTTAACCCCAACTGCCCTCCAAAAAACAAAAAAAGAAAAAAGAAATTTAAAAAAAAGAATGATGAGGTGTAGACTCCCCTCTATGTGGTTTTGTCTTCATGAGGACTTTTCTTCAGAGTCTTTCCTGTAACAATAAGCCTCTGAACAAACTCCTTTTGATCTATTATTCCCATGTGTTTTGCTGGATCTATTATTCCCATGCGTTTTGCTTGGATTTTTACACCAAAATATTAAATGTATAAATCTCTTCCTCTATGCATCCAGCTCTTTCTTAAAGCCCTCTTCTTGTGGAATTATTACTACCTAATAAGGTACCACAGGAAACAAACGGGACTGTTAGAAATATGGTAAAAGATCTGTCTTCTGAAGCTTTTATGAGAGACTAAAAGAACTTAGGTACATAATACATACTTGTGGGTTTTTTTTCTTCTACTCACACAGGAACATCAAAGAACTTCTTTCATCATTCAATTGTTTTCAGTCATGTCCAACTCTTTACGATCCCATTTGGAGTTTTGTTGGCAAAAAACCTGGAGTGGTTTTCCATTTCTTCTCCAGCTCATTTTATAGATGAGGAAACTGAGGCAAACAGGGTAAAGTGACTTGTCTAAGCATCTGTGGCCAGATTTAAATTCCAGGAAGATGAGTCTTCCTGACTCCAAGCCTGGCACTCTATCCATTCCATCGAAAGAACTTCTAGCCCTCTATGAAGACCAAAAGTTACTTTTTGATCAAAATAGAAAACCAGTTAAAGAATTGATCAAAATCAGGCAGAGTTTTGTTCCATCTCTCACTTCTTAGTCAACAGATCAGGGCTTTGCATTATTCTTTCCTTGGCATACACCAGCAGATTGTTCTGCAAGCTTTCAAACTTACTGCTTCATAGTGTCATGTGGAATAAACATGTGGCAAGGGAGAGATTTGCTATTGCTGTGGTTGGTAATGGCTGAAAAGCATCACAACTGTTATACATAATGACTAAATCTTCAGCATTTATGGGAAAATTATAATTCCAAGGAGCATCTACTATATGTCTGGCACATAGTAGGGATTTAAATGCTCGACTGATGTGGCACCTGACCTAGAAACTATGTAAGATACAAAACAATGGTCACGTTACTTTTCAGGGAATCAGACACTCTCATTCTCCTCATGCACCTATAGCCACAATTGCACACTCATACTAATAGAAAAGTATTAAACTGGACTATTTCAGGGTGGGTTGGGGGGAGAGTTTACCAGTATATGATTCAAAATGGCATTAACATTTTTTCTGAGGGATATTTGTTTTCCTAACATGAGTTAACATGTTAAACCAAACAATCAAAACAATAAGTCAGTATTGTGGGAGAGGGATAGAAAGCTTATATAAGACAAAATTCCTTCCATTGTGAAGTCTATAGTGTGATAGAAAGATAACAGCCCTCATATTTCTATATGAGGTGTTAAATTCACAAAGATAATGCCTCAGTCATTGATATAGGAAATACAAGCATTGTTTAATAGGTGAGGAAAAGCTCAGAGATATTAAGTGACTCGCCCACCATCACATAACCAGCATTAAATACTCAATTCGAATCCACTTGTCTTGGGTTCAGTCTCCACATTCTGCCACTCCATCTTTCACTGATAATATAGGTTCACCCTTCTTAGCTTTTCCTCAATATTATGCTAATAAAAATGTGTTTATTACATATAAACTACAAAGCAAATACCCTTAACATTTCTAAGACTTAAGATAGTTGGAGGTGGGTTGAGAAAGCAAGTTTCAGAGTCAAATCTTCCAGCACCAATCGAAAGAGATTCTCCTGTTTATCACTAGGCATGAAGTGATGGCAAAACATTTTCCTTACTTAGCCAATATTATACACACATACATATTATTATATCAAGAGCAGCATTCTCATGTCATTTAAGCTTTTTGCCACTGTTTTAGTACAATTTAGGTGCTAAGATCATTATATAAAAAAGATTAGAATTACATCTGAGACCTGGACCATCCTCTTGCTAAAGACAAGGAAATGCTCTCTGTGAACTGGCACCTGTTTGACTGGTATGGCCCCAATCCTGCAGGATGAATTTATGTTAAGGTTAATTAGCCCAGAGGTTAGAAATATTCTTCTCCCAACCTAACCTCTTGCCAGGGGTTGGCATGATCTTCATTCTTCCTTATTAGGCTATTTAGAAAATATCCTCATAGAAGCTAATGACCTTATGAGAAATCAAAATACTATAAAACATCCAAACAAATGAAAAAAAATAGAAGGCAATGCGAAATATCTCATTGGAACAACCCCTGACCTGGAAAACAGATCCAGGAGAGATAATTTAAAAAATTATTGGACTACCTGAAAGCCATGATGAAAAAAAAGAGCCTGCAAAATCATCCTTCAAGAAATCCTCAAGGAAAATTGCCCTGATATTCTAGAAGCACAGGGCAAAATAGAAATTGAAAGAATTCATCAATTGCCTCTTGAAAAAGATCCCCCCCAAAATATTCCTAGGGATATTATAGCCAGGTTCCAGAGTTCCCAGGTCAAGGAGAAAATATTGCAAGCAGTCAGGAAGAAACAATATGAGTATTGTGGAAACACAATCAGTATAACTCAGGATCTAGCAGCTTCTACACTAAGGGATCCAAGGGCTTAGAATATGATATTCTGGAGGTCAAAGGAGCTAGGACTAAAACTAAGAATCACTTACCCAGCAAAACCAAGTATAATGTTCCAGTGGAACATATGGTCATTCAATGAAATAGAGGATTTTCAAACATTCTTGATGAAAAAAACAAAGCTGAAGATCAAATTTGATTTTCAAATACAAGAAGCAAGAAAAGCATGAGAAAGTAAACAGGAAAAAGAAATAGTAAGGAATTTATTAAAGTTGAACTATTTACATTCCTATATGGAAAAACAGTAATTGTAACTTATAAGACTTTTCTCAGTATGAGGATATAGGGAATATATATGTATACTTACATATATATGTATATACATACATATATATTTATGTACAGGAGGGTGTACATGCATATGAATACATATGTGAGTGTGTGCATATGTATGTACATATATACATAAAGGGCACAGGATGAGTTGAATATGAAGGGATGATGTCCAAAAACAAAATAAAATTAAGAGGTAAGAGAGGACTATATTGGGAGGAGAAAGGGAGAGATAAATTAGGGTAAATTATCTCATATAAAAGAGGCAAGAGAAAACTGTTACAAGGGAAGGGAAGAGCAGGAAGGTGAAAGGGAATGGGTCAACCTTACTGTCATTGAATTTAGCTTAAGGAGGGAATAACAAACACACTCAATTGGGTATCTTACCCTACGGGAAAATATGAGGGTAGAGGATAAGAGGGGGGATGATAGAAGGGAGGACAGATTGCAGGGAGAGCATAGTTAGAAGCATACACTTTTGAAAAGGGACAGGGTCAAAGTAAAAATAGAATAAGTGGGGTACAGAATACGATGGAAGGAATTATAGCTAGTCTTTTGCAATATAACTACCATGGAAACGTTTTGCGTAGCTACACATGTACAATCCATATTGAATTCCTTATCTTCCCAGTAGGGGTAGGTGAGGAGGGAAGAAGGGGAAAAAAATCTGGAACTCAAAGTTTTAAAAACAAATGTTCTAAAAAAATTGCTTTTTACATGCAACTGGGAAATAATATATATAGGCACTGGGGTATAGAAATCCATCTTGTCCTACTAGACAGTTGGGGGGAGGGATTGAGGGAGGGTGTAAAAGAGAACAGATTGGGGGAAGAGGTATTCATTCAGTAGGTTCACTATTTTGGGATGGGGTGTAGGGGAAATATGGGGAGAAAAATTTGCATCTCAAAATCTTGTGGAAATGAATGTTGAAAACTAAAAATACATAAATTGGAAAAAATTCTTAAAAATATATTTTCACATAAAAAAAAAGAAAATATTCTCATTTCACTGGACCTGACCATACTACTATCTTCCCCAATGGTAAGAGAGCACTCTCCTATTGGTGCCAGCTGGCTCTTTGTTTTAAACTCTATATAAATTTGAGCTGCAAGAGGGCTCTGGGCCTTTGTCTAGAATATAAAAGCCATTACATAGTTCCACATTCAAATGCTACCCTATTGAGTGCTGCCCTTGGCTGAGGGCAATGGGGACCTCACACTGAGACTGCTGCCTGCTGGTATCTGTTCTCCTCCTGCCCCTGTGTGGCTCCATTGGTCTTCATCCAAACTCTCCTGTACTACATTCTATGAACTAAAAGGACCATGATTAGGTTCAAAAATATTTACTCTGTCTGATAAAATCTAAATACAGGGTTTTTTTGTTTATTTTGTTCAGTTGTTTTTCATTCGTTTCTGACTCAATAATCCCACTTGGGGTTTTACTGGCAAAGATACTAGACAGTGTTTTGCCATTTCCTTCCCCATACCATTTTATAGATGAGGAAACTCAGGCAAACAGGGTTAAATGACTTGTTCAGGATCACACAGCTAGTAAGGGTCTGAGGCCAAATTTGAACTCGGGAAGATGAATCTTGCAGACTCTAGGCCCTGCACTCTATCCACTGCACCATCTAGCTGCATTTTTTGGTTTATATTTAAATTTAAACATAGATGGCTGAGCAAGTGGAAGATAAAAGGGTGCTAAAGCAGAATATAGTATTTAAAAATAATAGATAAGAAGAGCAATTTTTTTTCAAGGCCAGGAAATAAAAGCCAATAGTATCAACAACAATTTAGAAAGAACATTATTCCTAATTTTCAGTAAGCAAAGTATTTTTCTCTAAGAGACAGGATGAAGCACTGCTTTGAGACTTACAGTCAAGTTGAAATTTCACCTAATTATACATAATAGTTGTTATGACCATGGGTAAATCACTTAATATCTATGACTCTCAATTTCCACATCTGTAAAATGTGGGCCAATAATATTTGCAGTGATAATGTAAGCAAAGGACCAGGTAAATTTTAAAATACTATATAAACATCAATTATTATTAAAATGATATTTATCCATATTAATCACAAGGAGAAAAGGAAACTGAAAGACTAAATAAGAAGCATATCACAGACAAACAGGAAACAAGAGAAGGTCTAGAACAACTACTTACCTAAACTCTTATATTGTTAAATAATAATAATAATGATAGCTAACGTTTATATAGAGCTTACTTAGTGCCAGTCACTGTGCTAAATGCTTCATAATTATAATCTCATTAATCTTCATAGCAACCCTGGAAGACAGGCGCTACTATTACTCTCATTTAACAGATGAGGAAACTGAGGAAAACAGGTTAAATTACTTGCCCGGGATCATATAGCTGGTAAGTATCTATGGCTGCATTTGAAATCATATCTTTCTGTCTTGAGGTCCAAAATGGTTCTCAAATAATAGCTCATCTACTTCCAGGATCTGTATGAAGCTCACTTTAAAATCCATCTCCAGCCTTTATTATTTTATTATATTCCAAACTGCCTGCTGGCTCTCTGGATGTGTTTCCCTGACCTCAAACACAATATGGTTAAAATAAAAATCAACCTCATTCCCCAAAACCCTCCTCAACATCCATATTTTTTATTTGTTTTGTTTTGTTTTGTTTTTGGAGGGCAGTTGGGGTTAAGTGACTTGCCCAAGGTCACAAGGCTAGTTTTTTCTGTTAAGTGTCTGAGGCCACATTCGAACTCAGGTACTCCTGACTACAGGGATGGTGCTCTATGCACTGCGCCACCTAGCCGCCCCATATTTTTTATTCAATCTTATTTCCCACAATCCCTCAACAGAAACAATTTTCCTTTCTCCAGAGCTCTTTACATTCCTCATATTCCAAGGTCATTCTTACCTCCATGCCCCTGATAATACTTTGATCTCTTCCCCACCTACCCTTACTACTTCTTCCAAACCCAGTCTAAGTTTCACCTTCCATAAAACCTTTGCTGTGACTACTCCTTGCTAGAAGTTAATGGTTTATTTTTTTTCTTCAATTCCTGAACTTATTACAGAAGTCATTTGTGTTTTGGAGAGAGATTGGATTAAGAAGATTAAGAAGATGCCTGAAGTCCTATTCAACCCTCATATTCTATTCCTAAATGTCTGTACCATTCATTTTGTACTTAATTGTGTGTGAGATGAATGATATATAGGCATACATTCATTCAATAAACATACATTAGACATTTATTGTGCAGAGAGCAATGTGCTTGTCTCTGGGAAGCAAATAATGATTAGAGAAGATATAGTTACTCAGGTATCTTATAGACTAGAAAGGGGAAATAAGGTACACAAAGATTTAACCGGCATTGGCAATTCCCAGGGAGCAAACTCCCTTTTCTAATACAGATCTATACCTACTCTACAAGTGAGTTACTTAGGGGCTCTTCGAAGTCAAGCAGCTTTCCCAAGATTGCACAGATAGTCTATGTAAGAGGAAGAATTTGAACACAAGTCTTCATGATCCCAGGGTCAGTTCTCTATCCACTATATCACATTATATCTCAAGCAGTGTTATCAGATATCTACTATGCATGATGTTATATAATATAATGTGAAATGTGAGGTAGAAGTCATTACTGAACAGATTAATCAGGGAAAACTTCATAGAAGAGGTAGCATTTGAGTGAGACAGAAAATGAACAGGTAAAGGTGAAGAAGAAAGACATTCCAAAAACAGGGAACAGAAAGGCAGAGAACTGGGAGAACATAAAGTGTGTCTGTGAGTATATATGTGTGTATGCATGCCTGTGTGTGTGTGCGTGTGTGTGTGTATGTGTGTGTGTGTGTGTGTATATTACATATGTATGTGGATAGATACAGGGAGAGAGGTATCTACATATCTATGGAGCTATAATAAAATCAATAAACACATATTATATATATATATATATATAAACATATACATACACATAGAGGAAATAAGGGTGATAGTTGGTTTGGCCATGACAGAGGACTTAAAAGAATCTTTGAAATAAATCTAGAAAGCTTGGATGGTTCCTAGTTGGTTAGGGCCGTACCTCCTAGGCAAAGGAATCTGAAATCTACTTGGTAAACAATGAAGAACCAATAAAAATTTTGGACCACACAGGCTCAAAAATGAGCCTAACCAGATCAGATTTGTACATAAGCATCATGCTGGTGATGATGTGAAGGAAGAATATAATTATGAAGGAAAAAGAGGAGTTGTATGTTGCTGGAGGGAAAGGGTTGTGTCTTGTTCACCCCCTCTACAGAACAGCACATAGACAATGTCACACAATAAATCACTACTGGTTATATGACTGGTATGTAGTTGAAGGAATGGGCTGTGTAACTATATGATTCAAAGAACAACCTAAAGACAGAGAAAAGGAAGAAAGATTTCTTGAAGCAGTGCTGGAGGCAGTAATAATGACACTGGGTCACTCTCCTTTTCAATATTTAGAAGGGTTTTATCTTGGCTTCAAAGTACAGTATCTGTTTTTCTTTCCAAGTCTCAATTTAATTCCAGAAGAAAATTTGGAAATTCCCTATTAACAAACTGTGATATAACATGATCCTTCACTTAGAACCAAGGTCAAAGAAAACCTCTTAGGCAAATGAAACTTAAATACTCCATGGTCAGCTTAAATATTACCTTCAGAAATATTAGAGCTGTATTAGGCATGCATTTTCTTCTGCAAAGCTGGCAGAGATATCAAAATAAGAAGAGGATTGTACATTACGAATGGGCAATCAAGTGACACAGTGGATAGAGTGCCAGATCTGGAGTCAACAAGACTCATCTTCATGAATTCAAATCTGACCTCAGATACTTGCTAGCTGTATGACCCACCTTGGGTAAGTCACTTAACCCTGTTTGCTTCAGTTTCCTCCTCTGTAAAATGAGCTGGAGAAGGAAAATGACAAACCATTTGAATATGTTTGTCAAGAAAACCTCAAATGGGGTCACAAAGAATCAGACATGCCTGAAAAACAAATGAACAACAATGTGAAAATATCAAATCCTATCAAAATTATCACCAAACTGAAATTTCTTTATCCAATCATATTTGTCATTTCATCTTTTCCTTTTATTTAGAAGCACAACAATTTTTTCAACCTTACCATGTTCTCTAATCCTTCCACCCCTAACTTCTTTCCCAAGTCATCAGCCCTGCACCAGCTACATTGTTCTCTTTCCCCTATCTTGACTCCTGGGCAAGCCAGTTCAGCTCTCACTATGCTCTACGGTTGAAGCCCTTGCTTTCTTGACAACTAACCATGCCTTCCCAATTCCCAACCTTGGATTACTTATATCATCAGCCATCTTTGCTCCTAATCCCAGGCTGCTAAATGAGCCTGGAGAAAATCACAAAACTGTCCTGCCTTCATTAATACAAATTTAAGTTTCAAAATCTCAACTAGGCACTCACTGCTGCATGGTAATTCTTTCCTACCTCTCTAATCTGCCATTCACCACTAGCTATCATGTTATTTCTCTTCTCCCTTTCATGATTAAACTCCTTGAGAAAACCATGTACAATTGTAACTTTCATTTCCCCCTCCTCTTCTTCAATTCTTAACCTTCTGTATTCTGGCTTCCTCATCATCATTCAACTGAATCTATTCT
>CM053599.1:83233163-83251502 GCA_028646575.1 Pseudocheirus occidentalis
AAGTACTATATAAAATGCTAGTTATTTTTATTATTGCTGGCTTATCTTCTTTATTAAGTATAATAGCTCTTTTAACAACTGGTCAACTCTGAAAGTTATCATAAATTACTGACCAAAAGGAGTAAGTACTCAGTACCCCCAAAATATCTAACACTAATCATTTCTTGAAATGCAAAAGGTGCTATGCACAAAGGTATGTATTAAGGCTAGAGAAGAGCTAGGTATTCTCAGTCGGAATGACTATTACTAAATTTATTAATTACAGTCCTATTTCTAATTCTTTAAGAAGAATCACCTGAAAGAAATAAGACCAGTCATCTATTGTGTAAAAACAAAGTAAATAACAAATGAAAAGTGCCTGGTTTATTACAAGTAGTTGGTTTGTCAACTCATGGACACCATTCATCAATGTCTATGTTCCAGGCACTACAGAAGGCCAATGACTTGAGCCTAAATTGAATAGGAAAAAAAAAAGGTGACAGGGCTGACTCACACTTAAAAAATAGCACTGCACTGCATTGCCAGAAAAAAAGTTATCTTTCTCTTTAACGCTAACTTACCCCTGGTGGTACTTTCATAGTTGCATATCACAGAATATGTATAGATCAAATGAGTCACAATTACAGGAAGTCAAAAGGATGACGGAGAGGTCAATATAAGTGTATGTAGGATACAACACACTCCCAATGGTGATCAATTATCAAAATAGGAGATAAATCAGTCATATGTAATACAAACAAGGCATAAGAGATAAACAGCTAAGTGCTACACATGGGTATATATAAAATATTTAAATGTCAAGAATAGTAGTCTCCAAAGTAAAGGACATGGCCCTCCTGATTAATTGTGGCATGACCTCAAGAAGTATGTGATCAAAACAGGAGACAGGTCAGAACCCACCCTTCTTGCGATAGACAAACATGGGGTTTATCTTCATACTACACAACCATATGCCCTTTTCCCATTACAAGTCACACTAAACACACACACACAACACACACACACACACACACTGCCCCCTTCTATGCCTGTGCAAGCTTTATTTCTTCCCCCATTCTGAGTCATGTATAGACTCCTAAGGGCTATTATAACCTGACTCAACCTGGGCACACTGAAGAAGTTATGCACTTACCAAAATTCTTCCCTGAATCCCACATATACACACCCATGTTATCTAGCACAGGAAAAATTATTAATAGAGTTGTACCATCAAAAAGGCACAGAGACCACTGATTCAGACTCAGTCAGCCAGCACATAAGGTAGATTTTCTATGGAGAAGAATTACCTAGAATGAGAAGACAAGACTAGGGAGTCAGAGTGAGGAGGGCAAGAAAGGGTCACAATTTGCCCTCAGAGTATCCATACCAATCCACCTATGTATTGAAAGCATACTATGAAGAATAATCATTTGTTCACATAAATAAGAATTAGTGCTACAATAAGAACTATTATCATGTTAAAATGTTGACTTAGGCAGAGCTCCTGCTAGAAAAAGCTCCAGGTTTGAAATTCATTCATCCTTACGGAATTCAAGCACATCTCTTACTGCTAGGTAGTAATGACTATAATAAACTAAAGGGAGCTCACATCATGAACTGTTATGTATGCTGAGAGGCTCTGTTGTGCAGCCCTATGTCAAAATATTTCTTTAAGAAAAAAAATGAAGTCAGGTTTTTGTAGAGAATTTTCAAATATTTTCAAAAGTAAAGTGTATTGTAAATGCTCTACTTCTTTGACACACAAATGCCTAGCACATCCAAAACAGCTAAAAACCTGGGTAACCAAAGAGTTTTATTTAAGAGAGAATTCACCATGAAAATGGGTCAAGAAGAACTTAAGACTAAAACATTAAATAGCATACATATGATAGGTATTTGCTAAAGTTTTTAAAAAGGCACTTTTTTTTGACTGACAATAGTTACAAAAGTCAACCTCCATTTGCATTTTAAAGTGTATCTGAATAACAGTAAGAACTTGCATCCCTATAGAACTTAAAAGGATTATAAAGTGCTTTCCTCCCAACAATCCATTAAGTTATGTGGTACATATGCTATTATTTTCATTGCACAAATGAGAATGGGGCTTAGATAAATTGTTACTTACCCAGGTTCACATAATTAATACATGTCAGTGCTGGAATTTGAACCTAAGATTCCTGGGTCTGGCATTCTTTACACTGAACCATGCTATTTCTTGTAGGGAAGCACACGTGGGATATGCTATAATTATGTGATTATGTGGTGAAAATGTAAGTGTATGAGAAGGCACATGCCTTCTACACTCCTTCAAATCCCTTCCAGTTCCATTAATTGGAATTCAAGCAGGAATTGGATATAAAAGGTTAAGTGTGATGGCCAATGTGTGGACAGTGCCTCTCCCATGGTGCTCAGTCAATAATGATAATCCATCATATATTCACATGCACATCATTAAGCCCCTTACTGGAAACAAATGCTTATCACAGTAAATTTTTAAAATCATTTTGCCCTGAGCTCCCAATTTCAAATACTCAGATCTCCAAATTTTCCAAACTTCCATTGTCTTGGAGGAATAACTCTGAAGAATTGAGCAAAATACAATAATACAAGGGCAGATAATACTGACGAAAGTCAAATGCTTCATCCTACATACTATCCATTATTCATTAACTACCTAATATTTATATACCCAAAGAACAGAAGATAGTCCCAGAAAAAGAGAATGTAAGTCTATAATTCTCATAAGGATTTTATTTATTTTTTATTTCCAGAAAAAAACACAAAAGTACAGCTTTAAAAGTTCTGAACAGGATCAAAAGCTTAAACTATAATAAAAGTGGGGGAGGGGGGAGCTAGATGGTGCAGTGAATACAGTACCTGTCCTGCCATCAGGAGGATCTGAGTTGAAATCCAGCCTTAGACACTTAACATTCACTAGCCATGTGACCTTGGGCAAGTCACTTAACCCCACTGTCCTTCCCTCTCACCTCCAAAAAGCCAAAAAAAAAGGCAATATTTGTTTTCAACACCGTATCTTTTATTGCATCATCTGAGAGTCCTAGCTCCTCAGCATCCCACAAATGCTCCACCACTTAGGGAGAACTGCTATCCAAGCACTTTCACTACACTCTTTATTTCATTGTTTTCCTCCCCCTTTCTCCAATTAAATAGGCTTAGATGTCAGAAGAAAGGACAAACACAAAGAGAATGAAGAAGAACATGCATGACACAGCTGAGAAAGAAAGCAAAACCTGGAGATTAGAGGGAGTCTTTAAAACCTTTTAAAAAATGATTAGTAACTTTAAAAATATTTAATTCAATAATGGTATAAATGATTGAACATAAGGTGAACCATATTATATATGTGCAGCTGGGCTATTTGATAACTGATCCTAAGATTTTATTGGAGGAGGAGGGTGAAAGGAAACCAGAAATGGAGCAGGCATCTTTCCAAAAGAGGAGCAACTGTTACATCTGGCAGAGTTAAATGGCTGATACATTTGGTTGGTGGTGGGAAGGCTGGAATAGGTGGGAGACATCACTAACTAGGATAAGGAGACTCAGGTGTCCAAAATAGAAAACACAAAATACATTCACATATAACAGATATCAATCCAGCTTCTAAAAGCACAGATAGTGTATTTGAATTTAGAATGGTATGTTATAGTAGGAGGAAAATTAGACCTAGAATTAGGGGGTCTAGATTCTATCTTGTCTGTCATCAAATAGTCATGTAATCTTAAGTAAGGCAAGTCACTGTTTTAAGTCTAGCTTCTTCAGTTAAAACGTGCTAAAGGAATGAGACTGGAACTGTTATTTCATTGTTACAGACCCTCAGGTGAAAAAATAACCAAGTGACCAATGCAAGTCTGTACCTTTTTGGAAACTTTAAGCTTTAGAGAGCTGTCTAGAGAAATGAAAAAGTGAAATGACTCACCCAGGGTCACACAGTTTGTGTTAGATGAGAAAAAAAAAACAGAAGTTCCTTAGCTTCAAGGCCAGATCTCTGTTCACAGTCACACTGCCTCTCTTCTACAGTGATAGGGAAGCTAAATGAGATAATTTCTCAATTCCCTTCCTTCTCTATATTCAGTGATCTCTCACGTCCTTTATTGTTCTAACATTGTAAACTCATTGTAAACTTAACCTAAGGGTAGTTATATTTTAAAGTCAGCTCATTGCATTAACTAATAAAATTATAGTGTTGAGTCATAATTACCAGATTAACTGGATAAATCTGTCATATTTCATTTGAAACAAAAAATCACTCTAAAACGACATATTTAGACATTGATTAAAAATTTAGATTAATGATTATCACAAAATTAAGCCTTGATTAATCATGCATAATTAGTTGGTCTCACAAGAAACACTAATTCTGTCCTGTACAATTTTGGGAGTGAGGCCAGATGTCAGCATGTATCGTGGGATTATAAATTACTAGCTGAAAGGAACCTTAGAGGTCACTTAGCTCAGTTCCCTTATTTTATAGATGAAGTAACCAAGGTCGAAGGAAGCTGAATTATTTTCTCAATGTGACATAGGATGGAACCATCAGAAGTAGAAAACTAATATGGAATAACTAAGTTTAAGCTGTTTATTGAGGGGAAGGAGAAAAGGAAGTATTTTCAACTCTCCTCCTTTTTTCTATGAGTCTTTCATATCCCTAAAATATGCCTTTGTTGATTATGGCTTGAGTATAAAGGGATGTCTTTGGGCTATAACACTGAAGTTCTACTATGGTATTTTTTATTTGAAATGCATTTTCATATGGTTTGTTTTGAGATTTCTGCCTGTGTTCTTCATGAGGAGTTTTTTTTTCCTTTTTGCTTTTTGGAGGGCAGTTGGAGTTAAGTGACTTATCCAATATCACACAGCTAGTTTTTGTGTTAAGTGTCTCAGGCCACATTTGAACTCAGGTCCTCCTGATTCCGGGACTGATGCTCTATTCACTGCACCACCTAGCTGCCCTTCATGAGGAGTTTTTAAGAGACTAGGTGAGCAAGAGGAAGCACTCATTTCTTTCAGGTCAAAATAAAATCCCAGGTTAGCAAAATGGATAAGCAAATGGCATCATCATTTTATATATGTCCCAAACAATATTAACTGAGTAACTTCGCAGAAACAAAAGTACCAAGTTTCATGCAGAGATCTCTGTACCATATTCTTATGCATTTTCTCTTTCTTATTAAAGCTATAATTGTCATAAAGTATGCCACTTAATAGACTTTCAAGCAAACACTGTTCCCTAGAATAAGATTCAAATTTGTTCTATATCTTATCCTTTTAATTACTCCTTTGTTCAAGTCAGCTTAACAAATTCAGGCAAGGTATCAGAACTAAATTTCTAAGCAATGTGATCCATCTCTAGTTCTTCATGTCACATCATGCAGTCATGGTTGGTATCACTCCAGTTTGTGAGTCACTGAAAATGTTATGTATAGACTATTCAGAGCAATTTTTATGTGGCACTTAGAAGGATAAATTACCCATGCGTTCTTTCTGTGACACACTGTACTCTCCTGTGCTCTCAACCTTGAGATAGAATCAGAACTTAGACATTCATGACATTCTATCACTCACAGACCCTGCATGGGTAGGTCTCATGGCATCTTACTGTTGTCAACTATAAAACAGTGACATGTGGTAGAAAACTGTGTTGACTTCTAAGTCTTTAGAAAAGAGAATGCATTAGTAGATTCTGGGCCAAGTTTCCTACCAGTGAAGTATGCATTGGTCTACTTTTAGCCATCCACTCTTATGTTCCACTAATGATATTCTAATTTGCTGAGGAAATTAATTCAGCTTCCAGAAGTACCCAATTACACCTTTGGAGCAGCTTAGACTGTGGGGGATTCCATATCAATGTCACTTAGGGGACTGAAATTAGCATAAATTGTGGAGCATAGGGAAAAAGCCTCAGTTTTCTGAATTCTAGTGCCAAATCCATCACTCAACAACTACTTGAAAACTTCATGCCTTATTTCATATCTATATAATTAACATTGCTTTTGTGAGACTAAAATCCATGGTAACATATCAGGGCAAAGATCTCCTGTCCCGGTAATAAGTTTTAATCCATTATCAGCCTTTTCTTGCATGCACTTATATCTTAAAAACATTGATCTGGCCACCCCCACAATTATCCTTACCTTGGAGTGTCCAAGTTTGGAAGTTTCCAATGAGGATACCATTTATATGACATGGCCATTCCATATTTAATATTTCACATAATGTGGCTTGGTATAGTAGATAGTGGTCTGGTCTTGGCATCTGGAAGACCTGGTTTAAATTCCATCTTTGATACATACTGGCTGCATGACTTGAGGCAAATCATTTAACCTCTCAGTGCTCTAGGCTACTCTCCAAAACTAGAAAATTGAGGAGAAAGTGCCAACCTGCATTAGTAAAGGGAGTTCTCACCTAGGAGTTCCCTCTACTGAAATCAAAGGTTCAATCACTCTAATGTAACTATTATAGTAAAACACTTCAATGCTTATATAATACAATGGAAGGGGAAGAAGATAAGCATTTACATGGTGTCAACTATGTACTAGGTTTTAGAATCTGACAAAGTGCTGTTATTTTCCCCATTTACAGTTGAGGAAACTGAGGCAGACAGAGATGAAGTGATTTGCCCAGAGTCATACAGCTTTAAGTATCTGGGTCCAAATTTGAATTAAAGTCTTCCTAACTCTAGGCTCAACACTTTATGCACTGTACCACCTATTTGCCTCTTAGTATAGTGTTTAAATGTCTTTTGGTCCAGACCAGTGAATTCACTGTTATAGGAAGCTCTACAGAAGCAGAAACTCCCTTTCTCAGCACAGACCTACAATTTATAAACTCATAAAGGTCCCTGAGTCACTGAGAGCTTTAGTGAATTGTCTAGAGTCAAACACATTAGAGGTTGGACTTGAACCCAGGTATTCCTGACACCAAGGACAATTCTCTATCCATTATCCCACTCTGCAACTCAGTGTTCACAATTTCATGATGTCTTCTATGTAGGTACATGTCTGACAAACTTTCTTTGTCAGCAGTCATTCAACAAGCATTTATTAAGAGACTCCTATGGATCAGACACTGTGCTAAGCACTAGCACTTGCACTAAGCACTTACACTAAGCACAAAAAGACCAAAAAACAAATGCAAAACCATCTCTGCGCCCAAGGATTTTATATTTCTAAAAGGTGGAGACAACAATGTATTGCTAGATATAACCAAAAAAAAAACCCAAAAATATATTTTAGATGTAGCATCAATTAAAATAAGGTAGATAAAGTAAAGAAAGCACTATATAAATAGTAATTATTATTATCATCATTTAGCTGCTGACCTTCTGCCACTAAGCCCTGCTAAACTTAGTCCTGGTGGTCTTCTCTACTGCAAGGGTCATACTTGAAGACTTTCCTGCTTAATAGTGTCACTGGCCTATAGGGCAGAGAAAGGAATAAGCATTTATATAACATTTTCTATGTGCCAAGTGCTATGTTAAAAATTTTACAAATATTATCTCTTTTGACCCTAACGACAACCTTGTTCAGATAGGTGCTATTATTATTACCACTTTACACAGTTGAAGAAACTGAGACAAACAGAGGTTATGTGACTTGTCAAGAATTGCACAAATAGTAAATGCCTAAGATTGGATTTGAACTTTTCCTAACTACAGGCCCAGAATGCTATGCACTGAGTATCCTCACTATAATGAGGCATCAGAGGACTATATTTATTATTGATGGTAGTTTTAACTTCTTGGGATCTTAGTACAGATAGGAAAAGTGAAAGAAAGAAAGATTTTATGACAAAGGCAAAATGCTTAAAATTAGTTTTCTAAGGAAAGAAGATCATGATTATCTGAATCAAATCAGAAACAAATCTGAGTTGGGATTAATGAAATAAAGGCTGTAAAAAGCTTTGCAAACTTCAGAGCATATACAAACATCTAATGATAATAATGACAGATCCTTGAAAGGAGGTCTCTAGTGAATCCCAGCATTATCTTTGGCTCTGTACTCCTCAGAATTTTTATCTGTGACATAGAGGAAGGCATAGATTACATGTCTATCAGATTTGTAGATTTCAAAGTTGAGAGGATTTCATTTCCAAAATATCTCAACAGGACCAATCAAGTAAGATTAAATTTAATAGGAATATATATAATGTCCTACCCTTAGGTTCAAAAATTCAAGTATGGGAGAATGGAGTAAGAGGATTAGAGAATAGTGAAAAATTTCACATGAAAAAGATCTGGGGGTAAACTATCAATCTCAAAAACAGTCTATAGTATAACATGGCAGCCTTAAATAACATAGTCTTAGGCTGAATTAACAGAGGCATCATGTTCAGAAAGAAGTTAAAGTCTAACCAATCTTTGTCTGACCAAACCTAGAGTCATGTACTCAGTTCTCTGTCACTTTCTGGGAAAGCCAATGAAAAACAGGACCATATCCATGAAAGGACAACTGGGGAGAATTGGAGACCATGCTTACGTAATACGATGTTCACCTGTATGTCTTTTGATCTAGATCTATGATTACTGGGGAGATTCGGGATAATACACTTACTCATATATAGACTAAAAAATTAAGTGGGGGAGATATAGACTACAGTAACCATTTCAAATGTTTGGAGGGCTGCCATTTAGGAGAGGCACATTTATTCTGCCTGATCTCAGAAAGCAAAATAGGACTAACATGGTAGATGTTATAGGGAGGTAGATGTCAAACTGATAAATGGGAAAAAGATGTAATTCTAACGATTAAAGCTGTCTAAATACCAAAGGGGCTACCTTGGTAGAGAGTGAGAGCCCGCCATCATCACAACTCTAGACTACAGACCTGGATGTCCTGGTTCTCGTTAGTCACAATCTGCTCCAAAAGAAGCCACTCCTAGAAGTGGTCCACTTTTTGACTCATAATCACCCATAAGAGAATTCTGAGATGATGTAACATTATTATGTTGCTGTCTTTGTTGCTCAGTACTTTTCAATTGTGTCCAACTCTTTGAGATCCCATTTGGGGTTTTCTTGACAAAGACACTGGAGTGGTTTGCCATCTCCTTCTCCAGCTCACTTTACAGATGAGGAAACTGAGGCAAATAGGGTTAAAAGTGACTTGATTAGGTCCATGCAGCTAGTAGCTGAAAGAAGATTTGAACTCAGGACTTCCTGATTCCAGACCCTGGGTTCTATTCACTGCCCCACCTATCTACCCTAACCCTACTATAGTGGCAAACAATTCCCTTAAGTCAGTGAATTGTAAAACTACTCAGGCTTGTTCCTAGGGCAATGCAGACTAGCCCAGTCAGTTCTTTTCTCAGTAGAATTCCTTGTCATTCAGTCAGCTCTCAGAATCTCATTACTACAAAAAGGAGCTTACAGGAAAACTACTGTTTGGTTCTCCGAGTAATGCAAAGCCCAACCAAGCAGAATGTTCCACTCAACAGAATGCTGAATTGTCCAATCAGCTCCCAGGCTATGGTTATAGTACAACAGTGGCAAAATCTATCTTTTCCCATTGCTTTTCAGTCTCACACTGCAGGAGTAAAGGACATAAAGGCAATCCAACAACTCTGAGAAACTTCATCTCTCTCCAACTATAGATGGTGCTAAAACTGCAGCAAGGTTCAGCTTGCCTGCAATGAACATGGCCCCTAAATGTTCCTAAGCCAATCCATAAAGCTCTGTTTCTCTTCCAGTATTTGAAGAACAACATGTGAAGCCTTCTTGTTTATGTCTTCTTGCTCACTGCTGACATCTTTACTCTTCCTGTAATCTTATTAACTCCTCTCTTGCTTCTTTCCTGCCCCTAATGGCTCAAATCAGTTCCCTAGTTAGTGACTAGGAGTGACTCATTTCCCCTTTGAGGTAAAACTCATGAAATCTGTCACTTATGAAACCAAACATCCTTATTTAATTGTCCCATAAATTCCAAACACTTGACTTACCACTTTACAAGTTTTAACTCTCAAATTCTAAAAAACAGTAACATGTAAATGAGCTGGAGAACCACAATTCCCTGCAGCCTCTTCCATCAAAAAGACTCTCTCAGTTCTCCATCATCTCCCCGGTTTTTGTCCTCGTTTTTTTTAAATAGAAAAAATGTGTTTCTTCACATATATTATTTTATCAGTTGTTCACGTGCAAAAGTTACTTTTTCATATCTTTTAGCAACTAAACTGTTTGCCTGCAAAGGGAAGTGTCCTTCACAAATTGATTCCATTCTTTGTGCAAAAATTCATTTTCTGCTCCTTTCAGCAACCAAATTACTCATAGTCAAAAATAAAATTAAAATTAAAAATAAAATCAATTAAATACTAGTAGTAAATATAATAATTACCATAGACTAGTGGAAAGACTTCTGGACTTGGAATACATGATTTGAATCTCAGCTGTTTACTAATTATATGTCCCTATAGGCTCAGAACAAGCTTTTCTGAGAGCACCTTTGCCTCATGGGATCGTTCAGTCAATCGTTTTTCATTTGTTTCTGACTCTCCATCACCTCATTTGGAGTTTTCTTGGCAAAGACATTGGAGTGGTTTACCATCTTTTTTTCTCCATGGATCTGTATATATTTTATTCTTACGTATTTTATTCTTAAAATAAGAATGCATTTTAAATGACTGCAAACCTTCAGGTACTTACAGTTACCACTATTGTAGGTATTTTTAAACACATTAATACTGTAAGGCTGAATGGATAAAGAAAAATACTATATGCCTTCTGTGGTAACGATATGATAATATATTATATGATATATATGATTCAAAATACAATGATAACAACTGCTACTCTTATTTCCATTGTGCTTTAAGGTTTATAAATCACTTTCTTCACAACTACCATAGAAGGTATTTCTATTTCTGTTTTGCAGAAGAGAAACTAAGGCTCTGAAAAGTGAAGGAATTTACCCTGGGATCATACAGTTAAAGGCGAGCTATAGGATAACATTAATGTTTAAAAATATAATAACAAATATTAATAAAAATTAAAAGTTTAATTTTCCAAAAAGTTTAATACCTAAAAATGCCTGGTTTTTGAAATAACTTACTAGCATGACATATTTTCTGTCAAATGAACTATATATAGTACACCAGCTCATAATCATTCTAAATGCTAATGACATTTATCTCTATGACTATTATGCATGAGGCATAATAATGCTCACTGTCTACCATGAAAAATCTTCCTGCTGTACATTTCTCCTTCAGTGAAATTCACTGCTAGATTCAATTATTCAGCTAGACCAGTGGTTCTCAACCTTCCTAATGCAGTGACCCTTTGATACTCATATGTGGGCATATCTACATGGGGGCGGACCCTCCTGGAGACAGAGGAGCCATGTCTCTGTTCCTAAAACCATCAGAAATATGTGTTTTCCGATGGTCTTAGGAGGCCCCTGTGACTCCTGTGAAGGGGTCGTTCAACCCCCAAAGGGGTTGTGACCCACAGGTTGAGAACCACTGAGCTAGACCATCCACTTACTTCTTAGCAGTTCCACAGATAAAATTCTGTGTTAGATGGGATATGTTTGCCAATGGGAAATATTGTTACTTTTATAGACCCATAAGGAAAGTCTCTTCTACATAAGAATTTTTTTAAAATCATTCTCTCTTTCTCTGTCTCTCTCTCTCTGTCTCTGTCTCTCTCTCTCTGTCTCTGTCTCTCTCTCTCTCTCTCTCTCTCTCTCTCCATCAATAATTTCTATCCCATATCCATATTTCGGTTGGGGACCTTCAGCAATGTTTATATGATTAGTTATCATTAACTTCTCAGAATGATAGGAGAGGTGTATCTCAGAAGCAATAAATGTCCATCCATCTCTTCTCAGATACTTAGCAGAATGACAGTCATTTCTTCTCCAGGCACACTGCTGGCCAGGCATCTAATATGGAGAAAGTATAACTACTGGGAAAACTCCACCTAGATGATAAGCTTATTGAGGGCAGGGAATGTCTCATTCAGTTTTGTATACCTAGTGCCCAGCAGAAGACTTTGTAGCACATCATGGGACAGAATAATGATCCATCCCTAGAGGCAGGCAACTGGACTTCTAGATGATGCTGTCACTAGCTTTGTGACCTTGGGCAAGTTGCTCAACCTCTCTATGCCTTGATTTCCTAATATGTAAAATGAGGCAAGTGAACTGACTAGTCTATTATGTGCCATCTAATTCTAATTCTAGAGGTGTGGTGCAGTAGATATAGCATCAGCCCTGGAGTCAGGAAGACCTGAGTTCAAGTCTGGCTTCAGACTATGTGACTAGTTGTGTAGCCCTGGGCAAGTCTCTTAACCCTGTTTGCCTCAGTTTCTCATCTGTAAAATGAGCTGGAGAAGAAAATGGAAGCCACTCCAGTATCTTTACCAAGAAAACCCCAAACAGCATCACAAAGAGTTGGACACAACTGAAACGACTTAGCAAAAGCAATCACTAGTTTAACTAAATAATGGCCGTTGATTTCTACCACATTATCAAAACACCTCTAAAGGACAACACAGGGCTAACCTGAACATAACTCTGAGATATAAGCTTCCTACTGCTGCTTCTCCACCTCAGGTATATACAATGCATTTCCAGAAATTAATAGTAATGTAGCCAGGTAATATATACTCACAGTACAATGAAATCATCTGAGAGCAGGAACTGCTTATTTTTAATTTTTATATCTCCAACACCAAGAGCCTTGCTCCCAGTAGAAATTAAATAAAAAACTGATGAACTGAATTTAAAGAATTCCACACTTTGTATATTAAGTTAATATAAATGTTAATGAGTGTTAATTTTATAAAATGTCACTACATAAAAATTCTTGCCATTTGGAAGTAAGCTGCTAACATGACACTGTTCTCAATAAAAATTTTACACCTGCCTAACAGATAATAGCAATTATAATGATGATGATGATGATGATGATGATGATGATGATGAAAATAATCCCATTCCACCCTATCTCTTACTTTAAGACCCAGATGCAATAGTTGCTTTACCTGACTAGGGTGTTAATCCCTCAGTGGTATTGAGAGAACCCAAAATACCACTGTTTTGAGGGATTTTGCCAGACTTTCACTGATGCATAATTATCTCTGGGCACATGAAATTCATGCTTTACATTACTATGGCTGCCATTTCACTGATTTGCTATTGGCTCCTTACTCCTGACTATCACAGGATAAGTAATTGTTGAGATTTTTGAAGGAAGTCGGGGGAAAAGGCAAAAATAAAAAGGATAATAAATAAGATCATCAAAAAGACAAGGATAAAATAACAATAGCACTTTAACATTTACAAAGACAATGAGAAGCTCTCAAGTAATCTGTAGCTTTGAGCCAATTAGTTCCTAAATCATATCTTATAATAAAAACTAAAAAAAAAAGGCAACATTGGCTTAAAAAATCAGAATCATAAATGTTTACAAGGAAGAAAATGTACCAGATTAGGAAAAAAGAAAACTAAATAAAAATCAAGAGCAAATAAATCTACTTATCTATTCCATATCCAGTGGCCACCATGGTATTATTATCACCAGATTCCTTTGTGAAATGAGGAGGAAAAGGCATTAATAAAGTTGTGTTAGTCTTACTAGGATTCCTTCTAAATAGAGGTGCCATCAGTTGATAAAAGTAAAGAGGATCTGTAAATCAAAAATAAAGCATAGAGACCTGAATCATTGATGCACCAGATGGTGTTCCATATCTCCAATCAACCAAGTTTTCAGTTTTATTTACAAACACTGAAGGTAGTAAATTCAAGGACTACTGTGTCAAGACTTACTATGACAGTGACTTATTAGAAAATCTATCCAAAAAAATTAGTGTCATCAAAAAATGCACATAAGAAATGCCACAGGAAAAAGGGCATTTTAATTAAGAAAAATAGCAAGGGAAAATCTAGGTCCAAGTCATGAACACTGGCACTAGGTGAGTTTCATAGACAACAGTGGGTATTGATTTAAATCCATTACCCTGCCAACCGGCACATGGGGACCCAGCATTCTGACATTAAAACTTATCATTCCTACCACTAAATCCCTCATGCCTTTTTTATGTGAATTATTGTCTAGTCACTTTTCCCCCCATTCTTGTATTTATGCCATTAATTTTTAATCTGTTAAAACTTTGTATTTATGCCAATTAAATATTATCTTATTAAATCTGATCCACCATTCTAGACCTCTGATATTTTACTAGGTGCTCACTACATAATTGTGCATGCTTGTTATCTCCCCCAATTTTGTGTCATCTACAGATTTGATAAGTATACTTCATGAAAATCACTGATGGTACAGAACAGTACTGGATCAATAACAGATCCCCTGGGAAGTCCAACTAGTGATGTCTCTTTAAGCTGAAATCAATCAACTTGAATCCAGTCATTTAGCACATCATTAATACTATGTAACATGATACCTCATATAAAAACAATAACAATAATAAGAACAGTAAGGTAGCTGCCGTTATTATCCCCACTTTACAGTAAACAATAATTAACTTTAACATAGTGAAATAGAAGTTCCTTGAGGACAGAGACTGTTCTACATCCTTAGCACCCTGCCCTGTGCCTTTCAGGAATGCTTAATGAACATCTGTTGAAATTAATGAATACATATCAGAAGAACAAATCATTGTTATCTATGAGTGATCATAAGATACAGTGGTTGTAACCATATGACTAAGCTTTTATTACTAAATGCATGACTAGGAACCTCAGCTGTTGCCTATTTAAAGCCTCTTTTGGTGATGAGGTATTGATGTGTTCTCATTTTAAAAGCCTAAGGAAAACCGGGGAATTCAAGGTCCCACACTGACAATATGGAATATAATAGAAAGATTAAATTCTGAGTCAGAAGGATTAGGTTCAAGTCAAGATTCTTACATTTACAAGCTGTGGAACTTTGGGTGTGCCACTTATCACTTCTCTCTATACCTTCATCCATACAGATTTTTTTTAAGTACATAAATACTTTGAAAGTTGAAGAACACTTGAGATTAGTATTAAAGAGCTTTAAAGTGTAAAACTGTGAACATGTCAGCTTTTAATACTACGATTTTTCTGGCCTACAGGAAATAAACTTAAGCAGGTTTCTTCACCTTTAGGGTTTTACCCTAGGACATGAACCACAAGGCTGGAGATTGAATGATCACATGATTCAACTTTATTATAAAATTATTCCTCGTGTGTGAGGATTCTTTGCATTGTTCATTACAATCCCATAAAATTAAAGGCATAGTCTTAATTACCCTTCTTTGATGTCAAGTTGTTCTTATTTAAATTAAATGAATGGTCTATATGAGAGATTACAAATTATTTTAAAGACAACTGCTTGTTAGCATATTTCTCCCTCACTTTACTTTTTGTCCATGATTTATTTCTATAAATAAAGCGCATGTCCTATTTTGACTCATTATCTCTGTCCCTCAACACCTTCTAGGTCATACCACCACCACTCCTGCCTATTAATAGATTTGTAGGGGTTTTTTTCCCTAATTAACTTTTTTTCTACTCCAAAGATGGTGCTGATTACCTACATCTTATTAAGAAATCTATTTTCTCTTTTAGCTTCTCTCTTCTCCTGCAGACACAATTCTGGAAATTTTCTTTTTTTCAAGAATCTACCTACTTTTGCCTCAATATCATGAAGCACTCTGCCTTCAACCTCCTAAGAGCCATTTTCCCACTTATCCACAACTTTGCTGTTTTCAGTAGGGAGAATGGACTACACATTACTCGGTCTGTGCCCTGTCTTCATTAAACAAAATAATCCAAATTCTGTGGCTGGATAATAGTGATAACAACCTAGCCAAATAACTCATTCTCCATGAATTTGATGATCTTCCTGCCAATAATACAGACTGAAAATCATCCATGCCTGACCATCCTGAGGGACTTTTGTCCAGAGTCTTCCATAAGTTCATCACAAACTAGAAACTTGACATCCTAAAGGTCTTCCTTGTATTCTTTGGACATTCAGAGGTTACCAATGCAGCATGTAAGTTGTCCATAGATTGTCCATCATTCTCGGCAGTGACCACCCCAATCCTTTTCAAGCATACACTTTCTGCCGTCATCTTTCACATCACTGCTCTTGCATAATTCCTTTCTAGTTGTGTTGCAGTCTGCTTAAGCCTTACATACACTTCTCTACTACCCTTTGGTTAATTATTAATCTTAATTCTACAAAATGCTAACACTTGCAACCATACAAAATCATTGGAAGAATGCCGAACTTCTAAAAAATGAGGCTTGGATCAGGAGGAAAGTTCAAATCATTAAACACACACACACACACACACACACACACACACACACACACACACAGTGCAACTTCCCAAAGAAAACTGAAATTTTTCCCCTGCACCTCTTCTATTGTAGACCTGGATCACTGTTCATCTTCAATGTCTGTCCAAGGTATGTTATACACACACAGATGCACACAGATGAATTCCATAGGTTTTCTATCTAAATATGCATCAAAGGCTGAACAATAAACATTCTCCCTTCATTTAGTTTTCACAGTTGGATAGTTAGAACAAATTTTTTTGAACGATTATGAATCTCATTTAGGAGATTCTTCAATTACCCTGAGATTAATGGAATTAGTGCAATAATTCATGAAACATATTAAGTGCTACTATGTGCTCAGGAGAATTTAAAAGACCTCATCATTTATAAGCAATCCCTTTTCAACTTGGAATCTATGTTGGAGCTCCGACAAAATCATAGTAAATATCTTCAGCAAACATGGGTCTCCCAATATTTGACCTGGTTCTCATTGTGCGTGTGTGTGCGTGTGTGTGTGTGTGTTTAAACATTTAATTCAGTGGGGAAAAAACACTACTTTAACAGATCTCCAACATGTTGTCTCCTGGGAATATTTCAAAATTATTTAAAATTCCTTGAAATTTATTATATATGGACATATTATATATTAATATAATTATGTTATATCATAATGTATCTTGCATGTATATATCATAATCTATATGAATATATTATATAGTATTGTGTCATAATACTATAACATGTACTGTATATTTTATGATATATAATGTAATATATTAGTTATAATATTATTGAGTGTCATATATATACCTTTAAAGGAATCTTGAATTATATATAATATATATTTATATAACATTTATATTTATATTTTAAATAATATGTATTATATTTATATATATAACATTTATATATACATATTTATATTTATATTTATATAACAAGCTTACCAACTGCTCTTCTACTGTTCCCTAAGTACCACCAGACTTTTCCATCTACCTTAAAGCTAAACCTTCCCATAAGTATTATTTCTCTCTCTTAGAATTCACATTCTTCAAATCAGGGGTTGTCTTTGTTTTTATTTATATCCACAGCACTTACCATAGCATCTTGCAAAAGGATGTTTTTAAATAATAAAAATTAATAATCATGGGGTCAAACAAGATTTTCTTTATTCTTCAAGGAATCCTACATAATTTTAATGTATGCATTGGATACAATTTTTGAAAGTCTTTAAGGCAAGGGTTTTTGCTCTGCTAAATCAATTTAAAATCAATAAAAAAAATAAGCACAGTAGTATCTTATATAATCTGCATTTTTTAGTAAATTATATGACAGTAAAGATGTGGTCTATTGTGCAATGTCTTCTGCTAAAACCTGACTGCCTCATTCTAAAATTCTCATCAAGAATGCCTTCAGGAGATCATGGAGTTATAGATTTAGAATTGGAAGAGGCCTTAGAAGACATTTAGTTTTCAGCCTCCTAACCCCACCCCTCATTTGGACATGAGAAAATTGAGTACCAGAAAAGTTAGTGCTCTTTCAGGTAAAGCATTCAGCCTTTCCTCCATACCTCCCCCAAAACTACTTGAAAGGATTAAAAGACTATAGATGTAGAGTAAGGAGGGACTTCAGAGGCCATATAACTCAATAGCTACACCTCACAAATAGTCGTAGTTGTAGTAGTAGTAGTAGTAGTAGTAGTAGTAGTAGTAGTAGTAGTAGTAGTAGTGGTAGTGGTAGTAGTGGTAGTAGTAGTGGTAGTGGTAGTGGTAGTGGTGGTAGTAGTAGTAGTAGTAGTAGTAGTGGTAGTAGTAGTGGTGGTAGTAGTAGTAGTAGTAGTAGTGGTACTGGTAGTAGTAGTGGTAGTGGTAGTAGTAATAGTAGTGGTAGTGGTAGTAGTAGTAGTAGTAGTAGCAGCAGTAGTGGTGGTGGTAGTGGAACAGTAGTAGTGGAGGTGGGGGTAGTAGTAGTAATAATAGTGGTGGTGGTGGTGCTAGTAGTAGTAGTATAGTAAGTAGTAGCAGTTAACACTTATATAGTGCTTTAAGATTTGTAAACAACTTTAAGAAAATTA
>CM053599.1:83251602-83283354 GCA_028646575.1 Pseudocheirus occidentalis
TGGTGGTGCTAGTAGTAGTAGTATAGTAAGTAGTAGCAGTTAACACTTATATAGTGCTTTAAGATTTGTAAACAACTTTAAGAAAATTATCTCATTTAATCCTTGTGATAACCTTGTGAGGAGGGTGCTATTGTCACACCCATTTTACAGACAAGGAAAATGAGGCTTATAAATCAAGTGACTTACACAGAGTCACACAGCAACTAAATATCTGAGGCAAGGTTTGAACTCAGGTCTTCCTGACTCCAAATGCAGGACTCTCTTCTAGTGATTATCTAGCTTGATAAGGCAAAGGGAGTTTAAGGATTTGTCCAAGATCACAAAGGTAGTAAATGGTGGAGTAGAAAACTCTTTCCCCTCTATGATGCAGCTTCTGAGGGAGCTGAAAAAAATCATTTTCAGACCAGTGAATCTGTTCATTAATACATATGTGTTGGATATATATTACCAATCAACAATTAAATCAGTGGTTCTCAACCTTCCTAATGTCGCGACCCTTTAATACAGTTCCTCATGTTGTGGTGACCCCCCAACTATATAATTATTTTCCTTGCTACTTCATAGCTGTAATTTTGCTACTGTTATGTAATGTAAATATCTGATATGCAGGATGTATTTTCATTGTTACAAACTGAACATAACCCGCAGGTTGAAAACCGCTGAATTAAATAGATCCAAAATGTATTAAGAGATTTACCTTTGGGAAAGTATGCATTGTTTTTAAGAAACTTCAACTTTCTGCTTGAAACTAAAGCCCATGTTTTTTAATATCAACATATCCCTCTGGTAATGTTTAGAAGTCATGAAATATCCCCATCTTCAAAGCATTTACATTATAGGTAACCAAGAATCTAATGAAATTAATATTTGTAAAGTGCTTAGCACAGTTGTTGGCATCCAATAAGCTCTACATAAATGCTTATTCCTTCCCTTTATTTCTCCTACTCCAATGAACATGGAAAGATGCATTTTGGGTTATACCCTGCTACTACTAAAGAACTGTAGGAATAGTGGCATATGATACTATCTGAAGGTTACCTGTAATATGGTAAAAATAATGGAAAATCAATGGATAGTCAATGTGTTCTACTGGTACCCATATAATCTCATAAATTCCAAAGGTAGCCCCCAGGATACTGGCTGGACCTCTGTGGAACATTTATTACCAGAGAATGGAGACAATAGTCACAAAGGAGAAGGAGAAGATGTGGCATCATCTGTGTGATTGGAGGTATATTTATGACATCCAATTGCTACTGATGTATGTGATTCTGGAGATAATAGGGAGCCACTGGACTTCATTGAGTAGGGTGCACTGGAGTAAAATGATCAGATCTGAACTTTAGGAAGATCAATTTGATGGCTGAGCAGAGGACAAATTATAGCAGGGAGAGACTTGAGGCAGGGGATATAACCAACAGTCTAGTGCAAACCTATTTCACAGGACTGTTCTGAAGATCAGACGAGATAATCTATGTAAAGCACTTTGGAAACTTTAAAGTGGAAATGTTAGTTGTTATTGTTTCTGATTTACTTTCAAGGCATACCTCATTTTATTGCACTTCATTTTATTGTGCTTTGGAGATGTTGCATTTTTCACCATTTGAAGGTTTGTGGCATCCTGAGATGAACAAGTCTATTGGTGCCATTTTTCCAACATCATATGTTCATGCAGTGTCTCTGTGTCACATTTTGGTACTCACAAAATTTTTAACATTTTCATTATTATTATTCTGGTTGTGGTGATCTGTCATTAGTGGTCTTTAATTTTACTATTGTAATTACTTGGGGGCACCATGAACTGCACCCACAAAAGACAGCTAACTTAATTGATAAATGTTGTGTGTGTTGTAACTGCTCCACTGACCCAGTTCCCCATCAATATCTCTCTCCCTCTCCTTGGCCTCCCTGTTCCCTAAGACACAACAATATTCAAAGTAGGTCAATTAATAACCCTACAAAGCTTTCTAAGTGTTCAAGTGAAAGGAAGGGTCAATCAATGGTCAAACTTCATTGTTATCTTATTTTAAGAAACAGCCAAAGCCATCCCAACCTTCAGCAACACCATCCTGATCAGTGAGTAGTCATCAACGTCATGGCAAGACCCTCCACTGGCAAAAAGATTATGACTTGCTAAAGGCTCATATTATGGTTAGCATTTGTTTAGCAATAAAGTATTTTTAATTAAGGAATATACATAGGGTTTTCTTAGACAATACTATTGCATACTTAATAGACTACAGTATAGTATAAACATAACTTTTGTATGCTCTGGGAAACAAAAAATATTTGCTTTAATGGTAGTCTAGAACCAAACTCACAACTCTCTAAGGAATGCCTGTATTTCACTTCACCTAAGACCAGAAAAAAAATTCCTTTGTTTCTCTGAATACCTCATATTTGATATTTTTACAGCACAATAATATTGCATTGTAATCAAATACCACCAGTTTATTCAGTCATTTCCCAATAAATGGATGCCAGTTTGAGTCCCGTTTCTTTGCTACCACAAAAAGCATTGTTGTAAATTTTAGGTATATATCCAATGCTGTTTCCATTACAACACTCTGGACTTCAGTTCTGACATCTGTAAAAAAAAAAATACAGATGACTTCTGCATTCACTCCCTACACTGACATTCTATAATTCTCTAAAATATACCAAATGATGGCAATTTTAACAGCAACACATATAACATCCACAGCATCAGTGTAGAGAATGAAACTAAGGCATAATATTCACCAGAACAATAATATTCAATAGAACTTTCTCAACTGTTCAAATTCCCATTGATCTGTCAAAATGATGTTATTTGTTCATTTAGTCACTGGCTCTGAGGGGGTGAATTTCAAATACATTTACCTACTTAATTAAGCAGATGACATTCAGTGAGGGCAGAAGTGTGAAAATGGAAAACAGACAGGAAAGCTGCCTCTGGAGATGTAATTAAGTAGTTCTGGGCATGGGAGATGAGCCCAAGAAAAGAATTAACCACATAATCATGGCATGCCAGATAGCATATGAAGGTTTTAAATCACCAAGAAAAACAATATTAAAGGCACTTCATTCACTCCACTTCTTCAGTTCCTTGGGTTCCTATGTTTCTTCATGTGTCTGAGCTCTAGCTGTTGTTCTAAGGATGCTCAAAGTAAAGCTATTAGCACATACCACAGTATTCATCCCACGCAATTCATTCCTTGGCAGTAATAGTTTTGCTACTCATTTTCTTCAGTAATAAACATGACCCATACTGCAATTCTGGTAACATGTGGTCAAAGAATACAGAATGTCAGGGTGGCTAGATGGCACAGCAAATAGAGCACCCACCCTGGAGTCAGCAGGACCTGAATTCAAATCTGATCTCAGACACTTAACACTTAGTAGCTGTGTGACTTTGGGTAAGTCACTTGACCCCAATTTCCCTACCTTCCCTCCTTCAAAAAGAAAAAAACACACCTTTCAAAGAACACAGAGTACGAAGTCACAGAATTCCAAATATCAGAATTGAAAGGGGAGTCAGATGCCGTCATCTTCTCCCTTCCATATCAGAAATGGAATCCCCTGTACAACCTAGACCAAAAGTCATCCATTCCACCTAAAACACTGCTAGTAAAGAAACTCCTCCATATTTCCTATAAAGGCAGACCATTCCACTTTGGGACAGCTGCCATTTACAAAGATTTTCCTCTTTCCAGTTTGATCCTGTGTTATTAGTCAGTGGTATAGTTGAGAGAGAGAAGAATCATAGGATTTCTTAATTGGAAGAAACACCAGAAACCATCTATCCTAATCTACATCAAAGCCAAGAATGGCTTCTTTAAAAGAGGTAGCAAGTGGACATTCCTGCCTTTATTTGAAGATGAATAGTCTTTTATCTACTGAGGTAGATTATTCCAAAGTGTAATAGCTCTAATTGTTAAGAATTCTTTCATTACTTCCAACCTATGCCTTCCTCTTTACAACTTCTCCCTATGACTCAAGAGTTGTGAAGCCTCTTCCTTACAACAGGTCATCATATGTTAAAAAAAATAGCTGTTATGTCCCACACCCCTCAGTCTTCTCTTTTCCAGGCTAAATATTCCCATCATGGTTGCCCCCTTTCAAATACATCCAGAACTAATACTATATTCAATATGAGGTATGACCAGGAAGAGGAGACGAATGGCACCTCAGTACTGTTAAACATTGTATGCCTCAATTCATTCAACAAGTTACAAATTCACCTAACAATGCCATCATCCAGCTCACAGCTTTTCATGCTGTCTACAAGGATTTTGTCAAAGGTTCTTTCAAATGACTTATTGAAATCTGGGTAATTGGTGTTTGATTTCAGCAATAATTTTACCATCCCCAAACCTGGTCTATGTGTGCTATACTTTATCGTTCATAGCATCACAATTTGTCATATTTATGGAGAGAGGAAAAAAAAGAAGAAAAACTCCACTTAATTCTGCTTCCTATATATCACTTAAGTATTTAGGAGCACTGTGATAGCTCCGTGAACATTTGCTAAGTATGAATAAGACATAGTCCCTGACCTCATGGAACTTAAAATTAAATAGTTAGGTATGACACATTCAAACAATTTCAATGCAAAATGATATAAAAATGTAGGAGAAAAGTATAAAGAAGGTGTTATATGGAGTCTCAGTGGTATCACCATAAGCAAATCAATTAATTAGCATTTATTAAGTACCTATTATATGGCATGACTTTTGCTAGAAAACAGGCATGTAAAGACAAAGATGAAATAACCTCAAGGAGTTTATCCATAAGGAGAGAAAAAAGCTAATTAGGTTTTAGAGGCACCACAACATGGAGGTGGGGTCGGGGAGGAGGGGGAAGAAGACCAGAAAAGGTCTCACAGAAGAGGTATCACTTGAGCTGAGCTTTGAAGAAAACTAGAGACTCTGAGAAGGACACTAGGAGGAAGGAAAGAGAGATCATAGTCTAGTAATGGAGGAAAAACTGTGTAAAATCGGAAAGGGGGTGGGGGGAGTTGGAACACTGCCCATGAAAGACAGCAAAGTAGTCTGTCTACCCTGCAGAATGAGTTCATCTGAATAACGTATAAGGCAGGAAAGATACACTGAAGTCATATTGGAAAAGACTTTAGATGCCAAAGACAGAAGTTTATATTCAATTCTAAAGGGAACAGGCAGTAACTAGAGTCTGTGGAGACGTGAGTGACATCAGGTCTCTGCTCTAGGAATTCTTCAGCAACTGTTGGGAGGATGGATTGGAGAGGGGACGTGTCAGCAGCAAGGAGAACAATTAAAGATGACAAAAGATGGCGACAGAGTTGGAGGAGCTGGAGAAAGACAAACACCCTAATGTACTCATCGAGCTGTGACCATTCTGTAATGCAATTTGGAATTAGGCTTAGAAATGACTAAAATACTCATATCCTTCAGCCCAACTTTCCTATGTTAAGGAAGAACATATATTTCAAGAAAGTCAATGACAAGAAACTTGGTCTTATATACACATATATGTATATATAACAACACTCTTAGTGGTACCAAGGAACTAGGAACAAAGTAGCTTCCCGTTAATTAGAGAACAGCTAAACAAATTGTGGTACACCAATATAATGCAATATTACAGTGCTATACAGAACAATGAATATAAGGTCTGAAGAAAAGACTGAAATATAGATATTCATACAACTGATGTGAAATGAAGTACATTGAACCAGGATTATGGTATGGAATACTTCAGATAATGTCAGAATTTTCTAATATGTTGCTTAATTTTGCTGCTTTTTTCTTCTTTTATTTTTTTTTGCCTTTTTTTTGGAGGGCAATTGGGGTTAAGTGATTTGCCCAAGGTCACACATCTAGTTTTTTGTGTCAAGTGTCTGAGGTCATATTTGAACCCAGGTCCTCCTGACTCCAGGGCCAGTGTTCTATTCACTTCTTCCTTCTCCTTTTTTTTCTTATTGATTATAACAGATGACTGGCTCATTTATGGTGGAGGAGAGATATAATTGGAGACTCAGGTCATATGACAACAAAAGATAGCGATAAGAATTTATACTTCAAAAAGGCCATTGTGATAGTCCAGGCAAAAGGTGATAAGGGTCTGAGCTGCAGTGATATAGTATAAAGTATATATAACTATAAAGAAGATGTTTACAAGAGATATAATAGAGGTAGCATAACCAGGACCTGGCAACTGTTTTGAGAATCAATTTAGGTCACTAAATAATGTCTCCAAGTTTATTCATTTGTAAAATGGAGATCAAAATGTTCCATTCACCCCATCTCCATCTATCTCACAGGGCTACTGTCAGAATCAAATTTTAAAGTGTACATAGAAATAGATGCCTGATGGCTAAAGGCTAAACAATTCATCCTAAATGAATGTTATGAAATCAAGAAGATAACTGAATATTTACTGTTCCATAATAAATGTTGAATAGGTAGCAACATGGTACAGTGGACAGAGCACTGGGCCAAGAATCAGGAAAAGCTGAATTCAAATCCTAGCTCAAATACTTAATAGCTGTGTGACCCTGGGCAAATCACTTGACCTGTTTGCCTCGGTTTCCTCAACTGTAAAATGGGAGTAATAACAGCACCAACTTCCCAGGGTTGTTCTGAGGATCAAATGAGGCAATAATTGTAAAGTAAAATAATTGTAGAATGTATTGTAATGAATTATAAAGTAATCATTGTAAATAACAGTGCTTGGAACATAGTGGGTGCTATATAAATGTTAGTTACTATTGTTATTGCTAGGAAGAATTGTGGAGAATGAAATAAGCAGAATCAGAAAAACAATATACGCAATGAGAACAACATAAATGGAAAGAAAAAAAGAATTTAAAAAAGAAAACGGAAAATATTTTAAAAGGGGGAAAAAGGAAAAAAAAGAATCAAATGTTACAATCATAGTGACCAAATTTGACCATTAATTTGACCAAATTCCTCTACTTTCTTTGCAGAGGTGGGGGGCGGTTATGGGGGAGAAATATTGTTTATATTATCAGACTGATGTCTTGGGTTGCTTTTCATTAGCTGTCTTTCTTTTTTGTTATAAGGAATGGTTCTCTAGGTAGTAAATGGAGAGGAGAATATATTAAGCACTAAAACTGATAGAAAAACAAAAGATTTCCATTTTTAAATTGCTTGGAAAAAACAAGCAATGTGTAAAAATGAAAGTGAATGGCAAAGAGGCTACATGAATGATAATGATATTATTATGATTCATTGGAATAATATTGAGCCAGTCAATAAGAAAATCAGAAAATGCAAGCAAATACAGAAAATGTAGGCTCTACTTTAGACATCTTATCAGGTATAGGTGGGAGCACAATGTCTCATCTGATACATACAAAAAGGTAAAATACTGGCAACGAAATTAAAATAGTCAAGAAATAATGTGTAGGTTTGACCCTTTTTAACAGATCAAAATTAGGTTTCTGGTGGTCAACAGAAGACAATGTGCTTCTTCACCTAATAAAAGGCCAACTAAGATAGGCCACCCGAAGTAGAAACTGTCATCTTGAAGCTACCTATTCAATATGGCTTTTATAAAAATATTTATTTCTCTGATTAAAACCAAGTTCTTCAAAGAATCAGACTTAAATTTGGAAGAAGTCTCAGAGGTGAGTTGTTATCCACTTAAGAATTTTTAAACAACTCTATTTACTTTATATTAAAATTTACTCACTTATGTGTATATATGTTGCTTCTTCTCAATAGAATGAAAGTCCCTAAAAAATAGGGGCCATTTTCCTTTTGGTCTATGCCTTACACAAAGTAGGCCCATAATAAATGCTACTGGATGAATGGATACGTCGTTTTCAGACGACAGGAACCTCACTGAGGCCTAGGAAGGAGGAAATATCCTACCCAAGAGCAAAGAGCAAAGAGCAGCAGACTCACACCTACAACCAAGGCCCCTTTCTTTTATACTATGATATCTTTCCTTAGTTGAAGAATCATTTCTTTAGACCTGAAGCAGCATGGTATAATGTAGGAATTCTTAACCTTTTTCATGTCTCTTGGTAGTCAGTGAAGCCTATGGACCCTTTCTCAGATTACTGTTTGTAAAGACATAAAGGAAACCAATTATATTGCAATACAATTATCACTTATTTTAAGTCTACCAGGTTAAGAATCCTAGATATATTGGAATTTGGAATCAGAAGATGTATATTAAAATTTGTTTCCTAGCCTGAAGGAATAGTCAAGAAATAATGTGTAGGTTTGACCCTTTTTAACAGATCAAAATTAGGTTTCTGGTGGCTCTCTCTACTGTACCACACAATCCTACTGTTTTGCTAGCTTGGGTTCCATGCATACTTTCTTGGATGATCAGCAGGGTAATTCTTCTGGAATGACTACACTATCCTCAACCCTTAAAGATGGAGCTAAATATGGTCTAGATTTGGTCAAGTCCTAGTAGACTGGTATGCATCTCTTAGAGACCTACTACAAAGATAAGGAAGAGCATAATAATAAGACAAAAGGGGGAAAAGTAGGCAGCTAACTAGGCAGCTCTCTGTTACTGTGTGTAATCTGTTGAACCTGAAATCAGAAAGACCTGAATTCAAATCCAACCTGAGATACTAGTTCTGTGATCCTCGAAAAGGCATTTAATGACTGTCTGCCTCAGTTTTCTGATCTATAAAAATGGAGATAATAATAGCAACTACCTTACAGAGTAGTATTGGGGATCAGATGAGATAATATTTGTAAAGTGCTTTGTAAACTTTAAAACAAGGTATAAATACCACCTTTTACTATTAAGATTGTTTTTATTATGTCAATAAGATTGAGTACTTTTCTTCTTTTGCACATCAGTTTACTCCATCATAAAATGAATAGTTTGGGCTTGATTTTAAAGTCACTTCCCATAAAATTCTTACATTATTAAATCTAACAAAATTTAAATTAAGGTCTAAATTTATTTATACTTTGCTGCTTAGAAACCAAAATTTGTAAAAGTTTTGCTTCCCTACTCCCAAGTCTATCCATCATCCAACCACCAATCTGAATATTCATGAGTAATTATTACTTTAGCTACAAAATGATTAAATTTAGCACTAGAATTGTGCCTTAGTATCTTTATATAGCTCACATATTGCAGTAAATTTAGCTTGAAATAAAACACGGATGGCGTGGGCCGATCCTCAATTAGGTTTCTGGTTGACATATTTATACTCTGAAATTTACCAACAGAAGAATCTAGTAAGTCCTATCTTGATGTCAGTGGGAGTAATATATCACTATAGTGCCATTTCTGTTGGGAAAGCTTTTGATTCATTGTATTTGAAGCTAGATTGGTGATCAAAAGCCATTTAATTTAACCTCCTCCTTTCACAGATAAGGATAGTCCAGAGGTTATGACATATTCACAGTTACACAAGAAGTAAATGCCAGAGGTTATATTTGAACCTAAGTCCTCTAACTCCAAAACTAGTGCTCTCTCTACTGTACCACACAATGCTACTGTTTTGCTAGCTTGGGTTCCATGCATACTTTCTTGGATGATCAGCAGGGTAATTCTTCTGGAATGACTACACTATCCTCAACCCTTAAAGATGGAGCTAAATATGGTCTAGATTTGGTCAAGGCCTAGTAGACTGGTATGCATCTCTTAGAGACCTGCTACAAAGATAAGGAAGAGCATAATAATAAGACAAAAGGGGGAAAAGTAGGGCTGGAGGGGAGACAGCTTAGATTACTCAAAGTATAGCATAAAATGCTACATCTGGATGAATGAATGAATGAATAAATGAATAAAGCATTTATTACAGTGTACAGAGCACTGAACTTGGAATTATGAAGTCTCATCTTTTTGAGTTCAAATCTGGTCTCTGACACTTAGTAGCTGTGTGACCATGGGCTGGTCACTTCACCCTGTTTGCCTCAGTTTCCTCATCTGTAAAATAAGCTGGAGAAAGAAATGGCAAACCATTTTGTCAAGAAAACCCCAAATGGGGAAACGAAGAGTCAGACATAACCAAAACAAATGAACAATAAACAGCATGCAACACACTGGCAAAACAAACAGAAAAGTAAGACAGCCCCTGATCTCAAGGAGCTCACATTCTAATGGGAGGAAACATCAATACTGTAGAAGGTTTCAGCTTCAAGTCACATAAAAAAGCGGTATGGGCCTTAGGGTATTTGTGATAAAGCAGATGTTAACACCTCTTCCATGGAGTCACTCCCATCGATAAAGTCATATCACCTATGATGTTGACCCCTCTGACAGTGACAGAGACTTTAGAGGCAAGAACTTTATTTTTGGTTTCTTCAGTAGCTGAGGGTATAGTGTCAACTGAAACAACTGTCAGGCTACATCTCCACCTAGATTCAGTGTTGGAAATGCTAGTCAATGGGGGTCTCTCTCACTTGTACCAGGCCTGGTATGAGGAAACTTGCTCTAGTCCCAGCATCCCAGATAATAGGGTCCACAATATATTTGTGCTTATACACAACACACATACATACACACATATTCCCACATACATAGATACATACATACATACAAAGCACCATCAGACCTTTCACTCTAGAATCTGTTCAAAACCAGGGTTCTCAAAATCTGGTGGTAAAAACTTAAATTCTGAATTTTCTGGGAGCAAATCACCCACCATACAAAATAATATTATAATATAAGGCCCTTCTATCACATCACAATCAAGGCATTAGTCTTAGTAAAAAAAGGCTGTAAGTATGTTTCTGAAACTTCTAGTCATAATTCCCAATACCCTAGTGGTTCTCAACCTTTCTAATTCCACGACCCTTTACATACCCTTTAATACAGTTCCTCATGTTGTGGTGACCCCCCAACCATAAAATTATTTTCATTGCTACTTCATAACTGTAATTTTGCTACTGTTATGAATCTATCTGATATGCAGGATGTATTTTCATTGTTACAAATTGAACATAACCCACAGGTTGAGAACTGCTGCTAGACTACAAATGCATTATTTTAAAATGCCACATTTTGCACATAAAACAAAACAAACACAAAGGCCCTAAATATTCTGGGTAGTTTGATGACTGATACAGTCTCTTGGGAAGTAAAGAGTTGGCCTCAGAACAATGAACACTGGGTTCAAGTCCAGCTGGCTATGTATCAGCAAGTCACTAAATCTCTCAGTGTCCAGAGCATAAATAAATCAATCAACAAGCACTTATTAAGTACTTACTGCTTGCCAAGTAGTTAAGATATAAGTTGATATGAATTTTAAATCAAGGCAATTCAAAGTAATTTACAAAAGGCCGAAGAGGGCTACCAAAAAAAGGGGGGCAGGGGGAACCAATCCCAACCTCAAGGAACTTATATTCTAATGAAAGAGACAACACCTACATTAATATTACACATAAGATACACACAGAGTAGGTGGAAGGTAGCCCTGGACAGGATGACCCTAAGAAAGTTCTGCCCAAGAAAGTTAAATATGACTCTGAAGCCAAGGAAACTACAAGGTGTAGTTGAAGAGGGAGAGCAACCCCACAATGGGGAACAGCCAAGGCAAAGGCATGGGGATGGCAGATGGCACTGTAGATTCATCAGTAGAATGTGTAAATGGGAGTAAAGCAGAAGAAGATTGGAAATATTAAGAAGGGACAAAATTATAAAGAGTTTTAAATGCCAAAGAGAAGAACCCTGAGAGTAAATGGCAAGTCATCGGATTTTATTGAGTGTGGCGGGGGGAGGAACGGCAAATCAAGGCTTTAGGGAAATTACTTGGGAGCTATGTGGGAGATATATTGAGAAAGAGAGATACTTGAGGAAAGGAGGCCGATGGAAGGTTATTAGAATCCATCTACATGATTACTCCTTATAAACCATCATTATGGAAAGAGCTCCCATAAGGCAATATATAGGATATAAAAAGAAAAAAAGAACTCAGCTACATAACACTCTGATTTAAAAGGACCTTCGAGAAAATAATAAAAGTTCCAAATGTGTATAAAACATCAATTATCCAAATATAATGGAATTGATCATGCCTCAGATACAATTATCTGGAAAGTATGACTGGAAATGTCACCCTCAATTCTATCAACATGGAGAAAGATATGTAAATACCATAGCATAATTAAACATATATGATCACTATGTCAGGCAGCTAGGTGGAACAACAGATAGAGCATCATGCCTGGAATCAGGAAGATCTGAGTTCAAATTTAGTCTTAATAGCTGTATAATCCTGGCAAGTCACTTAACCCTGTTTGTCTCAGTTTCCTCATTTGCAAAATGAGCTGGAGAAGAAAATGTCAGGCCACTCGAGCATCTTTGCCACGAAAACCCTAAATGGGGTCACCAAGAGTCAGACACAACTGAAATGACTTAATGATGATGATGTACATATTTTTGAAGGAATGCAACAAATGCTGCAATGAAAAAAAAAACAAACAAAAAATTCATGAATGTGGAGTAAGAAGATCTTGGTTGAAATAGTGCCTTTGTCATTGTGTGACCTTGGGTAAGTCAAAGTATTTCTGGGCCATTTAACCTCACCTCAAATAAACTAGATTAGATAACCACTAAGGTCCCTTACAGATCTAAATCTGGGAGCCTGAGAATGCAAAAATTTTTCCCAACCTAAACATAGGTATCCTTACAAAATCTTTTGGGAAATACTCACGTATTTTCAAGATTTTGTTATATTTTGAAGAGATACCTCAAAAGGTCATCGATTCACCAAGGCAACTGTGGAAGGGAGAGAGAAGTAGGGAGGGACCAGGGATAAATGGTTGGGTGTGTAAATAGCATTCTCTGCCTCCTCCAAAAATAAACATGTAAAAACCTTAACTTGATTGCTTCTATATGTGCATTTCCATCACATGACAGAATAAAAATATTTCATAGAACACCAAATCAACATAAAATGAATGTGAAATGAATAGGGGCTGGATCGGTGTAAAGAGATCAAACCATTTTTAATATCCATCCAAGGTTACCATTGAGCTCTTTATTTCTAAAGACGGAAGAGCAGAGGCAGAGATAAAGATGGTGTAATATTGCAGAATGGCCCAATAGCCTAAGAGAAGCAAAGAATTTAGAATTCTGAAAACCTCACTTTGTTTTCAGAACACAGATGCTTTGATCAGTTTGGGGATCCACTTTCCAACCAGTCACTAAAATTCCTGTTTACTCTAAGAGGATTAAAGCAACAATTCCAGATTTAAATCAGAAACAAAAGCCTGCTGTGCTACCCCCCCCCACCAGCTGTTTGTCTATCTGCTAAGAGCTTCTTGAACAATTCTACTTTACTATTTAAGAATTAGGTATAAACATAATAAAAGCCAGGAGTAAAGGGCACTTTGAACAGGCATTCATTCCAAAGTATCCCCAGATTTTCCTTTTTAAGTTCCCATTTGAAGGTTGCCACCACCACAATCAAATTGAAGCTCCCAATGGCCTCTAGACAGCAAACACAGAATCATTCACTCGAAGCACATGAAAATGAATGCTCTGCACTCTCTATACTGATGGAAAGTGACAGACTTGCAACTCAGTCACATGTGAACAGGACTTCTCCCTTCATTTCAAGGGAAAGTCTTTTTCCCCCTTATCCATAATAAGTCAATGGTAGCACCCTCCCTTTAATACAAGCCTTTAGCAATGAGTCTGCCTTCTTTGAGCATGGACTGAATCAGTTAAAAGGCAGATTTATACCAGCGTTGACATTTAGCTATACTGTATAATGCCCCAAAGCTAGTAATAAAAATAAAATTAACTAGGAAATTGTGAGAGAATCAGAGATGCTATTTAAACATACTTCACCGTTCAGAGTACTTATGGTCATATTTTTTATTTAATATTTTTCTTTTTTAATAAATATCAAAAACAAATAGTTCAATACATACCAAAAACAAAAAAAAAGTGACTGTATGTGAAACTATGGAGTTTTATCATTTACTGTTTATCTTTTTCTTCCACTATATACAGCTTGGCTGGTTGTTTTGTTTTGTTTTGTTACAATTCAAATTTAACAAGGTGCTCTCATTTCTGCCCTACTTGTCTGTGTCCCCATCTGAACTTCCTTCTGTTCTCTCATTTAAATATTCACTGGTGCTTCTTGATTTTATTCCTTTCTTATAGTATCCCTAACACTAACCTCATTTCCAACCCACCTCCATAAAAAAAGAAAAAAGCCCTCTTTTTTAACAAGTGAGTATAGTGCTGTGTCTGAAAATGATGTCTCATTCTGTATCTCTAGCTTATATTTTTATGGATGAGATTAAAGCAGATATACAAGAAAGCGGCATCAAAGAATAATGAAATTCTATTCAACAAACCTTTGAGCACCGTCTATGGGCAAGGCAGTCAGTAAACAGTTATTAAGCATCCATAAGAGGCCAGGTAGAACAGCTTGGTGGAGCAGAATATATACAGTGCTGGGTCTGAACTCAAGAAGATATGAAATTAAATCTAGCTTCAGATACTTATTAGCTGTGTGACCCTGGGCAAGTCACTTAACCCCACTTACCACAGTTTCTTCATTGGTAAAATGAATTAGAGAAGGAAATGGCAAACCACAGTAATATCTTTGCCAAGAAAACCCCAAATGGGGTCAGAAAGAGTCAGACATGACTGAGCAGCTATTCTAAGTAGTATGTAAAATGTTGGCACTTTAATAGCTAAAGCTTAATGTTGGAAAAAAGATAAAAAATGCTCTGAGTGAAATTAAGCAAGTCTTCACAGAAGAGACAGAACCTGTTCGGAATCCAAAAGAAAAAGAAGGATTCTGAAAAAAAAAGATGAGGAGAGAACGCATTCCAGTTAGAGGAGACAAATTATACAAATCAAGAAGGTAGGAAATAGGATATAATCACTAGTTGTAAAGCTTGTCTGCAACATAGAGAAAATGAAGGAAGAAAATGGTTGGAGCCAGACTGTTGCTGTTGTTTAGTTTTTCAGTTTTGTCTAATTCTTCATGACCCCAAAGGAACACAGCACGCTAGGTCCTCAATCTGAGGACTCATCTTCCAGCGACACGCATTTTAATAACGTCCGTGTGGTTTTCTTGGCAGGTACAGGAGTGGTTTGCCATTTCCTTCTCCTTCCGTCAGAACTCTCCACTATGACCTGTCCATCTTGGGTAACCCTGCATGGCGTAGCTCATACTTTCATTGAGTTATGCAAGTCCCTCCACCCCAAGTAGGGCTCATGAGACACCTAGTTAGGACCAAAGCATGAAGGAGAAGAAAGAGTCAACTATGACACCCAGAACTAAGTCTAGAATTCCAGGACGATGGTGGTGCAATCATTGAAAGTAGGCAGGTTAGCAAAAGGGCATGTTTGAGAGGAGTTACAAGACTAGAAACCTTCCCCAACTAGTCAAGAACTAACAAGAACTAGTCCTTCACCAACATTTTACAAATGAAGAAACTAAAGCCCAAAGATATTAAGTGGATTGTTTTCTCTATGAGAGAAAAACATTTATTTCATCTTCCTATATTTGCCTATTCCCTAGCCCATAAATGCTCACCCTCCACATCTTGGAATCCTAGCTCCTTAAAGGTTCAGTTCAAGTGTAATCCCCATGAGACCTTTCCTGATCCCCTGAGGAATTAGATGCTCACCTATCATCTAAAAAAAGGTAATTTTGTTTTTACTTTGTGTACTTTGACTCTCCCCATTTTGTTCTCTATTCATCCCCCTACATATACCACAAAATTGAATGTAAGCTCCTGGAAGGCTATATTTTTTCTTTGTTTTCACCAACACCTTGCACATAGTAGACGCTTAATAAATGCTACAAGCCTCAGAGTCAGTACTCAAATGCAGTCTTGAAAAAGGTTAATAACAAATTGAAAGTAGAGATTGCATCATCTTTCCAGTATAAGCCTCTGGGAACATCTTGCCATATTTTACCCAGATTCTCAAAATTACCATCTAGCCAGTCATCTGTAGGGTAATTACAACCTCTAATACTACTAATTATCTACCTTTCAGAGAGGACAACAAGTAGGCACCGTACTTCATGTCATTCTAAAAGCCAAGCTGCTCTGAATCTTGAGCACTGTACATAAGGAGAGAAAAATCTGTTCTCTAGCTTCTGCAGAAGTGTAATGTTTTCCAACTATTTATATCACTTGTTTTGTTATGAAGGAAGCATGGTGGTGCCTAGAGCTATTCTCTGTCACGTAATGCAAAGCTCCTTCCTTTTTCAACGGAAAATTAAGCTATTCTAAGATTTTCCTATTAAGAATGAATGCACCCAAAGAACATGACTTCACATGTGTCACAGAGGAAAGAAAAAAATCATGCCAACATCATGAAAGGAAGGCCAAAGGTTGAGGCAGCAGAAAGAATACTAACTTTTGAGTCAGCTGGTGTGGGTTCAAATCCTAGTTGTGATAACTCAATACCTACATGACTTTACCCAAGTCACTTCTTTCAGGGCCTCAGCTTTCTTGTCCATAAAGAGAAAGGAAAAATTGGTCATAATTATCCCTAAGGTTACTTCCACCTCTCTAAATTTTATAAAATTCAACCCAGGATATCCTATTTAATGTTAAATCAGTAAGAGGAGGTCAAAAAATAAAATGTGATAGAGATTAAAATGGTTAAGTCAATTGGAGAAACTCTTTAAATTAGTGCAATGCTGGGATTTCTACTGTATTTTTTAACTTTAGTCACAAAATGTCATGAAAAGAAGGCTGGACTTGGAATCAGGAAGCTTTTGGAGCCTTAGCAATTAACTTCAGCTTTGGGTGCCTCAGTTTCCTGATGGATAACAATGAGAAGGCTGAATTAGATTATCTCAAAGATACATTCCAAATCAAACCATCTAAGAATCTAGGTTGCTTCCACTGCCTCAATCTCAGATTCTACACTACATTCCTTGCAGATTATTATGATTTTATAATTGTATAAAGCTTAAAGCTCTATGAAAAGAAAGCTCAAAATTTTTTCACTATAAGTCTTCACATTACTAGAAATAAATTTGAAGGGACAAAAATGAGTCATTAGTGTAATATTAATGGAGTCTGAAGATCTTCCATACCCCTTTGTATTGGCAAGTAAGCAGGTACTTAGCACCTTGTTTCAAGTTAACACCTTGTATAAGCTATTTAATTAACACAGAAGTAGTTAACACCTTGGGAGGAAGTTGCAGATTTAACAAGAAATGGCAGAATAGGGAGGAGCTAAGGTGTGTATAAGGAAAAAGCCTCAGCTGGAAATGGCAGAATTTCCTGGGGTAGGCATCCGGAGGCTGGAGCTTCTGCTGAGACCTTTCTTCTGCTGAGACCTTTCCTTTGGGAATATCTGCAAAGATCTTCAAATTACCAGGCTGAGGAGCTACAATGAGTAAGAGAGGAGGATCCCTGCTTGAGGGAACCTGTTCTGTTGTAAAGGCTTGGGAATGTGGGTGTTCACTGCATTAACCATGTGTACCAACTTTGTGTCTACTGTAATGACTTTGGCTTTCTGGTTCTGGGACTCCGTTTTCTGGCATTTGAATAAAGGCTTTGGTTCTGCCCTCCACATGGAGAGTTTGCTACATTTTGTGATTCACAACTATACCAGCATAATCATAACTACTGTGGGTGTTGTGAATATTGCACTATTGTTACAATATGTTATTTATATATCTTATATAAACTTAAGATATATACTTAATTTTATTTTTATAAAATTAATTCGCATTACTATCTTTCTTTGTATCACCATTTCTAAGTGAATTTCTCCCCCATTCTGCTAATCAGAGTCATTTCTTGTAATGAGGAAGAGAGAAAAAAACAACAATTAAGACATAATAGTCAATATATCAACCACCCCCATTATCCCTACCTATGCAAAGAAAGAAATGTATATTTTCATCTATTCTTTGGGAACAATCTTGGTCATTATAATCACATACTTGTCAGTTTGTTTTGGGGGGAACAAAAAGGTAATTATTTTCATTAATACTATAGTAGTTATTGTATACTTTGTTTTCCTAGTTGTTTTTTTTTACTTTACTATGAGTCAGTTCCCTTAATTTTTCACATTGATTATTTTCTAAGGCACAGTAACATTCCATTACATTCACATGCAAACAATGTTTAAATAGTCTCCATTTGATAGACATCAACGTTTTCATGTTTTATGAATTCTGCTGCTATAAATATTTTAGCAATAATTATCATTGTTACCATTGTTGTTATGCTATAGACAACATTTATACAGCACATATATGTTCTAGGTGCTGTGGCAAAGGTTTTACAAATATAATTGTCATTTGATCCTGGAAAATAAGTGCTATTATTATTCCCATTTTGCAGTCAAAGAAACTCAGGCAAAGAGAGGAGGACCTTTTTTGTTTATTTTTTACTTCCATGACATGTATGCATACATGCACTGTCAACCTCTTTGCAAAGGGTATGGATATTTTTATTCCAAAACAGTTGTCACAATTATGTTTCCACCAGCATGGCATTATTAGCATGACTATCTTTTCATAGTCCTTCAAAAACTAACCATCCCCAAATTTTGCCTTCTTTGCTGGGTGAAACCTTCAAGTTGTTTTGATTTGTATTTCATATAAATAGTGATTCAGAGCAACTTTAATATGGTTATTAATATAGAGTTTGTATGTGCGGAGCATGGAGTGTTCAGAGAGGACTAACATCTCTGCTGTGAGGGCTTTCCGAGTCCTTTTCTTCAGGGTTGCTCATCCATCTTTGGTGTTCACCTTCACTCAGTTCTCACTTTTGGCTCCAAGAAGCTGTAGAATGTGCAGTGGCTACCCTCTGGTAAACTATCTTGGCAGATGGGCTAAATCAAGTAATAGGCAATGAGGTTAATCAGGCCTCAAAACTGCCTATAGGTTGGGGAGATGTCTATACCAGGCATGAGAAGACTTTTCCCCCAACCCCCAGTACAGAATGGGTAGAAGAAAACAATTTGTTCCAATAGCCCTGAAGGTAGATGAAGCAGGTACTTTGGAGTGCTCAGAATTTGGTCTAACATCAAAGACCCCAAGGTCATCCACTGCATTCCTGACCATCATCAGTCATTCTGACTTCTGTCTTATTACTTGACTTTGATGACTCTGGAAGCTAGAGTGAGGCTGACAACTTTGTGCAATGCAACTCTGCCTCACTTAAATCCAATTCACAAGAGTCAAGACACTCCTCCGTGATTGTCCTTAGCTTTCAAAAATGACCAAACAATACATAATTTATAATTCTTCCTCAGGGAACTCTCTGTTGCTATTCTTTGAGCATTTTTTAATGGTAAATGGCTTTTGATCTTAAATACTTTTGTCACTTTAATATACATCTTAGATATCAGAATCTTTTTTGGGATGTTTGATGTGAAGCTTTTTTCCCCATTCAACAAGAACTGAGGTTCTTGTCCTATATACATTTATTTTGAATAGTACAAATGCTTTTTTTTTAAATGCATGGGACTTTTTTATCTTTGTGATCATCCCTATCCCTTCTCTCATTAAGAATTCTCCCTCTAGTACCATATCAAACCTATCAGATTGGCTAACATGAAAAATGGGAAAATGATAAATGTTGGAAAAGAAGTGGGAAAATTAGAACACTAATGCATTGTTAGTGGAGTTGTGAACTGATGCAACCATTCTGGAGAGTAATTTGGAACTGGGCCCAAAGGGTAACCAAACTGCGCATACCCTTTGATCCAGCAATACCATCACTAGGTCTGTGTCCCAAAGAGATCATAAAAAAGGGAAAAGGACCCACATGGACAAAAATATTTAGAGCAGTTCTTGTGTGGTAGACAAGAATTAGAAATTGAGGAGATGCCTATCAATTGAAGAATGGCTGAAATAGTTGTGATATATGAATGTAACGCAATACTACTGTTTCATAAGAAATTATCAGCAGGTGGATTTCAGAAAAACCTGCAAAGACTTACGGGAAGTAAACAGAACCAAGAGAATACTGCACACAGTAACACAGTAACAGCAATTTTGTGTGATGATCCACTTTGGTAGACTTAGCTCTTCTCAGCAATACAGTGATCTAAGACAATTTTAAAAGCTCTGTGATGGAAAATGCTTTCCATATCCATACAAGGAACTATGGAGTCTGAATGCAGATCAAAGCATGTATTTTCTCTTTTGTTTTCTTGGTTTTTTTTCTTTCTCATGGTTTTCCCTTTTATTCTGATTCTTCTTTCACATGACTAATGTGGAAATATATCTAATATAATTATACATGTGTAGGCTACATCAGACTGTATATCTCTCTTGGGGAGGGAAGAGGAGAAGGAAAGAAAAAAATTTAGAACTCCAAATCTTATAAAAGTGAATACTGAAAACTATGAATTAATTTTTTTTAAAAAAGAATTCTTCCTCTCTCTATAACTATTTTTAAAACCCTAATCTGTTTCTCTTCTCAGTTTTTTTTTATGGTATGATCTTTAATAATCAGTTCTCATATCCTGTTTGAGCTTTTTGTGGTATGTTATATAAACTGTGGGTCTAAATCTAATTTCATTAGAATCATAATTATAATCATGTGAATTTATGTCATAAAATTATGAGATATGCAATGTTAAAATGCATTTATTGTTTAAGGAATTATACAATATCTAAGAAAGTTTAAGAAAAATAGGTAGATGTTTATTCTAGAAGAGAGTAAAAATTTATATATAAACTCCTCTGTGTAGCTGAAATTGTTATCCATCATAAAAAGAGCTTGAACATTCTTCTCCTATTAAATTAGTACTCATACCCTATATATTGTATTCCTTCATAATCTATTTATATTCTATAAATTTACATAAGTGTTTTTCTTTTTTCCTTTTTTTAATTATTAAATTATTTCCTTTCAGTTTTCAACAATCTCTTTCATAAATTCTAAATTTTCTCCCTCTCCCTCCCCGCTGATGTGGGTTTCACACATACATTTCTATTAAATACATTTTCACACTAGTCATATTGTATAGAAAAATTTTAATGAATGGGGAAAACCATGAGAAAGAAAAACAAAACAAAGCAAAACAAAACAAAACAAAACAAAACAAAACAAAAAAGGAAATCGTCTGCTTTGGTCTGCATTCCAACTCCACAGTTCTTTCTTTGGATGTGACTGCCATTTTCCAACATGTGTTTTTTGGAATTGTTTTAGGTCCTTGAATTGCTGAGAAGGGCTAAGTCTATTAAAATCAGTCCCCACACACTGTGGCTGTTACTGTGTATAATGCTCTGCTACCCTCCCTCAGCATTAGTTCATATAAGTCTTTCCAGATTTCTCTGAAGTCCACTTGTTCATCATTTTTTATAGCACAATAATATTCCATTACATTCATATACTACAACTTGTTCAGCCATTTCCCAATTGATGAGCATCTCCTCAATTTCCAGTTCTTGATCACCACAAAAAAAGAGCTGCTATAAATATTTTTGTACATGTGGGTCTTTTTCTCATTTTTATGATCTCTTGGGATATGGTCCTAAAAGTGGTATTGCTGGGTCAAAGGGCAGGCACATTATTATAGCCTTTTGGGCATAGTTTCAAATTATTCTCCAGAATGGTTGGATGAGCTCACAGCTCCACCAACAATGCATTAGTGTTCCAACATTCCTACCGCCTCTCTAACATTTATCATTTTTCTGTTTTGCCATATTAGACAACCTGATAAGTGTAATGTGGTACCTCACAGTTGTTTTGATTAATATCTCTCTAATCAATAGTGATTTAGAGAACTTTTTCATATGACTATAGATAGCTTTAATTTCTTCCTTTGAAAACTGCCTGTTCATATCCTTTGACCATCTATCAACTGGGTTACACAAGTATTTTTCTACCACCATCCCATCCCTGTAGCTAACATTTAGGAACAAGGGATGAATTTCTAAAGTACATATCACATTTTGTTATCTACCCTTTAGAATATACTATAATATTTATAAAAGAGTTGAATAAAAATAATGTTAGATATTAAAGAAAACATGGTATATATGATCTCTATTAGGACATTTTATAGAAATGGTAAACCACCTTGCTTCCATCTTGTGCATATTAAAAATCACATCTGACAAGAGATCTGAAGGGGACTGGAGACATGAAAAAATGTAAGGAAAAAACCCTAACTAATTAAAAAATGAAAGCATAATAGCAGTTGATATTTAATACACAGGACAGAAGCACTGTTAAGGTTGCTTAGCAACCAAGGGGGAGAAAGACTAAATAAAGAAAAAAAATACTGGTTAGTCCTCTTTCTCAAAGGAAATAGCACAGTACTAAATCTAAGTACTATAACTTCTCAAATAAGCCCGGTAAAAAAGGATGATTTGATGTTCATGGTGTCCAATACATAGTAGGCTTAATAAATGCTACTTGACTGACTAGTGTGTTTCCTTTCTCAAATAAGATTTACAACCAGAAGGATTGTTCATCATTTAGTCTAAACCCCTAAATTTTCACATGAGGCAACAGAAACCAACTGAAGTGATTTACTCAAGGTCACACAACTAATAATAGAAACAAGACTTGAACCCATATTCCTCCAATTCCAGATCCTACACTCTTACCACCAAAGCACAGTGGTCGACATCTGATCTCTATATGGTAAGAGTTATCCTAGGGAGCAAGCTCAGAGCTGCCCTTTCTACTTCTACTCAACTACATGGAAATTTTGAGCCTAGCTTCCAGTCACAGAGGACAGAAGGGTAAAGGGCATGCACACTGAGAAAGTATGCGTCTTGTTATTGGCTGCAGAGTCAGAAGAGCCCATGTCACACTGCTGACCTCTCCCCCTCCCCTCAGCTGCAAATCTTACCGGGACTATTATGAGGAGAAAGAGATAGCTTATGGACATAGAAATGTGGCGTCAAAAGATCAAAAGCATATGTCCTGAGGAGGCAAGCCTGAGCCTGGCTTTAGGCTCCCTCTTTTTTGATTGTTCTTTCTTAATCTTAGCAAACAAATACCTATCAAAAGAGAGATGTGTCCAGGCTCCAAGTATACTCTGTGACCCTTCGTCAGGTTGTAGCTGAATGTTGGCAAGGAAAGAAGTCCGTGACAACTACTAACAAAATTGGAGAAGACAAACGCTAACAAGAGGATCCGGTCCAAAATGAATTCATTTTACCGTAATTCTGACTGGGACTTGTCAGGATAGTGAAGAGTGAAGGAAAAAATGTTTAAACCTAATCAGCAGGCCTACAAACGGTTTTATCTATGTGCGTGTGAGAGAGGATCAACTGAGCTTCACTCTTGTTCTGTAGGACAGACTTTGAGAGATCATAGAGGAGAGAAGGGCCTGGTATGGCTGGCAAGCACTCACACACAAGCCAGAAGAAGTGATACAAGGACACTCAAGGTCTCTCATATGAGAGACACTGACACAGTGCCCAGCATAGCTTTCCCACATCAAAGGAAGAACTATGCTCCATGAGCAAAGAAGAAATGTGGTAGCTTAAAATAAATGTGAGATGTGCAAATTTTGAGACATCTCTACTCTAAATGTCCATAAGGACTATTTTGGGGGAGGGGGCAGCCAGGTGGTGCAGTGAAAAGAGCACCGGCCTTGGAGTCAGGAGGACCTGAGTTCAAATCCGGACTCTGACACTTGACACTTACTAGCCGTGTGTCCTTGGGCAAGTCACTTAACCCCAATTGCCCCTCCCCCCGGAAAAAAGCAAAACACACACACACAAAAAAATAAACATAAGGTCTATTTGTGCCCAAAATGTGGTAGAGCCTTTTGAGCTTATATTGATCTGATCGGCCACAGTCACATACCCCGTACCTTGACCCCAACACAGGGGTACCATTTTGGTCCTCTTCAGGAACAAAAGACAACCAAACAACCAAATTTCACAGACCTTTCTAAGACACTAAAACTGCCCTTTTTTAATCCTCTTCATAATCCAGAAGACATTCTGAACACAGATGTCTATGTTGTATTGACATGTACATGGTCTCACCTTTATGTAGCTCACACAGCATGTGGGTATTACACAGACATAGTCCAGCTTAGCGGTTAAAAAGGATCATCTCTGTGGGCATTGCCAGCATTACAGATGGGGATGGGGTATGTATAGGAACAAAGCTGGAGTTGGGCTTCAGACATTACCTACACTTAGAAAAAGCAAGTAAGAGAAGAGAGTATCTTGAGGAGGGGTCCCTATTGAAAATGATGTCATATTACAAACGTTAAACTAGCTCATCTTCAGCCAAAGTCCCTGAGCAGAATTGTGGATGCACTCAGGAGTCAGGAGCCCAACAAAGCTCTGAACCAACAGCTTGATTTTCATTATTCGGTGCTCCTCTCCTTCTCTGCTGACCTGGCTGCCAGCCTTCTCATAGAGATCACCAGGAGCTCATGGGTGTGGGGGGGGGGAGGGTTGCAGAGGCGGGTGGGTGGGTGTGTGTGCATGCGCGCACACACACACACACGCACACACGCACACATGCACATATATGCAGTCTCCAGGTATACCTCCATGTGGCTCTGAAGTGAGACCTTCATCCCAGAGTACAGGCAGAATAAATGCCTCCCATTTCTTTGTGCTTAGAGAAAGGGTTCCTGGACAAACAGGCAATGTAAAGTGGCAGTTGTTATAACGCAGAATGCATACAGAGCATTGCCCCTGAGCTTGCATACCTCCACAGCTCTCCTTCCATGTGCTGATGCTCCAGAAGACAAGTGACCTTACCATCTCTCTTCTGAGGGCTGCTCAGTCATGACTTTAGCTGCTGCATCCAACTGCAATTGCTGCAATTTAGTTGCTGCAATCAACTCCTGGTTAGGAAGGAGCCCTGTGAGACAGCTCCAGGTCACATGTATGTAAAAAGCCAAGAACTGGGGGGAGCACCAATCCACAGCAAGAAAAAAAAGCCAAACAGATGAAACTTATCTTTAGAAAAACTCTGACGTGTACTTTCAATTTTGTTTGTTTGTTTTTGCTTTTTGGATGGCAGTTGGGGTTAAGTGACTTGCCCAAGGTCACACGGCTAGTTTTTGTCTTAAGTGTCTGAGGCCGTATTTGAACTCAGGTCCTCCTGACTCCAGGGCTGGTGCTCTATTCACTGTGCCACCTAGCCGCCCCTGACATCTACTTTCAATGATCTTCTTTCCCTACTGGTAGTCTAGTAGGCAGCCCAGTAGATAGTGCACTGAACTTAGAGTCAGGAAGACCTGAGTTCAAATCTTGCCTCGGATACTTGCTAGCTGTGTGGCACTGGACAAATCATTTAAATCTCTGCCTCAGTTTGCTCTTGTGATAGATGCTGGAGATAGTAACAGCACCTACCTCATGGGGTTGTTATTAAATAATATGCAAAGCGCTTTGCAAATCTTAAAATGTTATATAAATGCTAGCTACTAATGTAATAATAATAACAGTAAGAGTCCAGGTACCCAGGTTCTCATGCTGATATCTTTAAGTACCCAGATTTCATGATTCCGTTCTGTGAATACCTATCCTGCCTACTTTACAGGGGTGTTAGGAGAATGATTTCTAAGGTACCTGGATCATGAGATCCTATGATCCACCAAGATTACTAGCATTCTTTTAGAAGGAGCAAAAGAAAAACCATTTCTTAAACACTACATATGTGCTGCGCACTCTATTAGAGCAGTGGAGATATGAGGTGTGCAGTCAAGTCAGTTCCCACCCTCATGGGAGAAGAGAACACAAAAAGAAGATCCAGAGAAGGGGCAGGGTACCCAGACCGGCAAGGAAGCTCAGAGCCTGCCTATGAGCTGGCATTTGTTAGTCTGATAAAAGTGAAGTAGTGAAAACTTCAGACTTTCTGTTTCAAATAGTTCATGTGTCAAATGACGGCACCTCCTGATGAAGAGTTGAAGGAAATGGCAAACCACTCCAATATCTTTGCCAAGAAAACCCCAAATGGGGTCAAAGAGAGTCAGGCACGATGGGAATGACTCAACAGCAACAACAAAACCTGATGAAGAGTAATACTGAAATCTAGCACAACCAGACACATAGAAGAGGAAAGAAAGTCTGGGAGCAGCATGTACACAGTCAGGGCAGAATAGACCACACTCCTTAGGCTTCCCCACCCCCAAAGAACCTTAATTCTTGTCCTTGTGACCCCAGTCTCTGATAGGTGAGCTCTGGCCTCTTTTCTTGCCTAGAAACGGGCTCCTACATCAATGGTGTCGATCTCCAATAGAAATGGAGGTCACTGAATCAGACATAAGGGTCCCTATCTGTGCCTATTGATTTGGTTTTAAAATGTAATGCGATCTGTGTTTTACTGTATAATTTATTTTGCTAAATATGTCCCATTTTATTTTCATCTGCAAATGTCTGTCCTCAGGGAGACCTTGCTGGCCATGTGTTTGACACCTGTGCTCCATACCACATGCCAAACACCTTCATGCCACAGTACCTGAACCCTAGCCATCATTCTCACCTATCATTCTTTATCTTCCCTCCCACCTCTGGATTCTTATCTTTGAGACTCTAAGCTTGTGCCTTTTCTTGTCCAGAACTAGACCTTCCAAACTCTTGAAAGACACTTGCAAAACACTTTGTTATATGTACTCACCCCTCATAACAGCTCTCCTTTAAGATTCTCTTTTCCTCTTAGAAAATAAAGTCCATGAGGGCAAAGACTTTCTTGCTTGTTTGAATCGTAATTCCTGAACTTGAACACAGTGCTTAACACATAATATGAATTAATAAGTGTTTTTTTCTTTCATAAATAGTTTTGATAGTACTTGCAGGTTTTTAAAGTGCCTTGTTCAAAGCAACTTTACGAGGTATACAATATAATTCTTGTGATTTACAATCAAGGAAAGAGACCAAGAAAAATTAAGTGAATTGCTCAAGGTCATAGCTAAAATGGTCAAAGGGAGGATTCAAGCATGAGTCTCCTAACTCCAAGATAGCATCCTTTCCATTATACCATGTTGCTGATAATTCCTACTACTGGTACAGCTCCAGTGTTGACTTACAATGCTCACTGGGATAGAGAGCTGACTGCCATCTTAACCATCCCTACAACAACAAAAAATTCAATTCTTTGTATGGTATTTTTTCCTTAAGTAAACTTCTAATTTTATGAAAGCCAATGTGAAAATAGGAGATGCTATACAGAAAATGATTGTATAGTCAACTTTGTGGGAACACATCTATCCCAAAAATCTAGTATCTGCCAGGATGGGGCATATGACATGTCCAGAGAGGACTAGTACCTCTGGTGTGAGGGCTTACTGTGACCTTTTCAGAGCTGCTCAATTGCCTTTAGTGTCTACCTTCTCCCAACTCCCACCTATGGCTCCAAGAATCTGTAATACATACAGTAAACATACCCTGGCAAAACTATGGGACAACAGTAAAACCATTAGTAGACGAGCTAAACTGGATTGAGGGTAACCAACAGGTTTCAAACCCATAAATTAGTTAGAGTTATGTCTATCCCAAGCATGTGAAGGCTCCTCCCCTTGGAATGGGTGGATGAGAACAATTTGTTCCAAAGACCATGAAAGGGGCTGAAAGCAGGAGCTATGGAGTGCTTAGCCATCCCTCATTGTCTTGGCTTTTTTCTTGTTATAGTGAAGTTTTCACTACTTCACTTTTATCAGACTAATAAATGCCAGCTCATAGGCAGGCTCTGAGCTTCTTTGCCAGTCTGGGTACCCTGCCCCTTCTCTGGATCTTCTTTTTGTGTTCTCTTTGTGTTTTCTTGTACCACAAACTGGACCTCCACGAGTCTTGAAGAGAAAGTAAGGCTTACAACTTTGTGCAACTCTCTCACTTAAGTTCAATTCATACACAAGTCAAAACATCACCCCATGATGCCATCGGTTCTTTTCAAAAATGAAGGATAAACAAGCAGTGGGAATGTCAGTGCAGAAATGTACAAATTCATCTAAAGTCAAGACAGCAGTCAGGTGAGCAACTATGTGAATTAATACATGCCAATGTGACCAGAGACTGAGAAAATTGGGGATGGAGGACTACAAAAAATTCAATCAGGCTTGGCTCACTCTTTTTAATAGCACTTAGTTAAGTTTTTATAGGGATCTGATTTTTTTCAGTGAATTCCAGGTATTTGGCTGGTGGCACATCCTGTTAGGTTGGTACTGCTCCCCAAATTTTATAAGCCCAAAGGGCCCATATGTCTGAAAAGAATTAGACCATGCCTATGACATAGCAGGTGCCAAACAAAGACAAATATCATAAAAATCAAATTATTCAATCTATAACTAACACTCAAAGCCCTCCAGTTGCATGAAGTGTTACATAATAATGTAGAGAGAAATGGTAAACAGTTAGGGAGTTGAAAGATTTGATAAGTCATCAGCAAGAATAATTGAGAATATTAAGACCTTTTCTTCCCCACCAAAAAGAAAGTCAAAGATGTTTTAAAAGGGTCATTGTTGGAGATTCCATTCTATTGAATTCACCATTTTGTATTTTTGCTGTCAGGCTGTGTTGTCAATGACAAGATGGGACACTTAAAATTGACTTTAATTATAGCTCTCTAGAGCAAACTCCTTAGCAACAATCATCCTCCACATATTTTTGTAATATACACTATGAACAATATTCCATGCCAAAGATGGATTGAAAGTCTCTCTGGTTTCAAAGATGTTAATTTCAAATGTCATGGTGAGGTGGGATTCTATCTAGCTGGAACATAGCATGCAGCCGAAATCATCCAAAGATGATAAAATGATCACAAGAAATTGAGGGCTATATGAAAACTGGTGGGTTGGGCAAATAACTTGAAGCTTTTACTTTTGGATGAGTTCATGAGATGAGTCCATCGGCATTTTTCTGGGTAGCAACATCTGGATATAGTAAATGTGATTTTGGTACAAACCTGTCAAATCTATTAACAAGTGATTTCTCTCTGATACAGCTCTAGCAGATGTTTAGAAAATTGATTTGAATAGCTTATTTGCACTAAATTCAAGCATAGCAGAGAAGGCTCTTGGATTCATTTAAGAAAAAAATAAGACTTCAACTTTTTTTCGTCCACACATAACAGTCATTTTTTTCCTCTAATGTACCAAATGTCACCTCAGTTTTATTTTGAACAAAGACATCTATATAATCACATTTGAGCTCCTTCACTTGAATCTCTCATTTTTTAAAACCAGTATCCTTCTACTTCTTATACTTTTACTTCAGAATTAGATAAACAAAATCATCTTTATTAACCAGTAGCTAATTACATTTTCAATTAGTATTGGGATAAAAAAATGTTAATTCCTTAAAAGTAAATGACAACAGTGAAAAAAATTAAATTTATTTAATAAAATGATAGTGCATTCCCTCCCCACCCCCCCGCAATATAAAATAAAATAAAATAAACTTGATTATAATGCCTAGAATTGGAATAGTGACACAGTATGGGCTTTGAGTAAAAAATGAGAGCCATATACAAGGACATCACCCAAGGGAACATGATTTCATCCAGAATATAATCAATTCCTTGGGAGAAATAGGTTCCTCATATCCCAGGTCTTTTAAATTTTACCTCTGTCATCACAGGCAAGTCATTTTATGCCTCTGGGACTTTTTTTTTTCATCAGTTTAAAAAAAAGGAAGAAGAGGCTAGACCAGGTCATCTCTAAGGACCTTCCCAGCAGAAAGTGGAGGAGAATCCAGACCTGTGACTTCATCATTGAACCAGAATGCTTTCTACCAATGGAGACTTGCCTGCAATTGCAATTGTTCTGCTACTTATAGTCTGCACCAAGAGGTTCAATGATTTGTCCAGGATCACACATCCAGGACTAAAATCTAGCTCATCCCAATTCTGAGGCTATTTTTCTTCACAAAATGGGAGAAAAACATCAATAGCCATATGGAGAATGGTGTATTTTACTATGGGAATCACCCTATGGAACTTAAATGATTAGTTACTTTTTGTTTTTCCAAAGTAATCACATAGTAATGACATGGAGAATTTCATCCCACATGCACAGATAAAACGTACATTGAAATAAGGCAATATTATAATAGATTATTCAGTTTTAAATTGATAGATGACAGTTCCCTGAGTAACAATCAGAAAGGAGTCACAGTTTCATTATCTAGAAAGATTTAAATGTTTTAGAATGTTAGCACAATACCTGTTGCATTTTACATGCTATATTAAGATGAATCGCTATATCATCTATTGATGCATATATATTTATAGATAATCAGGCAGTTAGGCAGTGCAGTAAATTGAGCACACCAGGCCTGGAATCAGGAGGACTCATCTTCCTAAGTTCAAATCTACCCTCAGATAACTTACTAGCTATGTGACCCTGGGCAAGTCACTTAACCCTGTTTGTCTCAGTTTCCTCATGTACAAAATGAGCTAGAGAATGAAATTGCAAACCACTCCAGTATTTTTGCCAAGAAAACCCCAAATGATGTAACACAAGTTGGACATGACTAAAAACAACTGACATATCTATTTAGATACATCATCTGTAACTTATAGATTATAGGTATAAGACATAGGTCTAGATATTTTTATACATAGTTAGAAAGATATTAAAGGTGCTACCATCCTTGTGGGAATAAAAAATTAAAAAGAAAACGTAGAAAAGGAGCCTACTCATAAAAAAGATCACATTACAATGCAATTTTTTTTTATAAATAAGTAAGAAAAAAGCCTAAATTGCTTTGCCTGGCATTCAAAGTCTTCTACAATCTAGCTCTGGTCTTTCCTTCTTGGTATATGTCCTATTGCTCCCTTACTTCTAGTGTATCTGGGCTATTCAAAGAGAAATATTTTAAAAGAAAGAAAAGCATTATGTGAGGATTAAGTAGAGGTCTGGGTTTAACTCCTAACCCCAATATTTAATAGTTTTGTGACCACAGGCAATTAATTCACTTAACTTTTCTGAGCATCAGGTTTTTTTTTCTATGAAATGGGAATAATAAGAATATCTACCTTACAGGGTTATTGAGAAGATCAGAGAAGATATGGAAGTAAACTACTTCACAAATCTTAAAGCATCACATAGATGTAAGCCAGTAGTATTCATGTTCCCATGAGCTATAACACTCTGTAACATGTTATTGGCACTATTATAGGGTGAAAAGCAAGTCAGAAGCAGACTCAGAGTCAGGACAAATGAATTTCGATCCACGGGCAAATTATTTTCCTCCTCTGGGCTTTGGTTTCCTTCTTTCTAAAATAAGGGGTTTGAATTAAATGATTTCTAAGGCTCCTTCCAGCTTTAATGTTCTTTCATTCTATGTTATTGCCCCACCTTTCTGCCTTCTACTCATTTGTCCTTCTTCCTCCTGTTTCTCTTCCTCAATCTGTTTTTGAAATTCTATCCATATTTCAATATTAAGTTCAGATGGTACCTTCTCCACAAAGCCTACCCTGATCCCCAAAACCTTCCATGAACTCTGGCTAGATCTTTCTTAGGTTATTTGTCACATGCTATTTAATAATAAAAAAATCTATTTATGCCTTATCTCCTCTGCTAGATTGTAATTTCTCTCTATCCTCCAAGGAACCATGCCCAGCACTCTATACAGTGCCATCAATATGTATAGAATGAATAAAATGTCTAAATATCTGTAGCTTTTTTAAGCAATCATCTTAAAAATTAATTGAGTGAGGTAGCTTACAGCCAGTGGACATATTAAGCAATATTTCTGTCATATTCTCTCCTTTGAGCATTTAGATATCACCTCAGTATATCCAAAAAAAATCAGGTTAGGAAAGTTTACTGACTCATTTGGCTAGTGACCACATCTCCCTTCTTACCATGAGCACATGACTCCTATGGAAAGCTAAATGATAGCTGATATGTTTAATGTCAAAGTAACTAAAAAAGACATGTACCTAGAAACACTAT
>CM053599.1:83283854-83311919 GCA_028646575.1 Pseudocheirus occidentalis
TTAGGGAAGGTGGCCTAGCCATACCAGATTTTAATCTCTTATAAAGCAGCAGTCCTCAAAACTGCCTGGTACTGGCTAAGGAATAGAGTAGTAGATCAATGGAATAGATTGGGTACAAAAGACTCAGTAGTCAACAACTATAGTAATATACTGTTTGATAAGCCCAAAGACCCCAATTTCTGGGTTAAGAAATCACTATTTGACAAAAAATGTTTGGAAAATTGGAATATAGTATGGCAGAAACTGGGCATAGACCATCATCTAACACCATACACCAAAGTCAAGTCTAAATGGGTACACAATCTAGGTATAAAGGCTGATACTGTAAATAATCTGGGGAAGCAAGGAATAGTTTACATGTCAGATTTATGGAAGAGGGGAGACTTTATGACCAAAGAAGGTTGGAGAGCATTGGGCAAAGGGAAAGGCAAACATTTCTGGACAAATTTTCAAGGTCTACCATAAAGGACCTTGCTATCAACACTTAAGATAAATTTAATGAAGTTCAAAGCTAATTAGAAGGTGGATCTAAGATGATGAAGAAACTTGTAGCCATAGCAATTCAGTGAATATTTTGAGGACCCCTCAGTAGAACATCAGCATCTTGAGATAAGGAATTGCTATATTACACTTTTGTCTTTGTGGTCCCACCATCCAGCACAGTACCTTGCACAAACTGCATGGATAATAAATGTTTATACTAGATACTAAAGTTTAGCTAGGCTGAAATCTCCATGTCCAAAAACCAAGAAATTACAAATTCTAGAAGCATCAAAATATTATTCTGAAGCAACTGACTAGAGGGATTACTCAAAACTCATAACAAATCAATTAGTGACAGCTATGAGGTACTCAGTATAGCTATGGTGATTACATAGAAGTTACAGAGGAACAACATCTCTAGCAGCCTATAGGTATGTGGAACAAGACGGTAGCTTAGGAAGATGAGAGAAGATATAAGAGCCCACTAACACATAAAAATTGTTTACTATCACTGCAATAATGGAACTTTATTTTGGAATACTTGTGTGTAAAGCTAGAGAAATACCACACCTAAAACAGCTAGGGCTTTCTGATGAGACCAAAGTATCTGACTGAATGTTTTCTTAAGGCTTTAGAAATGAAAAGTATATGCCCCAAAGAAAATGGACCTATATAATATAAAAATATTTGTAGCAGCTCTTTTTATGGTAACAAAGAACTGGAAACCAACAGAGGGATGCCCTTCAAGTGGGGAAATTGCTGAACAAATTATATGCATATAATAAAATACTAGTGTGCAATAAAAAAATGAAGGGGATGGCTTCAGAGAAACCTGAAAAGACTTCTAAGAATGGATGCAGAATAAAGTGATTAGGAAGAGTTATTAAGAACTCAGATCAACACAATGACCAAACATAATTCCAGAGGACCAACGATAAAGCAAGCCATCCCTTTCTTTACACAAAGGTGATGGACTCAGGGTGAGACTTTTTAGAACACAGTCAATGGAATCTGGTTAAGGTGACTATATTTATTAAATATGCATTTTGTTGTTCTTTTTATTCAATGAGGGAAAAGTTGAAAAAGGGGCATTTTGCTCAGTAAAAAAATTCATTGAAAAGAACAAAAAATAAAATATGAGAAAAAATAAATGAAAAATATGTCTTCAATGGATAAAAGAACAGATACAAATAGAATTAGAGAACCATCGACTGAGAAGTAGAAAGGATCTCAGAACGAATATCCTGGTAAATTTTACTAAGGTCCCCAGGGACAAAGAGTTTGAGGATGACCTAAGTCAAGAATTTAGTGGTCTGAAAGTCCAGTTTCAAACTGCTAGTCACTTACTGGTGACTCTTGCAATCTCTGTTGCATCCTTACTAAAGTGAATATATCCAAGTTGTGATAGTCTCTTAATTGTGAAATTTAAAAAATCATAACCGGGAATGGCTAAATGGTGCACTGAATAGAGCACTGGCCCTGGAGTCAGGAGGACCTGAGTTCAAATCCAGCCTCAGATGCTTGACAAGAAAACTAGCCATGTGACTATGGGCAAGTCACTTAACCCCAATTGCCCTCCAAAAAAAATCATAACCATAATTCCTAGGTATTAGCTTCCATCCTAATAGCAATCAGGTCTTAACTATATCCAAAGCTGAATCAATTTCCACCAAATTTTAAGCTCTTTAAGGACAAACATCTTAAAAGTCCTCCTTATCTTTGTATATCTAGCAGTTTCTAAGATACTCCTTTGCACATAGCAAGCAGTATATAGAGGAGTGAAAGAAGTCTGCACAAAATTCAGTCCAATATGCTAGCAGCCCCATTAGAAAGTTTCAGTCATCCTCAGGAGATCTGCCCCCACCACAATGAACCCTCTCACCCAAAACACCTATGCTATGCCAATCTTCTTCATTCATTTCCATTCCTGACACACACTCCCAGGTGCTAGTGGCCTTTCCCTGCTGCTGCTGCTGCGGCTGCAGCTGCTGCTCTTGTTCAGCCATTTCAGTTGTATCTGACTCTTGTGATCCCATTTGGGGTTTTCTTGGCAGAGACTGTAGAGTGGTTTGCCATTGCCTTCTCCAGTTCATTTTACAGATGAGGAACTGTGGCAAACAAGGGTAAGTGAACCTTGTAGCTCTTTTCTATAGCTATTTATTTTGTATATACCTATCTATGTCAATTACTCTGATAGAAGAAGGTAAGCTTCTTCAGCGCAGGTGCTGTTTAGTATTTTTCTTCTTCCCGCCAACCAGCACAGCGCCTAGCACATAGGAGGTTAATAAATGTTTGCTAATTTATTTAAGCAATCAGTAGGTACATGATTAATAGTTTAGGGTCCCTATTTTTAGCACACAGAAATAATGTCCATTAAAATTTAACAGAGTAAATCACACATATAGAATGACTGAACACCTCTGTGTCCTAACATTCAGCCTATGCAAATAGTTATTACACACTAATGTAGAAAGAAACACATAGAACAAGAACCCACCCAAGACTAGAAATAGCAATACCAGCAGTTGTTTCAACAATAAACAGAGACAGCTGGCCTTAATTTTGGTTTTGGTTTTAAGGACTATGCCAAGAAAAAGGTAACTAGTGCCAGTTCAGTGGACACAAGAGAAACATTATTTGAACTAAATGACCACTTTAAATTGTTTTCCGGTATGTGTTAAATATTTGACTCAATGCAAGGGTTATTAACTTAGTGAAAATTTACTAGACTTGCCTATATGGTGAAATTACCATTTCCTGGACCAACAGAAAACTCCAATTTCCTCCTCTCTCCCAGATTTGAAAAGCATCTACATGAGTTGGGTTCTTGGCAAGATTCCCATAGAGAAGAAAGTGGTTTCTTAAGCATGTAATTTTGTGAGCCTATAATCAACATGCCTCCATAAAAGTCTTCTTTTAATGCCTCATTGTGATGTGGAGGTGACTGTGGGTTCTTGGAGGTTGTACTAGTCAAACACAATTCTGGCACATCCTTCCAAGCTGGCAAGACCTTGAGTGTGGGATTGCCAGTGAGGAAAGAGCCTCATGAAGCAAAAAGCTTCATCACCAGCGACAGATCATCAGGTAAAAAACATTTGGGGCAGTTGGGTCACAAAGCGGATAAAGTGCTGACCTTGGGGTCAAGAAAACCCAAGTTCAATTTCAGTCACAGACACTTACTAGCTGTGTCCCCTGGACATGTCACTTCACATTTGTTTGCCTCAGTTTCCTTCCCTGTGAAATGGGAATAATAAGAATAAACACCTACCTCCTAGAGTTATTGTGAGAATCAGAAGAAATAATATCTGTAAAGTACTTGGCACAATGCCTGGCATAAATAAGTACTACATAAATATTAGTTGTTATTATAACAATCATGATTATTATAATTATTAATTACATAACAACCTTATCTGTCCCCTCTTGTTTTCCAGACTGAAGGTGGTAGGTGGATGGAGAATGCTAAGAATCACAACAATTTTGGGCCCGGCTACAAGTAAATAAATTTACACACATAGATATATGAAGACACACACACACGTGTGTGTGTATATCAATATGCATATTTATAGATGTTTGACTTAAACTTTAAATGAATAATCTCTCTCCAGAGGCTGATAAATGGATAATAGAGGTGCTGAAGAACTATGAATTCAGGATATAAAGGCCTAATTTTTTTTTTATTTTATGAGCACACTCATATGGCAAAAAAAATAGAGACATGCTGTATGGTGTGTGTGTGTGTGCATGTGTGTGAGTGTGTGTGAGAGAGACAGAGAGAGAGAATGAGAGATCAATAACGAAAATCAGATAATACTTAGAGCTATACAGGCTGACCTGTGCAGATTATTCAAAGAAGAAAAAAGATATAAAACAATAAAACTTGTAAAGTTAGGTGTGGTCTTGCACCTCTAACACTCACTCAATGCCTATTAATAAAAATCACATACCATAAGTAAGCTCCAACTTCACAAAAATTCTATAAAAATCAAAGCATGTAGACTCTCCATTCAGGCAATTAATCTGAATTGCAGGAGAAGGACGTGATTAGTCTCAGTGTTACTTAAAGCTGGACTTGGACAACTTTATTTGTCACCCTTGGCCTTGGCCTAAGCAAACCCACGTAGGACCTTCTGGTTCGTCCCACCTTCCCCTCACCTCCACCCTCACCCTTCTGCCTGCTATTTGGTTACATGGTTATGCAGAGAGCAAATGTCTTTATGAGAGTCATGCCTTCTAAGGCAGGCCCACCTGACAAAAACAGGGCTCAGAAGGATCATAGGATTTTAGAAACTGAAAGGACCTTGGAGAACACCTAGTCCAACCTCTTCATCTTATAATGATAAGGAGATTTGCTCAAGGTCACAGGCAGTGAGCGAAAAAGATTATATTCTCTTCCCTTCGTCACCACACCACACTGCATGACTAATCAAGGACACACTGCAGCATGGTACAGGAGAAAGAGGGATGAATTTGCATTCAGAGGCCCAGAGTTCAAATCCTATCTCTGCCACTTATAATCTGTGTGACCTCGGGGAGAGAAGGAGCAAACACATTTATTAAGGACCTACTATGTGCTGAGTGTTTTACAAGACAAGAAATGAGATCAATAAAACCTATCAACCAAAAATATTTACTGAACACCTACAATATGCTGGCACTTTTCTAGGCACTAAGAAAGAAGTCACAGGATCACAGGCATAGAGATGAAAAAAACTATAGAGGCCATCTCTCTCATTTTACATAAAAGAAAATTGGTCTGACAGAGGGTAATTGATTTGGTCAAGATCACAAGCCTAAGTGTCCATGGCAGGATCTGAACCCAGACCTTCCTGGCACTAAGTACAGTACTCTATTTATTACTTCACTGAAATGCCTCTTTAAAAAGAGAAAATATAGAAGGGTTGACCTTATCTATTGAGAGAGTAGTTGACCTAACTACAGGATATGATTTCAGGATTCCTGGAAAAAATTTCTCACACCTTCTGGCAGATGTCTCTAACTACTTTAAGGAGGACAAGATTTTTCCTTACAAAATTAGAAGATGAATTAAAATGCAAATTTCCCTGGGAGAAAATACACTGATTTAAACTCATCCTCATGTATAAATGACTTCCTAAGGCATTCAATGAGAACAAGTGAAACAAGATGTTATTGTGTACCCTGGAGAATGAGGAAGCACCATGTAGAAGAGAAAGAGGGACAGAAAAATGAGGTTAAGGGGACTTGAAAACAAATTTGGTGTGACAATGGCATATGGCAATTCTGAAGAGACTGCTGTTATAATCAACTTGGGAAGATAAGACATTCTTTCTTTTGGACCTCATGATTCGTCGATGTGAATGGTCTCTTCATGAATATAGGTTTAAATCTTCTCTACAACTTAGTAGACGGTCTTTGAGAGTTGGCATGAGTGGAAAAATGTGTCATTTTAAGGCATCATTATGCTGAGAACCTGAGAACTCTGCTAGACTGGTTGTTGAAAAGCAGATCTACATTGCAACACTCCTGTGTGACCGTGGGTAAATCACAACTTTTCTCAACTTCAGACAGCAACGGAAGATTAATCAATGAAATTGAAGCCAGGCTGCAATCTGCAGCATGAAGTAAACCAATCCGTGGTTCAGTTCAGACAACAAAAAATGCTCAAAGAAAAGTGGGGTCACAGGCTGTGGTTTCAATAACCCACTTGTTAACATGTGCGAAGTTGATCAAGTCACAGCTGCAAAATAAAAGAAAGCTGGACTAGACCTCCAAAGTATCTTACAACTAGCTATACAGGTGCCTGCCCTCTGTCGTAAATAGGACTAACATGGGCTGCGATTTTCTTCTTGAAATAGAAAAGATTTCAGCTGGGTCTGGACTGATGGACAGAACGAAAAGGAAAGAGGGCATTTTAGAAGGGATGAACATGAACAAAAGCACAAAGGCAAAAGAAACCACAGTATATAAAGAAAAGAGCCTGAAGATAGGAGAGATTAAGACACAGTAACACTGGGACAGCCGGGCAGTACAGGGGATACAGAACCAGATTTGGAGTCTGGAAGCCCTGAGTATGAGTTCTACCTCACTGTGTAACCTTGGGAAAATTACTGCTCTTTGCCCAAGCTCAATTTCACCCTCTGAAAAATGAAGCTAAAAATACTGTCTACCTCACAGGCTTTTTGTGAGAACCAAACCAAATGAGACAATAAAGATCAAGTGCTTTACAAAACTGAAAACCTCATATGTGTTTGCCGTTCTTCTTATTATTTATTTCAACATTTATCTTTTTAAAATGCACACTAACAAAAGATTGCTATTTCCTACCTGCTTCTCAGTTGCTTTCAATGTGTGTGTGTCTGGCCATCATCTCTTCAAACTTCAATATACTGCATTTGAACTCTACACACATATAAACAACATGATTTTATAATATCATGAGAAGAATAGACATATGTCTTGGCGTCAGGGAGATGTGGGTTCAAGTTCCATCAATGACACATACTAGTTGTATGACCTTGGGCAATTCACTAACTCATCTGGGAGTCTCCTACACCAAAGAAATCATAGATCCAGACCCTATTCCTATTACAGGTCATTTGTACAAGATATCTCAAACATATGTCAGTGTCCACACAAGATGATGAAGCACTATCACATATTGGGGTTTACTAATCCCTATCAAAGACACTTAAAATTTAAATCACTATGGAATGTCAGGAAATCAAGGAAATGAATGTTTCCTGGTGTATATAGCTCACAAATGAGAATCAAAACTACAGACTAAGAGGACCTGGAAATACCCACAAGAGCAAGAAAGCCATTGTGAAGTTGCACAGTTGAAGTAATTGTTATTATTACTGGCCAGTTGGTTCATCATTCTCTTGCTCATAATTCTAAACTATCCTTGTTCTAACAGCTGATTGTATTATGTTCTTGATAGTTACTGTCCACCTGTCTAATGAAAATGATTCAAGAATAAGACCCTGCATGCACCTTGCTGCAAAATTAAACTAAATCAATTGATGCCTTATTCAGTCATACCACATGTGGCAGTGAATCACAGAAACTCAGAGTGGAAACACCACTGAGACATCTTAAGTCACCTAGTCCAACCTTTATCTGAGCAGGAATCCTCTTTATGACATCCACAAATAGTGGTTACCACACCTCTACTTAAAGACATCTAGTGATAAGGAACTTATTTCAAACCCAAGGCAACCTATTCTTCTTTGGATGGCTCTCATCAGTAGAAAGTTGCATTTTGCTTTTATATTTAGTTAAAATCTGCCTCTGTGTAACCTCTACATATCACTTTCCTCGTGATCCTTGGCACAGAACAAAACAAATGTAATCCTTCTTCCACATGAGGACCCTTCCAATATTTCAAAATAACTATCAATGCCTTCCCAACTCTTCTCTTCTACGTGATCAAGTTCTTGATCCCTATAATCCTTCTGTAAGTGGCATACTTTCAAGATTTCCTTTCCCATTCTGGTTCACTCCATACTACACTCTTGTTTGTCAACGTCTTTCCTAAAATATTGAGCCCAGAATTTGAGGAAAACAAGTTCCAAGTGTCATCTGACCCACACAGAGTATAACAGGACTCCATCTCCATTGTTGTAAACACTCCAATTTCATTTAGGCAGCCTATAATGACATTATTTTAGCCATCACTCATACTGAGTTTGCACTCCACTAAACATTCCAGGGTTTTTTTTTTTACAACTTTTCACCTTGTACTCATGCCACTGTTTTTTTTAATGCAAGTACATAAATTTATATTTACTCCTTTTCATTTTTAATCTAAGCAGATTCAGCCCATTTTTTTCATGTTTTGCAAGAGTTTTAATTCCAGTCAACTAATATGTAAAGTATTCCACTCAGCTATGTGTTTTACACAAATCTGATAAATGTAAAATCTATGGCTTCATTTACATCACTGATAAAAAATAAAGTCTCCCTTCAGGTAGACTTCAGTGCTTTACTCTATTTGGCAAGAAGGGGAGGGACAGGGCAGGAAGTGGTACAACCAGCTGCAAATACAACAATCATTGAGTTTGTACATTCCCACCTTGCAAATAAGGATATTCTTACAGACTTTTGCCAAATGCGTTCTAGAAATTCAAGCACAACGATCAATCAAGCTAGAATCTAAAACAAAACGAAATGAGTAACTTGTGACTGGATCTAGTAGAGAAGAACTCATGTTGCTTTAGTGATGTAAGTCATTAGACAGTAATTGTATGAAAACACCAAGACATTAGAATGTCTTTTATAGATTTCCTTGCATGGACCACAATCTTCCAGTGAATGGACTAGCTCTAAGTGTCATAGATTACAATTCAAAATTATCAAGATAATATTATCAAAATATCAAGATCCTAATATTATACATATATCAAGATACTGAAAGGATATGGTGATATCCATATATCAGTTATTTATATATTAATTATTAATTAATTAATTAATTAGCAAGAACTAACCAAAATCTAGAGCACGGACCCTAGAGTCAAGAGGACCCGAGTTTAGACACTCAACACTTACTAGCCATGTGACCTTGGGCAAGTCACTGAACCCCAATTGCCCTGCCCTTCCACCTTCAAAAAGCAAAAAAAAAAAAAAACTAGCCAAATTCTTCTAGTCAGTACACAAAGAGAGAAAGATCACTGGACCTGGAGTTAGAAAATGACAACTTAGAGAGGCCACACAAAGCATAGGAATAAGAAGAGAAATGGATACAAATTCCATGTCCAATATGTACTGTGTAATCCTGGGCAAGTTACTTATCATCTCTGAATGCAGCTCTCTTCCTCTGTAAAGTGTGAATACAGCATCCCACTCACAGAGTTGTTAAGAACATCAACTGGCATAAAATACATACGGCACTACATAAATGATGATGATGGTGATGATGATGATGATGATGATGATGATGATGACTGGTAATGAATCGATGGATAATGGATGATGATCTTTGAATCAATGACAGTAAAGATGGCCACCCTCTCAATTGCTTTTTGATCAGTGGAGGGTTAGTTATAGCATATAATATAGTAAATATTAGTATCTATTATGCATGAATCATGATTCTTTCTTCTGCTAGTCAGTGCCGCTTTCAATCATAGTCACAAGATTTAAAAGATGAAAGAGGCATTAGGGATCAGTCAGTCTAAACCCCTAACAAGATAGAAAAATTAGGCCCAGAGAATTTAAGTGACTTGCAAAAGGTCACACAAATAGTTAAATAGCAGTACTGAAATAGAATTTCAGTCTTCTGACTGACTCCCAGTTCCCATGCTCTTTCCACTAAGTATTTCCTCATTATAAATATATTCAGTGCTACTGTTTTATCAGAGGCTGCAGGAAAATCCATGAATAGAAAGTTGTGTTGATAGAATGTCAAATGCATGAAATTTTATTACAATTTTTTTTCCATATAGCTTTCAGAAACCTGTTATCAGACCACTCTTGAAACACTATAATCTGACTCACAAGATAGATTCACTTGCATTTCACAACTCTTACTATACTAACCCAATCAAACAATATGGATCTGTTTTCTGGGAAAAAGAAGAATAAAATCAGTCATAATGGAAAGAGATACCCCTTATTTTATCCCACTTGGAAAATATACCCAATTATAAAGAATCACACAGTAGAAGTGGAACAAAAGAAATCATCCAGTGAAACCAACCCTCTCATTTTGCAGAGAAGAAAACAAGTGTAGAGAGGTTACATTAAGTATTTAAGGTCACATAACTTATTACTAACTAGTGGTAGGATTAGAAAGAATCAAGATCTCCTGGTTCACAGTCTAGTGGTCATGTTGGATATATAGAGATAAAGACATAATCATTTTAAAATCAATATAAAGAAAAATCATTAGAAAATAAGGTACTTCACAGATCAATGTACCAACAAGCATTTAAGTGCCTACAATGTGCCAAGCCCTTGGCTAGGCACATAAAAATTAAACAGTCTCTGATTTCAAAGTCCACACATTCTACTGAGGGAGATGACATATACAACAGATAGAAATATGTACTATATGTTCAAGGTAAATTGAATGGAGGTGGGGAGGCATTCAGTGTTGGAGAGGATGAGAGAAAACATTATGTAAGAGGCGATATTTAAACTAAACTGTGATGGAAACTTAGAACCCAGAGAGACAGATTTGACCTGAGAGTATTCCTGGCTTGGTGGTTAGCCTGTGCAAAAGCAGAGAAATGAGATGTAATAAAGAGTAGAGGAGACTATTGCGAACTCTAGGGAAAACTAGAGAGCGTCCCTTTCATTTTCTGAATAAAAAAAGTTCTTTAAATTGTCTTTTAATTTTTTTCCCCAAAACACAAAATGTTCTGCCAGAAAAATAAAACTCTTTGAAGGAAATCTGAGAACACTCAAGATATACATCATTTCCCATTAAGTTTTCAGGCTTCATAGTCATTTTTATAATTTTATTAATGGAAATTTCCAAGAATTAAGGGAATAGAATGAGTGGAAGATTCTCACCACTCCCTTAAACTCTCAACCTCCGTCAATCCTACTGGCCTCCATTTTCTTTATAACTGATGCTAAGAAGGTCAAGCACCTGCACCATGCACCACAGACCATTCACCATATTAATGATGCTTAAGTCACTAGGTTCTTTTGCCGCAATCTAAGATCATCCCATCAAGTCTGTCTTCATTCTTTCCTCTCTTTTGCCGTCATTCTGACTAGTAATGGACCTCCAATCCTCCAATTTCTAAATAATTAGGGATTCATGAGTCACTCTAAGTCTGTGACAGGATAATAAGTGCAGGCCTTAACTGGGAGAAGAAGTGGGCTTTAGTCCAATGTTTCTGGAGGCAAGCACTACTTATCAGGCTCTGGATAACGCACACAGTGGAGCTCAATGCACAACACAATGTCACCCACGGACAATAAAATCAGAGGGGTACAAACCATTCCAGACTTGTTGCTAGGAAGCAGCGATTTCTTTAATTCGTAAATCTTCAAATTTCTTATGTCTCCTAAGAGACAGTTATGCAATCCAGATGATGTTTTTAAAAGAGTTAAAAAGGCAAGGTAGGCAATGGCCCCTTCATTCCTTTCCTCTCCCCACCATGAAAAGTACTATGGCACAGAGTGGATAAAGATCTATTCTTGAAACTAGAAAAACTTAAATTCAAGTCCGCTCTTTACACATAGGGACTCTATCATCCTGGTCAAGTTGCTTAACTTCTCAGCATTATAATAAACTAATATCAAAACTTGAAGTGTTTTTCTGTTGTTTTTCAGTCCTGTCTGACTCTTCATGATCCCATTTGGGGTTTTCTTGCCAAAGATACTAGAGTGGTTTGCCATTTCCTTCTCCAGCTCATTTTACAAATAAGGAAACTGAGGCAAACAGGTTTAAGTGACTTGCCCAGGGTATCACAGCTAGTAAGTGTCTGACACCAGATTTGAATTCAGTCTTAACTCCAGGCCTGTCACTCAGTCCACTCATCCACGTAGTTACTACCCTTAAAAGTTGAAGAGAAGGTGCCAACTTTGAACTAGTAGAGGAAGCTTCAAATGAAATTGCAAATGCAGTTCCCGTCCCTATTTATCACCAGCATCCTGCTATCTCTGTCCTCAGCTGCCACACTTCTAACACTGAAAATCAGCCTATATATATTTGCACTACAATGTTCTCACAACATGAATATGGCACCTCCTGCATCCCTTTGCTAGTGACTGTCTAGCCGGTTTCAGTGGTGGCATGAACTTGACTTACAAGACATTCATTCAGAAATCATCAGAAGCAAACTGTGTTGATGCAAACGAGGAACAAAGGATTCCCAGAGCACAACGTCTTGAACATAGCAAACTATTAATAAGCATTTATTGAGCTGGCCTGTTGTAAGGAGGCAAATACGTACAGTCATGGAACACACTTCATCCCCAACTCTACCTCTTAGAATCCTTCCCTTTCCTCAAGGGGCAGCTCAAGCAATACTTCCAATAATAAAGGCCTTTCCTGATCATCACAGTTGTCAGTGCCCTCACCTTCTAGAAATGCCTTTGTATAATGTGGTATTTATTTATCTGGGTATAAGTTGTTACACCACCCCCCCCCCAGAGTAAAACATAAACTCTTTGACTTCAGTTTGTTGAGATGAAATGAATTTTAAGGAGCCTGAAAAAAGGGATGAGACACAGTTCTTCCCTTCTAGGAATTGCCAGCTTGACTTAGAATGCAGGACACCCATAAGAAGAGATGAACAGCTGTAAAAGATTGCATCCTCAATGAGGAAATAACAAGAATAAATAAACCACAGGATGTCAATGAAGGGTAAGGGGGGCAGAGGATGGGAAAGGAGGGGAATTTCTTTTTTTTTAAAGAAAAAATTGAGCTTAGAGAAAAGGAGAAAGGCTATGTTATTCAATGTTCTTTGCATATGGGGATGGAGATAAGGAGGTGACCTGTGCTTTCATCAAGATTGGGAACTTCCAAATGAGGAGACTCCCTTGGACAATGGAGACTGGCATGTTACCTTTGACTTAAACTTTTAGGGAGTGGTCTAGAGCACTGAGGTATTGTATTTAACACCTTTTAAGAGGTGGAAAAACCAACACCACAAAAATATTTATGATGGTAATAGAGCAAAATCTCATTCCAATCTGATGTTTCACTAGTTGAACCAGTTTACTGGTTTTCTTCTGCCTTGGCTTGCCAAAACTAAGCTTTGGATCTATCAAGAAATTAGGAAAACTTAACTGTTAGGACACACTGCTGCCAATGACATCAGCAAAGACACCCACCTTTCTCATTTGAAAACTTCTTTTAGATAGCATATTAAAAAAAAGAGCCCAGACGATCAGCCTGCCTGCCCTTAAGCTAAAGTTCCTTAAGTTAGCCTTCATGCTATTAGTAACTTCAAAGTATAGAAAGTGGTAACACAGGGGATGTCTATCAATTGGGAATGGCTGAACACGTTGTGGCATATAATTGCAATAGAATACTATTGTGCTACAAGAAATGATGAGTAGGATGATTTGAGAAAAACTTGTAAAGACTTAAGTGAACTGATGCAGGGTGAATTGAGCAGAACCAGGAGAACACCTCACACAACAGCAGCAATTTGTACAGTGATCACCTGTGAATGACTTAGCTATTCTCAGCAATGTGATCATCTAAAACACTTGCAAAGGACTCATAATGAAAAATGCTTTCCCCCTCCAGAGAAAGAACCAATGGAGTCTGAGAGCTGATTGAAGCATAGTATTTTTCAATTTATTTTTTCATGTTTTTTTCAGTCTATGTTTTCTTTTCCCCCATGACTAATATGGAAATATGTTTTGCATAAACATGTATAACCTATATCAAATTGCTTACCATCATAGGGCAGAGGGAAGTTAGGGAGGGAGAGAATTTAGAACACAAAATTTTAAAAAATGTTAAAAATTATTTTTATATATAATTGGGAAAAATATAAATTATTCCAAAAAAAGGAAAGAAAGTCAAGAAAGTCAGGTGAGATCTGTGTACCAGTACAAGAAAGCTCTCTACTTTTACCTAGGAGTCTTTCACTTTCTATTTCTGCTTTGGGTTCCCCTGTGCTGTACGGCCACCTGGGAAAGTCTTGTGCATTTGAGCTGTCTGAGGTCTAAGGACAAGAGTACATCAAAGGGCTAGTTAGTAATGTCTTTTTCTTATAAGGACATCTTTGACAACACCTTATGAACCTCACTCCATTCTCTTGGGAGGAGCTATTTGAGATGTCTTGGGACCTTGGGAGTCAGCAGCCTTGGGACCCTGCCATTTCTAATAGGCTGGTTGCTTATAAAAGATATAATAGCAAAAGGTGATCAAGATAAAAGCCTCCTGTAAAGACAGCCCTTTTTTCCATCTTATAGTCTGATATCTCTACTATAAAACTACAACACAATGAAAGTATTTTTATTTATTGTTTATCTAATTAAAAGCTGAATGTCATTTGAGTCACTCTTTTTTTACAAATGGAAATTCTGAGTTCAGCATTGTTCCTTCACTTAATCACCCTGTGAAATCAAGCAAGTTACTTGGCCCCCATTTCCTCATACATATTATTCTAGGGCTGAAACATATAACTTCTAAGGTCCATTTCAGTTTGAAAGATTTGTGATTTTTATGAGAGAAAATTACTAACCCAAGGTCACACATTTCCTTAATGGTTAGAGACAAAAATAGAAACAAAGCCTCCAGACTAATTTGCTTTCAAAATATCATTTTCTTTAGTTTGTCTATAAGGTCATGTACTTTGTATAGGTTGATAGATACAAAAGCAGAGACAGTGGGAGAGAGGGAAGAAAAGGAATCAGTTTGACCTCTAAAAATTGATGAGACCATGGCTTGACAAAGAATATATCCCTACATGCTGAGCTAGTGGGAGCTCTCCTTCATAAACATTGGAGCTATGGAATAGCATTGGATTTTTTGATTCCCTCTTCTCGGGTAGCAAGTTAATCACAACGACAGGAATCCATACCTAAGCCAAGTTGTAATAATGAAGGGCTACAAAAAGGGCAGCTAACGATATGTCCAGCCAATAATTGCTACTGTCCCATCTAAGAAACAGCTCCCCCAGTTACTATTTACCTTCAGACTCTACACCAAGGCTCTACACCTTCAGTAAAAAAAAGAATCAAAAATTCCCATTAAATTGAAAAGCTTCAAAACCACTACCACTCTGTACCTATGTGATAATTTCATTTTCTCCCTTCATATGACTCATAGTAAGGGCCAAAATCTCAGACCTGGAAGCCAGAGTGCACATCTTCCTTCTTTCTCCAAACCCTACCTGCAATCCATCTTTATTCCACCACCATTCCAGAGAGAACTGGGGAGTAGAGTATCACACTCAAGATAAAAATTATTCTGGCCACTACTAAGAATGTATAATTGAACTGAGTTTTGGGGTTAAAGAAGAGAAACATATTCCTGATTTCATTAAATGAAGACAAAGTAATAGTCATAGAGTGACAATTTTCTTAATTTAATGAAGTCATTTAGAGAGAAAAGGTAAAAGAATCTCAAAGACCTTGTTTCTTTCAGGGTCACTGTACTTCAGATTTGGAAGGGACCTCAGAGGTCACATTACTCAGCTTTTACCAGAAGTATAAATGTCTATCTCAACTGCTTAAGAATGGATAAGTTTAATAATAATAATTAGCTTATCTTTATATAGGGCTTTATATTTTTCAAAGGCATTTTCTTCAGAGTAATCCTATGTCGTAAATTGTACAAGTCTTATTACTTTCCCCCCATGTTATAAATGGGTAAACTAGGACTCATAAGCAGTTGGGTAGCTCAGTAGTACCTGGCCTGGAGCTAGGAAGGCTCATCTTTCATGAGTTCAAATCTGGCCTCTGACACTTATTAACTGGATGACCTTGGGCAAGTTACAACCTTATTTGCCTCAATTTCTTCATCTGTAAAATTAGCTAGAAAGTATCTTTGTCAAGTAACCACCCCCCCCCAAATGAGGCCATGCAAAGTTAGACATGACTGAACAACAACAAAAGTAGGACTTATAGTAAGCTGTTTGCCCATGTCTCATAGTAAGTGGGAGAACTGGAACCAGATTGTAAGTAACTCAAGGGCAGAGACTGTCTTTTGTCTCTTTTTGTATCTCCAGCACTTATCACAGTGCCTACCACATGTAGGCACTTAATAAATATGCATTGAGTGACTGGAGAATTCAAATAAAGCATGGGTGAAGAATTCAGAATTTTAGTTATTTAAATGCTCTCAGTAAATTTATCATCCATGGCTTAGTTCTTTTTTAAGAATAAGAATACAGTAAAATAACCACTTTAAAATAAAACTCTATAGAATATTCACAAGTTTTACTTTACATTCAGGCATAAAGTCCTATCTACACCATACTTTAACCCTACTCCATTACAGCCTAGTCCCCAACCTTATCTAGTATGTCCTGTCTCTGTACTTCTCCTCATAGCGTCTCCTATACCTGGCACAGACTTTCTTCCCTGTCAAAGACGGCTGCCTGTTCATATGCCTCTCTTTGAAGACCCAGCTCAGGTAATTCCTCCTTGAAGTCTTCCATGATTCTCCTTGCTAACTGTTCTCTCTCCTCTTCCCAGGTCTTTAGGATCACCCAGTTTGGCATCTCCTATGGACTGAATCGTTCTACAACTTGTACTGTGGTTATTTCTCAGTACATCCCCCATTCCCAGTTCCTTGAGGGAAGGGGCTGTCATTTTTCAACTTTGCTTTTCCAGTACCACCAGCATTTCATTGATTAAATTTCCACTACAATAACAGAACCCTTAAGAATTATAGCTCCTTTGTCCTAGAAAAACATAAAGATACACACCGTAGAAAGAGCTTCAGATTGAGTCAAAAAAGATCCAAGTGTCAATCTCAGTTGTGCTATTTGTTAGGCATGTGATATTCTGAATGTCATTTAACCTCTCTCTGGTCCTCAGTTTCCACATTTGGAAAATAAGGGTAATAATAACTGTGCTATCTCCCAAATGGTTGGCATGAAGGTCCAACTGAATAATGGACACAGAATGTTCTTTCCATACTAAAGTCAGTTGTTGGTTTTTATCTTTGGTGATGGTAGTTGTTTTTCTACCCCTTGGTGATGTACCTAGCCCACATGGCTTAAGAAATGTTTGTTGACTGGCTAAGGAGAGTGAAGTTAGAAGATATGTGGAACTCAAGGTCCAGAGGGATAAAATAATCTGCTTTATTAAGAGCAGAGGAAAAATTAGAACCCGAGTCCCTTGACTCTTCAATATGTCCAAAGCAGAGAAGTGCTAAAAGAAAACAACTCTGTCTTCATTTACAAACAACTATGAGGGCATTCTGAGGTGCCAGGCATCACCTCGGCAAACACCATCTGCTGGCCTTATGCTAATGCTTTGCACCCCTGCAGAGGAAACTCCATTTATCTGAACACCTAGTGCATTGATATGGCAGTCACTGGAAACAAGGGTAGAAATAGGTGGAAGGAGAATGAACACCCCTCAAAATGCCAATTAAGTTTAGCAAATACAGTTATATTTTTTAAATGATCACGTTTAGCTTTGTGTGAGTTCTAAAATTAAAATTAAGAACATGTTTTTGGTATGAAGTTGTAAAGGCTGAGGCTTATTTTTTAAATGTGACTGTACCAGAAAAAGCAATTTTCATCATCATTGTTGTTATTTCTCTCATTGATTGTCAGCCAACAAACAGATGGCACCAGGCTTGGACTTTGAAGAGGTAGGTTCAGGCTCTGACATTTATTACTGGGGTGACTAGGGGCATTTTAATTTACCTCCCAGGGCCTCAGCTTCCTCAGCTGTAAAATGGGGATAATAATCAACACCACTGACCTACTGGGTTTATGAGAAAAGCATTTTGTAAATTCTAAAGTATTCTAACAAAATATGCAAGCTCCTTGAGGGAAAGGACCGGTTTTTTGCTTCTTTCTGCATGCTTTGTGCTTAGCACAGTGCTGAGCTCATGGTAGGTGCTTAACAAATATTTTTGATTGAATAAGCTTTATATTTTACTTCTAAAGGAAAAAGGACAATCACAATACTGAACCAACACAAATGAGTGTGGAAAATTAGTCAAAAGCAGAACATCTTTCATACACTCTACATTCTAGTCAAACTAGACTACGTTTTCCTAAGTCATATCACCCTCCATCACCTTCATGCAATGATACAGACCAGTAGTGTCAAACTCAAATAGAACCCAATCTCTGTCAATGAAGATTGACTGAGAAAACCACTCATTAACATTATCTGTGCTGTACTGTGCTTTAATTTATTTTATTCAACACTTCCCAATTACAGTTTAATCTCATTTGGACCTGGATTTTTGATACCTCTCATTCCCTGTGCTCTAAATATACTACTGTCTCATTTCTGCCTATTTTCAATTCAACTCAACCAGCCATGTCAAATAGGCCATGTCAAAGATGAGAACGTTAGGTACCTGCCCTCAAGGAGCAGTCTACTTGGAAGGGAGGGCAGAAGTGAGAACTACACTTACCTAGATAAGCCTAGATGAGCATCACCAAAGCTAGGATGCAACAGGAGCAAAAGCCTAGCTTAGCTGGTCCCATTTGTACTTTGCCTTCTGCGATGGCCTATAGATAAATGTGCTCTTTCAGGCCTCTTATTTTCCCAGAAGACTTGTCTATATCGTTCCTTTATCCCTATGACAGTATAATTTGCTTTATATGTATATGGGCTCTTTTGGTATTTCCTCTGGTAGATTATAAACTTCTTGAAGGTAAAGTTCTGTTGGGTCTTTTTTTTTCCCCCATCCTCAGGGTGGGGCAGAGTGCTTTGCAAATAAGAGGTGTTTGAAGCCAGGTCAAAATCTGTAGCCTGTGGAGACATCAGTAAGCCTTCTTAAGCCTCATTGTTACTCTTTTCAGACTCCTTTCCCAACCAACACACACACACACACACACACACACACACACCCCTTTTTATCTGTTCTTCCTCCTCCAGGTTTCACATCATTCCCTTCCATATCCAGCTAGATAGCTGAAAAATATTCGTGCCCTACCAATTCTAGTGACATGTTGCAAAGGTGAAAGAAATCTCACAGCACTTTTGTCCTTGGAGGCACACACACATACACATGGGCCCTCAAGGCCTTTATGATCCATTCCCAGAACTCGAGCTCCCCTCCTAAAGCAGATTGCCAGCATGAGTCACAGCTCCAGGTTCCAGAGGGGCCAGAGGGAATTCTATTAGCTCTAGAAGACACAATCAAAATGCAGGGTAGAAAATAAAGTACACAGGGGAGCAGAAGAGTTTTACTGCTCAGCTTGATCAAGCATAAAGTCATTAGAATGGACAGCTTTTGATGTAGATTTTATACCTTGCCCTAAGGGAACATGATAGTGCAGGGGACAGTCATTTCTGAGCCTGGTTCCCCATAAAGGTACATGCTGACCTCCAGCCTTTCCCCTTAGTTATATTTACCCACATACTGTATGATGAGGCCTGAAACTGAAAGATGATTGTTGAGGGGGTGGAGGAATATATTGTTGAAGAACACTGTCCTAGGAATGGGGAAACCTGCGTTCTACTCCTGACTTGACCACTAACTATCCTCATGGCCTTAAATAAGTCACATTACTGTATTCTCAAATGTAAAAAATCAATAAAATGGATTAGGTGACCTCTAAGGGTCCTTCCAGAAGTAATACAAGTCTATGTAGAAATTCCCTTTTATACTCACAGACCCAAAGTTAAACTTTGCCCAAAATAAAATGTGGGCTATAGTTACTGTTTAAGTAAGACACACCCCGGGCTAATGAGAAGTGAGACTTAAAAATACTTGAAAGCAATTTGGAAAGATTCCGTCCAAAGAACATAATTATAGCAGGTCTTGGTGGACCCAAGAAAGCTTACAGGATCACAGGTTTAGGACTGAAAGGGACAGATGAGGTCATGATGCCAATCCCTTCATTTTACAGATTAGACATTGAGATTCAGAAAGATTTAAGTGGCTTCACTAAGAAATAACAGGTAACAGGCAGGAGTGAATGATTACTACTAATAATGTTATACTTTTTTTAGCACCTGCAGGTTTGTCAAACCCTTTCTTCACAACAACCTTTCTAGGTAGAGAGTACAAATATTGTCCCTTTTGTACAGATGAAGAGAAATGACTTCTCCATAGTGACTTATAAAGATCATTGGAGCTGACACCTTTAAGGAAATCTCATCCCACCCCACCCCCCCATTTGAGATATTGGAACACGAAGCAGAACATAGCTCCTCTCTTCCAGAATCCAGGACTTTTTTCATTCTAACCTTTCAAAGGCAAACCAAAGAAAACTTTCGACTCATTTCTCTTAATATCACTTTTCCTCATTTTTGCCCATGTGGTATTAATTTTTTAAATGTTTGTGTTTTGAAAAAACCAAAGCTAGAACTACAGTGGACAGAGTGCTTGGCATGGACTAAGGAAGACCTGAGTTCAAATATGGCCACAGACACTAGCTATGTGACTCTGGGCAAATCACTTCATCTCTTTTTGCCTCAGTTCAAAATGAAATGAATAATAGCACCCACCATACAAGGTTGTTGTGAGAATCAAATAAGTTAATATTCACAAAGCACTTAGCCTGGCAAAGAGTTGGCTCTTAAAAAAATTCCTTGTTTCCTTCGTCTCTTCCTATTAAAATGATAGGGAAACAGACACAGAAGGTAGAGAGAGAGAAAAATAAATTATATTGACACAATTTAACTCATGATTTGTCCAGATCTGTGTATAATTACAAAGTTATGTTATATAGGAAGTCTTTATTTTGCCTTCAGTCTGTAGATGCCCAAGGTCAGATTGCAAGAAGTAAGTTTGGAATATTTATTTATTTATTTTTGCTTTTTGGAGGGGGTAAGGCAAGCAATTTAAGGTTAACTGACTTGCCCAAGGTCACATGGTTAGTAAGCATTAAGTGTCTGAGGCCAGATTTGAACTTGGGTACTCCTGACTTCAGAGCTGGTGCTCTATTCACTGGACCACCTAGCTGCCCCGAGACTGGACTATTTAGAGCTAAAAGGGACCTAAAACATAATAGCTTCAACCACATTTGTTTTAAACAAATAAGAGCATGGATGCTCAGAGAAAAGTGAGAGGGTCAAGTTTTGAAGCTGGTCTCCTGACTCCCAGTCCATAACTCTTTATGGGGTTTTTTTCTCCATTATGAATGTAAAATGAACATTCCAATGCTGGTGTTCTTTTCACTGTACTGTGGATGTCAAGAATGGAAAAACATCTAGATTACATCTGCAGTAACAAGCAAAAGAGGGACTTTGTGCAGTGAGTTTGTTCCTTGTGCATAGGCTTAAAATGATTCTAGACTTGTTAGAGCTGAGCCAAACATACACGTAATTTAAGTGATTACCTTAGGGCAATACCCCAGAGAATTCTATTCTCCAGACACTCGCTAGATAATTGATGACTGCTGGGGTTTGTGCTCTCTCTCATCCGAGAGAGAAGCACTTAGTAATTTCTTGATTCTATCTTAGGGGTTATGAAAAGAGAATAGTAAAGCTCAGAACAGCCAGACATATAACACACTAGAATTAGGAAGAACTAACTTCAAAAGAATCAGGGGAAGAGAGAGTAGGACCCACCAGCTAACTGTCTATGGGAGAAGTCAGTCTGGAAAATGGTAGGAATGAATGAATCTGAAGACACCAAGAGAAACAATGCTGCTAAGAAGGAAAGAGAGCTCTGTCAAAAGAGGTTAATGGTTGGGTGAAATAAGTAAAGAAGGTGGAAACAAAGGTAATGGATAGGTATAAAAGCACTGAACAGTCCTGAAAAAATACTGAAAATGTGCTAAATATTAGAATGAGCTAACGCTAGTGAGGAAAGCCAAGGGTAACAAAAAGTGTGCTGGTGTTGGGTTTTGGGGGGTGGGGCAGGTGATTATTTTTGGTAAATTGGGGAAAAAGAAAAGGATCCAAGAAAGGAAAGGATCTACTGTCCAGGGCATATTGAACAATGATAATAAATGATGAATAGGGGGCAGTGTTGTTGAATTCTTTATTTTGTTTCAGTTTTAACTGCCAAAGAAAATAGACTTTGGACTTCAGAAGGACAAACCAAAAAAGACTAATAGAGAATTGATATGCAAGATAAGTAAGGATACATTAAGACTCCTGAGCTCAAGGCACCTGTTTCAGATTACCTACATCTGGGCTACAAAAAACTAGCAGATATGATGATTGCTGAGCCATGCTCAGTGATGTCTGAATGATGGGAGAATTCCTGACAACATGGTCTCCTGAGGGGGAAGCAGGCTGCCCAACTCCTATATTTACCTAGTCAAGAAAAAAACTGAAGTTCACACCAGATTAAAAAATGATCAAGAAATCCAATGAGAAAATATAGTAAATGACTTCAATTCCAAAAAGTCAGCTGGGGAGGAGGGATACAGGGGAATGCCAGCAAAGCCAGAGCCAAAGCAAGGTAGAGTCCCATTAGTACCAGAGATGGCCAAGAACAGGGGTAACTGGCAAGGCCCTGTGACTAGAGGCAGCAAGAGAGAGAGGATTCCCCTGAGAAATCCCAAGAGTTGTCAGAAAGCTACAATGGAGGGTAATCAACACAATGCAGCAGCGCTTGGACTGGGACAGCCCAGACCCAGGAACTATGAGGTCCCTAACACCCTATCCTAAGCTGCAAGAGAATGCCTGAAGATCCAGGGCCCTAAATCTCAAGGATCTGAGAGGTTGAGGTAGAAGGCAAGTCCCAGACGGTAGAGATTGGCATAGAAACCCCGGAGACCTAGGGAGAGACTATGTACAATCAGCCATCCCACCCAAAAACTCATCAGAGAAAGGGAGAGGAGTTTGGTACTGGAACAAAGCCACCATTCAGGAAATAAATCTGGAGAGATGAGTAAATCAAAGAAAACATGATCCGGTAATAAAATTACTGTAAATCTAAGCCCACAACAACTGTAGACTCAAAGGAAAATGTGAATTTTCCATAAGAATTATATGAATACTTAGAAGAAATGAAGCAAGAGATAAAAAAATGAAATAAAACTCTTTAGGAAAAAAATGGGAGAAAAGTAGTTTAAAAGAGAAAATGGAAAACTTTAGCCAAGAAATGTAATCCCTTAAAACTAGAACACCAAATAGAACTCAACTCTATGAGATAACAAGAAATGTTGGAACAAATTTTTATTTTATTTTAATTAAGACTGATTTAAAATTGAAAGACTGATGACAGCTGGTTCCAGTCTCAGCTATCATTTGCTAGCTGTGTGATTACTTCCCTAATCAGCAAAATGGGGGCAATATATGTATATCCTCTACCCCCTTTACTTAGCACATATGAGTTAACTTTGCAGAAGGCAGGTATTTCCATAGAGCACTACTACGAACAGACAATATGACAACACGGCAGTGTTATTTCACAAGTTAATAAGCTATTGCAAGATGATATTAATGAAGGTGGTCTCATGTGAAATATGCCTCAATAGTCCTATTTCACCAGTTGTGAGGAAAGCACTTTGGAAAATGTGGAGGGCTATATAGATATAAGCTATATGTTTAGGATCATAAAGCAATAGCACTACATGGGAACCTTGAGATCACCTATCTAGTCCAATCCCTCTACCATTTTACAGATGAGAACGTTGAGACCCAAACAAGGCAAGTGCCTTTCCCAAGGTCAGGAAGAGATTAGACAGATAGTAGCAGAGGTGTAACTCGAGCCCAGGTGCTTTGACAGCAAATCTAGGTTCCTTTTTCCCCATCATGGGATGATTTCTTGAGTACCTACTACACGTTGAGGGTATGCAACAACAGCAATCCAGCCAAAAAATATAAGTCAAAAAGTAAAGGGAAGCATGCAGACTGGCTATATTTATGCAGACGAGCTGCCTGAAACGGAAGTATGGCCAGAAGGAAAGGGGGTGGCACCGAGTCTTGCAGGCCAAATCGAGCTGAAGTTGACAAAGACAGGAAATAAGCAGAGATGTGTAGAACCTTTTTAATTCCCCATATAGCTTCTGGATGATAATAATAACAACACAAGCTAGCATTTATGTAGTGCTTTAAGATTTGCAAAGTATTTTATCTCATTAGAGCCTCACAACAACCCAGTAATGTAGATGCTATTATTTGCCTCCATATTACAGATAGCAGCAGCTAAGCAGAACGGTGGATCAAGGGCTTGGTCTAGAACATTCAAATTCAAATCCAGCCTCAGACGCTTACTAGCTGTGTGATCCTGGGCAAGTCATTAACTTCTGCTGGCCTCAGTTTACTCAACTATAATATGGGGATAATAATAATACCTACCTTAGGGGCAGCTAGGTGGCACAGTGAGTAGAGCACAGGCTCTGGAGTCAGGAGGATCCGAGTTCAAGTTTAGCCTCAGACACTTGACACACTTACTAGCCATGTGACTTTGGGCAAGTCATTTAACCCCAACTGCCCTCCAAAAAAAAGCAAAAAAACACAAACAAACAAACAACAATACCTACCTTACAGGGTTGTTGTGAGGAAAATAATGAGAAAAATATTTGTAAAGCACTTAGCACAATGCCTAGCCCGTGGTAGGTGTCATATACTTACTTATTCCCTTTCCCCTGCCCTTCCCTTACAAATGAGAAGCTGAGGTTGGGAGGGTAAGTGATATACCTATGATTACATAGCAACCAGGCATCTAAAGTAGAATCTGAATCCCAGGTTTCCTGACTACAAGTCATTCATTTACCCATCTAGCTACTTCCTGGAGCTTTGGGAGCCAATGACAAATTCTGACTCCAAGACAAGAAGCCACATTTGTCCATCACTATCTCACCTTAAATTCAACATGTCCAAGGCGGATCTTCCCCCCAAAACCTGTTTCCCCTCCCAGTCTCATTTCTATTGATGGCACCACCCAGGTACCAAATTTGCTTTTAATAATCTTTGAAACTTCCATCCCTCTCATACCAATCATTTCCCAAATCCTGTCAATTCTACCTCCACTATGTTTATTTCTAGCCCCTGCTTTTCACTTTCATTGCTTTTGCTCTATTCCAAGTTTGTATCTCTCCTCTGAACTGCCATAATCACTTTTTAATTGGTCTCTGTTTCCTGGCATTCTTGTTGATCAATCTATTCCTCATAGTGTTGCTGAATTAATCTTCCAGTACACAGGTCTGACCACCTCACCTCGCCTCCTGATGTTGTCGTTGTCATCATTGCCAGTTGGGATTGTCTCAGCAGAGATACTGGAGTGGTTTCCCATTTCCTTCTCCAGCTCATTTTACAGATGAGGAAACTGAGGCACTCCATGTTATCAAAAACCTTCAGTGACTCCTCATAGCACATGGTGTAAAATTCAGGCTCCTTAGTCCAGCATTCCCTCTCACCTTTCTCTTAACAAAACTCAAAATAGTTCAATAGTTTATCAAATTCACCCTTACTTTTCACCAGCGCATGTGACTACTAAGTAAGACAGGTATAGAATAAAGACAGGTATAGAACAGACAGGTATAGAATAAAAATGTCCCAAAGTACTATCAGCTATAAACACTCTTATGGGTAATTTATATATTTGTGTGTTTTATTAGTAAAATAGCCAATTCTGATCTTTTACTTTGGGGGGGGAGGGGATTAGGTAGGGTGGCAAACCATAATAAATGCAGTAGAAAGATATTTAGGCTAGAGCAGAGAGGACACTTTATGGACAGTAAACAAGGGTTTTTCACTCATTCACTACAAGCCTCTGGTATGTGCATCTATTATTATGAGCATTGTTTTACAACAGTTTGAATCCTAAAGATCCTTGGACCTTCTTTATGATTCTTGCGATCATGTGACTACTCTACCTCTACTATAGGCCCCAGTAACAACTGGCAACTATTTGGCTTAGCATTTTGACATTAGAGAGAGTTTATTTGCATTTTTGGTTCAATTAGTTTAAGGGAAGACAAGAAGAAACAGATGGATAGACAGACCTCTTACTGTTATTTTTAATATTTCACTGTAGCAGTAAACCAGGCTAATGAAATCAATCATGAATAAGAAATATTCTGTAGCACTTTTTAATCCACATATCAAAAGGCCAAGGAGACAAAATAAATTAAGAGTATGAATGAAAGTATGAATGAAGAAAATTTCCAAATTAGTTAAATAATAGAGAAACCCTACTTCCAGTTTCCCCAAAGCTTAGGTACAACCTTCAAAAGGAGTCAAACTTCATTTCTAAATTGTAATAAATGACATCTGAATTCAAGAATTTGTTTGAACTACAGAATAACTGAAGTAAAAACATTCTATAAATCAAAGGTTGAACATATCAACCAAGTAAAACAGAAAACTGAGGCAACCATTTGGATAATTCAAGCTTAAAATATCCCCCTTTGTCTCAAATATCTAGACAATTTCCTCCACTAAAGCCTACCTTCAATACCTTATGTCATGGAGTGGAAGTGATCTTAGGTGCTCAAAGTCTATGCCAACACAAAGTTCCACCTTCTCCACTCCTATTCCCATGCTCTTGAAGCACAACTGAGGGGACTAAGTTCATTATAAATGTATGTTATTTTATCTCGGCTCAGCCCTCACTGCTAGTTGGAAAGGAAATCCTTTAATCTTCCCTAGGAGGCTCTCTGATGTCTTCTCTCTTCTAGGCAGCAGTAGATAGAGTGCCAAGCTTGGAGTCAGGAAGATCTAACTTCCTGAGTTCAAATCTGGCCTCATACACTTAGTAGCTTTATGACCATGAGCAAGTCAACCCTGTTTGCCTCAGTTTCCTCATCTTTAAAATGAGCTGGAGAAGGACATGGCAAATCTCTCCAGAATCTTTGCCAGGAAAATCCCAAATGGGATTTTCAACAACAGTCTCTCTTACATCCTCTCTTCCTTATTGGCTATTGCAAATCTAATCTCAGTCCTCTGGCGCTTTCTATTCCCCAATTACTCTCAGTAGAGAACCTCACATCCTATTTTACAGGAAAGGAAAGCAACTAGATAGTAGGTACCCTCCTCTTCCCCATGCTAGTCTTCAGAAGCCCTCTTCATCATAAACCTCATTCTGTCCATCATTAGGTTCCATATCTGACAAAGAGATGGGCCACCTGTTGGTCAGAATTAATTCTCCATTTGTGTTCTTGATTGCATTCCCTTACATCTCCAGGAGCTTGCACTGTTGAGCATTTCTTCATATTTCCTTCATGTTCTGTCTCTCCTTATCTATTGCCTCAATCTCCATTACCTTCAACCATGCCCAAATCTTCTCTGCACTATCATCAATTTTTTAAAAATCTAAAGGCAAAAAATGAAATTCAAATTTTCCCTAAATCCATTCCTTCTTCAAACTTCCCAATTCTGATGTCATCCTTCTATACTTCTACCACTATGCTCCAGCCTTGGAGCATCTTGTACTCTGTCCTATTCTTCCAACCCTCTACACACACACACACACACACACACACACACACACACACACACATGCATACACATGCACACACATGCATGCACACACATGCATATGCACACACAAACACACACACACTTTCCAAACCTTGCCAATTCTACCTTTTGTCTTTCTAGCCCTGTTTGAAAGATGTTGCTGTTGTTGCTGATCATTCACTTTAGTCATGTTTGATTCGGTGACCCCATGTGGGGTTTTCTTGACAAAGATGCTAGAGAGGTTTGCCATTTCCATCTCCAGTTCATTTTACAGATGAGGAGCTGTGGGTAAACAGGGTTAAGTGACTTGCCCAGGGTCACACAGCTAGTAAGGTCTGAGGTCAGACGAACTCAGGAAGATGAGTCTTACAGATTCGAGGCCAGGCAATCTGTCCATCACACTAGCTAGCTGTAATGGTAATCAGTTTGTTTGATCAGATACTTAGGGCTAAGTATAGAACTCTGTCCATTGGTGAAAAGGTGCGAATTCCCAGAACTCTGTCCATTGGTAAAAAGGTGTGAATCCCCTTGTTGACGTGGAAGAATGCTATTGGCAGAGACACTCCCCTGCGGACTTGGGAGAAGGCCAGTGCTTATAAGGAATAATTTTTACAGAGACAGACAGATTTTGGATTTGGCTCCTCAGTGGCTGACTGAAGACATGAACAG
>CM053599.1:83312419-83339949 GCA_028646575.1 Pseudocheirus occidentalis
ACTGTGCTAAATATTGTGATATAACATTGAACTGTGAATATTGTACTGAATCTTGATTTATAATGGAATAAACAGTGTTCACTACTACTGTGTAATCCAAATCTTAAAAGCTGTTCACAGTAGCATTCTTTTAGGAATCTACTGTTGCTTGGCTTTACAGTTCCCTAATTGTAAAGAATGTGTGCAGTGCCACCATGTTTCATCTCAGCCCTCTACCATCCAAAAACACCTCATCCCTTGTTTCTTGTTTTCTTCCTTCCTTTTCCTTAGTTCCCTTTCTACGTACTCAGTGGCTAATGTTTTGTTCTCACTGGTTAAGGGAAATGAACACAGAGTGTTTATGGGAAAACCAATAAAATTTTAATTGTTGCTAGATTTCATATAATGTCTGGTCTCTATAGTTCTATGAACTTCCCTCATTATGTCTATATGAACATATTTTTGTTTCTTATAATTATGTAATTTGTAAGTGCTGTCCTTCACTCCAAGGAACATAAATAAATCAATTGTGGCACATACACCTTGATTTATGTATAACTATATCACGAAGCAAGATCTTTCTCCCTTGTTAGGATCTTGGTGGACTGAGAGTTTCCTCCACCTTCACTACAGAATCTAAGTTTGCATTTCATATATAGAATCACAAGGTGGGATATTCAAACAACCTGCAAGCATATCTATAAATTCTTTGATTCCTCACTTGAGAAAGCAAACCCAGGTTATTCTCCTAACTCTTGCAAGATACTTGGTACACATCCTGTAAGTGTTAATTATCTCTTGCTTTTTGTTTTTATCTATAAAACCAGCCAAAAAGATTCTCTCTCCTTTCTTTCTCCTTCTTCCCCCCTCTCTCTCTTCTCTCCCATAACTCCATAACTGAATGTCCATCTGGGTCCTGGTGGTCCCATTATACCCCAAATCATAGATAAGACCCTACCTGTTTCCCCTTTTAGCTAACCTTGAGTACTTAGGAAACATTCTAGTCCTATATTCTCATTTCTCCCAAACAATTACTTCACTCAAAGACCTTAAGGAATAAATCTGGGATTACAGGTAGTAGACGAGATCTTGTTCCCCACCAGTCACCATCCTGGAATCCCTAAAAAAGAGGGAATACCTATAACACACATAAGAGATGGAAGTTTAGGTATACAAAAGAAAAGGGAGGGAAAAAAGTGGGGAAACTATTTTTAGAACTACCACACCATCATCCAATCTGAATACAAATTTGAAGAGAGGTCTGCAGTATCCCACTCCTGTTTTCTGCCAGCAATGATGGAAAGCCTAAAAAGCATGTTGGAAAGAAAGAACATATTCTGTGTCCCCTTTTCCTCTCTCTACCACAGATCCCACTTGACATGCTATTTCTGGACTGAGGTTTGAGTTAATAGCTCAATATAATAGTCCATGTAAAATATGGTTTAGACATTACAGAGCTCTTTTATACAGATTAATGTATTATGTGGTCCCTTCATTGGAGGGAATAAACCTGACTTGCTTTGCCCAAGAAGGAAAGTACTTTTGTAATCCTTAAAACACTACATAAATTAGAATTATTGGAATAAAATTTTAAAAGGAAGGGGGAAATTTCCTTCACTGGTGCCTAAGATTTTTAGAGTTCAGGCATCTGTTGTCTGTGCTAATAGAGGACGGAAAAGAATAATAAAGAAAACAGACCCAATGTCAAAATATTGACTGCTTTTAATCTCTTCTCCTCTAGCCCTGGCCTCCACCACTACTTCTTATACCAAACATCCTAACAAACAGCAGACTGAGATAATCTGAGTTAAAAGTCATTTTTCTTTCCACCTGCAAGAGTAGCTAATGAGTTGGTAAATGATGAAAGACCATGTCACAGTCATAAAAAAGAAGAAATAAGGTATTTATGTGGATAACTCATAATAAATCACAAAAATAATCATTAAGAAGTTCATGGGAGTCAGAGACAGATGGGATCTTAGGGACCATGCAGTTTTAACTTATTTTATGAAAGAGGAATTTGAGGTCCAAATAACACAGTAGTCTGGACAAGGCAAGAACTTGGGTCTTTAACTCCAAATTCAGTGCAACTTTAACTATACTACTAATAACTAGTATACCCTAGTATACCACCTGCTTTTGCTTCATCAAAAAAGGCAATGTTCCTTTTTCTGTTAAGAAATGACAGTGTTTCATTTCTTGAAGTCATTTCATATTATGCAACAGATATATCCTATCCTTTGGCAATCCAACATTCCCTAAAATACAAAACTATCACAAACAGATCCTGATTTTGGTATAGGACAGATGGAAATTGGGTTGGGCAGGATCTTTCTCTGGCAAGGTTTAAAAAATAACTCCAACAAGCAATTAGCAGAAGTGGTAGCAATGGCTTGAACTCTCCTTCCCACTGGAGTGAGATACAGCTGTCATCTTTCAGGAAAAACAGGTCACTGATGCATAGTGTATATCTCACATGAAATCATCATGCTTCTCTGCCTGAGTTACATTCAATGACTAAGCTTTCAAAGATTTTCATCTTTTTTTGACATAGACAGTCAAAAAGGGAATTTACATTGTGTTTTCTGGACAAACAATATTAATAAATTTGATGTTCTCATAAGTTTCAGGGCTAGAAAGTACCTTAGAAACGATTTAATTCAACATCCTTTTTATACATGGGGAAACTGCGGTGAAAAAGGAGTAATCATATGCTCATGGTCCCAAACAAATAAGTGGCAGAGATAGGTTTGGTCCTCTTCCTCTTTCTACTAACCCAGACTGTTCTCATCCAGCAGCCCTCTGAGTTTACAATAAGCCAGATAAAAGGATAATTAGACTACATGGGCTTCAAGAAAACTAAGGTGAACTCTATCTCTAGCAATGTCCTAGTAAGCTATATGACAGGAAAAGTTTCACAAGTGATTAGTTATCCAAATATGGAATATGCTACTGACTCAGGAGCTTGTGGATTCCCCATTTCACTCCAGGTTTTAAGCAAAGAAGGGATGATCCTTTGTCACTTATTCCATGAGTCACCATTCTCCTGAATTAAAATGTCACTAGCATAAAGCAGGAAGAGATTTGGATAAGGTTGGGGGGCAGAATATCTAGGTCTAAAAACCTAGAGGTCAGCATCTGGACACCTTATGGAGGGAAGATTAAAGGGCAGAAAAAGCTGGTAAACAGAGGATGGTAGAATTCACTAGATAAGTGTCACAGTTTTGTGGAAGGTCAGGGCACTCTTCACAGAAAATCATTTTCCTCACACAAATAATAATGTTTTCACTGTGTTCCAATTCTGCCCAGAACTGGAAGGCTCTGACACAGATTTCCACTTTCCACTCAGCCAGTTTAAAAAGGCACAACATGAAACAACCAAGACAATTTCCTGACATAAGGGCTTTATCTGATTTTGTATTTCCTCTAAGGTGAGGAGGGGAAGTTTGAGAGGGAGGGGGCAAAGGCCTGGCTAACACACTTATTAAATCCCTGCTGCTCCCAAAGCTCAGATTTTGCTTCTTTTTTTGGAGACAAGGATAGTTAATGTATTTGCAGCATGACACTTAATACTTAAAAGGGGAGTGGGGGGAGGCAGAATATTTCTGATTTCTCAAGAGATGATGCAGCATCGTGGATAGAATCAGGAAGATCACAGTCCTTCAACACTTATTAGAAAATTCTTTAACCTCTGTCTCAGTTTCCTCATCTGTAAAGTAAGGGGGTTGAAATTAACAGCTTCCATGTTCCCTCCTAGTTCTAGATCTAAGATCCTATAAGAAAACTGCACTGCATTCAGGTGAACAAAATCCAAGGAGAAAAAGAAGCCCTGAGTCCCAGAAAAATCTAACCAGGTCCCTAAATTAGAAAATCAAGATAAACACCATTTCACCAGGCACTTCCTTAAGGAGGGCGATACAACTGAGGTTGGCTTCCTCCATCAAAGTGAGAGTTAAATAGCAAAATTTCAACACAAAATAATTTAGGAAAACTGAACTAAGATGGCCAATATGTCCAGAATAAATGAGATGACCATCCCACTCTGCTCTGCTCTGACCAGACTAAATTCAGGTATTGGAATATATTCTGAGGACTACGTTTGATGAAAGATCCTATTGACGTGGAGCATGCAGATCTAAAATAACATAGTCAAAATGGCAAAGAAATGGAAGACCCTACAGTTTCTGAATCTAACAAGTACAAGCTAAAAGAGTCCTTAGAAATCATCTACATTGAATTTGCTCTTGAATAAATGTGGAAAGTGAGGTTCAAAAGGGAAGTGCCTTGCCCCTGAGTACGAGGCTAGTCAGTCAGTATCAAAGACAAAGTCTTGAACCTATGTAGAAAGGAAGCAGGTGGCTGGGAAGGGAGAAGGGAATAACCATTTACATCCTACTGTGCACTCTAAGTGCTATACAAATATAACCTCATTTTAGACTCACAAAATTACCCTGAAAAGTAGGTGATATTGTTTTTCCCCACTTTACAACTGAGGAAATTGGGGCAGATAGAATTTAAGTGTCTTACTTAGGGTCACACAGCTAGTAAGTATCTGAGGCTGGATTTGAACTCTGCTCTTCCTGATTCCAGGTCCAACACTCTATCCACTGTGCCATTATCTGCACATAATAATGAGGAGATAATAATTAATGAGGAGATAGTATACTATATCTGCACATAATAATGAGGAGAATCTGCACATAATAATGCCCACTGAGGTCACTTTCAGTTCTAGAGATGTGATCCTAAGTTTCTGGAGAGTGCCTAGTATTATTCTTGAAGGACATACTTGTTAGAAAAAAAGGATTAGATTTGTCCTTCTTGGTCCCAGAGAGCAAAACAAAAAGTAAAAACTAAAAACTACCTAGAAAAAAGAAAAACTTCTTACCAATAAGAGTTGTCTCAGAGTAGAATGGGCTACTTCTGTAGGTCATGGATCCCTCTTCACCAGGGGTTATCAAGCAGAAAGAGCATCTCAGTCATACTGAAAATGGGATTCCTACTTAGACTTGAACTGAATTAGATAACCTAAAAAATCTGGTCCAACTTTGAGATTTTATGATTCAGGTTCCAATTCTATTGTCATTCATTTAATGTTACAATGCTACTAGCCAAGGGAAGAAATTGAATACTAATTTCACTAGGAACAGAATAGAGTTAATTTCTTTTTTCCTATCTGTTAAGCTCAACATAAGAAATTCAAGTGCCATTACAACAATGACTGGAAACACTAAAGTTAACATCTGGATTGGGCCACACATTTACTACTGATTTTTCCCCCTTTAATAAGTCACAGAATCAAATGAAGATCCTTCCCAAGTCCAGGATCTATTGGACAGCTGTTTCCGTTTTCAAGTTTCACAAGGATCTCTGGAACCCTCTTTACTGCTTATTTAGCAGGTTAAAAAAAATACAGACTTGGAAACACACAGAAAAAATAAAAAGCACATGCTCCTAGGATCTAAAAATTATTGCATAATCAAACCTTCAGGGAACAGACTGCTGGGGGAGGGGGGAGGAGGAAAACTGTATGCTTTCTTGCCAAAAATAAAGCTATTGTTGTTGTTTACTGAAACAAAATATTTTGTTGTTTTAATTTTCAGCAGTATCAGCTAGATGTTTCATGAAAACAGTCACAATTTTTTCATTCTGAGCAAGGTAGAGTAAATGCTACTGGGAGGTTGGCTATAGTTTTTTTTTTCAGGACAGAATGGTTGAAAATTAAGCAGTTAATTGATAAATGATCAAAGGATATGGAAAGGTAGTTTTCAGATAAAGAAATTAAAGCTATCTTTGTCATATGAAAAAATGCTCTGAGTCACTACTGATTAGAGAAATGCACACTAAAACAGCTCTGAGGTACCACTTCACACCTATCTGATTGGCTAATAAGTCAAAAAAAAGGAAAATAATAAATGTTGGAGAAGCTGTGGGAAAATTGGAACACTAATGCATTGTTCATGGAGTTGTGGACTGATCCAACCATTCTGAAAAGCAAATTGCAACTATGCCCAAAGGGTTATGAAACTCTACATACCTTTTGATTTAGCAATACCACTACTAGGTCTGTATCCCAAAGAGATCATTAAAAACAGAAAAGAACCTACACGTACAAAAAATATTTATAGCAGTTCTTTTCGTGGTGACAAAGAATTGGAAGTTGAGGGGATGCCCATCAATTAGGGAACAGCTGAACAAGTTGTGGTGTACGAATGTAATGGAATACTATCATGCTATAAGAAAGGATGAGTAGGCAGATTTCATAAAAACTTGGACTTGCCCTGAACTGATGCTGAGTGAAGTGAGCAGAACCAGAATATTGTATACAGTAACAGCAATACTGTGTGATGATCAACTTTGATAGACTTAGCACTTCTCAGTAATACAACAATCTAAGACAATTCCAAAAGACCCATGATGAAAAATGCTATTCACACATCTAGAAAAAGAACTTTGGAGTCTGAAGGCAAATCAAAGCATACTCCTCTCTTTTTTCCCCCCTTCTCGTGGTTTTCTCCTTTTGTTCTGATTCTTCCTTCACAACATGACTAGTGTGGAAATGTCTAATATGACTGTATATATATAACCCATATCAGATTGCTTGCCATCTTGGGGAGGTAGGGAGAGAAGGGAGAGAAAAATCTTGAACTCAAAATCATATAAAAGTTAATGTCAAAAACCATCTTTAAATACAATTGGGGAAAAATAAAATACTATTAAGTGGGGGGAAAATAAAGATAATATCAGCTAAGTTTCTATACATTTTCATCACATTCTGCTTTCTGCATATAGTTTCAAAGGTTGATTTTTTTGTTTTGAAGGTATAAATAATAATCCACTATTAGCAAAATAAGAGATTTAGTTTCCAAAAAAGAAAAAAGAAAAAAAGAAAATTAAGCCGTTCAATTTCCCATGGCAAGTAATGAGAGAAGTCAAAGACAGAAATAAATATCCCATACAAAAAAAATATTCCTAGCAGTAGTTTTTGCTTCTATTTGTGTCTTTATGGTATTAAAAAAACTGTAAAGGAAATGAGGGTCAATCAAGAAGTAACATAAAAAACAATAAATGTAAGAAATGTAGAAAAATTTGAATTGACGCAGAATAAAAGAAAGCAGAACCACAAGAAAAATACAGACAGTATAAATGAAAATAATCCTGAAAAGCAGCTGAACTGAGATTAAATGAAATTGCTAATATTGAGTCCAGAGAACCAATGCCATAATATACCTCTGTTTTCTTGGAAGAAGGGGAAAGAAGATGTATGGGTGCCAAAAATATTTCATATGCCAACAAATAGAGTTGTTGTATCCATTGGTTTTTCTTGACTGTTTATCCTTTTTACAATGGAAAGTGGGTTGTTTGATTGAAAGAGGGGTACCATACTAGAAAATTATTATGGTGTAAAAAGGGGAGCACCACTAGATAATGAACTAACAGATGTAGAGAATAAAAGGAAAGAACATTCTAATAGGAATATTTTTAAAATATTTAACAGATTTTGGTATATAACCCCTGAAACTACCTAGAAATATACAATATTTCCATTATTTTGTCAACTGATTCAAGAGAGAGATTATTTGTATTCATTCTACAAATAAAACTGGTCACCATGAGAAAACAAAGGACTGTTTCACCCTTAACAAGTCTGGGGGAAAAAAAAAGTCCACGTCTCCTTCCAGCCTGCAAAACAAAATTTGTCACAAGTACAATAAAAAGAAGCTCTCCCCTCACACCCTTTCATCAAACATTTTAATGGGGCGTCAGCCAGAGTGAGAATCCTGCTGTTTGCTGTTAAGCAAAACCTATATATAGGAGCTTATCCTCAGATGAAAGTTGGCGAGAAATGCACATACTGGTAGAAAAAGCACTTAATCATTAACTCATTCAGTGCACCCTTCTGGAAACGAGTTCTCTGAGGGTATTAAATGCACAATGTAGGGAGGACTAAGTTCAGGGGTCTGTTTCCTTACAGAGAAGACAGAACTTACTCTGGACACAATAGATTTCTTTGTACTCACTGCATCATTTTCCATATCCAACATGCTAATTCATGCTCTTTTTCTAATAACAATAAGCATGGACCTGAAAGGGGGCTGTCTCTGGAGTCAGGACCCCTGGCCTCAAACCCTGGCACTCTTTCCAGTAGAATGATCCTGGGGAAATCAAGAAATTATTCTATACCACCATTTCAAAAATCCATACAGCGGGGTCTTTTATCTACCTCAGAGGGAGTCATGAGGAAGGCACTTTGCAAAGCATACTGTACTATAGATGGGTATTACTGTAATCTATTCGTTACCCCTGGCACACCTTCCATCATCTTCTCCTCTCAATCCAGACAGTTATAGGTTTTCTATTCCCCTCTTAGTTCTATTATGTTCTAGTGTTGTTGCTGTCTCTCAGCTGCCTTTTGCAACCATGCCTTTGGAGAATGTGGTTATTGCTGGGTACAACTAAGGCAGGTCCAACCACCAAGCAAGGATACCAGTGCAGGCAAAAAGGAGTTCACTATGTTCTGTCCTTTCCCCCCATATTGCCCATTAGTAAGACTGGCAGGTGGTTCCATTAAGGAGATAGCACCTGACACCAGGAAGAATGAACATCATTAGAGGAGGTGTTAGAGGTTCAGTATATTAGAAAGAAGATGGGACCAACTGCACCTAACAGTCAGAGAGCCTGAGTTCCAATCCTAGCTCAAATATTTACTAGCTATGTGACTATGAGGAAGACCCTTCACCTCTTAGGATTCCTTATGTGGAAAGTGAGAGTAATTTAATGGTTACATTAGATGATATCTAAGACTCCCCCACAGTTCTAAATCTTGGGATGAAAGGGTTTTTGTTGTTACTGAAGACCGCTTTATGAACCTTAACATGCTACATAGATTAGGGGATCAAGAAATCAACAAGCATTTAATTAGCCATATACTATGCACATGACCTTCTGCTAGGTATGGGCAATGAAAAGAAAAAAATCCCTGTTTTCAAGGAGCTTACATTCTAAATGAAGAACAAGATTTCTTTTGCAATAACATCTGATCATTTAAGTCTTTTTTTCCCTCTTTGCTGTCCTTACCCTACAGTTATTTCTTAATAGTAAGTGAAGCTACCTAATAACTGTCAAGAAACAACTCAAGGATCCTTGAGGATCTCCTTGGCAAGACTCAAGATAAGTCCCTTGGTCTGAGCAGGAACCAAGAAGGGAATTGATACCACTGCCACGAGAGGCCATTTGTATTGGCACTGTAAACAGAGGTGTGTATCATCCTCTATTGTCAGAATCCTTGGGCTTTATTCCCCAAATAAAGGTCATGTAAGCCAATGCCAGTTACCAGGATAAGTCTCAGTAACTTAGACTAAGCTCTCCCTCTACCTCCTGGAAAATAATGTAAACCTGAACATTTACTGGAGATGTTCACAAAATGGTATTGAAGAGGATGAGAGGGTAGAAAGGTGCAGAATGGAGAGAGGCCACAACCAGAAAGAGAGCTCAAAATGAACGAGGCTGAAAGGGAAAAGAAACGAGGTGATAAGAACATCCATAAAGACTATGGGCTGTGCTGCCTGGATAGTCAAGTCATGTGATGTTTGATATGTAATTCTCATGCTTCTCAATTAGACCACCTTCTACAGACTACAGGCCACACACAAAGCAATGGCCAGAAGCAGTAAAAGCCAATGACGTGCAGTTACAGAGTGAGCTTTCTTTTCTACTGAATTTAAGATCAATAAAAAAGGAAAATGTATTTCCCTGTAAGTGGCACACTGATATCTAAATCTCCAACCCAAATAATTAGAAATGCCCATGAGTGCTGACCAGGCACTATCTCTCTGTCTGGGTATATATTGTTGTATACATTCACATGAAATCTATGAACATTAAAAGTTCAAGAGATTATTCTTTTACCTCAATGGAAATGTAAACGGAATTTGTAGCATGTCCCAAGAAAAAGACAACTTTTTAAAAATCAAAAGATTAGAAGAGGCTAAGATTCTGTGAAATAAAATTCTTAGAATATTATTAGGTTTTAGCAAAACTTTGCATGAAAAGTTAAATTTAAACTACAATATGTCCTACTTTTCCAGCCATACAGCCAACATCCGAATTCAGGTCCTCATCATCCCTTTCTAAACTATCACTTTCCCTGCCTCAAGTCTCTCCACACTCTAATATATCTTCCACACAGCCACCAATGTGAATTTCCTAAAATGAAGGTTTTACTTTCTCACTTCTTCTCCCAATTGATGATAACTCCAGGGCCTCCTCATTGCCTCTAAGACCCAAAATAAGTCCCTGGTCCACACTTACAGCTCTTCACATCCTGATCTAAGACTATCTTTCCGACCTTTTAACGTATTACTTCCCTACACACACTCTACGGTTCAATCATATTGGACTACTTGCTATTCTTCATTGTAGTCCCAATGCAATATTCACAGCATTCATGGTCACTATAAATATACCTGCAAGGTGCTCAATCACAAAATATAACACTCTCCATATAGAAGACAGAAGCAAGACATTTATTCAGACACCAGATAAACAAATCACAACACCAGGAAACCAAATCAATCATGCCAACATAGAAGTTAATGCACCACAATCTAGCAGAGAGCCACACCATCCTTTAGCCTTCCCACAAACCAACATAAGATCAATATTTACTCACAAGCTTTTCTGTCTCCCTTGGAAAAGTGCTCTCTTCCCAACCATGTAGTCTGGCTTTGACTCCCAGTTTCCTGTGGGCTCTGCCCCACCCTTCAGCAAACTCTGCCTATCACAGACTCTATGTAATTACATTCAGCCTAATAGGGGGCAGAATTTATTTTCAAAGCAGAGAAGGTTTTCAAATTCCCTTAAGCTTATTAAGGAGCAGGAAAGATCTTCAAATTCCCCTTGCCATTACACTTGTGCAAGACACTTTTGTCTCCACACCTTTGCACAGGCTGTTCCCCATGCCAAAGAATGTACTCCCTCCTATCCTCATTTGGAATCCCTGGTTTCCTTCAAGCCTCAGTTCAAGCACCACCTTCTGCATGAAGTTTTTCCTGGACCGCTCAGGTACTAGAGCCAACCCCTCCAAGATTATTTAGTATATACTGTATGTTTTGTATAGACCTATTTATATACATGTTGTTTCCTCTGTATGAATGCAAGCTCCCTGATGACAAGGACTGTTTCTTCTGTCCCTATAATACCATCACCAGGTACAATGCCTGGAGCCACATGGTGTTTGGTTAATTAGAAATTATTAGAAAAGAAGTAGTTTGTTTTAAGATGAAAACAAGAGGAGGCTTTGAATGATAAAAATCATCAAATGTTCAAAGATCCTCTAGTCCAATGATTGTCAAAGTATGGTTTCTGAATGCCTGGGGGTATATGTGACCAAAATTATTTTCATAATATTACTAAAATGATACAATGTCTAATATGTGAAATATTGATATGATCCACTAAAACAAAAGCTCTTTTAGGGGGTCCTCAATAATTTTTAAGAATGTAAAGGGGTCCTGAGATCAAAATGTTTGAGAACTAGTGCTGTGATCTAATCTAATTTTACAAATGAGGGAAACGAGAAAGGGAATGATTTGCTCAGGTAATACAACTAACTAATCTGTACCAGAACAGCCTTAAAAACCAGGTCTTCTGGCCTTGAGTACCGTCACTTTCCAATAGACTACTTTTGCTTCTCAGTTGGTGTGTGTGTGTGTGTGTGTGCACGCGCACGTGCATGTGCATGTGTATATTTTAAATGCCTACTATGTTCTAAGCACTGGGGACAAAGAAAAGAGACAGACTGCTCTGAAGGATTTCACTGACTAATAAAGGAGATGACACTCAAACAACTCCATCTTCTACCAACTATATTCTATGCGTTAGAAACTTCACACTTTAAGCTCTCTGTATGTCAGCTGCCTTGTCTATGAAATAAATGCCACCTCATCAAGTGGACTTTCTGCCTACAATTGAGCCTGAAACTGGAGAGTTAGATAACACAGGAGTCAAGAAAACTTGGGCTCAAATAGGGCCTCAAACATTTACTAACTCTGTATCTCCGGGCAAGTCACTTAATCCAATTTCCCTCAATTTCCTCATCTGTAAAATGAGCTGGAGAAGCAAATGGCAAACCACTCCAGTATCTTTGCCAATAAACCCCCAAAAGGGGTCAAGAAGAATTGGACACAACTGAAGAACAATTAAACAACAAGAGTCTGAAAACTCATTTGAAATTCTACAACTTTTCTGGAAACTAGTCAGCCTAGACGTATCAACCACTTAAGATGGACAATTCAGATATTCATAAAATTACCCAAAGCAACCAAAACCAACACTTATCGCATTACACACTCAGCTGAGTTGAGGGCACAAGCATCAAGGTAAAAGCAATAAGGAACTAGATGTGGGCATAGGTTGCAATATTCAGTGATCATTAATTGAGAACCTAGTATTGGCAAAATACTCTGGGAAATACAGAGATGTGCTCACTGAGTCTTTCTGACTGAGCATGTATACCTGCATACCAAATCCAGCTGAAAATAATCTATGGATATTTGGTACTCTTCTCCCTTTGCTCCATAGTCAAGGACAACATTATATCTCCAATGTTGCTGTTTTTATTTTTTTGTTCTAGACATATGATTTTATCAGTGGAGGGAATGCCATCATTGAAACTCCCCCTAGTCAACACAGCTTGGCAATTCTATAACTTAGTCTTAGAAATTTGCCTGTTACATTGACACATAAGTGATTTGCCCATGGTAACAAGGTCAACATGTGTCAGAGGTCACATTGGAATCAAGGTCTTTCGGACACCAATATGCCATGTTGCCATGGTTATTATTAGGTAATGTCAACCCCAAATTGATTTTGCAACTGTTCTGCCTAGAGACATGCAGAAAGGAGAGGGAGGAAGGGGGGGAGGGAGGGAGGGGGGGACAGAGAGAGAGAGAGAGAGAGAGAGAGAGCGTGTGTGTGTGTGCGCGCGCGCGCGCGTAAGGGGAAGAGCCAAGGAAATATTTAGAAGTCTTTCAAACTTCATATTCCAATGACTGACAAAACCAGCAGCTTGAATCAGAGCAGATTAAAATATCTCTTTGTTCTCATTCATCTCCCAACAAATTGTCACTTAATTGGAGAAGAAAGTAGCCAGACTGAAAAATCCTGCTTTTCATGGGATATTCAAATGCTTAGAAACTAAGCTGATACAGAGGAGCTTCACCAAACAAATACCCAGTTTTATGAGGTATATAATTAGAACAAAGATGTTGTTCAGTAATTTGTCAGTCATGTTCGACTCTTAATGACCCCATTTGAGGTTTTCTTGACAAAGATACTGGAATGATTTGCCATGTCCCTCTCCAACTCATTTTACAGATGAGGAAACTGAGGCAAATAGGGTTAACTGACTTGTACAGGATAACAAAACTAGTAAGCATCTGAGGCCAGATTTGAACTCAGGAAGATGAGTCTTCCTGACTCCAGGTCAGGTACTCTATCCGCTGAGTCACCTAGCTACCTAGAACAAAGGTAAATATTTACAAATACAAACTTTGTTTATTTTGTTATGGGGCACCTGCTTTTTTGTTGCTGTTCAGTCATTCAATCATGTCCAACTCTTTATGACCCTGTGGACTATAGCATACAAATAGCATCCATCATGTTTTCTTGACAAAAATACTGGAGTGGTGTGCCATTTCCTTCTCCAGTGAATTAAGGAAAACAGAGGTAAAGTAACTTTCCCAGGGTGACACACCCAATAAATGTCTGAGGCTGAATTTGAACTCAGGTCTTTCTAACCCTAGGCCCAGAGTTCTATCCATTGAACCCTCTAGCTGCTTCTGGGGCACCTGTACCTCTTCTATATTTAAGTCAAAGTTTCCCAAGATACACATACACTCCTATTTTCAACCACTAAGAAACAGTGGGTTGCATTTCATTGGTGGATGTGCAAGTATCACACAATTATTTCCCTGTAGCCACAACCCAAGTAATTCTACTGTGGATTGAAAACATACAGATAATATTCAAAAGAAAAGGAAAAAAATCTTGCTGGCCCTCTTAAGATTTCTGGCTCATATTAAATCTCCAAATGAAAGCATCTTTTCTGGGCATGTATTTGTGCTTCCTCTTTTCCCTAGCATCATTTCTTCTTTGAGAGGAGGGTTAAAGGTCAAACACAGCACTTTACTTCTTGTTTGTAGGATTTACAGCCATCATATAATGATTTGTTTAGAAAGTCACAGTGAGGCTTTGTTTCATAAGGCCAAGGTTCTTAACTGTTTAGCGCCCAAATGTCTTTTCAGAAACAGTCATCAAAGAAAGGAATAGGATGATCTACTGTCAGACTGGAAATCACAACAGCCATGTAAGGTAGGTCCTACTTGGGTTATTAACTCTGATTTACAGATAAGGAAACTGAAGCATAGAGCAGTTAAGAGACTTGACCATGGCCTCCTTACTAATAATCTATCCTTTGCTAATTTCCTCTTGTTGGTTTCATCCAATATAAGATATTTTAATGTTAATTTTATCATCTAATATATGTTATGCAACTTCTTGATACTTGCCTTTAATGTCACCACATTTTTATGACAATATTAAAGCAGACAGGACAAAGGACATAGCCATGAGGGGTGGCATTGAGCCCAACTCTAGGTTGACATTGATTGATACATTAGTCAACACTGTATCGTCACTCATTACAAATTCAAATGAAAGGTTTAAAAGATACACAAAATGCCTTATTAATCTTCTATATGTTGTATATAATTTTTAAATTTTAGCTGTTAATAGATTTGTACTTGAATTCTTTAGGCATTAGGGAGTCATTTATCTACCTGTTTTTAGCCCCTTATTTTTATGTTTTGTCAGAAAGATAGTACAAAAGACTTAATATGAGGCTTGACTGGAAGAGAAGTATATTTTGTCTACTGCATTATTTTGCCCTAGTAAGTCTATCAAAAAAATGAAATGAAGTTAGGTTGATGTGATTTATTTTTAAACAAATCTCTGGGGGTTCCAAAACTTATTGCTACCTTCCCTACCCAAACATCTTATTTTATTTTATTTTATTTTATTTTATTAAATACACATCAGAACTACTAACAAGTATTCAACTGACTAACATATCTTTGAACTCTGAAGAGGCAACAAGGACAGAGATTATCCTGGCTTCACAGAAATCAGAAAGGAAAGGCTCCTTTCCAACAAAGTTATTGGACTATGAATATTAAAAATACTCTTAAGCAACAGAAGAGTCTACAAAGATCAGCACAGTCAAAAACCAGAGGGATGGCATATGAGTATATGTATGTCGTTCAGTCGTGTCTGACTCCAAGGATTCTGGAGCGGTTCGCCATTTCCTTCCCTGGGAAACTGAGAGCAAACAGGATTAAGTGATTTGTCAGAGTCACAACTAGTACGTGTCTGAGGTCAGATTTGAACTCGGGAAGATGAGTCTTCCTGATTCCAAATCTAGTACTATACCCACTGTACTAGCTAGCTGCCTGAGCACGTGCATGCACGCAGTCAAAGAAATGATGGTCACACACACAAAGTAATTGTCATCAAGGGCCTCGCTTTCCAATACAAAGAACAGTAATAGCTCATTGAATTGAATTTAACTAGTTTAAGCTTCACCTGTCCTTTTTGGCAACATGCTAGGAAGAAGGGCAGCAATTCCAAAGAAATCACCTGCCTGAACCTACTCCAACAAAAGCCCTAAATAATGCTTTTAAAAAAAAAAAGTAAGGTCAAATAAGGAGCAGCAAATACAAAGAGAACTACAGGGATGGACTACTCCTTCCACTCCAGAATGGCACAAAAAGTCAGCCACAAGTCTACAGGCAATAGTAAAGGGGGCTGCGAACCAAATCAGCAGCACCAGCACAGGCAATCTGGAAGCCTTCCCTGTGCTACTCAGCACACATGTAGCTTTTAAGGCTTCGTGTCCAGAGATAGCAAGAGCAGACAGCTCCTATGAGAGAACCCTGGAGTGCTAAAAAAAAAAACTCATAGCTTGGACTTTGGAAGCTGCCAAACAATGACAGAAATCATTGTGGACCCTGGTGTACCCCAAGGCTCCATATTTCCTAACACAATGGCCAAGGTCTTAAGACCAGTAATCTTCCTACTATAATATTGTTCATCTAATTAATGCATGAGACATCCAGAAAAGATCCCTGTTAGCTCTTTATACTCCACTGGCCATCAGCAATCAGCAAACTAGTGGATCATACCTGTGCCCCTACCACTCTGTTCACTACACAATAAATTATTTAACTGATCTCAGTTTGGGGCTCTTAGCAGGTAAAAGAGTTAGGCTTTGGGGTTTTGTGTGTGTGTGTGTGTGTGTGTGTGTGTGTGTGTGTGTGTTTCTCTCAACATTTAATCTTGGGAGAAAAAGAATAGTGCAGCCCAACTTCATCAACCTGCCTGGCTTAAAAGTACCACCTCACTTTGCTAACAGCTCCTAATGAGAGTACTAGTCATCAGAGAATCATGGAAGCAAGCAAAGGTGAGAGCTATAAACTACCTTGGAGATCATTTGGTCTTCTCTCTTTTGTAGAGTGGGAAACTGAGGTTTAGAGGAGAGAAGGAATTTGCCTCAAGTCTAATTACTGGAGGAGTTTGGTAATCCAGAATTTGACTGTAGTGCTCAAACTAATATTTTACTTCTCTTTCAAGTGTCACTTGGGCTTAGGGAAGCAATAACACCTTCAGTCTCTCTTCCATAATGGTGTTCACAAAGAAGGTTTAGTGTGCAACTAGTTCCTAATATCAGACTATCCCTGAGGGTAGGAAAGAAAAGTGGGGAGAGGTCACAGTTGTGAAGACTCCAGTGTAGTTACTCTTGGGGAAAAAAACAAACAACCAACCAGCATCCCAGAAGGGTCACTGTGGAGAGCTGTGGAATAATAGTGACCCTTAGGGTTATTCCACAGGGCACCCAACCACAGCTAGCTATCAGTCATCTTTCCCTCTGGGCCAGCCAATTGATTTACACAGAAGTCAGCTGTCACAAACTATCTAAAACCCCAAGTAGATACTTGTTCATAACAACCTTCTTTTCTCTCCTCTTTGTTACCTCTTTTAAAAAACTTATGTTTTTTCCTTTCTCCTTTGCTCCTATTCCTATTTTCTCTCCCATCCTTTTCCTCTTGTCTTCCTCCTATTGCCTTTTCTTATATTCCTGCCCCTAGTTTGTGGGGACTCTTAAAGAGTGAGTCAAGAAATGAAAGATTTTAGGCAATACTCATAAGTTCAAAGCAGAAATGTTGCATCAAGGGTGACAAAAATGTAGTTCTAAGTGTACCCATCTTTTTTTGGCTGCTTCTCATTTAGTCTTCTGGTGACTTCTTTATATATTTTTTAAAAATTTATTCTGAACTTAAACACCAGCATTTTTTTTACAAAAACATTTATATATTTATAGCAGAACACAAAAAGAGAATTGTATGTGAAAGCATGAGTTTGCATTACTTCCTTCTAAACTTGCCTCTGTCTAGTCTGTGAACTTGAAAAGTGTTTTAACGGTTCCGTCTCTTTCAGGGAGGAGAGTACCATTTTTACCCACTTCTGTCTGGCCTTGGGTCCCCTGGGTTCCCACACTGATCTCCCCTTCCTGCGGTTAGGTTCCTCTATGATTTCAGATCTTTATGTAGCCTTAGCATATCATGATAGGAAATTTGGAGCCTTGGGGTACACCAGGGTCCACAATGATTTCTGCCTCTGTTTGGTAGCTTCCAAGGTCCAAGTTAGGAGTTTTTGAGCATTCCAGGGTTTTCTCATAGATAGCCCTCTTGCTATCTGTGGACAAGAAGACTTACAAGCTATATGTGTGCTGACTAGTACAGGGGAGGCTTCCAGACTGCCTATGCTGGTGCTGCTGGTTTGGCTTGCAGCCCCCTTTTCTATTGTCCATAGACCTGTGGCTGACTTTTTGTGCCATTCTGAGGTGGAAGAAGTAGTCCATTATTGTAGTTCTCATAGAATTTATTAATTATTATTTGACCTCATTTAAAAAATTTATTTTAGGTTTTTGTTGGAGTAGGTTAAGGCAGTCATTCAGGCAGGTGACTTCCTTGGAATTACTGCCCTTCTCCCTAGCATACTGCCAAAAAAGGCAGGTGAAATTTAGAGTAGTTAATTTTAATGCAATGTGGACTGTTCTATGTATTGGAAGGTGAGTCTTTTCATGACAATTACTTTGTGTGTGTGCCCATAAGTTCTTTGACTGCATGCACATATATATGCTCAGGCACCTAGTTAGTACAGTGGATACAACACTAAGCCTGGAATCAGGAAGATTCATCTGTTTGCCTCAGTTTCCTCATCTATCAGATGAGCTGGAAAAGGAAATGACAAATCACTCTAGTATCTTTGCCAAGAAAATCTCAAATGGGGTCAGCAAGTGTTGGACATGACTGAACAGCAACAACATTCTGTCATCAGCAAGGACGTTTTCTCCCTTCTCCAATGCAATACTGCATAGCATCTTTTCCTCCTCTTAAACTCTATGCTGTCAGGCCAGAGATTTTGTTATGCACTCTTCACAACAAAGGAGGGTCTCAAGAACTGTCTGACAGAATTGGTCAGATGGCAACGTAAGGCAATGCTAGCATCTCTCTCTGTTTCAGTCTCGGGCAGCACTGTAGGGATCCCAACCTCCTAGATCCAATTAACACTTATGGGCCAGGGCCATTTGGACGCATCAAACACAATAACATGGGGAGAGGTCAAACAACTTCAGCTCAAAAACTGGCAGAAGAGACACTATGGCTCACTCTCTGATGCTGTGGATCTCTTCCTCATTCTTCTGTGCCAGAAATGATTTCCTAAGGCTCTAGCCCTATCCCTAATTCTGAGAAAACGGAGGCGTAGAGAAACAAAGAGATTTAAATAAAGTTACAGGGAGGCTCTGACTCCAGAGCCAGCCTGTTTCCATTGTGCAACATAAGAGAAAGTATTACCTCCTGGCACAAAGGACTCAACCATTTATCAAGACGTTCTCCATCCTTTCCTTTTCCCAAAGCCTTGTGAATCTGGGAAAATATCAATGGCCACCAAAAAGAATAGGGAGGAAGAACCAGAGCCAGACATTCTTCCCTCCCAAGAGCTTAAAGAGCAAGAGTGGCAACGGCTGGCTGGGGTTGGCTATACAAGGCTTCAAAACCCACTGGTCCATCTCAGTATAGGATGGTTCTCAACCTGTGAGTGATATTCAATTGGTAACAACGAAAATACATCCTGCATATCATATATTTACATTATAATTCATAATAGTAGCAAAATTACAGTTATGAAGTAGCAACAAAAATAATTTTATGGTTGAGGGTCACCCACCATGAGGAACTGTATTAAAGGGTCATGGCATTAGGAAGGTTGAGAACCACTGATATAGGTGATGCTAAAGTAACAGTATTGTTCCTTTGACAACTAGAACAGTATGCTAGCATCTAAATTAGTGCTTTCCTCTTAGGATCATGGATTTATATCTGAAAGAAGCCTTAGAGATTATCTAGTCCAACCTCATCATTTTACAGATGGGGAAACTGATGCCAAAAGACATTAAGTAACTTTCCCACAATCATCCTTATAATAAATGGAAGAGAAGCTCAATATCATGTAGGTTAGCACAATACCTGGCTCATAGTAGGCATTTAATAAATGATGCATTGATGCAGGCAGTAATAGAGTCAACTTTAGAACTGAATTTGTCTTGCTCCAAATCTAGTCCCCTTTCCTCTGCCCCATGCTGCTTCCAAAGGACTCACCTTGAGAGCATTTATGTCTATGCTGCAGTCATTGCGCAAAATATCTTTGGAACTCACCTTCAGGAACTGCTATAGTTTTGCTATAGTTTATGGTGCCTCCATGAAAAAGAGTCCTATTATACCATGATTTGGACCGGAACAGGACTGCCCCCTTAGCTGCAAGATTTTAGGCAAGTCACTTTGTTTCCCTAGGCCTCATCTGTATTCCCTAAACTTTCTTCCCGCTTTAAATCTATGAGCCTGTGTATGACTCTTCTAGGTCTAATACCACATTGTGACTGAATGACTCCTTAGAAAAACTTCTTTATTCACTAAAAAGAAACACCCAAAAGGCAACACCAAGTTAGCAAGTGCCAGAGGTAAGTCTTGAAATAAGTTCTCCTCTGACTCCAAATCCAGCATTCTATTTTTACTGTGCTTTCTCCATTATTACAGGCTTTCCATTGATTCAGTTTTTATTTTATATAAATGGACCACCTTAATGTTATTTGTCCACTTGAAGCACTAGAGTTGAATAGGTCATAATTTAAATGGAGAAAAACACCTCCATTAAGTAGCCTAAAGGAAAGATTTCTTCTCTGAGCACTTCCCCTGACTTGACATTAATCCATTAAGCAATGCTCTTTGAGGACACTTGTAATTCCCCTAATTATAATGTCATCCATGCCACATTCCTCTGTCTTCTCCCCAAGGATATCATGAGATTGTGACAAATACTTTAGTGAAGTCCAGTTACAGCACTGTGGATCTACCAATTTTGAAACTCCATTAATAAAACAATGAGGCACAAATGATTAGCAAGACCAGTTGTTCACCATTGAGTACCTGGTAATCATTTTTCCTTCAAGTGCTCCATAATAATGAACTTATTAATAAAAATTGCTGGCATGTAAATAAAACTTTAACATCCACAAAGTCATTCATAAACAGTATCTCCTCTGGTCTACTCAATAAGGATATGAGGTAATAGTATGAGGATATCAGGATAAAAGAATGGCTTATTCAAGATCATATAGCTAGGAAATACCAAAAGTAGAATCTGAGCCTGGGTCTTCCTAGCCCCAAGTCCATCAGTCCATCCACCGAGTTACATAACTGCTTCTGGGAAGGCAATAGAAAAGTCCTATCATCATCTACTTTTACAGAAGAGGAAACTGAGGCAGAGAAGCTGTGATTGAGCTTATTTTTGTGTCAATTTTTTGTGCCAAAAATTGTGCCAATTTTTCAACGGGATATTAAATAAAAATATGGCCAGCTGGGTGAAAGTGGGGAGGTGAGAAGAGGAAAAGTAGCATCTTTAGGCAAGATCTTAGAGAAGGCACCATCTTCTCTCCCATTATAAAGATGCCTTCAGGCTGCAGACAGAAATATGAAGAGCAAAATCTGTTTGTAAGGCTAGCCTCCTTTTACTACTATTCCTAGATCTGTAAAATGAGGAAGCTGGATCAGAAGATCTCCAACTATCTTCCAATTCTAAAATCCTATTATCCTATGATCTGAAAAGATGTGTCTGATGGGGCAGGGAAGATCTGTCTTCTCATTCCTTTCCTGTTCCACATTTTTAAGCAGGGATGTGAATGAAAAGTTTAATATCATGCTTATCACATTTGCAGAAAGGAGGAGGAAATCAGTCATGATAGCACTAGATAGCTACTTGAAAGGTATGAGAAAGATAGTATTTAATAAATATTATATGTGCACATGTGTGAAAGTGCACGTGCATGCACGAGTGCGCACACACACACACACACACACACACACACACACACACCATAGCCAGTATAAAAAAATAAAGCTATATTTCAAACCAGCAAAAGGCAACTCAACTTTCAGAGTAAGACTGGTCAGAGAAGGAAATGTGGGCTGTTAATTACACAGGATGACTCCATGGGAGGCAAAAAGCTTCTCAGTCTAAAAATATCCTCTGAACATCAATTGTTAAGCCTTGCACTGATTCTCCCTCACCCTGTTTTACCCATATGCCTGCACATCCATTGCTCTCTGACTGATTTTAAACAAAAGAATAAGCATCACTTAAGCATGTTACAAGAAAAACCAAATTAACTTCTTCAATTTTCAAAAGCCTATTGCTTTTTAAAAAGTGTCCTCCCCTCCCCCTGCTCTTCCCACTTCCTCTCCCCCTCTACACACACACACACACACACACACACACACACACAATTATAATAAGCCTGAACAATCTCCTAGAGGTGTCCTGTAATGTAATAAACAGTTGGAGAATGATGGATAATGAGAAATCTTAATGATAATGATAATGCACACACAACACAGTTTAAAAATGTTGATAGACAATTAACTTCATAGCAAGACAGAATCGGAGTTCTAGGTCATTACTTGCAAATCTGGTGAAAAGAGAAACAAACTTTAAAAGTAGATTTCGTATATAAAAAGATACCACTTACTCTTTCCCTTGACACTCATTATACCCTCAGATACTCAAAATTATAGATTTTATTGACAAGTTTTGCCTAAATAAGCAAAGATAATCATAGACTTGCCAATGATTAAAACCTGGAAGGGACCTAAGATTAGAGTTCATCTAATCCTATTCCCCCATTATATATGGGGACCCAAAAGTCTTATTGCGGTTCTAGGCTGTTAAAGCTTAAAACAGGCCAAGAATACAAATAAAATGAGACAGGGAGAACTGACTTGTCCATGGTCAGACAATGAGTTAGAACTTGAGCCTAGACCTCCAATGCTTCTTCTACTCTGATGCCTCTTGTTAAGTTTTTGTTCCTCTTCCCCAACTCTTCTCTCTGTACCTCATCTGGGACAAAAACCAAGAGAGGGAAAAGTATATTCTCTACATTGGACTTTTTAATGTTGCACCATCCATGACTACCTTTCCCCTACACAAAGACAGAAACAGAGTGCCCGGAAGCCTACCTGGCTTTCAATTATCAGAGGCACAGTAAGTCTTTGACAATCATTCCCTGACAAACACAAAGAGAAAAGCCTTCCAATATTCTTCGAACCAGACAGAAAGCTGAGATTGATGTCAGATGGGCAACAGCATGACAGAAAGATGAGAGTAATGGATTGTGAATTAGGAGAGACATGGATTCAGATTTTGCCTTTGACATTTACTAGCTTGTGTGAACTTGGCCTATTGATTTCAGTGAACAAGCTCTGAACTTCAGCATGAGCCCTAGCAAGGAAAGAATTGAAACACACAGAGGCACCTGGCAGAATGAGGGGAGTGTGTATACACTACCTATACTCCCTACGCATATACCTCAGTAGATTGATTACAGAGCTATGTTTTCTCTGCTAGCAGTGAATAAGGAATGCTAAGTGCTTAAGTCTTTTTTTTTCCTTTTTGAGTGGGGAAGGCAGGGCAATTGGGGTTAAGTGACTTGCCCAAGGTCACACAGCTAGTAAGTGTTAAGTGTCTGAGGTCGCATTTGAACTCAGGTCCTCCTGACTCTAGGGCCAGTGCTCTATTCACAGTGCCACCTAGCCGCTCTGATTAATTCTTGATAAAATGGATCTCTAAAGATTCAAGTGCAGAAAGGAGGAGACTGAGCAACAACTCTGGGTTATTTGTACATGGATGGGCTGTTTTAAATGTTATCTTCAGAACTATGCTCCATTTTTTTGATGAGGCTTCAATTCTTCCCTTAAGCATTTTAAGTTGTTATCTCTTCTTATATAAGATATTTAAATTATTCCATTTACTTGAAAACAATACCTTAAATTCAGATAATATTTATGGTTATATAGAGCTACATGTGGATGATCTCATTTTGATGCTGGGAAAGGAGATTATAGCAACATTTTACAAAAGAGGAGCCTGGAATATAGCAGTTTAAAAAAAATGATTGGTTTCACTATCAGAGGAACTGAGTTCAAGGTCTACATATACTACTACTTGTATGACCTTGGACAAGTCAATTAACCTCTAATGCTTTGACTTTCTCATTTGTAAAATAAAGGTTTAGATAGTTTCTAAGGTCTCTCAACCTTCCTTAATCTAGGATTCTATCTATGATTTGATAAAAGAAACACAGCTGGAAAGTGGTTCAAAGACTTGAACCCCTACCTTCTAAGTGTATATCCTGATTCATTCTAAATAGCATGCACCCTAAAGCTGGTGATTCCTAAAACGTCATGCTTCTATGAAAATTTGATCTATTTCCATCTATCAGGGCTTTGTGCCCTCAGAACTCATGCCAGCATTCATGCAATTTTAATGTGTATGCGTCAGAACACTATTAACCCTAGTTAATTTGTTCTAGCTGTTATTCTGTACCCTGAATATTTCAGAGAACTGTAATTCAATGAATGGGGAGCCCAAAAGCACAGAACACTTGAGAAGAGCTTCTAGGGAGGGTTACAAGAATTTGCAATTTTACAAGGAAATAGCTTGAAATCTCAAACATAGAGGCAAATACAAACAAAACAAGTCAAAATAACAAGGTCTGTGTATATGTGTATAAAATATGCATAAAATTTATAAATGTATAAATATTTATAAAATAGCAAATGCACAGATGCTTTGATTTTTAAGTGTCATCTAGATATCAAAGAATCACTGTGAAATAATAGATAACGAATGCTCTAAACCTTCTCTGGTTATTTAATATTTTAAATGCAACAGCTAAGGACCATACCAGATGAATATCTCTATGACCTCAGATAAATCACTTAATCTCATGCCTAAAGGGTTTTTTTCCTTCTTCATTTATAAAATGAGTTGGTAAGACTAGGTAACCTCCAGGGTCAACAGCTTTCTAGTATTCTATAAACTTTTCAAATAAGTATAGCACCTTGGCTTCACTGCTGTGGCAGGAGTTAGATACTCCCTTTGGTGGTGATGGTGAAATTCCACATTCTCTTATCAAAAGACAGTAGAAAACACTCAGTCGCCTTGCTAGAATGTACAATGGGTGGATACTATGCTTATAAAAATGATCATAAAGCAAAAGTATAGTTGTAGCAATTATCTGAATCAGCGTCCAATGAGGAGCAGCATGATATAAATGTAAGTAAATAATGATGGGTTTTGAGTCAGGATAGAACTGGCTTCAAATCTTGCCTTTGACATTTACTAACTGTATGACCACAGGGATGTCACTTTACCTCATAGAGCCCTGGTTTCCTCATCTGTAAAATGGAAATAATAGTATCTATCTAAGCTATTCACAGAGTTGTTATGAGAATACAATGATTAGGCATTTGTAATGCACTATATACATATCAATTTTGCCCAGACCTGGGATTTCATTGATGTAGGGCACTCTCAGTGAGGAAACTTCCTATTTTTTTTTGAAGGGGCAATTGGAATTAAGTGACTTGCCCAAGGTCACACGGCTAGTAAGTGTTAAGTGTCTGAGGCCAAACTTGAACTCAGGTCCTCCTGATTCCAGGGCCAGTGCTCTATTCACTGCTCTACCTAGCCATCCCAAAGAAACTTCCTATAACAATAAATGTTAGTACCAGATCAGAAACTTATAGTCTTAGTCTAAGAGATGACTCTTTTAAGTTGCAATAATAATACCTGTGATAATTATTGTTATAGTAACTGCTAAATGTTATAAAGTATAGAAAATACTAAGGCAATCTACTGAAAATTTCAAATGGAAATTAGTAGAGGTTACTAGTTGTATGACCCTGAGCCAATTACTTAAGCTCTGTTTGACTCAGTTTCCTCATTTGTAAAATGAAGATAATAGCACCTAATTCTTCAGTTGTGAAAATCAAATGAGACAATAATTTTAAAGTGCTTCTTAGCACAGTGCCTTGTACATAGTAAATGCTATCTAAATGTCAGCTATTATTCAATATTTTTATTAACTTGCCAACTAGTAGATTTTTTTAATTATTGAAAGTGAACTCTTTTGCTTTTTTCGGTATTTTTTAAACAATGAATAATCAATAAGTAGTTCATTGAAGTCATATGTCATGAGTACAAGTTATTCTTAATAAAGCATGGTCCCACAGTTCTATCACAAAAGTTCTTCCTCTTTTCCCGTACTTTTATATTATGGTTGCATTTTCCTCAGATTGTCATTAGTGTCAAACTCAGGGTCAAAGGGGCTGCTGACCTCTAGTAGAAAGTGCATTGGACTACCCCCTAGAGACCTTAGTTCTCATCTCTATCTCCATCACTGATGACTATGTAACCTTGGACAAGTTCCTTAGATACCCAAGTAAAAAATAGTATACTACCATCTTACCTAGAAGACCCAGTACCAACAAGGTGACATATAAATAAATTGCTTTTGGACTTTGCTCCATCTCAGACTTAATAGCTTAAATGATCTGATAGTCATACTTAAGCTATGAAGTCTGAGATGGAGCAAAGTCTAGTAAACACTTCACAAAAAATCTTTTATTCAAATCTTAGTATGATGGCTCACATTTCTATAGTGATTTAAAGATTACAACGCACTTTCTTCACATACTGTCTACTTCAGAGTTCACAAAGTATTATCTCTGTAGTAAGTGTTCAAGGCAGGATGCCAACTGGGCCTTCTCACCTGGAGTCTACTCTACTAAGCTGGTGGCAGAGGTTACCTATTTGATATGAATGTTTTTTAAAGTAAATATTTAGCACTTTGTCTCCTTAAAGACAAATCACAATAGCTTAAAAGCTTGACAATTTGCTTTAAATAATCTATAGAGAGGCTTTTAAAAGTTTATTTCTAATTTTAACACTTACAGAAACATCAAAAGACCTACTGTTTAATAACTCTAATTTTAAAAAATCTTATGGTGATGCAAACTTTAAAAACAATAAATCAGATGATGATTGGTGTCACCAAATGGGTACCTTTAAATGAGAAGCTCCAGTGTATATTTAAAAGAGCTCCAAAGTAGGAGTCAAAAGACTTGGGTTTGAATGCCAGATCTATCCCTTAGTCAGTTTTGTGACCTCTCTGGTCCTCAGTTTTGCCAAATGTAAAATTAGGATGTTGGACCTGATGCTCCCCCAAATCCCTTCAAGGTCTCAAACTATAACCTTACAAAAAAAATTAATATAAGCAACAGGGGAGCAGGAAGCAGATACTAAAACACATGTTTGACCCATCCTACAATTGGAATTGTTCCTGACATGGAACCATTGTTTAATTCAACTCAATTCAACAAACATTTATTAGGCATCACTATAGACAGAATCTTCTGTCAAATACTGAGAAGATACAAAGTTTAAATAATAAAAAGCCCCTAAATTCACGGAACTCAAATTTAAACCTAGTATTCTGAGGTTAGGACAGTGCCTCAAACACAGCAGGCTTAACAAATGCTTGTTGACTAATGAGGTCATTGTGCTCAAGGGTTACAAAACACAAGGAATATAAAACACTCCCTGTGAAGATAGTCATCTTAGCAATTGTGTAGGACAAAGTTATTAAGTAACAAAGTAGCCTTACAATCATAACTGTGTTGGAGAAGGAAACATGATACTTTGACAGTATTTCTTCTTCAGAATGTTTTTTAAAAAGATTTCATTATCCCCATGGCACTAGACCTGCATGAAAAGAAGAGGAGAAAAGCAAAGAATATCTAGTAAAAACAGAAAAACTACAAGAAATACAGTGATCTCAATGGATCCACTATGTTATTGGTGCAGCAATTTTTTCCACCTGTTCCAAGTCACAGCCTTTCCCCAACTTTTCTTAGTATATAATTGTTACCCTGTAAGCTTCTTTATGTGAAGACTGTTTGGTTCTTTGTAACTCCAACACCTATAGTGACACACATAGTAGGTACTTAAATGATTTTTTTTCTATAATATGTTTTTTT
>CM053599.1:83340449-83362450 GCA_028646575.1 Pseudocheirus occidentalis
TAGGAATGTCATAGCCAGGTTTCAGAGTCTCCAGTTCAAGGAGAAAATATTACAAGCTGCCAAGAAGAAACAATTTGAATACTGTGGAAACACAATTAGGACAACCAAGGATCTAGCAGCTTCTACATTAAGGGATCAAAGGGCCTGGAATATGATATTCCGGAGATCAAGGGAGTTAGGATTAAAACCAAGAATCACCTACCCAGCAAAATTGAGTATAATGTTCCAGGGGAAAATATGGTCATTCAATGAGTTGGAAGACTTTCAAGCATTTTTGCTGAAAAAAAACAGAACTGAAAAGAAAATTTGACACTCAAATACAAGAAGGATGAGAAGGGAAACATGGAAAAGAAATCATAAGGAACTTATCAAAGTTGAACTATTTACATGCCAACATGGAAAAATGATCATTGTAACTTATGAAACTTTTCTCAGTATGAGGATAGGTGAAGGGAATACAAATGTATATATACATATACATACACATCTGTCTATATAGGAGGGTATATTTATGCATATGAATACATATCTGAGTATGTGTATATATGTGTACATAGAGGGCACAGGATCAATTGAATAGGAAGGGTATGATACTTTAAAAGGTGAAATTGTGAGGTGGAAGAGGAGTAGAATGAAAGTAGACAGGGAGAATCAGAATGGGGTCAAGCATCTCATATAGAAGAGGCAAGGGATAACTGTTACAATGGAGGGGAAGAACAGGAAGGCAAAAGGGAAAGGGTCAACCTTACTCTCATTGAATTTGGCTTAGGGAAGAAATAATATAAATTCTAAACTGGGTATCTTGCCACACAGGAGAGTAGGGGGCATGGGGATGAGAGGGGAGATGATGGAAGGGGAGGAAGGGTTGCTGGAAGCACACACTTCTGTAAAGGGAAAGGGACAGGGTAGAGAATAGAACAAGGAGGGGGGAGGGATAGGAAGGAGGGACATATAATTAGTCTCTCACAATATGTCCACTGTGGAGATGTTCTTCGTAACTATACATGTACAGCCTGTACTTAATTGCTTGTCCTTCCAGTGGGGGTGGGTGATGAGGAAGGAAGGGAAATAATCTAGAATTTAAAGTTCTATAATCAAATGCTAAAAATATATATGTATATGTGTATACATATATATAAAATTATTATTATTATTATTATTATTATTATTATTATTATTAACTTCATGCAACTGGGAATGAAGATATACAGGCACTGGGGTAGGGAGACCCATCGTGCCCTACCGAAAAGTCAGAGGGGAAATGGGGGAGGACATAGGAGAGAACAGATTGGGGTCAGGGCTATACAGCTGGATGGCTGTTTTGGGGTGGTGGATGGGGGAAAGATGGAAAGAAAATGTATAACTCAAAATTTCATGGAAATGAATGATGTAAACAAGAAAATAAATTAATTTAAAAAACAAAACAAACAAAACGAGAAGGAAATTAAACTCTTAACAATCATAATGACCAACTTTGGTCCCCAAGAACATAAAATAAAATATAACCTTGTTCTTCTGACCTGACAGGTGAGAAACTATGAGTGCATACTGTTAGTCATGGTCATAATTTGGACTGTTTTTATCAATTGTTTTTCTTTGTTATAGAAGAGAGGTGGAAAGGACTATATCCAGAAATTACTGAGGGAAAAATAAAAACATGCTAGAGGGATAGCACAGGAGGATGCTCTCTATACTACTGATGTAGCACTAACTAAATCATCCTTTGCAGAAGTGACATCATCTCTCTTTAGAGAGGACCCACAAGGGTGCCTTGCCCCCACTGGGGCATCTGATCAATAAGTTAAGGAAGAACAATGGACAGCTGGTGCCAAGTGATCAACAGCAGCATGACTCTGTGGGAGGGGAGCCTCCAAAACCAGGAGCATATGACTTCTCTTTCCACCTCCAACACAAAAGAAGTCAAAACTATAACACTGTTTTTCCTCAGGCAAAGTTACTGGACTGGCAACAGTTTCATTTCAAATGTTCCTTTAAAAATAGTTAGCTATGGGTTTATTTATAAAGCTCTTTAAAATTTGGGGAGAATATGGAAAGCAATTGTGCATTAAGAGGAAGAAAAAAAAAAGAACATCCTAACCAGAATCACAGAATTTCACATTTGGAATACGTGGAATATTCCAACCTATCTCGTTCAACCCCTACTCAAAAAAGAGGACGCATTATAACACAATTTAAACCAAGCCCCACAATATAATTAGGGCTCTGTAGAAGGCAAGATAAATGTGCCACCCACCATGCCTCTATACTATGTAAAAATGGACTTTGCCTTATTCAGTCATCCAAACATCTATTAAACACCCACACAATGCAAAGTGCTCTGTTAGACATTGGGGGAAGATAACAAAGTTTAGGAAACACACAGGCATTGTCCTTTCACTCAACTAGCCTCAACTACCACCTAGGATCCCTAGAGTAATTTCTGCCCTAGGGCCCTCCTCCCTGGAGTAGTGACTACTCCTCCACAACATTTCTAGAAAGCTCGAGATTAACCAAGCTTTTACTTCACTCCCTCTCCAGAATTCTTTTTCACAGCAATGGTTGTATTCTTCCCCTCACCTACTTCCTCCCCAATCCTACCTCTCCAATCCCATCAATTGAACTTTACCATTTACTTAATCCAGACATAAATAATCAACTCGCCTACTGTCCCACCTACTATACCTTCCTTGGCTCCCCTAAATGTTTTATCTCCTTCATTAGAATATAAGACCCTTGAGGATGGGGATTTTTCTTTCCTTTTTTTGTTTTTGTTTTTGTTATTTGTGGTTCAGTGCTAGGCCCAAAGTAGTTTTTTTAAATATATGATTTTTCATTCATGTATTCATTTTGAAGTTTTCTGACTACATTATTGGCCCACCATGGGGCCAATGTGGAATAATCAATGAAATGTGAACCAAGGCAAGCTGACTCAGGTGTTAAGAGGAAAAGCAAAAGAACTAGAAGTGGTCTAATTACTTTATAATACTCAGGTGGTACAGTGGATAGAGTGTCAAGCCTGGAGTCAAGAAGACCTGAGTTCAAATCCACCCTAAGCCATTTACTCGTTGTGATCCTGGGAAAGTCACTTAACCCTGTTTATCTCAGTTTCCTTATCTATAAAATGAGTTGGAGAAGGAAATGGAAAACCATTCCACTGTCTTTGCCAAGAAAACCCAAATAGTCATACACAACTGGAAAACATCAGGACAACATTAATGTTCCCAAATCAGAGCAACGATAAAAGTAAAAAACTGCCCACTGCTGTAGCCAAAAGCAACAGAAATCAAAGCCAAAAGTCAATTTAGTGATGTTTATGGCATAAACAGATTCCCAAAAGGCATAGTTCCAAATGAGAGAGATCCTGAAAACAGTGCCTAGAGTGGCAACTTGGGCAACCTCTTCTTTTTTTATAACAGATAATAGTCAAATGTTGGTCTTAGTAGAGTATATCTGGCTGAATGTATCAATCAATATTTATTAAGTACCTACTATGTGCCAAAGCACTGGGAACACAAAAAGGGGTACAAGACAGCTGGTGCCTTCAAGGAGCTTACAATTTAATGGGGGAGACTACATCCAAACAAATACATACAAAAGAAGCCACATACAGGATAAATGGGAAAAAACTAAAAGAAAAGCACTGAGATTAAGAGGGTTTAGGAAAGGCTTCCTGTAGAAGGTGTAACTTTAGTTGGGTCTTAAAGGAAGCCAGAAAGACTAGCAGCCTGAGTGGAGATGGGAGAGCATTTCAAGCATAGGTGACAGTCAGAGAAAATGCCTGGAGATGACAGGAAAAAAAAATCTTATTGATGGAACATCCAGGAGGCCAGTGTCACTGGATTGAAGAGTATATGCTGAGGAGTAAGACTGGAAAGGTAGAAGGGGGCTAGGTTACAAAAGACTTTGAATGCCAAACTGAGCATTTCATATTCTCTCCTGGAAGCAACAGGGAGTCACTGAAGTTTACTGAATATGGATGTGACATGATCAGATTTGCATTTTAGGAAAATCATTTAGTGGCTGAATAGAAGATGGACTGGAATGGAGAAAGATTAGAGGCAGCCAGGCCCACCAAAAGGCTATTGCATCAAGGTTTGAGGTGACTAGGGCTTGCAACAAGTTGGTGCCAGTGTAAGAGGAGAAAAAGGAGCATATCTGAGAGTAGTTGAAAATATTGCAAAGATAAGATCAGTAGTTCTAGGCAACCACTCAGATATGGGGGGTTAGAGAGAAAGAGGAATCCAGGAGAACTCCTAGGTTGGGAGTCTGAGAGACTGGGAAGACAATGGTACCCTGTGCAGTAACAGGAGAGGAAGGGAGTAGGGTTTAGGGGAAAAGATGATGAGTCTGTTTTGGACATATTGAATTTAAGATGTCTAGTGGATATCTAGTTTGAGATGTCTGAGAAGCAGTTAGAGATGGGAGACTGGAAGTCAGCAGAGAGAGATTTGAGAGCCATCAGCATAGAGATGGTTATTAAATCCATGGAAGCTAATAAGATCCCCAAATGAAGTAGTATAAAGGAGAAGAGAATAGAGCATAAGAACAAACCCTGAGAGACATCTATGGTTAGAGGATGTGATCTGAAGGAAGACCCAGCAAAGTAGATAGAAAAGGAACAGCCAGGTAGGCCAAAGGAAAACCAGGAGGGAGTAGTGTCCTTAAAACCTAGAAGGAAGAGAGTATCAAGGAGGAAAGAGTGATCAACAGCATTGAAGCCATTATGTACAGAAGCTAAGAGTGGTCATTGGTTGGATCTATAGCTCAGGGCTGATTTGGGAATATGGCACAAGGGTACAAGGGTGCAACCTTCCTGTGACATGGGGGCTCCTCCTAGAACAGGGTGGAGGGCACAGGGTGGAGGATCATAGTCAGTGCTTTCCAGAACAGGGTGGAGGGTCATGGAGTAAGGGGGGACTGGAATTCCCCAGAACAGGCAGGGGTCATGTTCTGGGTGTAGGGTGCGGGGACCCTGCTTGGTCAGCGGGACAGGACAGGGTGGTCCCTAGATAAGGTCCTTGCACCATAATGAACCTTATACACTATATAATAATTCAAAGAGAGTATATAAAATGCTGATTTGAGGAAGTAGGGGGTCAGGGAACTAAGCCTTGAGCAATATGCCCAGATGTGCCTTAAGTAGTTTCAAGCTATGACAGAATATAGGATAGGGACAAAAGCAAAAATATAAAGGGGGCTTCATGGTGGGGCACAGGTGTTCCACGAATCAGATGGTAGGCAGGTGACCTGGGATTTGAATTCAGGCACAACAGTATCAAAAGCTACAGAGAGGAAAGGAATTTGTAATACAGTAAGCACAAGATGATAATAACAGAGATAGGTGCATCATATTGGGATTACTAATTCACTAACACATCTAGGCAGGTGGCTTAACATCCATTTACAGTGTTCTAGTCATAATACAACCATATGAAATAAGCATTACTCACAATAATCACTGAAAGCTAATTACCTCCAAGGGAGAAGGGAAATCCCACTAACCCATTTTGTCTTTGCTCACATTTTTCTATCCTTCAGTAGCGCTATGGGTCTCCAGTGTCACGGCATTATGAGATATGCCCTTTGATGATATAAACTGCAACCCATGGCTGCCCATCCTTTGCAACCTTTGTCCATTTTGTCCTCCTGTAAATCTGTCACAGTGGTGAGGGAGTAATCCAACCAATGTGATGGGAACTTTCTTCTCACTCCCTTGACAGAGGGGGGAAATCAGTGGGGCATACCATCCATTGATTATACCTCATTTTTGTTACTTATTTTTCCCAAAACATTTCTTTTTTGACATACTTTATACAATTCTTCCTGTATAATATCTCATTTTTAGTGTATTTGAACTTGCTCACTTTATCCTATATGCTGCAAATAATCTAACTGGCTAGATAGCAGTACATTACTATGTATTCATTAGAAAATGTATAAAAACATTATTATTATTTTAGAACAGACCAAGAAAAGTTAAAATTTCACTTCTTTTCAGTCATATAAGATATCAGTTTGCATTAAAATGAGTGGAGGAGTTCTTAAATTTAAAAAAAATCTGAAAAGCAAGTGTGTTGTCTAATACATTGTAAATGAAGATATACATTTATTTAGCACAATAAAAGCTTTGCTTATAGGGAGGAAGAACAGTCTAATTTTCAGTACAGAACCTCAGCTGTATATACTTCCAGCTATACATAGTAGCTCAAACCAAGCTAAGGTGCTACCCAAAGGAAGCAATTTTAATTCATCAATAAGAATAACATAACTAGAGCCCTTTGGAGTTCCAGATCCACAACTTTAACTGCCTAGTGAACCTCTCTGCCTGAATTTCCCATCAGCAACTCAAAACCCCAGCACAGCCGATACTAAACCTAAAATATTTTCCCCTAACTGTGATTTTCTTCCTAATTTCTCATTTCTATTGATGGTAGCACTATTCTGGGACCCAGACTGGAAAGGGTCATCATCAATTCCTCTTTTCCCCATATAATAAATCACTAAACCCTCTCAAATCAACTCATATTACTTCCCTCCTGCCTGCTTGCACTGTCATCACCCCAATGCAGACCTTCATGAGTCTCTTTCCTGAATTATTACAACCCTAACAAATATTTCTGCCTCTAATCTCTATCGCCTTTCCAAGCCATCCTTCACAGATGGTCAAATTTATCTTCCTAATGTACCTTTGATCCTTCACTCCAACTGTTCAAAAACTTGCCATCATTCCCAGTACTGAACAAATGCAAAACCCCAAACTCATATTAAAGACTCTTGTTAAAGGCTCTCCAGGATATTATTCCACCTGCCTGGATAGCCTTGCTTCATACCACTTTATATTGCTTGACATAATAAGGTTCCACTAAACTGGGTCACTCCTGTTCCTCCCACATGTCCCAGACATTTCATTTCCTGGCTTGTTCATGCCACTTTCAACATCAGGGAGTTGAGAGTGTTTCTCCCACTAGTCTTCATTACTTTTTTGAAATTCAACTTTCTCTATGAAGTTTTCCTTCCACTGCCAAGAAGGAACCAAGAAGTCTAGAACAAAAATGATTAACGATGTCCTGAAACCCAATATAAGTAAGGAGATGGTAAAATAACACCTATGTTTAGCTCTGCTATTAGAGAAGCTAGTCTCATCATGGCTCCAGAATATGGTAAAGTTGATGCAGCTAGTTCAGTCAGCACAATGGTGATGAAAAGCACCAGAGACTGCCTTAGAAGGCTTCCATCAGGGGTTGCATGAATAAGCATATTTAAGGAGGAAAGACTGTACTACCAGCTGTCAATGGTGCCTTTAGGCAGTTTGGATTGAACACAGAATGATTCAGACATAGCTAAAACTCTCAGGAAGCTATTGTCAATGTATATGTCTACATCTCTTCCCTGATGTACCAAGTGGCAGATGTACACATGGGGGAATCGTATGCCTGTGTGTCCCTTCCTTAGGCATCTTGAGACTGTCTGGCAAAGGTTAGTAACACCTCTGATGACAGGAGTTAGTTTTTCTATGGGAGTCAGCGATAAGACTATCAGATCCACTCAAAGCTGCGACCTGTCATTGTGAGGCTCTGCCCCATCATTCTAAGAGCATAATTGAGAGCTCAGATATAGCAGTTTAGCTTCTCTCAATAAAATTAAATCACCTTGCCTGGAAAACTATGTATTCCAGAGAACTGATTTTTTTGGCATATTGACCACAATCTGTCATCTTTGAGGGACTGTAGCAAATAAAGGAGACCCAAAGATGGGTAAACACAGTCCTGATTTTCAAAAAGAAGGCAGATTCTTCAAATTACACACGAGCCAGTAAGTTTGGCATCTATTCTGGGGAACAAAAACACTAGAAAAGTTTGTTCAAGGATTGGTTTGTGTGTACTTAGAATGGAAAATGTTAATTATTCTGAAGCAGGATGGGTTCGTTGAAAACAAGTCATGAAAAAACAACCCCATTTCCTTTTGGGAAAGAGTTAATAGAATGGCACACCACAGACATAGTAGACTTGGGTTTCAGCAAGGCATTTAACAAAGCCTTTCCTCATCCCACCTCTGATGGCTATGTATCTCCCCTTCTTAACTGCCCCTTCCATGTATACTTACATGTTGTGTCCCCTGGAAGCTAACTACCCCAAGTTTAAGGCACTTTGCCGGTATAAACTACTACAACTACAGCTCATGCTCCCCCACCAGAGCATTTATCTCTAATAGTTAGCCAGAGAATACAATTAGCACAAAACAACAGCATTTAAGGAAACAGTATATTCAGAGAAACACACACACACACACACAAACACACACACCTGGTACACACTATCACAAATGCATACCTAGTCAATGGGAAAAGTTGGTGAACAGGTAAGAGTACACTTGTAGAGAGGAACACATAGAGGAAATAAAAGCAGCCAAGACAACTTGTACTCCTCTAGCATTGCAAGATAGTGTTGCATTTTTCCTCCCTATGACACTCTCCCTTGAACTCTTTACTGGGCAAATGACTCACCTGGGCTTCCTGGTCTTTTCCTCTCCAGTACAGATGGCCAGGGCTAACTCTCTTCACTCCCAGAAGTCACATTCCTCAGAGTCATCTTCTACCTCATCTACCCCTTTAGAGAGGCTCTCTCTATTTTTAAATGGCCACCGGGGCATGGTTGATACTGACTATACTAGAAGACATGAAGTTAGCTGTACTTAACTCTGTCCATTTTTATTAAAGAATTTTTTTTAACTTATCTTGTTTCTGTTATCTGCCCTTTGTCTTCCATGATTATGTCAATTCAGGGTTGGAGGAGGTTTACCTGATTAAGGGGTCCCTGATCTTTTCCCCTAACTAAACATACTACCTATGTGACCTCAGGCAACTCACAACTTCTCTGGGTCTCAGTTTCCACATCAGTAAAATGAGCACAGACTACTAGGTGGACTCTGAGGTCCCTATCTAGATTTAAATCTATTTACAATCTTCTGGATGAGATTTGCTGTTATTATTCAATGGTGCCTAACTCCTCATGACCCCATTTGGGGTTTTCTTGGCAAAGCTACTAGACTGGTTTGCCGTTTCCTTCACCAGCTCATTTTACATATGAGGAACTGAGGCAAACAGGGTTAAGTGATTTGCTTAGGCTCACAGAGCTACTAGGTGTCTAAGGCTAGATTTGAACTCAGGAAGAAGAGTCACCTTGACTTCAGGCTGGCACTCTATCCACTGTACTACCTAACTGTCCCAGGGAGAAGGTACAGGGAAATAACAAAGCACTTGGAGTTACAAGTCTTTAGTTCACAAGTTTCACTTATTATTAGCTCTATTACCTTAGGCAAAATCATTGATCTTTTTGGTTCTTATCTAACTCATTTGTAAAACATGGGGCTTAGCCTATACTGTCTTGGGTCTGGGTCTCTTCTGACTCTAACATTCTAAGATGGGACTTGATGATGAAAGACCTAAAGAATATTAATGGATCAAATGCTAATTTCATGGAAGTTTCTGGGAGAATGCCACAGGGCTATGTCCTTCAACTTGTATAGATCAGCATCTCAAATATTTGTATAAGCACCTAGGTGATTAGCATTTCAAATTTGCAAGCAACAAATTTGGAGAGACAGTCAATAAACTCATTGGCAAAACTGACACCCAGAAATATCCTATTGGGTCAAATCTAAAAAAGATAAAAACTTTATGCACTCCATATTTGGGTTAAAAAAAGGAACTGGACAAATGGAAAACATTAAAGACATGCTAGAAGCCAACTAGTATTTAAAAAAATATCTAGTGGTTTTATTAGATTTGCAGGCTCTGGGAGTCAGTGTGATGAAGCAAACAGAAAAGCTTAACATCAACTTAAACCATATTAGTACAAGTATAATATCCAGAACGAGAGAAGCAATTTTCCCTGACTAGATCACATTTGCACTATTCTATCCAGTCCTGTATGTCACACTTTAGAAGGCACAGTGACAAATTGGAGTATGTCCAGAGCTGAATGATCAGGATGGTGAGAGGGCTTAAAATTATGCCATTACCAAGATAGATTAAAGGCACAGGAAATGCTGATCTTTCCAAAGAAAAGACTTAGAAGGGATTTGATTATTATCAAATAGCTGAAGTGTCACCACTTAGAAATGAGAATATACTTGATCTCCTTGGCCTCAGAGAACAGCAAAAGAGGTGATGGGTAGAAGTTACAGGGAGATAGGAAAAAATATAGTTTCATAATCATTAGAGCTAAACAAAATGGAATAGTCTGCCACTTAGGGTTCCTGAGTCTATCATGAAACGTTCCTCTCCTGGACATTTTTCACAGAGTGTGTTCATAACCAATGGTTAGAGATCTTGAAGAAGACTTTTATTTTCAAACAACAACTGGACTAGATGGCTTTTGAAATCCTTTCCCACCCTGACATTTTGTATTTCCAAGTCTTTCTAGATTTTCCCAACTAGAGTCCATCTATCTTTTGAAATCTTATACATTTGTCACATTGTTGCCTTGTATCTGAGTTATTTGTACCTGGCTTTATGCCTCAACTAAATTACAAAGTCCTTGAAAACTGGCACTACAACTTATTTATCTTTGCATTTTCTTCAGTACCTATTTAGTATAATATTTTGCATACAGGGCACTGAATACATGCACTTTCTAAAGGATTGTGATTATCTAAAAGGACATATAGATACGAAGTGACTTGCCCAAGGTCATATAGGAAATAAGAGGCAGTGGAGCTGGGATTCCAAAGAATGCTGCCTCCAAATCCAGAACTTTTTCCACTTCATCATATGGTCAGTCTTCAATTAAACTAATAAACTACATTTACCTTCTTTTTTTTTTTTTTTTTTTTTTTTTTGCTTTTTGGAGGTTAAGTGACTTGCCCAAAGTCACACCACTAGTTTTTGTATCAAGTGTCTGAGGCCGTATTTGAACTCAGGTCCTCCTGACTCCAGGGCCAGTGCTCTATTCACTGCACCACCTAGCTGCCCCTACGTTTACCTTTAAATGAAAGTTTCTAAAATACTGTATGATTCTTGAGTTTTTCCTAAGCATTTTAGACTTTGTATCTACAATCTTACATATGCTATTTATTAAAGAGAGGATGGTCTAAAATCACAAAATCATTATCTATAATACTACATTGAAACTGTATTCTGAGGGATTCCATATTTAGTAAGATGCATTCTTGAAATGACTGGCATTAACAGAGAATTTGCTTTTCATCTTAACAGATTAGGCAAAAGATTCCTGACTGAGCTTCACAATTATATTCTGTATATATAAGTGTCAGCAGAAAAGCTGCCTGTTTTTAAAGCCCTTATTAAATCTTTATTACTACCAACTATAGGCACAAGATAAGTGTCATGGGGATTCTAGCATGGGGATTAGTAAATTCCTTCGAATGCAGCATTCAAAAAAACAGCACCACAAAGATGGGATAGGTACAAAAGAAAGGGGAAGGGGGAGTCAGAAGATCAGAAAGAAAAAAGAACAGAGGCAGGGAAAGATCAAATCCTTTCATATATTCTCTATCTTTGTAACATGCCAGTCAACAGTGCCTTAGCCATCTTTGACAGGTAGCATGGAAATCACCTTTATACAAGTTGATCACCTGTCCACTCTATTAAAAAAGATATCTCAATTACTCACTATGTGACAGGCATTGCACTAAGTACGAGGGGAAGGGGGTACAAGGAAGGCTAAAAACAATCCCTGTCATCTGTCTTACTGAATCTGATGTTCAATTCAATAAATACTTAGTAAGCACTAGGTTTTCTCCTAGAGATAGAGATTTTAAAAATAGTTTAAGGAATTTAGATTCTCTGGGTATATCTTTTTAGATTCCCTATATCTAAAATTATTATTTTCCATCCCTTTCTCCTCCATACTTTAACTAAACATTACTAGGACACACACATACATCTGTCTAGGATTGGGCAACCCCAAAAGACACTTGAACATTTAACTAAAGGGCTCCAGAGTAATCTAAAGAAAGGAGACACAATACAGCTTGTGACCCTTGAAAACTTTTGCCAAACAACCTGTTCGGAAATTGACCAGCCTGTTCAGTGGTGGTCAGCAAATCCTGCTAAACAACTTCCAAATTCTAGATGGCCTTTGTGTCTGGAATGCTCTCCCTCTTCATTTGTACTTTCAGGTTTCCTTTGAGACTGGAGACCAATTCCATCTTCTGCAAGATGTCTATCTTGATCCCCATTCCTACCTCCGCCCCCAGATTGTCTCCCATTTACTGTATGTATATTATACATATATAGTTGTTAAATATTGTTTCCTTCCTTAAAATCTGAGTTTCTTGAAAGCAGAGACCCTGTTTGGTCTTTTTTATAACTCCAGGGCTAAATGCAGTGATTGGAACACAGTAAGTGTTAGACAAATCCTTGTTGATGGGCAACAAGACAGACTCTCTTAAATCTAGACATTTCAAAAATAAAAAAAAATCTCCATGGACCTTGATGGATGATTTTAAGTTCTTTAAACAATATTAATGCTCTAAAGTAAGTTTAAAAGTAATAAACACCTCTTTGAGAGAGAGGGGGCAAGTTTTCAAAAATCAAATAATAGGAAGATCAATACCAAAAAGGCTGAATATAATCCACATCATACACAGAGAATTTTCCCCAATCCCTCCTCCCTCCAAAAGACTTTAGGTGAGTTAAAAGTGGATAACTACTTAAATAAATATGCTTACTCAACAGGGACCAATACAGAGCAAAATATTCTGTATAAGGAATCTGAAACATGGTTGAGTTTAGAGAGGCTGATTATCTGAATATGGTTTTATTATATCTTTAATCAAGTATCTTAATTGATTTTTAAATCTCAGAAGATCAACAACAGATTCATTAACAGATTTACATAACAATGTGAAGCTAAGAAAAGTACCAAGATATAACATAGAACACGAAATCTGATGAAAGCATCAAAGAATTAGATTAGAGTATGATAAATCAAAAGAATGATAACTTTCTCTAATATTGAGAATATGATTTTGACACATTAATTATACACAAAGGTATAGACTAATGGGTAACTCACCCCAAGATAAGCTTTCAAACCATAAAAAAAGGAATTTTTCCAACAACAGTAGAAATAATAAATATCCTAGGACTCACTAAAATGACATGTATGTACACCTCACTTTCTGGAAAAAATGAGTGTATTACTAGAAAGCTGCAAAAATCAATTTTTAAGAATTGAACCATATTTAAGTATACCAATCTGGCTCAGCATTTTTAAACATTCCTTTTAATACAAATAAGTCACATACTCAAGAATGTAGTCTTTCTAAATCCAGATATTCATATATTGATTTACTTATAGTAGGTTACCTGCATAGAATAACTGTTATCAGATTAAAAATCTATTCTATCTCCAGTATGATACAGCAAAACCCAAATTCTAGACTCTGTGATAGTAGGCTATGAAAGCTGGCATCAATAATGCTATTTTTACCTGGGATGCAGCCAACCTAAACTACTTAGAAATAAAAGAATTGTTGCTATAATGAGCCTTTAGTCAGTAGCAATGCCATTTGAAGGATGTATAGGTTATAACATTTGCACTCACTTGCCATATACTCCAGTAGAAAAGTGTGTTTTATTTACTCCAAAAGAAGTAAGACCGCATTTTCTTAGCTACTTAAACAGGCAAAGGGAATCCCTTGACATGGTTCAACAAACTCTCAGAATAGAAGGCCTCTTCTTTTGGGGCTTCATTTTGTTTTTGTCCAAGTGATGATTTGGCTTCCAATACGAAATGGTAAAAAGATGGTGGAAATACACACAAATGTAAGGCAGAAATTCTCTGTACCGATGTATGAACAAAGACATGGAATCTCTTGAACACTTCCATGGCACAAAAAGGGGAGGTACTTTATTATATAAACTACATACCTTAGGCCTCATTAGCCTAAGCAAATCTAATCTTGGTAGAAAAAGCAGAATGAAATTTTCCCAGAGAGAGACCCTTTTACTTTTTTAAAAAGCGCAGGATATTAACTACCATTTCCTTTACTATCTCAAAAATACTGTTCTCCCATTTGTTCATTAATAAATCTCATTGGATGACAATTTGGGGATTGACAATTAATAAAACTCAGGCATGAAATATTTCCCAGCAACATCTTTGTCCCACACAAACCCTTGGAACTGAATCCTCTTTGCCCTTCAAAATACATAAAGTCAAGTTTTGACTCTTGCTCTAACTTTTTCTTTGCTGGCACCACAGGAAGTTTGGAATTGTGGGTGTCAGAAGAGTAATAACCAAGGCATCTGCTTATTCTGTCACTTAGGTGCACACTGCAAGGTCACTGGAGAAGAAGAGACCTTGCCACACCTCTTCAGCTCCTTTCAGGCACGTGGAAAAAAGGATCTCTTAATGCCCGTTGGTTCATAGGGTCCAGGCCTGAGCCCTGCCTTTTCCTTGCCCTCCCTCTATGAACCCTTTCCAGCTGCGCCAGAGTGTGGGAGCCTTGGTGTCAAGCAGGGGAAAAAAGAAAAGGCGGGAAGCGTGGGGACCAAAAATCACGACTCCTAAACCACAGCAGGAGCGACAGTAGAAGCAATCGGCAAAGGGAAGAGAAATGACTGGGGCTGGGGAAGGTGGGAAGAGCTGCAGGCTGCAGTGCAGAGCCCAGCTTAGCTGCCATCACCCCCTCTGTCTCCTTCTCTCCACCTGCTCAATAATGCAAAGGATGCTGCTGGTACAGCCAGCAGAGGGAAGCCAAGGACTTATTCCCTACCTCTCAGCACCTCCTCTCCACCTGAATTCTTCGGAGGAGGATGCTCTGTACCCTCCCACCCCACTTCTCAGCTAGGGGGAAAGAGAGAAACCTAATGAAGGAGGGGATGAGTGTGGAAGAATAAGGCAGATTATACTCAGGTAGAGGATTGGGGAAAACATATCTGTTCCCTCCAGTGATCCTTGGGGACCAAAGACCAGCATTGCCCTCTTTACCCTCGAGCCGGGTCAATTCCCAAAGGCTTTTTTTTTAGTCAATAGCTCCCGAGTCAACCAAGAAGTATCTTCCACCGCACAGAACCAACCTCTAGGTGGTGAGAGAATCTAACAAGGGGTAAAGGGCCAGGGTAACCCCGATAGGCATAGCAGCAAAGGGAGCACAGAGCTTCATCCCCCACAGTAGACCACCTCTCCTCCTTCTCCTAGCTTAGCTTTGCCGTGCAGCCAAGCCAAGCCTGACCTAGGGTCCTCTTGACTCTCTCTCCCTACCCCATCACCGTCCCCACCCCCTTCTGCTCCCACAGGTAGCTGACGCATCCTCTCCCCCAGCTGTCCCCTTCCCCGCCTGCATCACTTCAATTCTCCAGGAACCCCGGGGACGAAACCAAGCTTCCCGGACAGCTCCAGGACAGTGGATAGAAACTGGGAGCGGAGGGGATATAGTGCCGCGGACCGTCGGACCAGCAGGGAAGCTGCTCCCTGGAGTCTGACCCCAGCATCCTCCTGTGCTCCAGTGCCCTTTACCTGAGTAGCCTTGTGGAACTGTTTCTTCAGGCCAGCCACAGACATGGTGGGGGAATAGCCCGGGATGCACTATGCTGCTGCTGCTGCTGCTGCTGCTGCTGCTGCTGCTGCTGCTGCTGCTGCGGTGGCGGCTACTGCTATTGCTGTAGCCTGGGGCTGCGGTGGTGGGGGCTCCCGGAGCCTGGCGGCTGCAGGAATGCGGTGGCGGCCGTTGCCTGATCCCCGGGAGGGATAAAGACGCTGGTGGGGGGAAGGGGGACTGCTGCTGGGAGAGAGGGAGAAGCGAAGCGGGGGAGGAAGAAGGGAGGGGGAGGAGGGGTATTCTCGGCGGGCAACCCGCGAGTTGCAGGCAGCGACTCTGCCTGCCTCCCTCCCTCGGCGTGAGCAGGTTATCCGAGGCTCGGCTCCGCGGTGCAGACAGACACCCTGACGTCAAGAGAAGAATAATCCAGCCTCTTAAAGGGGAAGCGGGAAGCGGGAAGCCGAGCCCCCGCCCTGGCCCCCGGCCCCGCCCCTAATACCGGACCAAGGAGGGAGCAGGTGTGCTTCTTGCAGGGTGGCTACTGCTCCGGCTGGGACCCCCGGACTCCTTCCGAGGGATGGATGTGCACATAGGTACACACACATGCGGGGACACACGCATACACAGGCGCAAACAGAGGCGTAAAAATAACTGCGGGCACTACGCGTCAATGCACTCCCGCAGAGATTTCTAGGGCGGGACTTTGGGGTCCGACGGCAAAGTTCACTTTTCGCTGGTTTTTAGTGAATATAGTGAATGTTTTTGCTCCCCTGATTCTTGGAAGTCTTACAGTCGGTGTAGGAAGATTCGCCAGAGGTTTAAGGGGAGCGTGAATTTCTTGGAGTCCAAACACCTAAAGCTCAAGTGAGCTGCTCCGCGATCTAGGTGGCTTCAACTGCCCTGGATTCCTATTTTCACTTTCACTTTCACTCCCAATCCCTCTCCTTTCCACAGTCTGGTTCCAATCTATTTTACCGGCATAACTGCACATAGCTCCGCTCAGGTGTTTTATGTTCCAGACTCAGCGCATTTGCATGCCTAGAATGTATATCCACCTCAACTTCTCCCTCTTAAAATGTTCATTTTCTTTAAAAGCTCAGCTCAGATAACCCCACCTAGACAAATCATCTCTTGTCCCACCGGTTATTAAAGCTCTCTCCCTCACTTTATTTTGTATATACTTATCTGCGTTCACATTGTGCCCCTCCTGTAGAAAAATAAGTTTCTTAAGGGCAGGGGCTATTTCTTGTCTTTATATCCCTAGACAGTACAGTGTCTTTCCTGCACATAGTAGGTAGGCTTCTTCCATTTGTGAAATGAAAGAGACTGAATTAGAGAACCATAGAGGTCCCTCCTATCAGACTCTATAGTCCTATTATCCCGAATCTGTATCCTGGGGAAGAAAGTTTGAATACCACCACCGGTTGTAAATTCTTGCTAGTTAAAAAGAGATGTCAACGATCATCATTTTAAAGGTGAGGAAATTAAGGCCTGAAGGGTAGAAGCATTTTTTTTAATTCAATTCTTTAAGCATTGATAAGGACCTACTATGGTAAGGACTATGGTAGGCATAGAGGACAGAAAGACAAAAAATAGTTCTGCCCTTACGTTCTTCTTCAGGGGAATAATGCCTATACAGATAATTAAATACAAAATATATACTAAATAAATCTAAAATATTTCTGGGAACGGAAACCCAGATAGGAGCTGTATTGTTAAGGGCTTTAAATGCCTACCAGGAGTTTGTATTTAATCCTAGAGGCTATTGGAGGTACTATTGGAACTTCTTGAGCAGGGAAGTGAAATAGTTAGACCTTTACTCTTCCAGTATCAACTGGGCAGCTTTGTGTAAGCTAAATTAAAGCGGGGAGAGGCTCCAGGTGTAGGAAAATCAATTGCAATAATCCAAGTGAGAGGTGATTTTAACCTGCGCTAGGCTGGACACTACATGAATTAAGAGATCCAGGCAAGATGAAAGGTATGCCATAAACAAAATTTAGCAATTGGGTATTGTGAAAGTGAACAGCTAAGGATGATTCCTAAGTTTTGAATCAAAGTGACTGGAATAATGGTCATGTTTTCTATAGAAATAGGTAAGTTAGAAGGCAGAGTGAGTTTAAAGAGGAAGATAACTTGCCTACAGCTAGTCCCACATAACTACTAAGAAGCCTATCTGAAATCAAATCCAGGTTTCACAGATTCTATATCCAAAGCATCTTTCCATTGCTTCATTCTTTGGTAATATCTTGCATCCTTAGTGCCCAACCAAGAGGATATTTCCTGTCCTTTTCTGGAAAGTAACCCAACACTTATCCAGGAGAGATAAATAGGGATGTCTGCTTGAGCTTGTCTTCCAGTCTTGACATTATATCATTACCTTTTACCTGAAACCTTTTTCAAAAGAGTACAGCTGAACCAAGGCTATTGCTATTCAGCTTTTATGTAATTATGGGCCAGGAAAGTATGTGCATGTTCCTTACTAATATAGACATAAGGAACTTACTATTTATCCTATCTCCAAGCTTGGAGATTGTTGTTTTACTTTAAACAAATAGCAATGGTAATGGATTTTTAATAATCTATCTGTAACCCAGAACCAGGGTTATAATCAATAGAGTACATTTGCAAGAAGGCTGGTCTAAAATAAGTGTCATTCTGTGGCTGGGGAAACGTGACCTTACAAGGGAATGAACCAGTGACAATTCACACAATAATCATGAAAGCAAATAGATATGAGAGAGGTGAGTCATGTGTGGGCGTAAGGGACATGTTCTAACAGGCATAAGCTCAGGCCTGTAAGTCATAGTATCATAGATTTAGGAACCTTGTATATCCATCTTGTTCAACCCATTTTACAGGTTAGGAAACTGTGGGTTCTTCCTTTTTTCTACTTGTATTAAGTATATAAGTCCTCTTGTATATAAGTCCTCTCCACTTTTAAGACCTTGGGTTTCTATTGGGCGTTCCTCTCCCAGTGCTTAAAAACATTTGACTTTTTTTCCAGTTAAAGTTGCCTCCTCCAGCCTCATACTTCCTACCAACTTCCTATTTCCAAATTTAGGGTATTCCCACTACATCATTCATTGGCAGAATTAGGAAAATAGGCACCTTTGAAGTCCATTTTTAACAGCTCACCTTACCTGCTTTACCTAGTTCCCTGTATTTTTGGAAATTCTGGCTTTCTAGAACCTACTTTACAATTTTTCAATACCTGACATTCTCTAAATATATATAACACTTCTCTCATCTTCCCAGAGCAATGGGGGTTTGGGGTAGAGAGCAATAGAGGAAGTTGAAGAAGTTCCACAAAACCACTACAGAAGAAAGCTACTTTGCTCAAGGTCAGGGAGAGACAAAAATACCAGGGCAATGATGATGGCAGTCCACTCACCCTGCTGCATGATGGAATAGCCAAAACAACCAGACAGACAAGAGCAGGGAAAGGACCAGCCAACCTCATGTGTTCCATTTGGCATCAGATTTCAAGTTCAACATTCGGGACTAAGGAATAATCTAATTACGGAATTTCTGAATCTCCTTCTTAATGGTCCTACTGGAATCACAAACTGAACTTCCTGTGGAAACTGTTGTTTACACTCCTTTGTATATCTGAAGGCCTTCGACTGTGGGAGGCTAAATAAACTCAAGTTTTTCATTTCCTCAAACTCCTGGGTCATATCTATCCTCTAGCTGGGAGCTACCAGGTCCCAGGAGGCTCACAGTCACTCACTAGCCATTTAATTATTATGCATTTTATTCTCATTACTAAGAACTATGTACTTATTCATTGATTCCTCAGAGAAGTAAATTACCAACTAACGCTAAGCCAACCTAGAGAAAAATGTTTCCCAAAGACCTCTTCTCAAATTCTGAGCTCACCGAAGCAACATTCTAATCTGAAATTGGTTTCCTAGTAACCTGTCACTGAAAAAAAAATGTTAAATAAAATTTATTTCCTCCTTCCTCAAAAGAATGGACCAACCAACTCACGAGTACCATTTCCTGTGCAGCTCTTGTTTTCACTATAAAATAACAAGTTGACATTCTGGTTTATAAATCAAATCATCTGTTTATTTGGTTAACATATGTGAGACTGTCATAGGAACTAAACTATCAAAATGGACATCTGGATATGTATGTAGATAGGAATGAGGAAGAAGAAAGGAAAAGGGGAAATCATTTATTGGGTGAATTACAGATATTGTCTACTTTCATCTTCACAACAACCTCAGATGCTACCCATTTTACAGTGGGTAAGATGGAGGCAGACAATGAGGCAGACACAGGTAAAGTGACTTGCCAAGGGTCATACAACTAAGTGTCTGAAGCCAGATTTGAACTTAGGTCTTATCTTCCTACTTCTAGGCCCAGCAGTCTATCAGTCAATGTTAGCCAATAAACATTTATTTAATGCCTGCTACTCTTCTAGCTTCATGCTAAGCCCTAGGGATATACTAGGAGGCAAAAGATAGTCCTTGCCCTCAGGGAACTCACAATCTAAAGATCCATTTATTGCACTTTGCACCACCCAGCAATTCTGGGCAGCTAGGATGGAGTTGGGGGATACAGGGGGAGGAGGATAAGCTGATCCATAACCATAATTTTAGTACTTCCTGCACCATCAGTTTTCGAAGACCCATTTAGTCGGGGTTTGAGGGAAAGACTACTTCTTCCAGAGGTAACAAAGTAGACTTTCCCAGATCTGAAAAGAACTCAACTGGAAATCCACAACAGTGAGAAGGAAGAACAACCTGGTAACTTCCTATTCAGACTTTAGACTAATTCTTGTTAAGTAGGGACTAAACTCAATTGTTTCTACCAGCTGGTAGAGTGTAGGTGCTGTCAGCAACCTCTAAATTTCAGTGCCCTAGGGGAAAGACCAACTTACCCTTTCCTAGTGATTAGTTCTTGGACATAAAGTGCTGAAAAACTGAATCATGGAAAAGGTAATTGAATGACAAATTTGGGGCCCAAGTTCTCAGTAATTCATTGTCATCTCAGGTTACTACACTGGCCGACTCAATAGACCTGTAGTTATCCACTGAACGCATGTTTAGCTAGGTCTGGATAATTAAAGTACCACATTACTAATGCATTGGCTTTACCTACCATTTAGTTTTGCCTAGAGAAAGCATTCTTTTCCTCAGCCATGTTGCCTTTTTAACCTTGGCGAGTCATTTAAAAAAATACAGAATAGAAGGTTAGTTTAGGGGGATAGTACAGCTCAACTTAAATGTCTCGCCCCTATGGACAAAGCTAACACTTGGGACAGATTATTCATTAAATAAATGCTTGTTGAATTCAATTGGTTGGTTAATAGCATCATTTTGTGTCTGAAAAAACAGCAAGTGGATTTATTTTGTTTCACTCTTTAGAAAACCAAGCTATATTACACACACACACACACACACACACACACACACATTACCCAAGAACAAACAAGTTGTAGATCTAAATTTTTATGTTTACTTATTTCAAATTACAACCTTCTAGAATTTGACCAAAACTACAATATTAGAATATGTTAAATCCACCCAAAAATAGAACAATGATTATTTTAAAAATCAGAGAATACCATAGTAGTAATTGAAAAATCAGCCTTAAAACATGATCTTGATGGTAAAATCAAATATCTCTGAAGATCAGCAGATCAGCAAATTGAGTTCTGTCAGCTTTAGAAAAATAAGAAATTCCTCAGATATGGGTTTCCATAGAGTCCCATTTTATTTTAGTTGTACAGCTGTCCACACTGAGCCTTCAAATAATTTTACATATGACAGTATCACAAAGAAAAGAAAATCTCTAAGACAAATACAACTCATGTAATCTTTCATTCCAAGTATACAAGAATGAGTAAGAGCAACAGGCAGATGGACATACTTTAAGGAACTAGTTAGCAGTGAAGGAAAAAAACAACAAAATTTTTCTCTATCAAGGCAAAAAGAATTAGAACCTTTAATGAAAAAATTAAAACAAACTATTTTACAATGAAGGGAAATTTTCTAAATAAACTACAGCCTAATGTGAACAAAAGCATTTACTAGTAAGTAAAAGAATCACAAAATTGTAACGGTAATCAATTTGTTTGATCAGATACTTAGGGCTAAGTAGATCATATACTTAGGGTTAAGCAGATCCTAGTAACTTAGGGGTAAGTATAGAACTCTGTCCATTGGTGAAAAGATGTGAATTCCCCTGTTGATGTGGAAGAATGCTATTGGCTGAGACACTCCCCTGTTGACTTGGGAGAAGGCCAGTGTTTATAAGCAGGAGAATTTTGGAGAGACAAACAGATTTTGGATTTGGTTCCTCAGTGAAGCTGACTGAAGATATGAACAGGATAGAACTTTGTTTGTTGGTGGCCTGGCTGATCCTTGAGCTCCAGGCAAAAGAAGTTCTGAAGGGTCTGAGGTGTGCTGAATCCGGTGAACTTCAGTGTGTGCCGGGGATTGCCTTGAGGACTGGACAAGGACCTGGGAGCTGTTCATCCC
>CM053599.1:83362950-83378735 GCA_028646575.1 Pseudocheirus occidentalis
TATATTGTGAATTGTTGATTGAATCAAATCCCTCTTAGGGAAAACTAGGTCATTCCTTTTGTTAATTCATTGATTGAATCTTAAAATGTGAAGCTGGTTTCTCCCTTAGGGAAACCATCTGATTCTTCTCTTGTTCCTTGTTCCTTTCTGTAATAAGATATAATATTGAGACTTTCCTTGTTCTGAAGATTGTATATAATATTGTGAATTGTTGAAACTGTGAACATTGTACTGAATCTGATTTTGCAATGGAATAAACAGAGTGTTCACTAATACTGTGTAATCCGAATCTTAAAAGCTCTTCACAGTAGCATTCTCTCAGGAATCTACTGCTGATTGGCTTTACAAAAATGTAACAGCTTATTTGTCTGTAGCTACTATTAGATTCATTTATATAAGTTTTCAGTAAAGAGGGGGAGTTTATCTTTGAATTTATACAAAAACAAACATGTTCAATAAAAGTAATATTAATTAAGTACTAACTATGGATGCTGGGTGCTGCAGAGATACAAAGTCTGGATAAGACATATTTCTTGCCCTCTAGAAAATTAGAGTCTGGAGGAGGGGGTTAAGACATCAACACAAAGACATCAAGGTTCATAAGTACCTTGGAGAGGTACAGAGTGCTATGTGAGGTCTGAAGGTCATCCTTCCCCAGGGTTTGGGGGAAAAGGTAAGAACCAGGGAAGACTTATTCAAAGGATCCTAGATTTCAAACTGGAAAGGACATTGGGTTTTTACATCTCTTATTTTCCAACAATTTGTGCCTCCCTTCCCTAGCCAACAAGCCATCCCTTTTACAATGAATTATAAATAAAGATTTTTTTAAGTAGATAAAAACACCAACCAACATATCAACTGGATTTAATAGCATATATACTGATCTCTGCTCATAGTTGCCAACTTGTTCAAAAAAGGGAGGGAACTCTAAATGGGTACACAATTTAGATACAAAGGCTGATACTACAAACAAAACAGGGGAGCATGGAATAGTTTATCTGTCAGATTTATGGAGAATAGAGGAATTTATGACCAAACAAGAGACAGAGAACATTATAAAATGCAAAATGGATAATTGTGATTACATTAAATTAAAAAGAGTTTGCACAAACAAAACCAGTGCAACCAAGATTAGGAGGGAAACAGAAAACTGGGAAAGAACTTTTACAGCTAGTGTCTCTGATAAAGGTCTCATTTCTAAAATATATAGAAAACAATATATATAGTTCATGAAACTTGACATAAGACTTGTCTTTCTGCCTTTGACCTCCTTGGTCAAATGGTGTAAATGGCTAAGCAGTGAGATCTCTGGGGCAAAGAGTATGAATACCTCAGTCACATTTTTAGCATAATTCCAAACTGTTTTCTAGAATGGTCGGATTAATTTACAACTCTACCAACCTCATTTATTATTAGATTGCCTATTTTTCCAGAGCCCCTCCAACATTGACTATTCCTATCTTTTACTGTCATATCTAACTTACAGTTAGACATCTCATTTTGCAATCTGTAAAACAGAGGGTCAAATAAATGAAGTAATTTGCCCAAGAATACCCAGGTAGGAAATAGCAGAGTCAGGATTCAAAACCTGGTCCTCCAGTTACAAATCTATCTTATGTCAGATTAATAAACTAGATTTTGTCAGGTTTAGGGAAGTAAAGAATTCTATGAATAAGACATATTCTACTTACCACTAGAAGGCAGAACAAGGAACAATCCCTAGAGGTATGAATAAGACATGTTCCACTTACCACCAGAAAGCAGAACAAAGGGCAATCCCTAGAGGTAGTAGAATGGTAAATTCATTTTCACAAAGAAAAACTTGCTAAAAATTAGTTACCTATAAGAAGAATGGGAAGAATATAGCATGTCCCTTCAAACTCTGAAATCCTGTGATTATAAAGCACACTAGACCCTAAAGATGGGTAATATTTCAACGGACAAAATTTAAAGAGAACATTTCAGGTGGAAGATTTTGTGAGCAAAGGTGCAGAGGTAGGAAAATATACTACGTGTAAGCAATGCCTTGTCCAGAAGATTTTGCTCTTAAAACCATGAACACAAATATGCAAATGGAAGATTTCTTACTTGAAAATATATTAAAAGGAAATGAATATTGAATTATAAATAATTCTCTTCTTAGTATGAGATATGTCCTGAGAACCTATGAAAAGTCTTCAAATGGTGGCTTGATGACCCTTTTAACAAATGTAACAGAGGAGAATTCTATATGAATTGGAGTAGATGACCTCCGACCTAGGCATAGTGCTAAACTTGGAAACACCTTTTAGCATCATAGGACATAGAGCTGGAAGGGACCTTAAAGGTCATTCAGATCAACTCCCTCACTTTACAGATGAAGAAATTGAGACCCAGAGAAGTTAAGTGACTTGCCCAAAATCAGTCAGCCAATAAACATTATGTACTTACTATATGCCAGGAATTGTGCCATACACTGGAGAAAGGCAAAAGACCATCGGTGTTCTCAAGGAGCTCACAGGAGAAACCATGGAAACAACTATGAACAATCAAGCTAGATACATGGTAAATTAAAAGTAATCAGCAGATACAAGGGACCATAATTCAAAAGAATTGGAGGATTTCTGTAAAAGATGAGCTTTTGCTAGGACTTGAAGGAAGTTAGAGAATCCAAGAGGCAGAAATAAGGAGGGAGAGTATGCTCCAAATAGAAGACAGTGAATGAAAATGCCTAGAATGGGGAGATGGAGAACCTTGTTCAAGGAACAGTAAGGAGGCCAGTGTTGATGGATTTCAGAGTGGGGAAGGGGCAGTAAGGTACAAGAACACTCGAAAGGAAGAACCAAGTTATAAAGGGCTCCTAATGACACACAGATTTTCTATTTGATCCTATTACTTCCAGCAGTTTATTGAGTAAGGAGATGTCATGATTAAACACTAGCTTTAGGAAAGTACTTTTACAGTTGAGTAGAGAATGGACTGGAGTAGGCTCAAAAGCTAGGATTTGAACCTAGGTTTCCTGGCTCTAACCTACTTCATAGGTAGTACCTTTAAGTATAATTCATTCTTCCTATGACTTAAGTAAGAATCTATGTATTATTCTAAATTTAGGAGAAAAAAAAGATTATCCATCATCCTCCTAGCAAAGTAAGTGCCTATTGTAACATTAGCTATAGAAAACATAGAACTAAAGAGTGATGGTAGAATATCTCTTGGTCTCTATTAATAGAGATTTAGGGATGTGTATGTATGTGTATATATACATATAAATACATGTATGTGTATAATAGTCATATCTATGTGTGTAATATATATCTATATATGTGTCTATACATACACATATGCATATATATTATGTGGGTTATGTGTGTATATATATATATGTATGTATATATTTCTACCAATCTACCTTTATCAAGTAGCAATTATTCTTTCAGCCCTAGGATCTACATTTAGAAGGGACATGGAAGACATTTAGACCAGCAACCCCATTATTACCTCATCACCATTTCACAGAAAAGGAAATTGAGCCCAGAAAGGTAGTCACTAGGGGCAGGAGGTAGTGCAGTGAATGGAGCACCAGCCCTGCAGTCAGGAGGAACTGAGTTCAAATCCAGCCTCAGACACTTGACACTAGCCATGTGACCTTGGGCAAGTTATTTAACCCTTATTGCCCTGCCTTCCTCCCTCCAAAGAGAAGAAGGAAGAAGGAGGAGAAATAGAAGGAGAAGAAGAAGGAGAAGGAGAAGAAGAAGAAGAAGAAGAAGAAGAAGAAGAAGAAAGGTAGTCATTTGTCCAAGCTAGTAAGAAACAGAAGAGGAATTTGAATCCATGTCCTCTGACTCTAAAACCAGTGTACCACCCCAAAAATTTGGCCACATGAAGTGTAACATGATGTTGTCTAATAACACTTGACTCACCTGCTTCTGTTGCTATACCCTTCCTTTCTTAGGGAAGTCCTATGATGAACTTGAGTTTGGACTTTATGCTTCAGCCCATGCTCCTGTCAAAGATATTATTATGCTTAGAATAATCCTGAAAGACTTAAGAACTCTTATCAATGAATGAGATGATCAACCATGATGCCAGAGGACTGATGAAGGAGAATGCCTACTACCTTAAGACAGAGATGATGGACTCGTAGAATGAGAAACAAATGCTTGGAAGTGACCAGTGTGGAAATTTGTTTTGCTTAACTGCTTACATGATATCTATATATACTCTATATCCCTTTCTTTTTATTTGTTGGTGTTTTTCCAGCAAAGGTGGGAAAGGTGGGGGAAATTACAAAATAAGTGCTTGATAATTGATTTTTAATGCATTTTTTTAAAAGTCGTATCCTGGAAGGATTCCACCTGGTAGTCTGAGCTGGGGTAGCTCTCTTGTCATGTGTAGTCTCTTCCACAAATACTAATAAGTAGTTATAAAATGAAGTTAATTTCAAATTCTGTCAGGCATATCTTGGTTTGTTCATGATGTTCTAGGAATGGGATCAAGAGTGTTCAGTACTAGATTTTATCATAGACTATTTTAAAGACAATTAGGAACAGCAAGACCTAAGAGTGTCCCTATAAAGATTCCAGTTATTTATATAGGATGCAATGAAGAAGCTTAAACTGCTTAAACGAAAAAATTAATCCAAACTATCCTTTACCCTTTGCATGGTAACTGCATGAAGTCTGCTAGATAGATACTTGGAACACTGATACATTCAAGGACCAGTCTTCACATTTGTGATAGAAACGAAGGCAAAAGGTTTGCTCTCACTCACTCACCCATGTCTTCATTTATACGGTGTATTAGACAAAAAGGGAACTTGCATTCCCCAAATTTCCTTTAAGTTTCTCACAGATGGCAACATTCACATTTCAGTTACTTTCAAAAGGTTTTAAATAAAATCTATTTAGTCAACAAGCAATTCTTGTTGATACAAAGTCTAAGAGAAAAGAGGGATTTAAGCTATTCTTTCTATTTATTTAAATATTTTTTCTTCTTTTCCAGATCTATGATTTCATCAGGGTTAGGGAAGAGAATAAACATGTGTGTATGTGCATGTATGTATGTATATGCACACATGCACATATATTCATACCTATATATGTGTGTGTGTATGTAGTACATACTATGTGTAGCAGATACTATACTAAGAGCTTTACTAGTACTGTTCTTTACTATCATCTCATGTGATAAGTATACTGATATCCTCCTCATTTTACTGTTGAGGAAACTGAGGCAGACAGAGGGTAAGTGACACACGGCTAAGTTAAGGGTCACATAGCTAGTGTGTGTCTGAAGTTGGATTTGAACCACAGATCTTCCTGAATTTAGACCCAGTTCTCTATGCACTGTGCCTAAGGGTCAGAGAATCCTCTCCTAGTGTGGAAACTTTCTCTACCAATACAGCTCCATTTGTAGCAAAATCAGTGTGTGTATGTCAGAGAAAAGATTTGAACTCAGGTCCTCCTGGCTCCAGAGCCGGTGCTCTATTCACTTGGCCACCTAGCCACCCCACTCTCTCACTTTTTACAATGAATTGTGCATGAATGTGACAAGACCTAAGTTCACAAAGGATCTAAAGGTCAAAAGATTTAGAGATGTAAATGACCTAGGAACCAAATGGTTCAGTATCTTAAGAAAACTTCCTTTCACATCATGTTCCGTTTATAACATTATGGAGAGTTTGGGGGGGGGGGGGGTTTCTCAATCACAGGTTTGTGAAAATAGTTATCTTTTAATAACAATTTTAAGAGAAAAATTAAATCCTATCAGAGATAATCTCATACTTTGAGTGATGTGATGACTCCATTAATTCATCAGGTAAAGTATAGGTGTAGATGACTAAGCCTGTGTCTTCTAAGTATGTGGAGTAAGTACACACACACACACACACACACACACACAATGTGTCTGTCTTTGGGGGAGAGTTGGGGAGAGAGAGAGAGAGACAGACAGAGACAGAGACAGAGAGACAGAGAGAGAGACAGAGAGTGAGAGAGAGAAGAGAGAGAGAGAAAGAGAGAAGAGAGAGAGAGAAAGAGAGAGAGAGAGAAAATGCATCTAAGTAATGACAGAGAGAATGCATGTATGCCAGGAATTACAGATATGGCCTTGGAGTAAGAACAATCTAAGCTCAAAATCCTCCTTCCATATTCTTGCCATACACTTCCATGACTCAGAGAATTCTTTAAGACTGTAGAAAAGTCACTGATGTGTACTGATAGCAGGAGAGGGACAAGCCCCGCTAGGGTTCCTCCATGTTGGCAATCTGGTCATGCTCCATAGCCCTCTCATAAGTCTTTTTGCTTTTTCCACATATTAACTTCTCACCAGAAGTTCCTTATACCAACACAATTGGAGGTTGGGAGCAACAACAACAACAACAACAAATCTTAAATTTATCATTGTCAAATTTTCGACCAATGGAGAAAAAACACCTGATGACCAGGGAAATAAAGGCAAATCACTGGAAAGAGGCAGTGGAACGGTAAAACTAGGTAAGTGGGTGGGTAGCAATGAGATAGCTAAATTTTAAGTTCTGTCCTTTTATGCTGGTGTGTTTTCTGCTTCTGTCTCCTAAATAAACTCAACCTCAGCCTATTCCTCTCAGGTCGAGACAGAGGGTCTAGAATGCAGGAAGAGAGAAAAATCTGGAGATCAGTAGCAAGATAAAATTAAACCAGCAATATTAATAGCTAACAATAATGTAGCATCTACTATGTGATAGGCGGTGTTCCAAGTACTTTACAAATACCATCTCACTGAATCCTCCTAACAACCCTGTTGTCAACTGAGATTAAATGATTTTCCCAAGGATAAACAGCTAGTAAGCATGTGAGGCCAAATTTGTGGAGTGACCACAGTTGGAAAGAGTTCCCTCGTTGCATATTTTCACTTCCTTTAAAATTCAAATTTTGTATTGCAATTATGCCCCCAAAGTGCAATTCAAGTCCTTTGAGCTCAAAGGCCAAGCATGCAAAGTTAGTGATGCAGTTTAGTGAGAAAGTAAAGGTGTTAGATAAATCTTGTCAGGGAGCATCTGTAGCCACTTGGCAGCTTGGGGATCCTTAAGGATCTCAAACTACATGAAACAGGTGGAGATGACTGATTATTTCAAGCTGGTGTGTCCTTCACCATCTCCAGTGCCATTCACCAAAAATGAAGGGCAGTGTCGGAGATGATGCTGAGGCCAGTCTCAGCATCTTCTGACAACTATATAAAGTCAATCACCTTCTCCCTTGGTTTTTCGAGGATGGTCAAGGTTTACAGTAATATGGCATACAATAGAATGCCCTCATACCACCATCTGACACAGTGGAAAGTAAGATTCAGTTTAAAAAATATTTTAGTTTTAAGAATTTTATTTGCTATACAGTATGGTACGATAGATTTCACGTGTTATAAAAAGTGAATATCAATGTTTGGGGGTTTGTTTTGTTTTTTTTAGTTGAGATGTTAGAACAAAAAAAATCTGAATTCTAGGAAATTAGTAGTGAGAAAAAAACCAATTTTGTTTTCTGTACCACATTTTATAGGGCAGCTAGGTGTCACAATGAATAGATCAAGGGGCCTCGAGTTTAGAAGACTCATCTTCCTGAGTTTAAATCTGGCCTCAGATAACTTACTAGCAGTGTGACCCTGGGCAAGTCACTTAACCATGTTTGCCCCAGTTTCCTCATCTGTAAAATGAGCTGGAGAAGGTAATGGCAAACTATTCCAGTATCTTTGCCAAGAAAACGTGACTGAAAAAAGGTGAACTGCATTTTATGGGTTATTTTATGGTTACTATGTTATGAAAAATGCATATTATTGAAATTAATATTTTGTTATAAAGAACTGTGTGCATAAAAGTGTATTTTCAGAAATCTCTAGCAAAAGATTATAGTTTTTGGTGCTCCTGGGAGGCCAATACCCTATTTCCCATAGGTTCGATGTGTTTGTGTTTTTTACTTTCAGACAATTTTGTAGGTATGTTACCCCCATGAAAGTTGAGGACTGACTGTATGTGAAAGGTTAGTATGAGGAAGAAAGAAAAAAAACTTTGTGAGGGGACTTTGGATCATATCCAGATTGCCTACTCTGAAGCACTGTCTGTTACCTACTGAGTGAGTGGGTGTAGAAGGGAACAGGCAGCCTCTTTAACATTGACCAATCTGAGGTGAGCACTCTCCTGCTGCTTTCAGAGGCTGAACACTGTTCACTCATAGCAAAGGATCCTTGAGTTGATGGGGAAGGTGGATACCTTCTCACACATTTTACCTCAACTCTGAGAAATGGGTCTGTTCTGTGTTTTTTGTCCTATCCAGTGCCTGGGGTGATTCCCGGCAGACCCAGAAATTGGAGCCATGGAATCACTGGAGCCAAGATTACAGGCAGGATGTTAGTCTGCCCAGTCCTGACCGTGCTATATAGGAACTGAACTAAGAACCCAATCCCTTTCCCCACCAGAGTTGAGATGAAGCAAAGGGGCAGACTATGGCTCCCATATATTGGGAGTTTGTATGTTTATGACTATACTGTTCGAAGTAAATATTTCCTTGTAAAAGCTAATCTGTTAGTGGCTAAATGGAATTGGAATACAGTGAACCACCTCCCATACTTGAGGGAACCATAAGCAGGGCTGGAGTCATTTGCAGAACCCCAAACCTTCTACCAAAGAACCCTGGGGAAGGAGTGAAATGTCACATACCTGGGTAGACTGTTACAAACAACAGGAACATATTTCTATTTACCAGGTAACTAAAGAGAACGAAGTGTTCATCTAAGAATGGAAGAAGTTGCTGAAGGAAGAAGTAAAATGTGGGGGTGGGGTGGGGTGGGCATGGGAGATGTAAAAAGGAAGAAAGAAGTTTACACCTGTCTCATTTGTTGGAGGTTAGACACATATGGCATAAGGAAGGGGGGCAAGAAGAACCAATAAACATTTGGAGCTTTGTAGCAGATCTGAAGCTCCTCCCATGGAAGAGGAAGCTGGATCATCTCTAGAGGAAGCTGTTTCTTGAGCTCCAAGGAATGATAAACAATATGAATCCACAGGTCCGTTAGGTGAAAGGTCATGCACAATAATGATTGGAGGAGGAAAAAGATGAATTTGGGTGACGGGAGACTTACCATTAAAGTGTTCCACCAGCAACTATTTTTGACATGTTGAAAAAGAGAGTAGGTGGTTGCCTTACTGGGTCATATATCTGGGAAATGAAAGAGAGTCTCCCAAGAGTTGACAGACATAATATCCACTTCCAGAGTAGCTAAGTGGCACAGTGGATGGAGGGCTGAACCTAAAGTCAAGAAGACCTGAGTTCAAATATGACCTCCGACACTTACTAGCCATATAACCCTGGGCCAGTCACCTAACCCTGTTTGCCTCAGTTTCTTCATCTGTAAAATGAGCTGAAGAAGGAAATGGCAAACCACTCCAGTAACTTTGCCAACAAAACCCCAAATGAGGGTTTTTGAACAACAATAAATATTCACTTATCCACCACTCTGTGATTCCAGTTAAGAAGGAGGAACAAATGATCAACCAAATGGAACCTAAAACAGAATAATGAAGGATTTTGAAATCTTGGGCAAAAAGCTGAAGACCCTTGAGAACAAAGGTGGTGCCTTATCTTTACTCTCAGTTAAAGCCAGGGCATTCTGAAGAGAAGACGGCATCTGCTTAAGGACACAGAATTTGGATTTCCGGTCCACAGTTCGAAACAGGGGAATGATTAACTTTTTGGTGCAAGATGGAGTGCGTTTAACAAGGGCTGTTTACTCTGATCTCAGGTAGATACTCAGAGAAAAGCTATATAGTTTAATTAATTCACACAAAGTATGAATAGACAAAGTCCCTATTCCTCCCAAAGGAATTTGAATTTAAAAGAGGATACTTATAAATCAAAGCTTAATCAGTAGAGCTCAGACCTATGACAAAGTAGACACTTTTAGACTATATTTCAAGGTTATGTATGGTATGAGGAGGCCTTCTTTGATCCCTGTTAGAGGACTTAGGAGAACTGGCTCCCTGAAAATCATCCTAGATTGTCAACCCATGAGCATCAGGCCCTTAGGAAAGCTTTTTGTCGTTTCCAATCTTTCTGTGGCATCCCCATAATTAGGCAGTCAGACAATAAGCATTTATTAGTGCCTGCTACATACCAGGCATTTTGCCAAGCACTGAAGACAAAAAGAAAGGCAAAAGACAATTCTCTGCCCTCCAGAAACAATATGCAAACAATACGTGCAACAAGCTGTATTCTGGATATAGGCTTATGTTTGTTCTTTGCTTTCAAAGAGGACCAGTAACATTATGATGTTAAGGCACAATAGTGGAGGATGGGTGATATCTTGATTTGTGCATAAATTGGATTAAAGTGAGACAGAGTTGCGCAATCATCAGCCTCACTCTCTCTTTCTGAGTCATCAATATGCCCCAAACACAACACATTCAAGCCTCTGCAGACAACCTGTGGGCGGTTTCCTCTCCCAGATGCTTTGAAACCTGGTAGATCCACTTCAATCAACTGCCACCTGCCCTTGGTCACAAATGTGTTTTAGTTATGGTCTGTATGTTCTCCCAGTGGGTGGAAGTGTTCCCCCATCATTCTTCCACAGGCTCTGAAGTAGTAAACATCCTTTTAGAAAAAAATCATTCCATTTGCGGGGCAGGTGTTCCTAAGGAAATCTATTGTGTCTATCACCTCCCCTCCAGTTATGAGGAACGGTTGAAAGCATTAATGGGATACTTAAAAACCTCTCTTGCTAAATTCTCTGCACAGCTAGGTATCCCCTGGCCCAAAGCCCTTCCTTTAGCCCTACTAAGCCTTAGTTCTAGACCATTTGGTTCCCATAAGATCAGTCCCTATGAGACAGGACATCCAATTCCACTGTACCTGTGTGTGGGAAGCATAACAGCCAAAGGCTCCCTCCTACAATGCTGTATTAGGTTGACTCAGAAAACATCAGAGACTTACTGACTTGTCTCACAGTCCCATTCTTTAGAAAGTCCAATCTGGACTCTGCCCTTTTACAACCCCCTGACTGGGTCCACTGGTAACGTCATCTCTGAAAACACTGCTTGGAGCCACAGTGGGAAGGCGCCTTTGAAGGCCTGCTCATTACCCCCACCGCTGCCATACTCCAGGGAGTGGAGTCCTGAATCTACCCATCATATCTGTCCACCTAGATTGTGGAACCCACAAGTGACCTGACCCTAAAAGTTAAACAAGTTCCAAAGCAGCCAACACCTGAGGCAGACAGCTGTTCCCAAGACCCCAGGTTGAGAAGAAGATGACATCTGATGTAGACTACTGACCCAAGAAACTGGATGTGGGCTGAGATTTGCAGTTACCCCCTCTATGAACTAAGCCTTTTCTTTCTTGCTACTATAGTCACTATATCACAGCCTCCCTTCCTTCTGGGAAGGCCCTCTGTGCTTTTGTCTACACAATGCCCAGTTTGTCCCTTTTCCCAGGGAACCACTCTGCTGAAGTTCCTCTCTGGTTAAAGATGTCCTTCCATCAGCAGCAAAGGCTTTCTTTCTTTCCTGCCTATTATGGCCCTTTGGGCATCAGAACTAGCCATAGTCCCACAGAGCACAGTGAAGCTTGTCAGCAGCCTTCAAATGCAGGTTGATTCACTTGCCATCATGGTATTGCAAAACCATAGGGTGCTAGGCATCTAAACAACTGAGGGGGGCTGTGTCATCACTGAGGAAGTATGTTGTTTCTATGTCAACCAATCCTCTTAAACAGAGGAAGATCTTAGTGCTCTAAACAAGCAATCTGAAGATTTTTGGAATAGGGGTCAAAACATTCTAAGGCATGTTTCTCTCTCACCTTCCTTTGCTCTATGACTTTTAACTTACTTATTGTTACATAAATTTAAAATCATGTTGCAAATGAATATTCCTCATCAGCCTTTAAGGGTCATTCCCTCCTTAGACTTAATATCGTAATTCTAATCAATCATATCTGTTTGATTTGATTTGCCAAGCAATTCTGAGACTCAAACCTATTAGTATATTCATTACACATATCATATTGATTATAATAAAAATCATAATTCCCTTCAGATCCCTGTTAACAATATTTTCTTGAAATATGATATCTAGGCTCTTTTTTTGTTCTTTGCTTTCAGGTAGTCCAATGATTCTTAAATTATCTATCCCTGACGTGTTTTCCAGATAAGCTGTTTTTCCTATATTACACATCCCTACTATTTTTTCAGTATTCCGATTTTGTTTTATTGTCTCTTGATGTCCCAAGGAGCCATTAGCTAACCTCAGCCAGTTCTTATTCTTAAGGAGTTAATTTCTTTAGAGTTTTTTGTACCACTTTTACTAAGCTGATAATTCTTCTTTCCTATTTTGTTGCACAGGTCTCATTTCTTCCCAATTTGTCCTCTATCACTATTATTTGATTTCTAATTTCTTTTTTTGCTTAAAAATCTCTTTAACTTATTAAGGAATTCTTATTGATCTTAAAAATCTGCATTTTTCTTTTCAGCTTTGCTTATAAATATTTTTATGTCATTGTCTTCATCTGTGTTTGTGTCTTGAGCTTCACTGACATCATAGCAGCTTTTTATGGTCAGGTTCTTTCTTTCTTTGCTAATATTTCTAGTCTACTTCTGGACTTTGTACTCAATATTAGTTTGGGGCTCACTTGTCTCTGCTGGGATGGGGGAGGAGAGGGGAAATGTCTGGCTTGAACTTCTGTCTTTTATGTCCTTTTGCTGCTTTCACAGCTCAATTTGAGGACCTGTAAGTTTTTGGTGCTTCCAGTGTAATGAGATCTGTTCACTTCCTTCATAGTCTGCAAACTGCTGACCCAGCTTGGGCCCATTGTTTGAGTTTCTGTATACTTCTGCTGTACTCAGTTACACTTTGAATGCGGTTCTATGCATTCAAAGTGACTGAACCGTTGGTGCCCCTTTGATTTTGATCTTCTGTCCTGGTTTTTTCCACTGCAGACTTATATACACAGATAAAGGTTAGAACAGAGTTCCTTCCCTGCTCTTGGGCTGAGAGTCACACAGCTATAGTTCTGGAACTTGTTCCTTACATGGGTAGGGGTAATGTCTTCTCAACCATCACTTCTCTTCACTGGAACTGTGACATAGAATTGGGTGACAGGAGACAGACCTGCCATCTGTTCCTGCTCCCAGTGCTAGTGCAGAGGTTCCCTGGGATTACTTTCTGTTGGGTACTAGGATGCTGTAACACCATGCACAAGCAGCTTCTCAAAAGAATGCTACTGTGAACAGCTTTTAAGATTCTGATTACACAGTATAGTGAACACTCCATTTATTCCATTACAAATTAAGGCAAACATTCACAACAAATCACAACATAATATTCACAACACTACATCTTATCACAGAAAATCACAATATAGTGTTCACAACAACTTAACATTGGAAAACATAGTTTTTCACTACAGTGGCCACAGTATTTAGAACAAAGAACAAAAGAATAATCGTCTGGTTTCCCTAAGGGGGAAACTCTCCTTACTTAATCATTCAATCAATTTACAATATAATAATCAATCTTCCACTCATGGGGTAATTATAGATTAACTTAGTCATTTATCTAGCAATCACTAAGTATCATTAATCACTAAAGACAATCATTAGAAAATTACACAAACCCTCCACCCCTCAGTCTCTAATAAACTTCAATTTCTTCAAACATTCAATATCCAAGGAGAGGCCTTTTCTTCATCTTGACTCTGGGTGGTCTCTCAGATTCCCTGGAATCCCTTCCATTGTCCCAACTCCTACCTAAATCCACCAAACAGTCAACTGGATTCAAAGACAGACAGCTCCCAGGTCCTTGTCCAGTCCTCCAGGGTGTTCCTGCTATACACTGAAGTTCACAGGGCCCAGTACATTTCAAACCCTTCACAATTTCTGTTGCTTGGAACTCAAGGATCAAAGAAGCTACAAACAAAATCTTATAACGGTCATGCTTCTTCAGTCCTCCAGCAGTCTGGATGGCCCTACGACCCAGAAGAAATTTCAGCCTTCCAGGCAACAACTTCAGCCTTCACCAGATTCTGGTCTCATAGAAAACTCCAATTCAGTTCTCAGTCCAGCAGCCCAGCTTCCAGATGCTGGGAAAATTCTGCTCCCTCCATCAAGAGCCACCAGGAGGAAATTTCTTGATTCTGTCTCTGGAACTCTTCTTACATACACATACACACACATTGGCTTCCTGTCTCAGCCAACCCCTTCCTGTTGTCAGCAACAGGAGACAGAGTTCACACATTCTGTTTCTTTCAATAGGTACTTAGCCTCTAAGTTACTAAGGGCTAAGTACCTGGAAATTAATTACTTTTGGGGAATGGAGCCAAGGTGGCAGCATAGGAACAACAAGATTTCACAGCTCACAAATAGCCACCTCAAATACCCATAAAATATGACTCTAAACAAATTTTAGGGCTCCAAAACTCACACAAAAATACAGAAAAACACATCTCATGCTGAAGGCAGCTTGGCGCACAGGGTTCATTGCAGCAGGCTGGGAGCATCCAGAAACCAGCCCAGCCAGGACACGCCACAGCTGGAGCCTTCAGGAGAGTGGATCAGTGGCAGCTGTGGCAGTTTCCAAAATTATGAAGCCATAAGAAACAAGGACTACGTGAAAGATCACTGGAATTCAGCTACATTTGAGGGAGAAAAGCAGTCCGACCAAACTGATTCCAGGGCAAGAAACCTGCAGAAACAGTGGCACTGCAGGTGCCTCCACATACCTGCTTCAGAGCTCCCGGCCTGCAGACTGCAGGGAGGCTAAGCCATCATTCAGAGGCTAAGTACTCTTGTGTTGAGCAAGTTCCGGATCTTGATCTTGGGTGGTAGTACTGAGATGCATGAACATGGAGCCAAAGATGATAGGGGCAGCAAAAAAAACTGGCACCCTTCCAATAGTTTTAGCAGCTGTGAAAACCCCAGCAATTTGTGACAGAGCTTTTTCCTCCTCCCCCTCCATCCCTTCCCCCCCCCCTTCCCCAGCCCTGGCAGCAGAGTTCCACAGAGCTAAAAAAAATCAAGTAATTCACTGGCAACATGAGCAGGCAAAGGAAGCAAAGTAAGAACAACAACCGAACTCCATAATCCTTTTTTGGGGAGAAAAAGGATCAAAGTATGGAATGGGAGGAAGATAACACACTCAGAACTCCCACACCAAAAGCTTCCAAGAAACATAAAGAGTTCCTCTTAGCTGTAGATCAGCTTAAGAAGGATTTTGAAAACCAAATAAGAGAAGTGGAGGAAAAATTGGGAAGAGAAATAAGAATGATCCAAGAAAATCATGAAAAGAGAGTCAACAACCTGACTGAAGAAAATGACACCTTAACAAATAGATTAACTCAAATGGCAAAAGAGGCCCAAAAAGCCCATGAGGAGAAGAATGCCTTAAAAAAGTCAAATTTGCCAGATGGTAAAAGATTCTCCAAAGCTCACTGTGGAGAATAATTCCCTCAGAATTAAAGTGGAGCAAATGGAAGCAAATGACTTTATAAGAAATCAAGATACTACTAAACACGTCCAAACAAATGAAAAAATAGAAGGGAATGTGAAATATCTCCTTGAAAAAAAACACTGACCTTGAAAATTGATCCAGGAGAGACAATTTAAAAATTATTTGACTCCCTGAAAGCCATGGTCAAAAAAATATTTAGAAAGCATCCTTCAAGAAATTTTCAAGGAAAACTGCCCTGATATTTTAGAACCAGAGGGCAAAATAGAACCTGAAAGAATTCACCTATTACCTCCTGGAAAAGATCCCCAAAAGAAAACTCCTGGGAATGTTATAGCCAGTTTCT
>CM053599.1:83378835-83397210 GCA_028646575.1 Pseudocheirus occidentalis
GATAACGCAGGGTCTGGCAGCTTCTACATTGAGGGATTGACAGGCCTGGAATATGATATTCCAGAGATCAAAGGAGCTAGGATTAAAACCAAGATTCACCTACCCAGCAAAATTGAGTATAATGTTCCAGGGGAAATATAGCCATTCAGTGAGGTGGAGGACTTTTAAACATTCTTGCCAAAAAAAAAAAACAGAACTGAAAAGAAAATTTGACATTCAAATATAAGAAGTATGGAAAGGTAAACATGGAAAAGAAATCATAAGGAACTTATCAAAGTTGAACTATTTACATGCCAACATGGAAAAATGATCATTGTAACTTATGAAACTTTTCTCAGCATGAGGATAGGTGAAAGGAATACAAATGTATATATAGTATACATACATATATATCTACGTAGGTGGGTTTATATATGTGTATGGACATATATCTGAGTAAGCGTATATTATGTGTACATAGAGGGCACAGGATCAATCGAATAGGAAGGCATGACACTTTAAAAGGTAAAATTCTGAGGTGGGAGAGAATTAGAATGAGAGGAGACAGGGAGAGACAGAATGGGGTTAATCATCTCATATAGAAGAGGCTGGGGATAATTGTTACAATGGAGGGGAAGAATAGGAAGGCAAAAGGGAAAGGGTCCACCTTATTCTCATTGAATTTGGTTTAGGGAAGGAATTACATAAACTCTAAACTGGGAGAGTTTATTGTGTGTATTTATTAAGTGTGTCTCCTTGCCACACAGGAGGGTAGGGGGGATGGGTATGAGAGATGGGATGATGGCAGGGAGGGAAGGATGGGGGGGAGGGTTGCTGGAAGTATACACTTCTGTAAAGGGACAGGGACAGGGTAGAGAATAGAACAAGGTGGGGATAGGAAGGAGGGGCATATAATCAGTCTCTCACAATATGTCCACTGTGGAGATATTCTTTGTAATTACACTTTACAGCCTGTATTGAATTTTGTCCTTCCAGTGGGGGTAGATGACAAGGGACGAAGGGAAAGAATCTAGAATTTAAAGTTCTATAATCAAATGTTAAAAATATATTTGTATATATCATTATTATTATTATTAACTACGTGCAACTGGGAATTAAGATATACAGGCACTGGGGTAGGGAGACTCATCCTACCCCACCAGAAATTCAGAAGGGTGATGGGGAGGACATAGGAGAGAAAAGATTGGGGGAGGGGCTTTACAGTGGAATCACTGTTTTAGGGTGGTGAGAAGGGGAAAGATGGGGAGAAAATTTGTAACTCAAAATCTCATGGAAATGAGTGATGTAAACAAGAAAATAAATAGATTATTTTATAAAAAAATTTTAAAATTAATTAATTAATTGCTGTTACAGCTGCTTTCTCCTGGTGGTGCAGCCACTTTGGCCTGCTGCTGCTAGGCTTCTGGACAGCCCCAATTCCCAGTGTCTGCAGATCTTCCTCTCTGTCTTCCTAAGCTGCCCTGGTCTAGAAAAAATTACCATGACTTCTTCTTGGCTTTCCTGAACAGAATTCCCCTGGTGCTTTTTATCAGTCATTGTAGGGGAGGATATAAAAGAGCTAAGGCAAAACTGGTAGCTCTCATTCTGCCATCCTGACCCCATCTTGACTCTACCTCTCCAAGGGAAACTAAAAAGGAGCCATCAGACAGGCAGGAAAACAAGGAGAGTTTTTTGAATTTTACCTTCCATAGCTCCCTCTTTGGGCCAAGACCTTACACCTATCTATGACTTCCTAAGCAACTTTATTCCTAGCCCTCTACTTCCCCAGACTCTTGAGCAGAGTGAGGCCCAGACTTGAAAAGCTTCTTCTCAGGCACATCCTAGGTGGATCCCACTTCACCAAAGACTTGCTCTCATAGAGCTTACAACTTGGAAGAGAGATAAGGCATATAACAGATAAGGATATTATACAATTAAGTATGTTAAATACAATGGAAAAGTGGTGAACAAAGTACTATATGACACCTGAGCAAAATGATTACTGAATGGTGATTATGAGAAGGAGACGTGCAGTATTCGGTGGCTACAGGTGTGTGGGACAAAGATGACCCTTGTCCGAAATAAAATAAGCAGAGATATCTCCAGGTAGAGACAGGAGGGACTAATTTAATTATTTCTTCTTGCAAGAAGGGTGGTCTTGCTGCTAGAGGCAGTTTAGTAGGAGAGGCAAAATACAAAATGAAAAGCTTGGGTATATGCCAACAAGACCGTCCCTTTCCCCCCTGCCCTTGTTCTGTCCTGTTCCTGTCAATTAGGGACTGAGGCACACAATCTTAACCACAAAAATCTGCTGGCGCTGCAGGTAAAATGTCAGTAAAATAAAAAAGCAGAAGGTACATGTCTAGCAGACATGAAAACAGACAAAATATGTTATCAGTATCAACTTGGATATGAAAGCAGAAGATAAATGTTCTAACAATATCAATACAGATATGAAAGCAGACAATATTTTATGAATCATGGGGATTATAGGACATGGTCACCTGTCCGGAGTTCTGCAACAGGATTTCAAATTTTATTTGTACAGGTCAGATGGTGGTCAGTGGAAACAAGTCTGGGACATCTGGGCCAGTGGTTAAATTTGCAGAGTCTGTGCTTTCCCCTTCTACCCATTAGCTAAGCTTAGCAAAATCTTCAACAAGGAAAGCAAGGCAAGGGTCCCAGGCTCTCAGTCCAGGTGGATAAGTTTTTGGTGCTTTATTACAATTCTGTTCAGATTTCTGGAATGTTACCTGAAAAGTTTTCACTTTTTTATTCCATTCACAGGGAAAACTTCCTAGGCCAGGAGAGGGTTCTTCTGATCTCTTTAGTATTCTCTCTACCAACCAAAAAGGCTTTTCCTTTGCCAGATGACATAATCATGATAATATGTCTAATTTTCTGTTAAGGCACCTATTTCTTTACAGATCATTTACCACTCTAAAAAGGCACTGTGAGCAAACAGACATAAGTTTATTATTGTCAATTATAGATCAATCAAAAATTAATTCCCATTTTCTCCTTTCCAAAAGTGAAATGAGATATTCTAGGGAAAAGGTATTTCAGAGACACCACCCCCAACAAGCAGTGTCTGGGTATTCTCCCAGACACTGGCAAGCACCTGTTAATGGCAAGGAATCAGATAAAGAACTTTCTAACAAAACCAACAATTACCCCAGATACTGTAGAACCTTCCCTTCATGCACCTAAAATGTGGCTTCTGGCCACACGGCTAATGCACCAGCTGTGCCACCCTTCCTTGTGGGGTAACTCCTATAAGGCCTGTTGGCCTAGAGCTTTCTCTGGTCCATAAATGTCCACAGATATCTATAGGTATGCTGGATTGTTATCAAGAGGGAAGAGGAGGGAGAACATCCCTTGAACCAGCCAAGCCACTGGACTGACCTCTCCCAGGAGAAGGTTTGCTGCTCTGCATTATTGCCAAATCCTGTGAGAGAGAGGAATGTTCACCTCTGGCAGCTGCCTCTCCTAACTGCAGCTCCATTCTCTCATTGTGTGGCTGCAGTTGCAGTCAGGTGGTACAGAGGATAGTGTACCAGACCTGGAGTCAAAATGACCTGAATTCAAATCCAGCTTCAGTCCACATGTCCAATTACCTATTTCAAGCAGAGATATCTTAAACTCAACATGTCCAAAACTGAAGTCATTATTTTTTCCCATAAGTCAAACGTCCCCATCTCTTCTTCCAAACATTCCTATTTCTGTTGAAGGACTCACTCTTCTTCCAGTCTCCCATGTTTACTCTCCCTCAGCCAACATACTCAGTCTTGGTCTTTCTGCTTCTACCTGCATGCATCTTGCACCTGACCCCTTCTCTCCAACAGCACAGCCACCACCATAGTTTAAGTCTTTATCACTTCTCATCTAATTATTGCAACAGCCTCCTAATTGGCCTCTTCTGTTTCAAGTCTTCCCAATTCAGTTCATCCTATGCATATAGGCTCAAGCAATTCTCCTTAAGTGAAATCTGATCTACTGCCTCCAAGATTAAATATAGACTGTTAAGCTCTGAAAGCCCTATACAGCCTGGCTCCAAAGTATTTTTCTAGCCTTAGTGGACATTATTTCCCCTTCCAGACTCTGACCCAGCCAAATTGGTTTCTTTCTGTCCCTCACACAAAGTACTCCGTCTCCCAGCTCCTTTAGCCTTCCCACATGCCTAGAATGCACACCTTTCTTGCCTCTAACTCACAGAATCCTTCTCTTTTTCTAATAAGCAGTTCAAGTACCATCTTCTACATGCAGCCTCTATGAATCACCTCAATCACTACTGCCCTTCCTCTCAAACTACTTTCTATTTAATTGTTACATATTTGGATTTATGCGGTATATACTTTTACATGTACTTCTCCCCCTCCCCCACCCCATCTCCAGTATCTAGCATAAAGCAGGTGTTGGGCATTGCACATATTTGCAGACTTTTTTGAAGTTCTAATCTGTTATGCTGATTTTTTTCCCTCTTTGTATTTAAAACTACTATTAGGCTCTGTGGGAGAGTTCTGGAGGAGGGGGACTAGAGGAAACTATGATATTAAAAAAACATCAAAAAACTTATTTTCAAAAATAGCAATTGATTGATAGATAGATAGATACTACAATGCAGCCCTCTTCAGAGGAGTCTGCATTTATCCCCCACTTAACTGGGGGGTGGGGAAGAGATGGAGGGAAATGAAAGGGGGCAGTTATAAGATAACCACACTCTGTCCCAGTCCTAGAAACATATAATCATAGAATTCGAGTTTGAAAGACCTTAGATATCATCTAAGAGAGCCATAAGGGCAGCTACGTGGTGCCATAGTGCATAGAGTGCTGAGTCCGAAAGACTCATCTTTGTTAGTTCAAATGTGGCTTCAGACACTAACTATCTGTGTGACCCTGGGCAAATCACTTAATCCTATTTCCCTCAGTTTCCTCATCTGTAAAATGAGCTGCAGAAAGATACTGCAAACCTCTCTGGTATCTTTTCCAAAAAACCCTAAATGAGGTCACAAAGAGTCAGATATAGCTGAAACAGTTGAACAACAAGAGAGACATCATGACACAGCAGAGGGAGACCTGAACTCGGAGTCAGGAAGATTCTGTTGAAATCCTGTCTTTCACAGTATACCTTTGATCCAGAGCTTCAGAGCCTCAGTTTCCTCATCTGTAAAATGGGTCACCCATTTTACAGTGTTGATGTGAAGATCCAACAAAATCCTATACGTAGAGTGCTTTATAAATCTTAAAGTGCTATGTAAATATTACTTATTATTATTTAATCCTGAAGTTCTTCCAACCCACTTTAGAAGAGGGAGGAGTGGGGACAGCTAAGTGGTACAGTGAATAGAGCACTGACCCTGGAGACAGGAGGACCTGAGTTCAAACCCAGCCGCCTGACCTTGGGTAAATAACTTAATTTCAATTGCCCTGCCTTCCCCCCTCCAAAAAGCAAAAAAAAAAAAAAAAAGAGGGAGAGAGGGAGGAGTTTCCTTCCCCAAAACTCATTCAATCATTATAGAACCTTGCCTCCTATTTTGCTGAGAAAATAGAACCATCTATTAGGATTTCCTTCCTTTCCCCTACTCCACACCTTAAAATCTATTGACATCACTCCCCATTCTCTCCTTCTTTGCTTGAATCTCTTATTCAGAGGCACATTTCTGGCCAAAGTCAGCCTTTCTACTTGTGCTCTTCATTCCATTGTCTCCTGTCTACTCTGGGAACCTGCCACTTTGATCATTCCCTCTTTGTCTCTCATCTTTAATCTCTATTTATCTACATGTTCCTTCCCTGCTGCTCCCAGACATCCAGATCTCTCATATCCTTTAAAAAAGTCCTGTGTTTTCTGCCATCATCTCAATATGAGTTTCAGATACTTAATGGCACACTACAAAGAAGCACCATGTGTTTGTAGGTTTGTGTTTGAAACCTGATTTGGTATAGATTCACTTTGAACAAAATTTAAAAACATTTTTATTACTTCATATTTTCAAAAGTTGTGCCATTTGTATGTGAATATATCTCAGAGTCAAACATGCAGGATCTAATTGTCATACTGCCTGGCAGAGCTGGTTAAGCTAAACTTCAAATAAATTATTCCAAAAGACTCCCTGGCAGATGCTCCATAATGACTGCTGTTCATCCTTCATTGACTGGGAAGAGAATAGAAATTCACAAGAAAAATGTCCCTGAATCCTTAACCATGCTATGGGTATGAAAATGAGGCTTTAAATCATTATTATGAACAGCATGAGGAATAGCTACATTGGATAAACAGAGTCTTGGGGAGGAGGGAGGAGCAATTACTGAATCTTGAATATTACTACACATTTTCACAATAAAAAATGCTATCACACAGAGGTCTAATATTGTAGGCATAAAAAGATAGCTTCTTTCAAGCAGTGATGATCATAGCAGGGAACGTTTCCCAAAGACTAACAGGAGGACCGATCTTTTAACCCACACTGAGTGCCCAGTGTGTATAAGACAAAGCCAAGCCCTGGAAGACTTGCTACATAAAACCTAGAGAAGGGCCAAGTCTTGCCCATAATGGCATCCCATTTTTAGGAGAAACCTGAATGGATCTGTTTTTTTCTGGGCAGATATCTCCTGTTTTTCTCCCATCTTTTTCTTCAGTAGAGGATGTGAGAGTGTTCATGCCCCATTTCAATCTAATTAGGAAGGGAATAATGATGAAAAACAATGGGAGGCCATGACAGTAGGGCTGAAGACTGCTGGACCAGGAATGAGGAAACCTGGTTCAAAGCCTAGCTTTATCATCAATTATCAAGTCACTTTACAACCATAAGCCTTATTTTTCTCATCTGTACAACAGGGTTGAGGATGATGAACTAGAAAATTTCTAAGGCCTATAACACGTTCACTATGTTTCTATAACTTTCAAAGAATGGGTTACATCTGTGAAGTTTTTACACCATGGCACAATGTCAGCTAGGTAGTAGAGAGGGTAGAGGGTGGGATTTGGGATCCCAAAGACCTGAGTTCGAATCCTCTCTCTGATAATAACTATCAATTGATCACTTAACCTCTCATGGCCTCGTCTGTTTGTTCATCTGTAAAATGGAATGATAGCGGCATATACTTCAAAGAGTTATTGTGATTGTCAAAAAGAAAAGTACTTCCCAAACTATTAACATATTATATAAATTCTATTTATTTATTATTACTCAACTATCCACAACTCCCAGATGTAAGTAGTAGAGAAATATATGATCCACACTGTGTAGCACAGATCCCCCATGACCATAAGCTGCTGCTTTTCCAAGTTTAGTGTGGGGTATTTGGAAGGATCATACGGATGTAAATATGTCCAGAGCCCAAGTCCAATACTTTCTCTACCAAGAGACCAGGCAAAAACCATAAATCAAACAGAAAAAATATTAAATTAGGACAGAATAGCAAATTAAATACCAGGGAAAATCAAGTAATAAAAAGTATTCTCAGTCTTCCCCAGTCCTGATAAGGAAAGGGATCCAGTCTCCCTGATTCCCAGGACTGTGTAGAAAGTAACATTGCCCAGGAGACTTACACTCTGAGGTGAGGAAGGGTTGTGCTGTGCTTACATCTCTCATGGCTCTGTCTCCAAACCACTTGGGACTGTTCAGGGTCTCCTCTGCAGGCTCTCCACTCTTTTCCTAATGCTGTTGTTTACTGCCTCTATGGTTGGGATTGTCTTCTGCTGCGGTGGCTTCTCCTTCCCTGCATTGAAGGAGAGCATCATCTCTATTTCATGAAAATGCCCAGGTTGATGTACCTACAGAACTAATCCACGCTTTTTCCAGCTCCTTGGGTTGCTGGTGGCATGGTGGATAGAGTTCTGGGTCTGGAGTTAGGGAAACCTAAGGTCAAATCTGACCTCAGACACTTACTAGCTGTGTGACCCTGCACATATTACTTAACCCTGTTTGCCTCAGTTTCCTCATTTGTAAAATGAGTGAGAGAAGGAAATGGCAAACTGTTCCAGTATCTTTGCTGAGAAAACCCCAAATCGAGTCACAAAGAGTGAGGCATGACTGAAAATCATAAATCGAATTAGGGGGAAAGAAAAGATCCAGAAGCAGGATATACAGTAGATATTGTAAGGAGAATGCTTTAGATGCTTTAAAATGATGCACAAATTTGAGCTATTATAAGGAAGAGGGCCAAGCTGCCATGGAAGTCCCCTGAGGTCTCCAAGGATGGATCAGTCCCAGCCCCTTGGCCACCTTTCCCACGTGGTCCTACCTCCTGCCCCTGGGCCAAGAGATGGTGGAGAGAAGGCTACAGCTGTGGTCTCTAGGGCTCTCTGAACCTCTGGGGGCCCACCCACTTCTACTGAGGAGAGGCCTTACAGGAGCCGGAGGTGGAAAGCCCTTGTGCTGTGGTGTGGCTTCCTGGTACTTGCAGCAGCCTTCTGTAGTGCATGGGGCTGAGACCGCCTTCAAGTGTGCCTCGTGTGCCTCACGGGCTAAGCTCTTTGCCCGGTCTCTAATCTGGCCGGCACAGCCGCCTACATGCTGTGGTCCTGCCACAGCGGGGAGGCGCAGGTGGCAAGACTTTCTGCTATCACTCCAACCTGCTAGAGCTGCGGCCGATGCACCCGGGCACTGCGAGACCTTCTACCTGAGCTCGGTACTGCGGCACCAGCCGGCCCAGGAGCCCACGCGGCCCGAGCGGTGCTGCCCAGCCTGCCTCAAGGTCTACAAGTACCCTGGCTTCTTCCGTAAGCACCTGGCGGCCCACCAAGGCAGCCGGCACTTTAGCTGCTCCGCCTGGAGGGAGGGCTTCTCCAACATGTACGGCCTTAAGAAGCACCATTTGATCCACAAGACCCAGAGGCTGGAGGCCACCACTGTCAGGGCCAAGGAGTCCTGAGGAGGACTGGTTGGAGGCTGTTGGCCCCCTGCCTCCTCCTGCTCCCGGACATCACCACGGAGCTGGGGGGGCGGGGTCTCCACCTGCCAGTCTACTCGCCCCCCCCCCCTTTTAACCCAAAGCCTGTTCAGTCTATAGAGTGGCCATTCCTGTCATGAGAGATTAACTTAATCCTTCACCTCTCTCTCCTCTGCTTCCCCCGCATCCTGGGAAGTCTAGGACCCCTCCCCACATCAACCCCTCTCCATCTGCCCCCTTTTAATCTCCCTCCCCCATCCAGCCCCACTTCCCAATCCCGAACCAGTAGGAAATGAGGCTCATTCCCAGCTCCCCTGATCACCACCACCATCTTGGAATAAAATAGGGGAGGGGGAGATGGGCTGGGAGAGACATGGGATTGATTGCCTGTTGTATGGGGGTGAGGGGGGAACGAAGCCTGTACCGACAAAGTCAGAAATATTCTTGTGGCACGAAAAAAGTTACCTCTTTTCCTCAAAACATTTCCCGATACACAGTTTCTCTGTAGCTGTGGGAGGTACCACGACTAAGTGCAAAATCCAGAAGTTCTGCTCATCTCCTCACTCCTTTCCTCTTCCCACATTCAATCTGTCACCACATTAAGCTACTTCTTTCCAACAACATCCTGCATTTCCATTCTGTTGGCCTTTTCTGTCTATAAAATGGGACCACTAACAATTCTGGCACCAGCCACCTCCCAGAGCTTTTGTGGAAAATGTGCTTTGTAGGTCTGGAAGCCCTTTAGAAGCACCAGTCCTTATTACTCTAGCTTTGTCAAAGGGAAGGACAGAGGTAGGACCTTTGGGGGGGAGGGGGGAGGAAGATAGATGATAGAAGTAATTTGGTAGTCCAATTCAACTTCACAAACATGTATTGAACATCTAGTGTGTGCCAAGTACTCTGAGTCTCCAGGGAGACAAAGACAAAAAGGAACTTAAAGTGTACTCTCAACATGAACTCTTTTGCCTGGGTTACATCTTAAAAAAAAAATAATAAGCCACTTCAGTCTCATTTCTATTTTGCCTTAGGTTTTTCAGAATATTTTTTTCCAATATCCTTGTGGGTACAAATATTATTATTGTCATTTTATCAGTGAGGAAGCTGAGGCCCAGCAAGGGGAGGCACTTAGACTGAGGTCACACAGCTAGTAAATGTCAGGGACAGGACTTGAACCCACATTCCCTGACTCTAGGACTAGCATTCTTTCCCTACACCAGATGCCCTCCGCTAACGATCATCTAACCAAGGGCAGTTTGTCCCAAGAGGGAAGGTGGGTTCTCCCTAGCTACTCACCTTCTTGGTCCCCGTGGATGTCAATGTGATAGCCCCTCAACAAATCACCTGACTGACAGCAGCTTCCCAAAGACGAATGGGGATCTGGTCTCTACCTCTCACTCTTTTCATTCCTGAAATGGAACTGCTTTCTCAAGCTCCAGGAGCAGGAAAGGAAGCTGAAGGTACGAGGCCAGATCAGATATTTGGCCAGGCAGAGACTGAACACAGCTGTCCCTAAGAGCTCCCGCGTAAGCCCCTGCTCTCACTTTTGTGGCTTCAGTTTTGTTGTGCTGATGTTGCACAGATAAGGTTTCTGAAAACTAAAGGTCTGATTTCTATAACCAACAAACAGCTTAGCAAGCAGAGTGCTGAGCTCTTGTCCTTTTCATGAACACATTCCTGTTTACACAGAATAAGCTTTTCATACAAGACTGGGCAGCAAACTCAGTTCTTTCCTGATCTAAAAAGATTATTGGAAGGGGGTGGGGTACGGTTGGTAAGGGACTGTTTAAACCCCAGTCATACTATTTCTATCTGCTGGCTTCTCTCTCAGAGAACTAGAAACTTTATTTCTATTCTCTGCAATTCTCAAATCATGTCTATTTTTGGCCAATAACTCTTTGGAACCCTGAAGACATTTCTTTACCCTATTTTTTTATGTACTCGAAATGAAAAGAGTTAGATTTGAAGTGAAAAAACCTGGGTTCAAATGCCAGGAATGCACCTTATAAGCTGTCTTCTTGGAGAAGTCCCTTAAACTCTATGGGTCTCAGTCTCCTTGTTTGCAAAATGGGAGGTCTGGACGATATGATCTCTGAGGTCTCTTCCAGTTCTAAATCCTAACATGTGAATTAGCTCATTAATGTTCTTATATAGGAAGAACAAGAGCTCACATTACTCACTCCAGCCACCATCTCCTCTTGTTCTCCAACATAAGACTCCATACTTGGAATCACCTATGGAGTCATAAGTCAGCTTTGGCCTTAGCTTGCCCAGTTCCAAGCATCCTAAAGTTTAGGAGTTTAGGTTTAAAAGCCACATTTATTCCAGATTTCCCTGTTTCTCTCAAGGGCATCACTATCCTCTTTGATCTATGACCCTGATGTTATTCATTAAGTTATTCTTAATTCTCTCTCCTCCTTCTCCTGCTATATCCAGTCAGATGCCCCATGATGACATCTCTGCCTTCACAGTATCTCTCAAATCCATCCCCTTCTTTCCATTTACCTGACCATCACCCTGGGCTCAGCCCCACACATTTTCATCACTTCTCTGGACTATGGTAATACCTTCCTAATGTATCTCCTTGCTCCCAAGCATCATGGTGCAGGAATAAAGACCATTGGCTCTGGAGACAGAGAAACTAGAGTTCAGATCTCAAGCTCTTGCCACTTACTACTTTTGTGACCAAGACAAGTCACTTTTGACTTCTCTCTCTCTCTCTCTCTCTCTCTCTCTCTCTCTCTCTCTCTCTTTTCTCTTATATAGAGGTAGTATAACCTCAGGTTCTAAATCTATGATCCTAAAGAGAGAAGAAAAATGGGTGAAGAGCCAGGAAATTCCATCTCAATTGTGCCTAACTCCCAAAGACTATTCTTGGGGAAACAGGTGGTGAGAGTATTCACTGCTTGATTTTCTTACTGTATACTTTTATTTTGTTATTTTGGGGTATTGCATTGATGTCACATGATTCATTCTGGGTTGCTAGAGAGAGGAGAGAAGTGGGGACAAATGAGTAATGGTTGAACAGATGGTGACCTCATAGGCGTTCAAGGAACATTTAGGTGGCTGTGGTTCACAATGATAGTAACAATAAGAGCCAGCATTTGTATACTGATTTAAGATTTGCAAACATTTCTCCATATGACAACACTAGGAGACAGATACTATCATTACCACCATTATATAGTAGAGACTTGCCCAAATTTAAATTTTTGACATTATATGAATTTTGTATTTAATTAATTTAAAATAATTAATATTTAAAAAGAAATTTATGACTTTTTTTCCTTCAATGAGGTTTTGAATATTAGTTCAACCTGAGGCTGGTAATGTTAGAATTTGTTGAAGACACTTTCTTTTTCATTTTATTCTCCAGGATGTAACTGACAGCCAAAAACAGGTGTTCTGCCCCTTCTGAAACTCTGCTTGACCATTACCATTATACTGCTGTGCATCAAGGTGTTTGTAAAGCATTATGCTGTGGTGTGACAAACTGTCAATGAAATTTGTCTCGATGTTTTTATGAAGTGTCAGTAGTGCTTGCTGTTGTACACTTTCTACATGAATAACCACCATGGGTGTGCAGTTATTAGAAAATGGTGCTCAGTGATTGATCTTAATCCACATCAAGGACTATCTTTGTCAGTCAACTAGCATTCGTTAAATGCTTATTAGGTGCCAAGCAATTTGCTAAGCACTGGAAATACACCAATAGATAGTCCCTGCCCTCAAGAAGCTTACATTCTAAAGGGAGAAGATAACATGTAAACCATAAAAGGAAGCTGAAAAGGGTGGTAGAGGGGAGGAGACAAGAATATCTAGTATAATAGAGGAAGTCCTGAGTGTAGCCCAGAGAGGAATAAGAGGGTTTGAGGGGTATCCAGTGACAATGATGATGAATACATTGAAAAGATTTGAAACAATGTGTGGGCACTCTGAAGGAAATGTTTGGTACCACTTACCATACTTAGGAAGGAAGATGAAGCAATAACTATTGCATGATATGTCTGAAATTGTGGCATATTCCAGAACTTTTTAAACTGTGGTTCATGACCCCATGTAGGGTTTTGAAAAATTTGGCAACAGTAAAAGGTTTCTGAACATGCAATAACCAACAATTAATTAAAACTCAAACTCGTGACCAATCTGAGGTGTTTCTGGCAGTGCTTGCCTATGTTGCACCAGGCAACTTCTCTGCAGCGTTGGTTCTGAACATAAAGTATATGCACTTTGCATTGTATATGCCCTCATGCCGCACAACACCAAGGTACACTGCCAAAACTTGAAAAGGGATAGGGAGTGGGAAAAGTTTAAGAAGCCCTGAATATTCCAGCATCTCTAAAAAGACAGATGTTAGTGGGTGTTTTTAGATTCTAGTTATTAAATTTCTTACTGCTACTCAGAAGTTAATGAGAAATGTTAAAGTTTCCTTGAGAAAGAAGGGGGAGGGAAATTCCTTCTTATAACTTTAATAGAAGAGAAGAAAATCTATCTCGGCCTTACATTCAATCCAACAAACACTTATTATTTGAAATAGCTCAGGTTCCATATTTTACCCAGTGATCTCTCTAAATCATATGTCATTTTTGGGGATTAAAAGACTTTTTTTAATTTGTGTGGGTCTTTTTTTCTGATAAAGGTTTCTTTCTAAGATATAAGGTAACTGAGTCAAATTTTTAAGAATAAGAACCATTTCCCAGTTGACAAATGGTCAAAGGATATGAATAGGCAGTTTTCAGAGGAAGAAATCCAAGCAATGAATATTCATATCAAAAAATGCTTTAAATCAGTAATAATTAAAGAAAGACAAACTAAAACAACTCTAAGGTATCACCTCAGACACATTAGATTGGCAAACTTGACAAAAATGGAAAACAACCAAAGTTAGAGGGCTGTAAGTTATTGGGTTTTTTAATGCTGGTGAAGCTGTGTCCCATCATTGTAGAAAGTGATTTAAAACTATGCTGTTAGTTCCCCCAAACTTTCATACTACATGTATCTTTTAACCCAGAAATACTGCTACTAGGTCTAAATCCTAAAGATATCAAAGCAGAGGTAACCCATATGTATAAAATATTTATACGAAATTTTCTCATGGTGGCAAAGAAATAGAAATTGAGGGAGTTGTCATCAATTGTGGAATGGCTAAACAAGTTATGGTATATGAAGGTAATGGATTATTGTGCTACAAGAAATAATAAGATGGTTTCAGAAAAACCTGGAAAGATTTTATGAATTGGATGCAAAGTGAAGTAAGCCAAACCAAGAAAACAGTTTATGTGATTTAAAAAAAAACATTGCAAAGATAATTTTTTGAAAGATTTAGGAACTCTAATCAATGTAATAAGCAACCACAGTTCCAAAGCATTCATAACAAAATACGTTATTCACCACCAGATAGAAAGTTAATGGATTCAGAGTACAAATTGAAGTATGTTTTTTTTCCTTCCTTCCTGTATCCCTTCCTTCCTTCCTGGACATAGGTAATAAAGAGATATATTTTGCTTTACTATACATATTTGTAATTGGTCTTGTTTTTCTTGCCTTTTCATTCTATGGAAGAGAAGAAGAGGAGGCAGAAGGGAGAGAGTTTGGAACTGAAAGTTAAATTAAATTAAATTTTTAAAAACCTAACTTAGTAAGTATACTTTCATGTACAGCACACTAAAAAAACTTCCAACAATTGAAAATATTGCATAAAATAATACAACCCAATTATAAGCTAGTTTAGCTATAATATAATTTATAAAGGATCAAATACACTGAATTGCATAAATTGGAAAATGAAAGCTTTTATGCAACAAAGCACAAGTGATTAAACTAGTAAATTGTTTTAAAACCACATAATTTATACCAGGAGCATTGTAAACATTGCATAAAGAAATACTTTGTTTTTTCTATAAATAAGCACTTAGATCCACTTCAGAAAGCAAAGCTTTAACTCTTGCCCATTGCACCTATTAGCTCAAAGACTGAATTTTATTGAAAATACATTTAAATAAGCTCTTGAGTGAAAAAAAAAGCCTTCTGAACTTAAAAATGTCAACTTCATTTTAGTAAATAGTACCCTCCCAATCCACTTTTTAAAAGTATGCCAATATGGAGTTAAAAATAAAACAACCTGGAAAGACCTGAATGAACTGATGCTGGGTGAAGTGAGCAAAACCAAGAGAACACTGGACATAGTCATAGCAACATGGTGCCTTGATCAACCCTCAGCAACACAATGATCTAAAACAATTCCAAAAGACTCATGATGGAAAATGCTGTCCATATCCAGAGAAAGAACTATGGGGTCTGAATGCAGATCAAAGCATACTACTTTCACTTTTCTTTTCTTTCTTCTGGTTTTTCCCTTTTGTTCTGATTCTTCTTTCACAAAATGACTAATGTGGATGTATGTTTAATATGATTGCACATGCATAACCTATGTCAGATTGCTTGCTGTCTTGGAGAGGGGGAAAAGGAGGGGGAGAAGGAGAAAATATTTAAAACTCAAAATCTTATAAAAATGAATGATGGAAACTATCTTTAAATGTAATTGGAAAAAAAGTAAGATAGTATTAAGTGGGGGGGGGGGGAAAGGTGCCTGTAAAAATAATTCCAATATGGTATAAAAGTGGCCACAATAAAGACCTTTCTTTATTTACTAACCTACCTTATCCTATTTTTGATAGATTCTCATATTTCTATTCCTCTTTATTCCCCCCCCCCGGAAAAAAATTAAACATACAATTTTGTAAACCTATGCAAAGGACATTTCTTGGTGTTCTAAGTATTAAAACTATTTTGGTTTTAGTCTTTAGAAAGTTGACTTCACATCAAATGGGAGAAATTCCTCAGAGATAGCTTTGGTTGGTTTACCTATAGTCCAGGTGAATCTCAGTTTACAATAAAATTCAATTTCTTCGCTAACAAAGATAGATAATATGGATTTGATACCACAGATAAATAAGGGGAGTGCAAGTTATTAGTAGATGTAGGGACTTTCGTCCCTTTGGGGTATATGCTTAGTAGTAACATTTCTTGTACAGAGGGTATGCAATTAAGTGATTTTTCTTAAGGGTTTACATGAGCTTTAGTATATTTTTGTTGTTAGATTTCCTTGCATAATTCCAAATTGTTTTCCACTAGTTGAATCAATTCATAACTTCACTAATGGAATATTAACATGCCCTTCTTCCTACAGTCCCTACAACATTGACTCTTCCTGACTTTTGTCTTTCATATTTTTCATTTTCCGAATGTATTCCTATGAGGAGACTGGCAGGCAGAAAGAATAAGAATCTAATCACCCTGGCGTCACCAGGTACAGCTGCTCTACATTTTCAGGTACTGAACTAACTGGCAGAAACAGTAATGTCTGGAAGGTTAGGAAAAATAGTAAAAGGCACTACAGGCCTGAGGAAGAATGTGCTGCTTTTCCAAAAAGAGGAAAAAATGGAATCTGCATAGTACACTGTAGACCTGTGAGCTTAAACTCTGATACTTCACAAAATCCTAGAGTTTATTAATAAGGAGATAGTTAGTAAACATTTAATAAAGCAATAATGTTCACAAAGAACTATTTTCACTTCATCAAGAATGGATTATACCAAACAGGGTTACTAATCTGGTTAATAAAGGGAACACTTTGAACAAAGTTTACCTTGTAAATCTACAGGTACATTAATGGGAAGGTTATACAAATTAATATGAAGTAATTCTAAAATGGTGACAGCACTCACACCTGGGGATGGGGTGGGGGAAGGGCACCAGTAAAGACCTCCTGTAACTTGGTGGCACATGAGTGGCTTGTCACTAATCTCCTGCTGGACATCTCCATCTGAATAGTCCATAGGTATCTCAAACTGAGCACACCTAAATAGAACTGATTATCGTTCTCCACAAACCTATCCCTCTTCTGAACTCCCTTCTTTTCATTGAGGGTATTACCATTTTTCTTATCAACCAAATTCACAACATTAGAGTCAAGTCTCACACCTTTCACTTCATTGTCAGTTCTCATCAAGACTATTGACACAACTTTTCTTATACCTGTCCACCTGCCTCCACTCATGACCATTTCCCTAGTTCAGCTTCTCATCACCTCCTGCTGGATTCTTTTAGGTCTCCTAATTAATCATTCTCCATGCATTCTGTCTCCCTTTTGTCTAATCCATCCTCCAACCAGCTACAAAATTGAAATTCCTAAAGCACAGGTCAGATCATACTATTCCCCTGCCAGAGAAAGTTCAGCAGCTACTTAGTCTCTCAAAGATGAAATACAGACTTACCTGCTCCATAGCTATCTTCCAGACTGACTTCATCTTCTTCTCCCTCTAGTCAGACCAATCTATTTGCTGTTTCCCACACATGGTATTTCACCTTCTGCCTTTGAGCTTTGCCCAAGCTTTTCCAGTATCTGCATGGCCCTGCCTCTCCCCACCCCCAGTTCCAGTGCCACCTTCCTCAGATGAAGGGTCTACATCTGGTGCAGCTGATCACTCTGAGGGTTTGAATAAACATTCCTTTTAATAAAAATATAGTCAAATACCCTCAAGTGAAAAGCAGCTCCTAAGGTGGTTAAAAAGGTAGTTCACAAAAAGAGAAAGGCAGTTAAAAGCCCCCAGCAAGGATGAGTTTTAACAGCAATGGACAAGCAGGTCCTTTGTGGCCTCAAGAGCAGATTTCCCATCTTAGAGTTGACTTTATATCCTCCTTGTCCAAGTGGCTCCCAGCTGGCTCCCAGACAGTGTTCTACAAGTAAATGTTTAACAAACAGCTCTCCAAACAACTCCCTGCCCACTTTTATGTTTAATCTACAGTATTAGAATTTTCTCCATCTATTTCTTTTCTTTTGCTTTTTGGAGGGCAATTGGGGTTAAGTAACCCACCCAAAGTCCTACCACTAATGTGTCAAATGTCTGAGGTCATATTTGAACTCAGGTCCTCCTGACTCCAGGACCAGTGCTCTATTCACCACACCACTTAGCCACCCCTATCGGTTTCTTAAATCTAGAGTACAAACAGAACAGCAAATTAAGCCCTGCATTGTAATTCACCCACTTCTAAGATATAAATGCTCATGCTGAACATTTAAGAGTCAATTCTCCAGTGTTACTGGTTTTTTATTCAGGTGAGGGTTATCCTTTTGGGTCAGGATGTATAGGGCTTACCTATACCCACGCCTCGGGGGTCCCCAGCTCCCGGTCCACTCCGGGAGAAACAGCTGCACAGAGAAACTCAGGACACAGGACTTGCTTCTACCTTTTATTGAGAGTTCATCCTCTGTCTTAGTGTGGCTGGACTGGACTGGACTGGCCTGGCTGGACACGACTGGCCTGGCTCCACCGAACTGGCTGGACTGCCCCTGCCTCCAAGTAGCCTGTATTTAAGTCCTTTCTCCAGGGCCCCTTAGGGCCCCTCCCCGGCCATGCCCTCGCCACAGCATGCCAATGTGTCTCACCTCGAAGGCAGAGAGATTATCCTGCTTATTGTAAGCAGGTGCAGCCTTTTCATTCTGCC
>CM053599.1:83397710-83409039 GCA_028646575.1 Pseudocheirus occidentalis
AAAGTTAACTCAAAGTGCACCAGGTTTGCTCCACAACTCCTCTGTTCCCAGCAGTCCTAGCTAGTGTTATCTGGAACTGGGGGGAATGTTTACTCAAACCACCACCTCTATTCAGTCCGTACTCACTATACCACACACCTACTACACAAAGCCTTTCTTATTACACATCCCAGATATCTTTGCTCTCCCCTCCCCCCGCATGATAGTAATTTGTATTTACTCTGCATATATATTTTGTGGTTATTTATATATGTACATTTGCTCCTATAAAATCGTAGTTCCTGGAAGGCTGGGCTGTCATATATTTTTTACTTAATATCTCCGGTGCCTTTGCTCAGCACATGCTAGGTGTTTAATAAATGTTTGCTCAGTTTTTAAATTGATTTGAAGCACGGCTTATTTTTGAAGAATTCACATTGCTCTAAATTCCTAGAACCAGCGGCTGTATGGATGAAGGGTGGGGAGCAAAAATTAACAATTGAGGTTTTGTAGTCCTAAGAAGTCTGTAATCAAGGAATAAGTACAAAGGGTAGAAGTAGTATTTAAATCCCTCATACATGGCAATCCAAGGACAAAGACCTCCATGCTGTGCCTCGGAAAGGACAAGGACGTGAGATTTCTGGTCTCAATTTTCACTGGCAGACACACCTATCCCTGGAATTCTCTTCCTCTTCCTCTCTGCCTCCCACCTTCCCTGGCTTCCTTCAAGTCTCATCTGAATCATAGTGCCTTTCCTCACAGATGATCTCCAATTTATCATGGATATATGTTGTTTGTAGATAGTTGTTTGCATGTTCTCACTCCCATTAGACTGTGAGCCCTTAAGAGTAGAGCCTTCAGAGGGGGCGGGGGTTCCCCTTTCTTTATATTGCCAGAAATGCTGGTTGGTTTGATTTACCTCCATCTTCCTCTGTCGGCTCCACCGGAGCACGCGGTCTAAGGTCAAGAATACTTCAGTTCAAATCTGGCTTGAGACACTTAGTAGCTGTAACGCTGAGTGAGTCACTTAACCTTTGTCTGCCTCAGTTTCTTCATTTGTAAAAACGGGGATAATAATAGCATCTGTCTCCCGAGGTTGTTATGAGTATCAAATGCGATCGATCATATTTGGAATGTGTGTAGCATGGTGCCTGATACCTAGGAGGTGCTTACTAAATGTTTGATAATAAATGCCTTTCCCCCAATAAAATAATTCACCACTCACCAAAATTCATCTAAGGGAAAGAGACCGAAGCAAAGTGGCAACCATTCCAAAAATGCCTTTTTAGGGAACTGAAAATGTTAGTATGACATCTCTAACACAGAAGGTACTTAGAATCACTTGGACCAGTTTTGTTTAGTGCTATTCATAAAGCCCCTGAACACAATCATGCAGCACCATTGTGAACATTTATTGAAGTATGCTTCGGTATTCTTGCCTCTGCCTGCAGTATGAATGAAGTGCCCCAGAAGCTGAGCTAAGGAGACAATCAATGAAGCCCAAAGAGAGGGGACTGTCAGAAAAGGAGTCCTCCCATTTTACACTTAGATAACAAAGCAACCATGAAGTCAGTCCTTTTTCTTCATTGGCTTTATCCTAGTCTTCAAGTTCAGTCTTTTATTTTTAATTATTTCACTTGCCCCTCAGGCCAAATTACACTCATCATCGATATTACAGACTTAGAGAGAAACTAATTTGTTTTCTAATGATTTCCAAAATGGCTTAATTTATTTTCGTGCTTGGAATAAATGGTGAGCTTTTGTCTGCCAAGTCATATGCCTACAATATGATTAGGTCTAATTTATTTGCCAGGTAGAATTCTGTCAGGACTGTATCTCAAATCCATTCTCAATGAGGCCAATGGAGGCTTTTTGACTGACCTGGATGGGTGGGCAAGCAGCTTCTCTAGGATCTGGATTCTGCCCCTTACCATGGGATTTGAGACAAGACTTGGCCCTTTCTGGGCCTCACTTGTAAATCTATGCTGTTGGACTAGATGTTCTCCAGTTCAATTCAATGTATATTGTTCAGTCATTTCAGTCGTCCAACTCCTCATGACCCCATTTCGGGTTTTCTTGGCAAAGATACTAGATCAGTTTTCCATTTCCTTCTCCAGCTCTTTTTACAGATGAGGAAACTGAGGCAAACAAGATTAAATGACTTGCCCAGGGTCACACAGCTAGTAAGTATCTGAAGTTGGATCTTAACTCCAGGCCCAGCCCTCTGTGCATTATAGAGCCACCTACCTGCCTCCACTGTGGAGACAAGGGAAAGAGCAGAGTTCAAATCCCACCTCTGCTACTTACTTAGATAAGTTCTTTATACTACCTAGGCCTAAGTTTCCCCATCTGTAAAATGAAAGACTTGGAGTAGATGGCATCAGAGGTTCCTCCATCTAAATCAATGATCTTATAACCCAAAGGAGACCAGAGGCCCTGTATTTACTAGAACAGCCACAGCAATACTTTTTTGGGGGTTTCAGAACAAAGTGGGTGTCCGCTGAATGGGTAATGTCCAGATTAACTATGGTCAATGACTGTAACCCATATTATTTTACCATAAGAAATAATCAATTTGAGGAGTTCAAAGAAACAGGAGAATATTTACATGAATTAGAGCTGCCTGAAATAAACAGAGCCAGAAGAAATACAATTACTACAGAGATGCAAAGGAAGGTATCACTAAAAGGAGGCCAGACATGGAGTCATTAAAAACCAACAGTGGCCTTAGAGAACAGGGAATGAACCATACTTCTCATGAGAGAGGTGGGCATTCATTACAGGCCTACCATGTGCCACATGCTATGCAGAGAATACGAATGCAAGAGTGAGACTGTAAGGCAAGGCAAAGAGCACTGCATTTGGAGGTGCATGACTTGGGTCCACATCTTGACTCTACTATTTAACTTCCTGTGTGACCTGGGACAAGTCACTTCACCCCTATGGGCCTCAGTTTTCTCAACTGTTCAATAAGGAGGTTGGGTGCAGTGATAGATGAAGAAACTGAGGCAAACAGGGTTAAGTAACTTTCCCAGGGTCACACAAATAGTAACAATCTGAGGTTGGATTTGAACTCATGAAGATGAGTTTTCCTTACTCCTGGCCCAAAATTGTATCCACTATGCCACTCGGACCACTAAATTCCACCTTTTTTTTTTTTAGACAAACTATTATCTGATCTTGCCTTCCCTTTCTTATGCTAGTGAAGTTTATTTTTTGGACTCAAATGTGAGATATTTACATTTATCCATATTGGATTTTATCTTATTAGATTCAACCTACTGCTCTAGCCTGGCAAGACCTTTTATGGATTCCAATTCTGTCACCTACTGTGTGAATTTACAAATTTACAAATTTACAAATACAGAATTTACGAATTCTATGGGCCAGCTATAGAGGTAGCATAGTGCGATGGATGGTTCCCTGGGCACTTCACTGGATACTGCCTCCCAATCTAAACCATTAACAAGTACTCTTCCAGCCAGACCCTTCTACCCATTTTAATCCATCTACCTCTGCTACTTTCTAGTCCTCTTCTTTCCATTGTTTCCACAAGAATAGTATGAGATACTTTACTGAATGCTTTGTAAAATTCTAAGTAAACTATATCTATGGCCACTGTCCTCTTCTACCAGTTTAATAACCTGTCAAAAAAGGGAAATTAGGATAATGGTTTGCCCACAAAACCCAGGACTTCCTGACTCTGAGGTGATGCTTCTCATTTTACTATTTAACTTTTCACCTAAAGTGGGTAGGAAGAGGCTTATCCTTTCCATCAGTCAGCTGAGGCTAAGGGAAGTGCCATGATTTGTATGGGTAAAAGTAGCAGAGTTAAGATTCAAACCCAGGTTTTCTGATACCAAAGCCAGTGCTTTCGGAGCCACATCTTGGGGCCACATGGTCTGGAGGTGAGGAGCAAGAGTGGACAGGCAGCCCCAATGAGAGCAATTGATTGCTCACTTGCTGATGTTGATCATCAGTAGACTCTGGGATGTGGGCCAGGAGCCATTTATTTGGCCATTCAACTCCACTGTTATTCAAGATAACTAGATGAACATCAATCAAGCTTGAACATCCCTCACTAGCCATTTGTGATAGTTCAAATGGTTCTCCCTGTTCTCTGAAATGCATGAAACCACCAAGAAGGCATGTTTCAATGGCCAAAAAAAATGAGTTCATAAACCATTGTTACTTTTTTACCTTTGCAGAGAGCCTATGAAACACAGGAACACTAGTTCATTATATTTTATTACATATACCGATGTAAAACTACTTTTTCTAGCAAGGGTATTATATGTTTCATTTATAATATGTCTATCAGCCATAATGAATACTTTTGGTGGTAATATCTTATTCATTTCTTCAGCAAACATTTATTAAGCTTATTTTATAGAATCTAGGGCTCAAAGACAACAGAGACCCAAATGTTATGCTTTCCTTTTGTGAGAAAGAAATTGAAACTCAGAGGTTAAATGGCTTACTAGTTAAATGCTACCCTCTACATGAAAACTTTTTTTTTCTGATTTCCTTCCTTCCCCCTCTAATGCCTCCATCGAAAGTATCCTCCTTCCATAGAAAATTATACTGTCTATATTTTTTTATGTACATATTGTCTCCCATAATAGAATGTAAGCTCCTTGAGGGTAAGACCTGTTTTATTTTTCTTATTTGGATTCCCATCATTTTGCACAGTTTCTGGTATATAGAAGGTGCTTAATAAATGCTTGTTGATTTATAACTCAGGGTCACTTAGATAATAAGTGGCCAAGTCAGAATTTGAACCCAGATCTGCTGTCTTAAAATCCAATACTCTTTCCATAAGATCACAAAGCTGTGTGCAAAGCATTTGGCTAATCCCAGTAAGGATGCCAATAGAAATGGTACATTCTTGCTCTCAGAGTCCCTAGCTTCACAGAAAAGCTTAAGAGAAGGCTCATTACAAGGCAAAGAGACTTTCAGTAGTTCAAATACAAAACCCTTCTTGTAGTGAGATTTAAAATAACACAAGAACAACTGATTAGCAGTGTTTCCCGTTCTGAATCTCCCACTTTAGGAGATATTTATTGAGATCACTTAGGCTGTCATTCTACTAATAGACTTTGAAATACAAAGTCCAAGTTAACTTTTTTTGCTCCATAACCGTAGGAGCCTGTTATGGGAATCTGAAGATCTCCCTGCCCCTAGGCCCTTTCATAGGCTTAAGTGGCTCTGAGAACTTTCCCTAATTTGAAAGTATACTCTGCCCCCTAATAGGCTGAATGTGGTCACATGGAGCCTGTGTCAGGAGGCTTGTTCTTCAGAAATGCCCATGCCTTATTACTTTGTGATTGGGCAGTGGGTCAAGAGGGCTGTGACATTCTCTGATGCAGGAGAAGGCTGTACATACCCTGATGTGAGGTTTTGCTTTGGGGCTCACTTTGAGAAGAGTTGTGTGATTTGGCCAGACAGACTCTGGGAAGCCGTTGAGCCCCCGGGCTTTGAAAACCCAGATGTTGGCACTTCCCTCTCTAGTAACTGACTAGGTATGGATGTGATAGTCAGACGGTTGGAAGCCCGTCTGCTGATCTGTTTCTTTGTCTGCTTGTAACTTCTGCTTATAACTTCTGTTGTATTCTCTGAAGTTCAGGGTGCTGACTTTTTCGCCTGAACTAGGTCAATGATATACATTTGATTGATTAAAGTAAGACTGTTAGCCCTTTTTGAGTTGCTTTCCTTTAGAAAAGCAGATCTAAGAACCTGTACTAGCAGCCACCCTGGATATGCTAGGGTGCTTGCTGCTACAGAGCCCAGTCCTGCAAAAATACCCATGATCATTTCCCCTTTAAAGAGGCCAGTTGTGATGGATTAAGAAATTGATCTGGAGCTTAAATAAACTCTGTCATCACTTTTGAGAAAGTCCCTAGAAGTGCCTTTTGACTTCCAGGTTGAAATTCCCCTTTCTAATATGTATTACTAAACAAATACTATCCTAGATATGCAGTGTATCATTTCTGTCATAAACTCAAGGGAAGTGATAATTCCATTTATCTCTTTATCATTTGTGTTGGCTCTTCCCTCATTTCCCAAGCCTCTTCCTATCATCTAACTTCCTAACCCCTTCCTTCATCTGGACCCCTTATCACAAAAACATAACATCTGCCTCTGTAGATGCACTTAGCTTACCCATTGATTACTACCTAAAGGCCAAAGGGAATAAGAGAGAAAAGGGGAGTGAGAGGGAAGAGAGAAGAGACAGAGGAAACTAGCGGAAGATGTAGAGGAAAAGAGGAGAAACAGAGAGGCAGGAAGAGAGACAGGGACAGAAAGCTAATTTTGTGACTGAGGACCAGAATCCCAGAAACCTGCAATGCTTCTTTGCAGGCCTTAGGTAGAAAGTGAAACATACCTTTCCTTCTATGGCTTTCATTCATGAACAAACTTTAAAACAATGGAAAGAATACTGAATTTTGAGTCAGATGACCTGTGTTCAAATCTTTTGTCACTTAATGCCTCCATGAATTTGGGCAAATTTATCCAGTACTGTGAGTCTCAGTTTCCTCACCTGCAAAATCAAAGGGTTGGATTAGATAATGTCTAAAGTCCCTTTTGGTTTTATGTCTCTGGTCCTTGTATGGTCTGTTATGTGTTAGGTGCCAAGGCTTCATGGGTCCTGTTCTCAAAGAGCTTACAGTATTACAGGATAGAAGGTATGCACATACAAATAACTGGTATATGAGAGGATGAGATAAGAACAAAGAGGGGGTGGGGCTGGGGAAGGTCAGGAAAAGCGATGGGAGAAATCTGAGGAGGGAATGGAAAATAATTGTTTGAGAGGCTGAGAGAGAATAAGTACACAGATGTACTGGCAGAATTGTAAACAGGTCTGGTCATTCTGAAAAATACCCCTCAAAATCATTAAACTGTGTAATCTTTGACCCAGCAATACTCATTACTAGACATTTACCTCAAAGAGATCAATGAATGAAGGAAAGGAGCTATATTTATAGCAGGAACTATTGGTCTAGAAAAGTGTTCAGGTGCCCACCATTCAAAAAAATTAAGCTTATGAATGCAGCACAATATTATTGTGTCATAAAAAGGAGGGTCAACTTTGAAGTCTAAGAATATTTGTGCCACCCAATAAGGAATGAAGTGAGCAAAAGCTAGAGAAAGATTAATGTGACTACAACCTTTTAAAGGGAAATAACTATGGAAGATTTAAGAATTTTGGTCAATGAAATGACCAATTACAAGTCTAAAAGAATGATGACATATCATGCTTCCCATCTCTTAGAAGTGGAGTGGTACACTAGAGTGCAGAATGAGTACATTCATCTTCTAACAAGGGGAAATGGTTGAGTTTGTTTTGTTTGATTCTGCCCATTTGGTTATAAAAAAGGGGTTTTATTTTTTTGTGGGGGGGAGAAGAGTATGACGTAAAACGGGGTGGGAAGTAATGATAATGATGACAAGAAAAGAAAAATATATCAGTTAATAATTACAAATATAAATAGAAAGCATTCATAAAGGGACATAGACAAGTAGGGAAATACTGGAACTATTGTATAAAATTTGAAATTTTTTTTAAAATCACATAAGCTGTATGTAGTAGAAATATAGTTTCATATAGTCTTATTTTTATATTCTTCAAATAGGGAAGTGATCATGTTTGTCAAATTCTAAAAATATCGCCATTTTTGTCAAAAGATATTTGAGGAGGCATAGAAAATTTCACTTGAGAGATGGATAGAGGGTAGGTCATGGTAGCAAAACTGTTACATACAAGGGCACAAAGGGGTCAGAAAGTGGTTACCATCTGTCTTCCACACAGAGCACAAACAGCGCCAAACAAGGCTGGGCAGGCAGCTTGGAGTCAAATTGCCAGGGGGTTTGCACGCTAGGACTAGAATCAGTAGGGAGTGAAGAGCCTTGGAAGGTTTTTGAGTAGGGGAATGACAAGATCAACAGGGCACAGCAGGAGGACTATTTGGATAGCAGTAAATGATGGACAGGGAAGGAGAAGAGACTGTAGGTAGCAAGAGCAGTTAGGAGGCATTGCGGTAGTGCAGGTGAGAGGTCATGAAGGGCCAAACTAGGGATGTGGCAACGTGAGTGGACAGTACTAATTCAAGAGATATTTCTAAGAAATAGAACATGGGGACTCAGCTGTCAAATTGATCTTTCTTAGAGCTCAGTTCTGACCACATCACCCCCTCCTCAAAATTCTTTTAACTCCAATGGTTCTGTATTACTTCAAGTATAAAATGTAAAATCTTTTGTTTAGCCTTATTTTTTTAAAGTCCTTTTTACCTTTCTAGTGTTTTTTTATACCTTACTAACCTGTCATGTACTCTTCCTCTAGTGTCAAGGGTCATCTATTGACACTGGTCTTTTTCAGTGAATGTACCCCAAGTCCTTCTCTTTCCTTCCTTGGCTTCTTTCAAGTGTCAGCTAAACTCTCACCTTCTACAAGAAGCCTTTTCAGATCTCCCTTAAAGCTAATCCCTTCCCTCTGTTCGTTGGACCCAATTTATCCTGTGCATAGCTTGTGGGTACTTACATTTTTGCATCTTGTCTCCTCCATTAGACTTTGAGTGTCTTGAGAGTAGAGACTGTTTTATTTTTGTACTTCTTTGTACTCCTAGTACTTAACACAGTCCCTGGCACACAGTAGGTGTGTGGGTGTAATAAACGCTTATTGACAACTTGGGTTGATGGACAGAGATGAGTCAAGTGTAGGTCAGGGGTGAAGAGCCTGGAGATGGGAGCAGTGATGCTGTTGTTGACAGAAATGCCTGGCTAATGATGCATATTGATCAGCGAGTGACCATGGAGGCTGCTGAGCAGAGCTCTGTTCAACAGGCCCTTTGTTGTAGTAGAAGGAGAAATGCAAAAAGCCATCAAAGGGAAGGTTTTCTTTCTTTCATGACTTCACAGGACTTTTGGTTACACCCCTAGCTGCTAAAAAGGGAAAATCCACCAGAAGTAGTGTTCTCTAACATTCTACAGATGAGAGATCTAATTTTGATTTAATTGTATTGATGTTTTTATTATTATTCCTTCATGACTCATAATAAGGTCTATGGTTTCAATACACTAACAGGTGGGACTAGCCTACGGAAATGAGATTCTGGGAAGGAAGGAAAGAGGTGAGGAAGGACAACAGATGTCCAGGGCTATGGCACAATTGACTCCAGCTTTCCAGGGACAGGGCACAATTTGTTGCTTAATATTTCATTCTATTTGCTCCCTTCCTCTCTGGTCAGGTTGCTCCAAAGCTGGTAGGGACCTAGTGCAGAACTGCCAAGCTCCCATAGGATCTCATGAGGGCCCAATCCCCAACAAAACTATTTTCAACTACCCAGTACTGGATAAGATCTTACTGAGCAAACAAACCTAGTTGGTGCTTTAAAAAGAAGCCCGTTCCTCACTGATTCAACCATTCCTTTTCAATGCTTAGTGTATTCTAGGCTGTTGTTGTTCTTCCCCTACAGTCATGTGCAACTCTTTGTGACCCCATTTGAGGTTTCCTTGACAAAGGTTGGAGTGGTTTGTCATTTTTTTCTCCAGTTCATTTTACAGATGAGGAAACTGAGGCAAACCAGGCTAAGTGATCTGCCCAGGGTCACACAACTAGTGAAAGTGTCTGAGGCCAGATTTGAACTCCAGATCCAGCACGCTATCTGCCCCCTCGCTGCCCTGTGCTCCATAGACTATTTCCCAAATGATGTGTTACAGAACCCAGGTGCTTCTTAACATAAGGGCTTCATGAGAAAATGCTACTGATAGTAATTTTTAAAATATAGCTTATGTTCCACATATTTTGCTCCAAAATTTTCTCTAGCCCCCCCCCTTTATCAACAGGATTATTCCATTTCCCAGGCTCCAAGATGACAATGTTTAGATCTGTCAGCATATTTCAAGTAGCAGAATTCCATGGCCAAGTCAGTTTGGAAAACGGTGTAGTGGGGAGTTAGCTACACACTGGGAGGACTCACCTGAATGGATCTACTCCTGCTTGGGCACAGCTGTTTTCCATACCAGAAATAATGATGAGGGTGGGGAGCTGCTCACATCTGAAACTTGTGTAGAAGAACATGAGGGATGGCCTTAGCTGTGTGGGATGGTTAGACTAATGTATGCAGGGCACTCATGGGCTGTGTGCAAGTCAAGGCCTTCTCCACTTACTAGGTTTTTATAAGCATTTCTAGGGATATTTGACTGAATAAATATGGTAACTGAACAGACTTTTAGTTCACAAGGACCTACTCATAGGGTCCTCCCTCTGTCACTTATTGGCTGTGTGACCATAAAGAAGTCACCTGATCTTTGAGTCTGATTTTCCTCATCTTTAAAATGGAGTAATATTATTAGGAGTATTTACCATACAGAGCTGTTGAAAAGTCATATTAGATCATTTTTGCAAAGTACCTTGTAAAGATTAAGGTGCTGTAGAAATGTCAGTTATAATCATGGCATTTTATGCCATTTTTCATTTTTTTCATGCGTGCCATGCTCATTCATCATTGATAGGTAACACGCCATGTCCTGCTGATGTCCATCTTACTTCTGTGCAAGCAGACTATTGTACAATGTGAAAGTGTTTGCAGATCCCATGCATGATTGTACACCACCATGGGGGGGGGGGTAGAAAATCTGAAACTCAAGTGATTCTGGAACTCAATCTTGTAAACTAAAAGTAAATAAACGAGTCAATTAAAAAAAAAGAAAGAACACTCAAAAAAAAGGATATGAAAGCCATTCCCCTTTAGCCTGTCCTACCTACTGTTCAGATACAACCAGGCTCTCACCTTCCTTCCCAGTCTTCATCCCCACACCCTGAGCACCTGCTTCATAGCTGGTGTCTAAGACTCCCATGTCCCAATAGACATAGGCCAAGTACCCTCCAGGGTTCTTCATTCCTCTGTGAGGTAAACTGGCCCACATATACCAGTCAATAAGCAAGGATTACCAAATATACTCATTCCTATCATTACACAGATAGGAAATGGCTTCTGAATTAACTATGTTAATTACTACTGAGTCCTTAGTATCACAAGGCCTTACCATCTTCCCTGCAGTTCTCCACACCCCAGAACATTGCCAGATGCCCTGTTAGTGCACCCAAAGGACCACCTGTTTTTTTCCTTTCCTGAAGCTAGACACCCCCCCATTAGAATATGTGAGTTCCTTGAAAGCAGGGTTTTCTATGTTTATTGCCAGCACTTAGCACATAGCAAGTGCTTAATTTTTTCTTTATTCTTCTTTTTTCTTCCTCTCTGCCTTCCTTCCTCCCCTCCTTCCCTTTTGCCCTCCCTTCCTTCCACCCTTTTTCTTCCTTCCCCCTTTTTCTTCCTTCCCTCCCTTCCTC
>CM053599.1:83415334-83445751 GCA_028646575.1 Pseudocheirus occidentalis
TTTTTTTTTTAATATTATGGTTACATTTATCTAAGTCTGAGAAGAATAAAATGAGGTTTCCCCACTAGTATACTTTTACTATTTCCTCCTGAAACTTCATTTATTTTTCCTTCAAGATTTTGGATGCTGTGCCATTTGGTACACATATTTCAGCATTCCTTTTATTTCATTGTCCATGGTACTCTCTGCCTCCTTTAAATAGATCTATTTTTGCTTTTGCTTTGAGATCATGACACCTCTGTTTTTTTTATTTCAGTTGCCGCATAATAGGTTCTGCTCTCCAGACTTTTTTTTAGCTCTTTATGTAGCTTTATATTTCAAGTGTGTCTCTTAGAAACAACATATTGTTGAATTCTGGTTTCTAATCCATTCTGTTATCCACTTCCTTTTTGTGGGTGAGTTCATCCCACTTCCATTCAAAGTTACAGTTGCTAACTATGTATTTCCCTCCATCCTCTTCTCTTTGATTTACCCTTCTCTTTTTCTAATCTGCTCCTTCCTCAAAAATCAGTGGAGTTTTTAATCACTTTAATCTATCCTCCCTTTTACAGTCTCCTCTTTTAGTCCCTCCCCTTCCTACTTCCTTGCTAGGTAAGATGAATTTCTACATCTGATTGTATGTATGTGTGTGTACTGTTTGTTCTTTGAAACAATTCAGATGAGAGTTTAAGTGTCACCCACTGTCCCTCCCCCTTCATTTTCTCCTCCATTATATTTTTTTCTTATGTGACTCTTTTATGTGAGATAATTTTCCCCATTTTTCCTTTCCCTTCCCCCTCCTCCCACTGTATCCCTCTTTCTCAGCTTCCATTCTGTTTTATTTTGAGATCATCTCAAAATAATATAGTCATACCCATGCTCTCTGTCTATGAAGACTCTTTCTAACCACCCTAATAATGATAAAGTTCTTCAGAGTTACATGTATCAACTTGCAATATAGGAATGAAAATTGTTTAACCTTTTTTAGTGCTTGATGATTTCTCTTTCATGTATAATGGTTTATTGTCCTCTTGAATCTAGTGTGGAAATGTCAAATTTCATATTCACCTCTCATTAGGAATATTTGAAAGTCCTCTATTTCATTAAATATTTCAGTTTTCTGGCTAGGTTATTATTGGTTGTAATACAAGCTCCTTTGCCTTCTGGAATGCCATATTCTAAGACTCCCACTCCTTTTTAGTGATGGATATTAAATTTTGTATGATCATTACTGTGACTCCACAGTATCTGAAATTTTTCTTTCTGGTTCCTTATAGTATTTTCTCCTTGACATGGGAGCTCTGGAATTTGGTTACAATATTACTAGGAGTTTTCATTTGGGGATCTTTGTCAGGAGATGATAAGTGAATTCTTTCCATTTCTGCTTTGCCCTCTAGATTGAGGATATTGGGGTAGTTTTCCTTGATTTTTTTTGTAATATTATGTCTAGGCTCTTTCTTTGATCATGGCTTTCAGGTTATCCAACAAGTCTTAAATTATCTCTCCTCCATCAATTTTCCAGGCCAGTTGTTTTTTCTGATTAGCTTACATTTTTTTTTACATTTTTTTCAGTCTTTTGACTTTGTTTTGTTGTTCCTTGATGTCTTGTGGTGTCATTAGCTTCCATTTGTCTGGCTGTTACTGCAGCTCTGTCTGTACCTAAAAAGAAATCTCTAATACTTTTTTGATCAGTCTCACACAGAGTTGGATAAGACCTTTGGTCTACCTAGAACAACTCATACCTTACCAAGAAGCTTTCCTAAAATAATGCCAATAAATGACCATGTTTTTATGTTTAATCTTGATCTTGATAAGGCAGTGGCTTTCTATTTCCACTTTCAGGTAACCATAATTATTAGGTAGCATTTTTTTCTTTCATAACCCTGTGACATACAAATTTTATTATTCCCAATTTACAGATGAAGAAACTAAGATGGACAGAGCTTGTGTTCCATAGTTAATAAGTGTTGGGGGCAGAATTCTAACTCAGGTCTTCCTGTCTCTAAGTTCAGAACTCTACTCATTACATCCATGTAAACCTAAAATGAAAACCAGCTATCATATTCCCATCTACATCCATCTCTTCTCTGAATTAAATTGAGCTTCTAAGCATTTTCATATGACACAATTTCTAGTCATCTATGTTCATCACCCTCTTTGGAATATGGTCCAGCTGGTCAATGGCTTTCCTAAGATGCAGCATATATAACTGAATACTCCAGAAGTGATCTAAGTAGAAAAACCACAAGACTATGTACCCCCCTTTTAAAATGTACCCCCTAAAAAAAAGTCTGGAGAGCAGAACCTATTATGCGGCAACTGAAATAAAAAACCACAAGACTATGTACCATATGTACTATGTCTTTCAATGCAGCTTAGAAGAGTATTTGATTTTGAGGGTACTCTGCCCTACTGTTCACTTCCATTGAAAGTACAATAAGCTAAATCTCATATGTACTCTTCCCCATAAACTGTAATTTAGCCACACCTCCTCTACAGATAACTTGTCAAATTAATGTTTTTAACTCAAATCTAGGACTTTTAATTTTTCCCTCTTCCCAACATTCTGTCTCATCAAGACCTAAACCGGATCCTCTCGTATATAATTAGCTATTTCTTCCAGGTTTGTGTCATCTTATAAATAAAAGTTAGAATGTCAGTGATCTTTAAAAGGATGTGAAAATGGCAAAGAAGTCATGGAAATGGGTAAGAGTAAACGTCCTCATTCATTAACAAAAAAGCAAAGGGTGGAGGCTGTAAAACTATAAATCTGACAGTCATACTTCTTATGCCTTCAATCAAGTCAACTGACAAACATGCTGGGCTAAGGCAAGTTCCCTGAGGCACTCCACTAAAGACTTACCTTGAAGCTGCAATCAATACATCAATGACTACTTTTGTTCTCTGGTCATCCAATTGGTTCCAAATCTGCCTGATTGTTCTATTTGTTAGCCCACATCATTCCTTCTGTTCTAGAAGGATAACATTCAAAATTCTGTCAAAGCCTTTGCTTTAATTAATATTCAATGTCTTACAACTCTGATTATCTTGTCAAAAGAGGAAAATAAGGTTAGCCAGACATGACCTATCTGTGATGAAGCCATTTATCCTGGCTTTTAGTGCTTTCCATTCTATAACATGGTGGGTGAAAGGGAATTGACCTAGGAGTTCATGTGATATGAGGAATTTTCAGGTGAAAAAACTCGCTCTACTAATGCTGGGCAGCACCAATCTCTGAAACAGCTAACTAGAGAACTGAGAGGTTAACTTGCCTAGGGTCATACAGGCAACCAGAACTTGAATCCAGGTCTTCCTGATTTCAAGACTGGGCATCTATGCACTATACCATGAGACTTCTCCTTAATGATGTGTTCTAGAGTTCTGCCAAAAATTCTGTAGATTTAGCAACAGAAGTCAAACTCACTAATCTAGAAGTTGCCGCCTCTTCCCCTTTTCTCTTTTCTTGAGAAATCAGGACATTTGCCCTTATCAGTTTTCATGGTTTCCCTACCATTTTTCACTCCTTTTCAAAGATCACTGACAAAAACCCTGCGGTTCTGTCTACCAGTTTACCTCCTATATACAAGGTACTTTACTAGGCACTAGAGATACAAAAACAAAAACAAAACAACCCACAACAGTCCATGCTTTCAAGAAACTTAACACTCTACTGTGATTAGACCACCAATGCACAGACAGATAAATGCAAAGCAATTTGAAGAGAGGGCTTTAAAAACTGGTGAGATCACTGAAGATGGAACCTGCAATGAGCTCTAAGGAAAGATGAGAACTCCAGAAAATTAGGCCATTGGATTCTCCCATCCTTTCTCTGAACCTTTTGAAATTTATTCCTCTAGGGCAGTGGTTCTCCACCTTCCTAATGCCTTGACCCTTTAATACTCATATGTGGCACCTTTTTTTGCTTTTCTCATGTTACAGCCATATCTGTATTTATATCTTAATATTTGTTTCACTTTTCAGTGTATCATGGCAAATGTACAGATGTTTTTGTTAACATTAATGTGATAGGATTTGCTAAAAAAAACAAAAGACAAAAAAACCCTTTTGAGTTTGCCCTAGAATAAATAAAGCCTACATTAAAAAAAAAACCCAACTCATATGTGGGCATATCTGCATGTGGGCAGGCTGCCTGGAGATGCATAGAGGAGCAGTGTCTCAGTTCCTAAGACCACTGGAAATATGTGTTTTCTAATGGTCTTAGGTGACCCCTGTGAAAGGGTCGTTCAACCCCAAAAGGGGTTGTGACGCACAGGTTGAGAACTGCTGCTCTAGGGGTATATTATAAGAGACTCTCCACAGATATTACTTTCTTTATCACAAACTCTATTTTGGAGAGATTACTCACCTCCAAGAATCTTGCAATTTCTACTCAGCAGTCAATCTCCCACGGTTATTCAAAATCAAATTCAGAATGGCAATTCCCTCATCATTTTTGTTCCACTTTAAAAGAATGAAAATATGAAGGCAAATCAAGAATTTCTCCATTACGAGTACAGCATGCTTCATTGTCAAGCATGTGGTCGTTTTGCTGACTTTTTTTTATCTAATCTCTGCTTCTGTTCATATGATCTATAATATTCACATCTGACAATATCACTTCTGTTTCTGACCTTTTCTTCTGTCATGTGCCAATTATGACCACATCTATGCATATGGAAGATTAGTCTGAGAGGCCTATGAAGGATTCTAAAAATTCCAAGAGTAACACAGAGAATTGTTACAGGGTTTTTCCTTTGCGAATAATATGCCTAAGTTATTTGGATGCATGTCTCTCCACCCAACCCTCATCAGATTACAGACACCCTGAGGGTAAGGTCCATGTTGTATACCTTTGTATCACAAGCACTTGGCATAGTTTGGTTTAGGAGTGCTAGAAAGTATCATCATAATGTGGAATTGCAGTTTTAGGAAGCAAGTTAGTCCCTGATAAAGCTCTGATCCTAACTGCAGCCTAGAAAGACTGAAAAACTACCAGGAATACTGTAAACATGACTGACATTACAAATTGTCAGTCATTCACTTCACCCTGTAATCATCACCCTAGATAAACCAGAATTATGACTCCAAGGAAAAAAGCAAAAACATACTAAACACTACACTGTGCATGGAAGGAAGGCAAGTCTCAATCTTACTCTATAGGTGCTGTATTTACCATATCATGAACCAATTTATGCAAGAGAAGTACATTTTACTCTTAATAATTAAAAAAAAGAATTTTTGCCACTAGGGGGCAATCCAGGGCTCAGTAAACTACATTATTTAAATACAAACTAAAAAAAAAAAAAAAGTAAAATAGCTTTACACCAAAAACCTTGGATTTGGAAGTTTCTCCCTGTCCTTGTACAAATTCCTTTTGGGACAGTTCTAACTATTAGGAACTGATCATAGTGAGAAGAAGGAACTATTAAACAATTATTTAGTCTATTTTTTTCCTATGTGGGAGAATGATCTTCAAGAAGGAGCTCAACAATTTCTGGTACAAGATAGTCTTTCAAACATTTGAAAAAATCTCTTCTACTCTTTCGTCTTCTTCCCTCATCTAAACATACCCACTTCTTTCAATCAACTCTTATAACAACCTACTTTCAAGTATCCTTCAACAACCTTTCTTCTTCCTCTATTATCCAGTTTATCAAAAATCCTTTCTAGAAAGTATTTTTGGAATGGAACACAATATGGTGGGTGTGTTCTACAAAGGGCAAGATCTAGTGGGATGATCATCTCCCTAGTTCTAGCCATTAGGCTTCCATTAGAGCAGCCTAAGATCAAATTAGCTTTTTTGCTGCCACTTTACACTATTGATTCATCTTGACCTCCCAGACCACTAAAATCCTCCTTTTCATAGGAATGGCTGTCAAGCTATACTTTTCTCCTACAATATTCTTGAGGTGATTCTAAAAATTCAAATATAGGCCTTTAGGTTTACCATTATAAATGTAATTAATTATATTTGGCCCATTTTCTAACTTAATATCATTATGAATCCAAATTCTGTTTTTCAACAAGTTAATTGTCCCTCCCATACTCTCATATCAATTGCAAAATTGGTAAACACGCCACCTATGCCTTTATCCCAGGCATTGATAAAGATGTTGAATAGACAAGGCAGTTTGATGAGCCATACCTTTGGCATGCAGCTAGAGAAAGGCAAGAGAAAGATAGTCCTGCAGCGTGACCTCAACTATCCATCATTATATCTTGGAACTGTTCATTCAACTACTTCCAAAATCGACTAGCTCTATTGCCTTCTTGTACAGAGGCACCAAACTCTCAATAGGAAAGTCCAAACCAGGTTAAAGTGTAATTAAAAGATATTTAACAAAATAAATAAAACCAGAACAGAAACAAGATAACATCAGTTTGTGGTTTTTTAAATAAATATGCAGCACACAAGTTTCTATTTGAGTTTGGTACCATTGACCTAATCCACATTTCTAGGTTTAGCCACAAATGTGCTGTAACATATTCTATTAAGTGAGTTCCTAAAATTCAAGCATACCAGCCTATAGCAGAGAGAGGTCCATGAAGGTGCTTTTTAAAAATAGGTTTATATCTATGATATTTTAGCATATTGTATGCATTTTAAAGTACTGTACTGAGAAAGAGTCAATAGTCTTCCCCTGACTGCAAAAGAAAGGGTTCCACAAAACACAAAAAAGTAAAGAATTCAGAACATTTATCTAATATAGGTATAACAAAAGTTGTTAAATGCCTACTAAGCTCAGGGCCCTGTGCTAGGCCTCAGTGGAAAATTCAAAACCTTATCATCTATTAATTTCCAAACCCTGCCTAAAAAGAAAAAGAAACAATTTTTGTTATGCTCTTCATAAACATGGTTCTTAATAATCGTATGTTCTTTTCCTAACTGCTAAAAATATTCTTTAATATTAATTTTACCAGGAATCAAACGTAAGTTCACTAGCACATATTTAGACTCAAACTTCTGTTTTAAAAAATACACATATTTGATTACTTCCAGTCCTGTTCTATCTCTCTCCTGTTCTCCAAGATATTTTGAAGATATTTGAATCATTGAAAGAGGCTATGCAATTATATCCTTGACTTTTTTCAGAACTGTGGGATATAGTTCATCTGAGTTGGGTGATTTGAAAGCATAGAGTGTAGCTGTGTAAACAATTGTTTCCCACTTCTCTTGGGGTTCAATTCCCTGTCACCTATGTTTATTTTTATTCTATACTTTTTGGTCTGATCATCATTCTTTTTGGTAGAAAAAAATCTGCCAAAATAAGTGCTTAATAGTTCCTCCTTCTCAGTGTCATCCATCAATATTGATCCTCTCTCCTTTTGGGTCGTTCCCTGAACACTCATTTTTTTAAAGCCCTGATGTTGACTTTAGCATTCATTTATCACAAGCCTCAATTCTTTTTTATAATATTCTTATAGGAGACATCACATACTAATATTCATTGCTGTAGACTCACTCTTCTTTGCTAATTACATTTTAATATATTACTTAATGAGTTCACTATATGTTTATACCAATCTCTTTAGAAAGCTCTTCAAAGTGATGGCTAGGTGAAGCAGTGAATAGAGCACCGGCCCTGGAGTGAGGAGGACCTGAGTTCAAATTTGGCCTCAGACACAAAAAACTAGCCATGAGACCTTCGGCAAGTCACTTAACTCCAATTACTCTACCTTCCCACCTCCAAAAAAAAAAAAGAAAAAGAAAGAAAGCTCTTCAAAGAATAATTGAAAGATATGAATAAGTTGTTTTCAGAGGAAGAAATCCAAGCTATCAATAGCCATATTAAAAAATTCTCTAACTCGCTAAAAGAGAAATATAAATTTAAACAATTCCAAGGTACAACATCATATCTGTTAGATTGGCTAAGGTGACCAAAACAGAGGAAAATGACAAATGCTGGAATGTGGGGAAATCACTACATTAATGCACTATTGATGGAGTTGTGAACTGTCCAACCATTCTGCAAAGTTACTTGGAAAACACATTGTATCTGTGATGACTGACTCTGATAGACTGGGCTCCCTCAGCATAGCAAGGTTATAAGACAGCTCCAAAGGACTCATGACAGAGAAGGCCATCCACATCCAGAGAAAGAATTACAGAGTGAATGCAAATAGAAGCAAATGGCTTAACACTGTTTCATTTTGTTGTGTTTCTTCTTCCTTGTTATTCATTTCATTGGTTATTATTCTTCTTTACAACTTGACTAATGTATACGTAGAACTTATATTGGATTGCATGCTGCCATGAGGGGGGCAGGGGGGAAAAGGATAGGGGAGAAAATTTGGAACTCAAAAACTTGTACAACTGAATGTTGTAAAGTAATAGCAGATAATTTTTTTAATTTAAAAACTATTCAGAACTTTGCCCCTAAAGCTATTAAACTATTCCATTTGCCCCAGAGATACCACTTCTAGGCCTACACCCCAAATAGATTAAAAGGGCCTATTTTTGGTTGTTTAGTGGTTTTCAGTCATATCTGACTCTGTGACCCCTTTTTGGAGGTTTTCTTGGAAAAGACTCTGGAGCGGTTTGTCATTTCATTCTGCAGTTCACTTTACAGATGAAAAAGCTGAGGGAAACACAATTAAGTGACTTGCCCAGGGTTACACAGCTGGAAGTGTCTAAGGTTAGATTTTAACTCAGATATTCCTGACTCCAGGCCTGGAGGTTACCTAACTGCCTGTAAAGAGGATTGGGGGGGCTACGGGGGTGGGGCATGGCACATCTGCAAAAATATTTATTGCAGCTCTTTTTTGTGGTAGTAAAGAATTAGAAATTAAGCGTATGTCCACCAATTTGGGAATGGCTGAACAAGTTATTCAAGAATATGATGGAATACAACTGTGCCGTAAAAAATGATGAGGAGACTGGTTTTAGAAAAACCTGGGAAGATTTGCATGAACTGATGGAACGTGAAGTTAACACAATCAGAACAGTCTCTGCACTAACAGGGATAGAAAGACTTGGTAACTCTGATTCAATGAACAACCACGATTCCAAAGAACTCATGATAAAACATGCTTTCTACCTCCAAAAAGAGAACCGATGACTCAGAGTGCAGATTGGAACATATTTTCTTCTTTCTTGCTTTTTTATCTTTGAAAATGACTAATGTGGACATTTGTTTTTCATGTCTATACATATCTGTAATGGTTCTTGTTTTTCTTTCCTTCTCAAATGGTGAGAAAGGGGAAAGGAAGGAGGATAATTTGTCACTGAAAATGAAATCTATAAAAATCTTCAAACAGCTTATGCTCTTGGGGCAGTTTTTGTAACAAGTCACTCTGGCTGCCTCTGATCAAGAGTTTACTAGCCACCTTTAATCTAGAAATCGAACAATTTTTGTTGAAGTCCAGATTCAATAAGCATTTTTAAGTGACATCTACGTCTTATACACAACATTCGGAGTGCTAGGGATATAAAGGTGAAAACAAAATTATCCCAATGCTCAAAGAGTTTATATTATATGGTGGAAAGGGGAGGTGGGATACAACATTTATGAAGATAAATGCAAGAAAATTTGAAGAAGGAGAGAACATTTCCAAGTCTGGGTGTCAGAGAAGGCTTCGTGGAGGAGGTGGTATCTGAGATAATTCTGGAAAGAAGTAATAATTCTGGAATTCATAGAATAAGGAATACAGCCTAGGCAGGGGGTGATGGAAGATGGCAGCATGTCCAGTATGGGAAATAGGTATTCAATTCAATTTGACTCTCACATAAAGCATGTAAACTAGAGAAATGTGAAGTAACACCAGAAAGGTAGTTTGGGGTCACGTAGGTGAGAATTGTAAATGCTGCTCTAAGAGATAATATACTTTTTCCCCTAGTCTAGGAAGCTACTGGAGATTTTCCAGAAGGGGAGTTAGTCCCATGTTTAGATCTGTGCCTTAGGAAGATTGTTCTGACATTGAGTGAAGGCTAGAAAGGAAGAATTTAAGAGAAACGCTAGAGACCGGGAGACCAGTTCAGAGGCTCTTTTAATAACCCACAGGAAAGAGGAAAACAGTGGTTGGGTAAATGTTAGGAACATGATCCTATAAAATAATGTTATGGAGGTAGAAATGACAGACCTTGGCACTTGAATGAACTTGTAGGCTAACTGGGGACAAAGAGAGGAGTCTAAGAAATTTGATTCATGTGAATAATGTATCCTGTGAAATGGTCACATTATTCTAATTGCAATTGCATATTTCTACTGAGCTAGAACCAGTTATCATATTTTATATAATTATGATTTGGAATATGTGGTTATCCTTTCCACACTGCAACTTTCCCCATCGAAGTTTCAATATATTGTGGGTTGACATAAGAAATTTAATGGACATTTAAGGGGAGTTTTGTAGAAGGCACAGATAACACACAAAGGCCAACAGATGACCCATAAAAAGTTTAGAAACTCAGAAATGCATTATACATATATATATGTATGTATGTATGTATGTATACACACATATATAGCATTGTATAATATCAACATATTTTATCTTTTAATATCATAATAATTTAGACTTTTTCTCTGACATGAAGGGAGGGTCAAAAAATCTTATGCATATTTCTCAGATTGGGTGGGCACCACACCCTTCACCCCCACTGTATCTGACTACTTCATAGCATTTATTATTTGCACTAATCAAACCTATCTGTCATATACTGAACCTGAAGAACCAGAGTAGTGGTTCTACCAACAGAAATGGAGAATTTGAGAGGAGAGGAAGGTTTAAGAGGATACACTTTGAGTTTTAGTTTCAGACACACTACGTGCCAATTAGGCATCCAGATGATGTCCAGCAGGCAGCTACAGACACAAGAATTAAGCTGAAGAGCCATATTAGTGCTGGATAAATATGTATTTGTGAATCACATATATAGATCTCTGGTCATGTCACACAAAAACAAGACATGCACACACATACATATGTATATATGTATATATGTAAGTATATGTATATTCCACATCACAACGCAGTCTCCTCACCAGTGCTTCCCAGGACATGGCATTTACTGAGTGCTGAATTTAAATTCTTGATTTTTAAAAACCATTATTCATGTGGGCTGGGGAGATCAATGTGTAGTAATTACTACATTGTAAGCATGATGACCAAAACAGAATTATCCCCGCCTGGGATATATGGGCAGCTCTGGAATGCAATGGATAAACTGCTGGGCCCCAAATCAGGAAGACATGAGTTCAAATCTAACCTCAGATACCTCCTAGCTGTGGATCCTATGCAAAGTGACTAAGCTCACAGGTTGTTGAAAGCACCAAATGAGATCAATAAAGTGCTTAGTACAGTGCCTAGCACATGATAGGTGCTGTAAAAAAGCTCACTTCACTCCCCTTTCCTTCCCCAGGCCCACCCCAGGCATTCCACAGCACAAAGTGCAAAACAGAAAGAAAAGAGCCAGTCTTCTGATTTGTCTGTCTGCATCATTTATTGGAGACAGCAATGCTTTCTTTGATGGTTTATACATGAAGCAAGAGGAGCTGGTCTTTCATTTCACATAATCCAGGATGGACATGGCACGTCTGAAGCAGCACATTAAATCTCTGAAAGGGGCTGTACAGTTTAGATAAATAGAACTCTGAAGACTCTTACAACTGTTACAAACAGAATGCTGATAAAGCTAAGCACAGCACTGCACACACACATTGAGGCCAGAGGAGGAGGGGAGGAAGAGAGCTGACTGGAGCCACGAACCTTGAATTGCTCAGCACACACAAAAAATCTTTAGGTAGTCCTCATTGAGGGCAGAATATGCACAACTGGTGTTCAAAGAATACAAGGGGACAGTGGAAAGAAAGAAAAACAGAGTAGACTGATTTCTTGTTTATGAATAGGAGATAAATGATTCCTGGTGCTTTTCTTATTTGTCTCTGTGCCAAAGTATCATAGGGAACACACAAGAATAAAATTACATCTCTCCTCCCTGCCCTCCTTCCTCTTCCCTTCTGCTCCAAGCTCTGTGCCCAGATATCTTGTAGAAACATGATGGTCTCATGCATTATTTCTGCAGAGCAAGCACACTGGATTTGGCAGCCTGAGTCTCTTTTGATTCCTTGCAGAACGTTTCTGCAAGGACATCTTTTCTGATCTGTGGGCATCTTTTTCCCCAGAAATCAAATGGGGCTTTTCTTTTACAGAAAGGGAGAGGAAAACTAGTGGTGTGACAGTAGAAGGTATCAATGGTTACAAAAAACAGCCGGTTTTCATAGAAGGCTTTGAATCTCCATTGTACCTTTCTCACTGACCACATCTCAAGACTATTCATTCTGATCAGAAGACAACGTGCTGGTGAGGCAATATCAGACAGCTGAGTGAGCTGGGGATCCTGGGGAGGGGGACACAGAGTGGCAAGAACATTTCTCTCTTGGTATGGAGAGCAGAGGCTTAAAATGACCTCGAGGTGATAGATGTTATCTTCATTAGGATGGACTGACTGCATTAAGCCACCTGGTCACGCCTCAGGGAGACATATCTCCCTAAAGTGTGTAAACAGCTGCTGGCTGTGACCACGGACTGGCCTTGTTTGGCAAGCAGGAAGCACATGCCATTCACTGTGCAGGAAGATATCGTCCATCACCAAGGCCAGAGCAGGGCAGCCAATGGGAACCAAAGAGGCTCAGTGGGACTGGGTGACACTGACCACTGCGGCTTGTACTCGGGAGGTGCTTAAAGCAGCATTTCCAAAGCAGTGGCATTAAACTGAACTACCTGGGCCAAGAGTTGGTGAGCCAGACAGCAAGACATTCTAATGAGGCAGAGCAACCAGAATCTCCACGTAATTGATAGGGAAGAAGCCTGACTGACCATGGAGCATCCCCTCATACCAGTTCTCATCAATCTGGTTGGTGAGGGTAATGACATCACCCTCCTTAAAACCTAGCTCGCCTTCATTTTCAGGTTCAAAGTCATACAGAGCTCGGCAGCAGGGTTGATCCATTGGGACACCTAAGAGACAGGAAATGGAGAAATACAAAGGAAAGAAACAAAACATTTAGTGTTGTGGCACCTGAGTGTCTACTCTTCTGCAATTAGAAATTTCTGTACTTCCCACATTAACTCCTACCTCACAAAGGGAAATGATACAGACCATATCCACAACAGAGCTATCATTCTTCATGCCTTCCCCCAAGTTGGTAGTTTTAGTCAATCCTAGGACTCAGTCTGGAAAGCTGTTGGTCAAGTTCTGTTTACATTATTCTTGAGGAGGCTGTGGTCTGATGAAAAGAACACTGAATCTGGTGCTGGAAGCCCCAGATTCCGATTCTGGGGCTTGCTAGCTATGTGACTTGGAGCTGATCCCTTCATCTCTCTATGACACAATTTCTTCTTAAACAAAATAGAGGGAGGTAATACTCAAACAACCTTCCTCAATAGAATATTAGGGAGAGGGAAAGAAAATACCTACTAAGGGCCCTGAACTGCGCATTTGAGGGTAAATGATCAATGAGACATGATGTATAAAACACATATACCTTAAGATGCCATGTAAATGACAGCTCTGGTTGTTATTGACAGTGGTCACTACTAATTTTAATGTAGCAATTATCAATATTTGGCTTCTTGCACTTTTTTTTTTAAAGCAAGGGACTTGAGGGTTCAGGTGATATGTGATGAAAGAAGATTTCACAGCATGATCCATCTGGGGGACTTATTTTTACATAAGGACCTTCAAAGCATTTTGCACAGTTGAGATAATGTGGCATCATGGAGAGGATTTAATGGTCCATACAAATTTTTGCAATCAAGAGTACATTTCTCCCTCTCCCACCTCACTCCCTTTTTTGGGGAATAAATAAGTTCATGCTCCCACAGCCAGTTCCCCTAAGGCTAAAACTGCATGGATGTTGTGAAAGTCACCAAATTAATAATAACCCATCAAATGAAACTCTAAGTGCTTCATTTCTGGAAAGAAAGGGGTAGAGATACAAACTCAGCCTCTACTCTGACTGGTCCTGGGGGCTACCCAAATGATTTTCTGTCCCTCTTGAGTCAATCAGAATACACACAGTACATAGGATTCCCAATTGCTTCTTAATACCTCCTAATTCTTTCATCTTAGGCTCCTAGGAACATCTTTAGTCTATTTTTCTTTTTTTAGAAGAACAACAAACACAGGCGATTCAGGGAGAAGGTGGAAAGGTTCCCACACATCCTTTAAAAACCAAATGCAAAACCACTGAAAATGAAGACTGCCAAATGTGTCACCCATAGATTTTTTTTTTACCATCTGTGGGGAAAAGAGGAAAATGTAAAGAAAGCATTTATGAGAATATATCCATTTCCCCAACAGAAGGGAAAGTTTATTTTTTATTGTACCAACCTCAGTCCCACAGCACAATGAACTGCTGAAAACTCGGCAGGTGTCATGACTCAGACTGTATTAGTATGCAAGACAACCATGCTAGTGTTGTTCAACGAATCTAACTCAACAAGTTCTTGGGGGTGGGCTGTACTCTGTGGTAGGCAGTGGGGTGTAGGAGCATATGACAAAGAAAGGGGGAAATGGAATCAGACTGAAACTCAATCTCCCAGTGCTGATACAATATGTCAAGGGAAGTGATTTACTACCCAGGGAAAAAGGGATGCTCAAAATCCAAGCGTGCTGGGAGAGTATATTACAAGATTAGTATGTGTGTAGGTACTGATGAAAAAGAACAAGAAGGAAAACGTGAAGAATTAGCGACTTATGAAGACAAGAGCTAGAAAGAAGGAGAAAGAAGAAAAGGGAGAGAAGGGAGGAAAGGGGGAGGAGGAAGAGAAAGGGAGAGAGACAAAGGGAATAACAGAGAGAGGGAAAGAGTGAATAAAGAATAAATGGAGGGAGGGAGGGAGGGAGGGAGGGAAGGTACAGGGACAGAGAGCAAGGGATTCTTTTTCAAATAATTACAATCAGGCAAAGAGCAAATTAGGAAGAGGAAAAATAAATTACTGTGACTTGAATGAAATCCAAGAGGATTAATCTCAGGATTACTTCAAAGGATTTTAATGGAAATTTTTCCACATGCATTTTAACAAAATATGTACCCTGTTGCACCTGACCTGTTGGTTTAGGAGTGCTAGTATGGGATAGGCCTCCATTATGCTGAGTATTGTCTCCAGATGAAAACTCCAGACTCATGCGAGGTTTAGGCTGATACTCTCTTCTAGGCTGAGATGAAGCTTCTCTTATCCTGTATAAGGGACCAACAAATTAGTCAATCAATAAACTCTTTAAAATTTGGATAAAAATGAGAAAGAAAGTAAAAGAAAACCAATATCAACATTAATGAGTCAGAATAAAAAATCTGCATAACTATTCTTATAACTTAGGCATGTCTATTATATTTATTCTTAAAGTATGAACCAAAAGGGAGGGGTCAAAGGAGAGGGAACACTCCTTAGTGAATGTTCTGGGTTTCTCTAACAGAAATGCTTGACAAAGGTGACTCGTGGTAATTGTTAAGGGACTGAACAAGCATTATAGTCTATTTCAGTGAAGAAGTTAAGTTTACCATCAGGACAGGTGGACAATTTATTCTTCACAATTTGATCAGAAGGGTGCAATACCTTTCCTCAAGCCTGACAGTAACTTGCTGCAGAATCTGGGAAGCCTGCTTGTGGTACTCCAGCTGGGCTTGTACCAGAGCAGAGAGCTGGCTCACCTGTTCAATCTGCACATCAACAGAAAAAAAGTGAATCTTAGAGCAATGCTATCAAGTCACTTTTTGTAGGTCACACCTTCAAACATCCAGCAAATATTCAATACTATGGCATGGGAACCAAGCCAGGGGCTGGTGATACAAAAAAACCAAAAACAGTCCATGACTTCAAGGGACTTTCATTGTGTCAAGGGACTTTTTGTGGGGAAATGAGAGAGAGAGAGAGAGAGAGAGAGAGAGAGAGAGAGAGAGAGAGAGAGAGAGAGAAACACAAAATATATACTAAGTAAATACAAAATGATTTGTGTGGTTGCTAGTCACTGGAGTGTCAAGAGAAGCCTTGTGGAAGAGGTGGTGTTTGAATCTATGAATTAATTAACTCACACTATTTAAGTTGCAGATGTCATATGGTCACAGGTTAGTCAACTTTATTAGTGTCTGGGTTGTCTTGGACAGCAATGAACGCAGTTTCTATAACTAATAATTAAAATTTAAAATACGGTCCACCACTGTTGGTTTTGCTTATTTGAAATGCAGAGGCATGAATCAGACAAAGAAAACTATTTTGATCTGTGAACATTTACAATATCTCAGTGGCAATAACAATAATGTGGTTTCTCGAAATATGACTGATCAGATATATTCCTAAGTAACCATTCTAAATATTGAGGGTTTCTGTTAGAAAATTACATAAAATAACTCTGTTATTTAGATACAAAAATCTCAGAATTAACCAGGAAATTTTAGAATGGCATTTAGCACAACAGATTCTTGGTGCTAAGGTAGGTCCCAGAATTTAAAGGAAAAATTCTAAATGGCAGGGACTCATTTCTTTCCTTTCTACAAGAATAAACATTTGTATACACCCCCACCGCAAAATGATATGGTGTTAAGAATAATTCTGATACCACTGATCGCTCAGGGATATTATGAAAACTTAGTAAATGATGAATAATTGTACTGATTACTAAACTAATGTGTATATACTTTCTCTAATGGTACATCTTGAAACCTGTGTATACCTTTCCAAATTCTACAAATCTTGTCCATGCTCTCTGAGAAATTATGTATAGAGATTTAGCTGAAGGGTTGGAAGCTCTCCTCTGTCTTCTATCTGTCCATTAGTTTTCCCTTGCTGTTATTAAACAACTGACTCTTTCTCATTGTACATTTTCTGGATGTTATCTATCATACTGTTTCTTATGCAATATGATTACTAATATGCTAAAGTGTGTGATGGTGTGATGGAAAGAGTATTTTTAATTGTAGAGGAGAGAATTGGGCTCAGGTCTCAGCTGTGATATTTGCTACCTATGTGACCTTGACAAAGTCACTTACCTTTTTGAGTCTCACATCTTCATTTAAGAATGATAATACTTTGTTGCAGGAAAATCATTTTGTACATTTTAACATGTTAGATAAATGTGAGTAGCAGCCAGTTAAATGTACTCCAATGAAAATAGGATAAAGAACACGTTTTGCTGCTTTCCTTTGCAGTTGTTAACTTTTTAAAATAAGCCCCTTTCTAGCTTATTCTCATCAGCCATATTCTTCAATGACACCAACCAGCTACCTAAGCCCCTGTTCAAGACAGAGTAATTTGGATGTCAAGAGCATTAATTAATGTGTTAATGTGTTTAAATAAGCATATAATCACATGATTCAAATGTCAATCCCAAATACAACAGCAATCTGCTCACATCCATTTCCAGGAGGTTGAACATGCTTGACTCAGCGATCTCTTTAGACTCATCAAATTTCTCTAGAGCTTGGCGAAGCTCCTCATCTGGAATCTTGCCTTGCCTTTTCTTCTTGTAATCAAAGTCTAGGCGTCGACCCTCCAACTTCTTTAGATGATGCTGAAAAATTGAAGTACAGAAAAGATTAAGGGAAACCTTTTGAAAGGAAAGCCACTGAGATGGAGTAGAAGGATAAAGGGAAGTATAGGTGGAGGACCTGGATAGTAATCTTAATTCCATCATGTTATTTAAGAAACTTGGGGCAAAGCACTTAATATCTCCAAACTTTCATCTAGTCCTTTATAAAATGGGGATGATAATATCTTCTCTGTCTACTTCATTGGGTTATTGAAAGTCTAAAGGGAGATCACAGTTGGAAAACCCTTCAAAAGCTGTAATTAGCTATATAAAAGAGAGGCTAGGGATAAAGAAGACTTGACTGGGGGATTCACTAGTATATGGAATTCTCAGATAAGAGAACTCCCTCTACCAGTTTAGGTCAGTCAGCATATTTTCCATAACCAATCTTAAAGAATTGCATAGAAAACTGATCCATTAAAAATTACTTGCCTGGGGTTGCATATCTAATAAGCTTAAGAAGTCCATCTTAACTCATGAGGTCCTGTTGGCTCCAAGGCTGGCTATCTAGTCACTATTACTGCTTACTTCAATGAAGTGTTTTGAGGAAAACACTTTAAAAATGTCAAATTTTCCAATACTGTAAGTACCTGGGATTTCACGGACACAGTTATTACCTTTTCCTTTACCCTTCCAGACTACAACTTCTCCAATGCTTAATTAATTAATGAGTTTCTGTAGCTAAAGAACAAGATAAAACAAGTGATACAAAAACCAAGCTATCACTTGGTATCCAACCCTTAGGTGATGAGGCTCTGTGTACTGAGCTAGATGGGAACTTAAACAACAGATGTATTGTTCCTGTACTTTATTGATTCTATACTCAAAATAATACTAACACTGTAGATATGAGAAAGTCTCACATCAATCTTTGAGCACTGTCTTGAGAACATATAGCCAGCTATATTCCACAATGAGGCACTGGAAGGAAATTTTAGCAGAATATAAACCTGAACAAACTATGTAAATATGAACTCTTCTTATTATTTTTAAATTTTATTTATTTGGTTTTGGTTTTCAACATTCACTTTTATAAGATTTTGAGTTCTAAATTTTCCCTTCCTCCCTCTACTTCACCCTTCCCCAGAGAGCAAGCAACCTGATATAGGCCATACATATACAAACATATTAAACTTATTTCCATGTTAGTCATGTTGTAAAGAAGATTTAGAACCAGAGCAAAAACCACAAGAAAGAAGAAACAACAGCAAAAAGAGAAAATAGTATGCTTCAATATGTATTCACAGACCACATAGCTCTTTCTCTGGATGTGGATAACATTTTCCATCCCAAGTCTTTTGGAATTGTCTTAGATCCTTGCAATGCTAAGCAATGTTCTCCTGGTTTTACTTGCTTTACAGTAATGATAATGGGAATTTGAAGATCTTCCCTGGCCCTTACTAAGTCTAAGGGAATTTGAAGACCCTCCATGCTTTGAAAATAAACTCTGCCTCCTAACAGATTGAATGTAATAACACAGAGCTTGTGGCAGGAGGAATTTGCTGAAGGGTGGAGCAGAGCCCACAGGAAGCTGGGAGTTAGAGCAAGCTAGATGGTTGTGAGGAGAGGATGCTTCCAAGGAAGACAGAGAGGCTTGTGAGCAAATATTGGTCTCATGTTGCTTTGTGAGAAGGCTAAAGGATAGTGTGGTTCTCTGCCATGTTGTGGTACATCAGCTTCTATGTTGCTATGATGGATTCAGTTTCCAGGTTTGGGGATTTGGTTTTCTGGTATTTGAATAAATGTTTTGCTTCTTCCTTCTATGTGGAAAGTGTGTTATATTTTATGACTGAGCACTATGCAGGTATATTTATAGTGACTGTGGGCACTGTGAATATTGCACTGGTGCTATATTTACTGAGCATTAGTTTAGGTAAGTCTTTCCAGGTTTTTCTGAAGTCCGCCTGATCCTTATTTCTTATGGAAAAATAGTATTCCATTACACTTATATACCAAAACTTGTCCAGTCATTCCCCAATTGATGTGCATCCCCTCAATTTCCAATTCTTGGCCACCACAAAAAGAGCTGCTATAAATGTTTCTGTACATGTGGGTCCTTTCCCATTTTTTATGATGTCTTTGGGATATACATCTGGAGGTGAATTTGTTGGGTCAAAGGGTATATGCATAGATTTATATCCCTTTGGGAATAGTTCCAAATTGCTCTCCAGAATGGTTGCATCAGTTCACAACTTCACCAACAATGCATTAGTGTTCCAATTTTCCCACATCTTCTCCAACATTTATCATCTACCTTTTTTGTCATGTTAACAACACCAGCTGTGTGACCCTGAGCAAGTCACTTCTTCTCTGCCTGCCTCAGTTTCCTTATAAGTAATAATGATAATATCTGTCTCAAGTGGTTGTTGTGTAGATCAAATGAGAAGCTTGTAAAGGGCTTAACAGTGCCTGGAACATAGCAGATAAGAAGTAAATGCTTATTCCCTGTCTTCCATTAACTTTCAAAAGAAGGTAGAAGCTTAAGTATTAAGGTCACTGGAGCAATAGTTTTCAATGGTTAACTAAAAGAAAATCCGATCAAGGGATTTAAGAATGAGAGAATACAAGTGAGAAACCCCACCCTCCTCCAACTCAGTCTCACTTTTCCAAAGACTCTCCAGTTATAATTCAAGTGAAGAGTGTCAATTTCCTGGTGGATTGAAAAGTAAAAACAAAAAATTGGAATGAACTAAAAGATTTTCAATCCCTCCCGGCCCTAAGACTGTCTCCCACTAACTAGACCTGTGATATCATCAGTATAAGTTGCCAGTTAAGACCTCTCACTACTTGTCTAAATGGGCACCTTTCCTCTAACTAATCATCTTAGAAAATTGCCTAGTTTCCTAAGAGGTGAATTGATGTACCCAGCCAGAACATGTCACAGGTAGGATTCAAACCTAGTCCTTCTTAGCTCCAAGGTTCACTCTCTACCCATTGTGTCATGATGTCTCTTCCTTTATAGACTTTATCTGCCCAAGAAATCCATTACTTAGTAGTTAATACTTTAATAATGAGCCCATCTGTCCTCACCTAGGCTGAACCAGTATGAAAATCACAACCTGTCATAAGGCCAATATTTTGAGTCTTATCATCTTGACAGGATCTTCTGCTCCACTGACTTAGCTTCTGAGAACTCAAGGTCACCCATATACTACTTGGTACTAGAGCAGGAATTTTTCTTAACTACTTATTGCCACAAATTTATTTTCTTAATCTTGCTTTGCCTAGAGTAAAGCTAGTTTCCTATTATTTTCTGGTCACAGACACACAAATTATGAGCCAAGAAGAAATTAGCCTAGGATGAAAAGTATACATAGATCATTCACAGGGGAAAAAATCCTTATTCTGGAAGTCAAGAGTTGATTTGATTTGTAATTTCCCCAGTAAATTATCTTCGCCAGAAGGTTGGTCACCAAATAACAAATGGTTTTGATCTTAGCAACTTGTGAAGATACATCTACTAAGCTATGAAACAGCTGTGATATACATTAGTAGAGAGTATACATAAAAAGAGGAAATCATAGGTTTTTAGAAGGGTTCAATTAATTAAGTATGTGTTCTAAAATTATTTGGGAAAAATCTACTGCTAACAATAAGATATTAAACTACAATGAAAGAGTTGCTTTTTTGTTTATTTTGAAACTTAGGTATATCACCGAATGTAAACCAGAAGGATGAATGGATGAAATTTGAATTGGAGGGCCTAGGTTCAAATTCTAACTTTTCTTCTTATAACCTATGTAACCTTGGACAAGTAACTTTTCCTTTTCTGCAAACTTAGACAACTCACAGAGCTGGTATGAGTCAGAAGCAGGACATGTACCGTGGTGCTCCTGGCTCCAAGCTTGGTCCTTTGCCCGCTATGCCATAATGCTTCTCACTTCTTCTTTGAGTGTCTTCAATTTCATTCTACTGCTTCTGATTTGGTAAAAAGTGTTGCTATTCATTTTCTCTTTGTTCTCATCCATGTAAACAGGATGGGAGTGGAAAAGCAATAGGACATGGGGGAGGAGATGAAAATGGAAAGAGGGTATGATACCTACCCCAAACAAAATGTTCTCAGAAAGAATATTTGCATTCCCAGAGAAATTGGAATTCTTTAAGTCTCAGATTCTCCCTGTGAGTTAGCTATAGGATTCTAAGCAAAATACAGTTCCTGCTGTGGTACAGAAAGATGACAGCATCTCTGAATTTTAGATTTAGAATGGACTTTGAAGATCTTCTAATCCAAACCCCTCATTTTATAGATAAGAAGGAGATTGAGATCCACTGATTGGTTGGTTGTTGTCCTTTATTCTTGATGAGGACCAAAATGACATCACTATGCTAAGTCGAGTTTCAATGTGCCTGACTGTATGATCAGACCAATATGAGCTTGGAATGTTCTACCATAAGTTGGGTACAAATAGTCCATGTGAACATTTGGGGTGGATTCTCCAAATTTGCACATCCTGCACTACATTTCAGCTGTTTCAATTCTGCTTTGCTCATAGAGCATAGCACCTTCTCCAATATGGGCACACCATGCTGAGCAGTCCTGTGCCAGCATCTCCCATATCACACAATCAATTCTAAAGTTCTTGAAAGAGACCTTGAAAATGTACTTGTGTCACTTTTTCTGGTCACTATGTGAGCACTTGCCCTGTGTGAGTTCTCCATAAAGCAGTCTTTTTGGAAAGTGTACATACTGCATTCAAACAAGATGGCCAGTCCACGAGAGTTGCATTCTCTGAAGCAGAGTTTGAATGCTTGGCTGTTTAGTTTGAGTAAGGACCTCAGTGTCTGGTACCTTATCCTTCAGTATCTATCTTCCTGAGGCAAATCAAATGGAAGCGATTCAGTTTCCTGGCATGGCACTGGTAGACTGTCCAGGTTCCACAGGCATACAACAATGAGGTCAGCACATCTCTGTAGACCTTCAGTTTGGTAGTCAGTCTAATACCTCCTCTCTCCCATACTTTCCTGTGGAGCCTCCCAAACACTGAGCTAGCTCTGGCAATGTGGGCATCAACCTCATTAACAATGTGTACAGCCCTGGAAAGTACACTACCAAGGTGAGTGAACTTATCCACAGCATTCCAAAAAAAAAAAAAAAGCTACCATGCTTCATTGTTGAAATGCATTAAAATGAAATGACTCACCTGAGGAAATGCAATTCATAAAGGAGAGAGATAAGACAGGCAGCATGATATGGTGGTAAGGGCATGTGATTTGGAGTCAGAGTATGGAGGTATGACCTTGGATTGATCACTTCCCTCTTCTGTATACCAGGTTTTTCATCTTTCAAATGAGAGGTTTGGACTAAATCCCTTCCTATTCTGTATTCTTTCACTTGGACCAAAACCCTTTGATTTCTAATTCCGGGCTCTTTCCAACTCCATAACACATCTTCCTTCAAACAAGTTTACAGACCTAGAGCCTCATCTGAGCATACTAAAGAGTCCTTAGAAGATATCTTTTTGGTAGGACATTTCTAGGAAATCATGACTCATTCATTAACTCAGCTTAATGAGTTTCTACCACATGACATGCAGAGTTCCAGGAGCTACTTCAATGTCATAACTTGGTTTTCACAGAAAACATGGGCCTGAATGGGAGAAGTGGAAATTACCTTTATATGTGATGCCATTCTAAAGGGTTATCTGAAATGTATACCTCAAATGAAAAGCCCAGTTATTCGGTATGACTTTACAAGATGACACTTGAGTATTTTTTCCCAGTCCCAACAGCTGTTATGAAAATGTGAAAAATACACAAGCATTCAGTATTAATATAACCGCTCATTTAAGCAAACTATTAAATTGTCATCAGTGGTACAGCTGGCATTTCATAGGGTGAAATCAACACAGAGAATTATAGGTTAATTAATATATTTGTACTTCTCTGAAAAAGAATAATAATCCTTCTGGAAGAGGAAATGTTCCCCAAAAGAACAACAAAAACAACCACAAAAATAGAAATTGAACACAGTATAATAATGACAACAAAATCTGGCCCCAAGGAAAAGATATGAGAAGGCATGTTCCTTCCTTCTTTACAAAGGTACAGAGCCATGGGTATACAGTATGTAGGGTTAGACTTATAGTAGTTGATGTGTTGGTTAGCTGTGGTAAGCTAGTTTTTTCCCCTTTCTTTTTCATTCTTTACTATAAAGGTTGGTTTAATGGGTGGTAGGGAGGGAAGGGATATATTGGGAAAGAAAGGTTACATAAAAACAAATATATCAATAAATCTCTTAAAATATTTTCAAACTATCCATCTAATAATGACAAATTTCATGGAAAATTGTCTTTGGTACACAGGATATTGTTTCTTTGGGTTGTCACCTCTGCCATTTCAGGAGAAATAACAGAGACAATACTTCATGAAACTTTGATTTAGTCAATATGAGGATTCTCTTGACAAACATAGACAATAACCCCTCACTGACTTTGTAGGTCTTCAAGAGCTGTTGTGGACCAAGATTTCATCATCCTGCGGTGAAACTGGGGATGAGACTCTCCAAAATGAGCTAGTGAGATGGAAGTCATTCCATCATGGAGCTTATACTAAAGCCTTTTATAGCTCCATATGTTCTGTTAGACTTTATGGTGACCCCAGGGTCGCCTCTACCCCAGCATGATGTATCAGAGAGAGAGTTTAATGAATTAATAGTAAGAACTGCTAACATTTATGTGTTCAAGTTCTGTCTACTACTCCCATACTACAGAATAAGGAAGGAAAGCCCAGGGAAATTGATGTCCCCACACAAAATGCTGCATTTCTTTATTTTTCCAACTTTTTTGCTACTCAAATACCCAGAAGTAACCATGGTAGGCAATATCGTCACCATCATTATTATTCTCTCTTTTGATAATGCTATCACTTAGGGGCAGACTCTTATTACCTCATATCTACACTATTGCAATGGCACGCCATTCTCCCTGCCTTAAACCTCTCCTGGTCACTCTAGTCCATCCTACATTCAGTTGTTACATTCATCTTCTGAATCAAACTATGTTATCCACCTCTATCCAACTATCCCTTTCTCACACACATTCAAAAAAACTCCAATCACTCCCTTTTGCCTCCAAGATTAAAATATAAAATCTTCTGCTAGGCTTTTACAGCCCTGCACCACCTAGAATGCTCCTACATTCTACTCTTCTTACATTTTACTCCAAATTCCAATTCACAACTCTGGCTATTTTCCCTGGCTGTCCCCCATCACTTCCTCCTCTTCTCTGCCTCCTAGATTCCCAGGTTTCCTTCAAATCTCAGCTGAAGTCCTAATACTAATGCCTTCACTCTATTGATGATCTCCAATTTATGCTGATATATGTGTATATTAGTCACTTAAGAATGCTTTTTTATTTACTGATTATGGTAAATAGAAACTAAGGAAAAATGGATAGTGAGCTAGTCTTGAGGTCAAGAAAAATGCAAGTTCAAATCTCACCTCTGGCACTTAATAGCTGTATAACCAAGAACAAGGTACTTAACTTCTTTTTACTTCAATTTCCTCATGTATAAAATGGTTCTGATGATACATGCAATTTTGTTGTTCAGTCATTTCATTCATCTTCAGACTCTCTGTGACTCCATTTGGGGTTTTGTTGAAAAGCATGCTGGAGTATTTTGACATTTCCTTCTCCAGCTCACTTTACAGACAAGGAAACTAAAGCAAGCAGGTGAAGTGACTTTCCTACAGTCACACAGCTAGTAAATGTCTGAGGCCAGATTTGAACTCACAAAGAGGAGCCTTCCTGACTATGAGCCCAGTGTATCCCATAGTTGTGGTAAGGCTCAAATGAGGAAATATATGTAAAGTTTCTTTGCACATTTTATGGTGTTACATAAATATCAGTGTTGTTCTTATTTTCTCTATTGTCGTCACTGATCATAATGATCATTACCATATGTGGCTTAGATTGAAAATCTTTATTTTCCCATACATAATGTGGTAGATACCTGTATTTCCCTTAGGTCCTTGTCATGGAGGTTCTGGAGAGGATCAATGAAATTTTGTTTCACTTCCATGTCCAAAGAATCTTTTACCTCTGAAAGTTCCCTCATGGCCTCCCCAACATCACCAAGGGCTGGACCTGGAACAGGAAAATATTTACTTTTACCTTAAAATACAAATCTAAAGAGTAGATAGCTCTGTACCTGGGACTACAATAACCTCAGTTCTCATTTCTGTGAAAATGCAAGACTTTATAACCCTTGTTCTAAAGGAAACTTGAGAAAAGAATGTTCCTTAGAGTCAAGGAAATTATCAGCTAAGAGAAATGAGCCATAGCACATGATCAAAGAAACTGAATCTTCTGGTTATGTCCTTCCCCTACAATGATAAAATATATATATTTTTTCTTCAAATTATAATAACTCATTGAGCTTTTGGTATGAAATTCTAAAGTGTTTGAAACTTTACTGAAGTCAATTTTTATGGTTAAACTCTGCTCAAAGAAAGAGACAAAAAACAAGTAAACAAACAAAAAACCAAGGCAAATATTCTGAAAACAATTTTATCCATATTAAAATAAATTCCTAGTGACAAAGCATGCACTTCTGATAGTTGATTTTAAAAATAGATTTTCTTATCACCATGTGCACCAAAAGCTCCATATAAGCAAGATAATTAAAAAGCAAAAGAACAACAGTTACCAAAGTTGCATTCATCTCCAAGCTCCCTTCCAAACTTCAGCATGGCTTCTGCAAGCAGGGCCTCAGCCTGAGGATAGCCTGGTCCTTTCTCCTGACCTCGGATCTTGGACATTGTGTTAATCATACTGAGTTTAGCTCTAGAAGCTGTTGGGAGAAAGATAATAAATGTTAAGTACCTGGTAGGCCTATCTTATATACTGTCATTCAGTGACTGTATGAAAATAAATTAGGGGAGATGCTGTTACAGGCAGGGAACAGTTTGTTCTAAAAGAACAGCACTGTAAATTTTGAAAATTTGGGACATAACGGCTGAAATGTGAAATATGAAATTAAGGAAAGGAGAAACGAGAGGAGATAGAAGAGAAAGGAAAGAAGGAAAGGAAGAGAGAAAAGGGAAGTGGATAATGAGGAGTTGAGAAAAGGAAGAGGAGTACAATATAGAATAAATAGCAGGAAAAATACTTTCTCAACTGTAAAACGACCATATATAACTAGGTAAGTGATTTGCAGCCTTTTAAAGTACCAAGACACTCTTCTTTAAAATTTTTTTCCATTATCAAGCACATATTTTTTCCTCCCTAAACTGTGGCTAGTAAATAAAATAAGGGTAAACTGAAGTGCAGACTCCTGGCAAATTCAATTTATTTACAATAATGCAGATAACTGTTAACAAAGTGGGTCAGACTGGCCACCTCAGTGAAACTAGTGACCCCAGTGAAAAGGGGGGCAGGGAGGAAATAAAAAGAATAAATAAAGAAGAATTCTCTTTATTGACATGCAGGAATATGGGAATTCTGGATAGCTGGGGAACATTATAATTGGTTATACTAGGAAAAGTCGGTTGGCATTGATGTATGACTAATCACACCCCTCTCTGACAATGCTCATTGTTTTATGGGACTCATCTGCCTTTTTCAATCTTTGTTAGATGACCAGAACCACCAGATTTGATGCTCCCCCTTGGGGAAGATCAAACCTCCCCTAACTGTACAAGGAAAGGCAAGGGCAAATTACATGTCTTTTGGGGGTGACACCAGGCTCAGCTGGTTGGAGTTAACAGCTAACAAGCAGATATGCCAGGACAAACTGCATGAATGATAACACTCCCTTTCAACCATGCCTTTAAACTAATTCAGACTAAGAAAGACAACATTTCTGAGTGAGGTGAGTTCAGGCAGACACTAACAATTAGATAAATCAATACAGCATAAAAACAGTTACATTGTAAAATCAATAGAGTAGAAATCAGAGGTAATATTAACTTTTTACTCTAGAGGAAGGGAAAGGAAAAAGAGGAGGGGAGGAGAGGGGAAGAAAAAGAAAGAAAGGGGAAGAAAAAAGGAGAGAAGAGAAAGGGAGGGGAAGGAAAGGAAAGAAGAGGAAGGGAAGGGGAGAGGGGAGGTAAAGAATTTTAGTGTCATGTAAGCATAGTTAAACAAAACAAATTCCCTTATTGGTCACATCAAAAAGTCCCTCCTTATTCTGCATATCAGTCCAGCACCTCTCTTTCTTAAGGTAAGAAGCATTCATTTTCATCAGTCCTCTGAAAATATGGTTGATCAATATGGCAATGAGAGTAATTAAATCTTTCAGGATAGTCTTTCATTTTTACCATACTGATGTTAGGGTAGAAATTATCCTCCCAGTTCTGCTCACTTCAGTTTACATCAGTTAAACAAGTCTTCCCAGATCTTTCTAAAACCATCTTTTTTATTAATTACTTATAACACAATAATATTTCATCATATTGATATGGAATTTGTTCAGTCATTCCCCAGTTGATGGGCAAACTCCTGGTTTCCAGGTCTTTGCTACTAAAAAAATCTGCTTGAATATTTTTGTACATTTAGGATGTTTCTATTTTTTCCAAGGCATAGGCCTAGTAGTGGTACTGCTAAGTCAAAAGGCATGTACTGTTTGTGAATTTGGGGGGTATAACTTCAAATGACTTCTCAAAGTGTTTGTACTGATTCATAGTTCCACCAACAGTGCATCAATGAACCCGTTTTCTAATTTAATATTTTATTTTTCCCCAGTTACAAGTAAAAACAACTTTTAACATTTGTTTTAAAATTTTGAGCTCCAAATTCTTTCCTTCCCTTCCCCGCCCTGAGAAGGTAAGCAATTTTATATAGTTTATACATGAGCAGTCATGAAAAACACATTTCCATTTTATTCATGTTGTGAAAGAAAACATGGACCAAAAAAAAAAACCAAACCCAAGAAAAATAAAGTAAAGAAAAAATATACATCCATCTGCATTCAGACTCCATCATTCTTTCTCTGGAGACGTATAGCATTTTTTCCTAAGTCCTTCAGAACCGTCTTGGATCATTGCATTGCAGAGAATAGCTAAGTCGTTGACAGTTGATCTTCATATGATATTGCCCTTACTGGGTACAATGTTTTCCTGATTCTGCTCATCTCACATTGCATCAGTTCATGTAAGTCCAGGTTTTTCTGGGAGTATCCTGCTCATCATTTCTTATAGTACAATAGTATTCCATCACATTTATATACAACTTGTTCAGCCATTTCTCAAGTGATGGGAATCCCTCAATGAGCCCATTTTCCAAAACCCCTTTAACTAAAGACACTCCCCTCACCAAAGTGCAGATGAATACATAACAATAACTGTATTTTTAGTAGTTGCTGCTTGAAAACAAACATGATGACAAAAAGCAACTATGAATTCAGCAAAACTGCATGAAGTTTTATTTTGTTAATCAATAGCATCAATATACATTACAAAAATTGTATGCATGCATATCCACACACACACTCACATATGCGTGTGTATGCATGTATGTGTGTGCATGCATGTGTGTGGTATTAGTTATTTGATACAATAAAAGCAACATAAAGTCTTCTCTCTGAAATTTAAAGTTCTTCATAAATTGACCCCTTCCAAACTTTCCATTCTTCCCTTCTCATTCTGTGATCCAGCTATACTGGCCTAATAGCCACACTTGATACTCCATCTCTGGCCTCTGTGCTTTTATATCCTAGCTTTAACATCCTAGCTAAGGCAGGTTGGTGTCAGAATAAGCAGCTAAGTACGTGGAAGATGGAGCATTGGACTTCAAGTTAGGAAGACTGAGTTCAAATCCTACCCTAGACACATTAGCTGTGTGACCTCAGGCAAGTGATGATCTCTCTCAGTCGCAGTTTCTACATCTGTAAAAGAGAAATGCTAAAACAACTACCCCCCCACGAGTGATTATGAGAATGAAATGAGATAATGCATGTAAAGCACTTTGCAAACCTTGAAATGCTATATAAATACTATCTATTGTTTTTATTAATTTCCCCAGTTTCATTCTATTTTCTCTTCAAATTCCATCTCCTGCAAGAGACTTTTCTTGGTTCCCCTACATGTGAATACTTGTTCTTCTGAGACTACATCCCATCTAGATAACTCGATAACTAGATAGGACCTTACGGACTTTTTATATATAAAGAGTGGTAAAGGCAGGCATATTCTCCTTCATACCTTAAATTTGGGGGAAGCATATTTCAAAGAATTCAGAAAGAAGATAATCCCACAGTCTAATGTTTGAGAAAGTAAAGTCACATTAAAGGAGTTGGAAACTTCTTGGAATGAACTTTTAAATAAATTTTTAAAAATTCTGATGAAGAAGAAAAGAAGCAGAAGGACAGGAAGATAAATGTGGATAAACATAGAACTAAGTGACCAACTTAGATGTTTTTAGGAAGGGAAACAAGGGCAAGTGACTGAAGATGAATGCGAGTTTAGAATATACCATAGGCAAGGGGTAAGAGATGTTTAAATTCAAAATGAGCTGAGACTGACAATTAAGGCAAAAGACAAAGGAATGAATGAGATTTAGGTTAAAAAAAAGATAAAATGATTGCCTATAGTGGATAACAGACAAGAGGTAGAATTACATAGATTTTATTTTACTTGCTTTCTTTTAAAAGAATGATCTTCAGATTGAAAGAAAAATAAAAATATGGTTAACAAGGAGCTGAAAACCAAGATGAGTGGCAAGAGAAAGAATGTCCCTAGTTGTTCTCAAAAGTTAAGGAGATATGATTACCAAGCCATTGTTACCAAACCAGAGATGAACTATACATTTACTGTTAAAAGCTTTTTACCCAGGAAAACCTCAGAGGCTAGAGTTAGATCAAGTAGTAACTGTTACCAGGTTAAGTTTAGTAGGGAAGCTACCAAATCGTACCTAGGCCTCTTTTCATCTTATTCTTGATGTTCTCTAAAATATGTATATCTTAAAATTCAG
>CM053599.1:83446251-83468767 GCA_028646575.1 Pseudocheirus occidentalis
GAAAGTTAAAAAAGAGGTTGCGTCACTTCCTGCGTGGCCCTTGCCTCGTGTTTAAGGAGACCCCGGCGGCGGCTTTCCGGCCTCTTTCCGTCCATTCGTCCGAGAGAAGAGGAGCAGGAGGCGAACGAAGCGGCGGCATGGCGGACATGCAGACGGAGCGCGCCTACCAGAAGCAGCCGACCATCTTCCAGAACAAGAAGCGGGTGCTGCTCGGGGACACGGCCAAGGAGAAGCTGCCCTGCTACTACAAGAACATCGGGCTGGGCTTCAAGACCCCCAAGGAGGCCATCGAGGGCACCTACATCGACAAGAAGTGCCCCTTCGCAGGCAGTGTCTCCATCAGAGGCAGGATCCTGTCTGGTGTGGTGACCAAGAGAAGATGCAGAGGACCATCGTCATCCGCCGGGACTACCTGCATTACATCCGCAAATACAACCGGTTTGAGAAGCACAAGAACATGTCTGTGCACTTGTCGCCCTGCTTCAGAGACGTCCAGATTGGAGACATTGTGGCAGTGAGTGAATGCAGACCCCTCAGCAAGACCGTGAGGTTCATCGTACTGAAGGTCACCAAGGCAGCCGGCACCAGTTCCAAAAGTTCTGAGTGGTGGCCCCTGCCCCATGCCAGTGGGAGGCGGGTGCTGATGCTAGCACTGCCATGTCTGCGAGGCCAGGCCAGGTCACTCTGCTAATAAAGGCATCCTCCCCACCCCCCCAAAAAAAGAAAAAAAAGATTGAGCTAATAAATAAAATTAGGAACTAGTTTTATGAAAATAAGACAAAATACTAGACCATTGACTAGTTTGATTAAAAAAAAAACTAAAGGAAACCAAACTATCAGTCTCAAAAAAGGAAAAAGGTGAATATACAACTAATGATGCTGAAATTAAAGCAATTATTAGGAGTCCAACTACTTGCCATAAAACTGACAATCTAAAGGAAAATGGGTGAATGTTGATAAAAAATATAAATTGCCCAGAGTAACAGAAGAGGAAATAGAATACAGAAGCAACCCTATTTTAGAAAAGAGAAATTTAATAAGCCATAAAACAGCTCCCTAAGGGTGAGTGGGTGAGAGAACTGATGACTAGATGCATTTGCTAGCAAATCCTACCAAACATTTGAATGGCAATTAATTCCACCATTATATAAACTGTTTGGAAAAATAGATAAAGAAGGAGTCCTACTAAATTACTTCTATGACATAAATATAGTTTTGTTAGCTAAATGAGGGAGAGCAGAAACAGAAAAAGAAACGTATAGACCAATTTCCTTGGTTTTATAATGATGCAAACAAACTTCTTAAATAAAATACTAACAGGGAGATTATAGCAATATATCAAAGATCATATCCCACGACCAGTGGGATTTATACTAGGAATTTGGGATTAGTTCAATATTAAGAATATGATAAACATAATAAACCATGTCAATAACAAAAACAACAAAAATTGTATGATTATATTAACAAATGCAGAAAAAAAGATTTTGACAAAATATAACACCACTCAGAATTCTAAAAAGCACAGAAATTACTGGAGCTTTCTTTTTTTTTCGGTGGGCAATTGGGGTTAGGTGACTTGCCCAAAGTCACAAGGCTAGTTAGTGTGTCAAGTGTCTGAGGCTGGATTTGAACTCAGGTCCTGGTGACTCTAGGGCCAATGCTCTACTCACTGTGCCACCTAGCCACCCCTGGAACCTTTTTAAAACAGTAATTAGTACCTATTCAAAACTAAGAGCAAGCATTAGATATAATGGGGACAAAGTAGAAGTGTGTCTGATAAGATTTAATTTGAAATATGAATGTTCATTATCATCATTCCTAAAAGAAATGGAAGGAATAAGTATAGGCAATAAGGAAACAAAACTATTTTTTTTGTAGATGAGATGATGATTTATTTTGACCTCCCTATAGAAACAACTAAAAAACTAGTTGAAACAATTAACAAGTTTAGCAAAGTTGCAGGATATAAAATAAAGCAACACAAGTCAATAGCATTTCTACATATTACCAATAAAATCCAACAGGAAGAAATAGAGAATTTCCATTTGAAATAACTACAGACAATATAAAATACTTGGGAGTATACCCGACAAGAGACACAGGAACTACATAAACATAATTATAAAATGTTTTATATACATAAAATTAGATTTAAATAATTGGAGAAATATTAATTGTTCATAGGCAGACCGATCCAATATGATAAAAGTGACAATTCTGACTCAATCTTCTTATTTAGTGCAATTCCAATTAAATTACAAAAAAATATTTTATTGAGCTAGAAGAAAGAATAACAAAATTCATTTGGTAGAACAAAAGGTCAAGGTATCAAAGGAATTATTTTTTTTAAAGGTGTAAAGGGAGAAGAGCTAGCAGTACCAAATCTTAAACTGTATTATAAAGTGGTAATTATTAAAAACTATCAGATACTGATTAAGAAATAGAATGGTGTATCAGTGGAATAGAGTAAATATACAATACACAGTAGGAAATGATTGTGTCTGAAAAATGTAAAGATTTAAGCTTTTGGAATAAAAATTCACAATTTGGTAAAAACTGTTGGGAAAACTACAAAACAATCTGGCAGAAAGTAGGTATAGAATAATATCTTATACCATTTACCAAGATAAGGTCAAAATAAATATGTGACCTAAACATAAATGGATATATAATAAGTAAATTAGAAGAACATGGAACATATTACCCAATAGATTTATAGATAGAAGAATAATTTATGAATAAGAGATAGAAAACATTGTGGGATTTAAAATGGATAATTTTGATTACGTTCAATTAAGAAGTTTTTGTATAAATAAAACCAATGCAGCCAAGATTAAAAGGAAAATAGAAAATTAGGGGAAAAATTTAATAGCTTCTTAAAGAAATGGCGCATATCTCAAATATATAGAGAACTGGATCAAATTTATGAGAATATGAGTCATTCCTCAGTTCATAAATGGTCAAAGGATATGAGTAAGCAGGTTTTTCTTATGTTTTTTGGGGGAAGGGGGGAAGACAAGGCAGTTGGGGTTAAGTGACTTGCCTAAGGTCACACAGCTAGTCTCAAGTGTCTGAGTCTGGATTTGAACTCGTGTTCTTTCTAACTCCAAGGCCAGTGCTCTATTCACTGTGCCACCTAGTTTTGAATAAGTAGTTTTTGAAAGAAGAAATACAATATATGCATATATATGTATTTTAAAATGTTCCAAATTATTATTGACTAGAGAAATGCAAATTAAACAACTTTGAGGGACCATCTTATATTTATCAGATTGGCTAAAATGATAAAAGGGGAAAATGACGTTGGAGAGAATATGGAAAAATCATTGGTGGAACTGATAAGTGATTCAATTACACCAACCACTTTGGAGAGTGATCTGGAATTATGCCCAAAGAGTTATAAAATTTGACCCATCTGTGGTCTTATTAATTACATCTATTTCCCAAGAGGATCAGGGAAAAACAAAAAGAACCGATATGTCCTAAAATATTTATAGTACTTCTCTTTGTGGTGACAAAGAACTGGAAATTGAGGGGATGCCCATCAGTTGGGGAATTACTGAATAAGTCATGGCATATAATTGTGATGGAATACCACTGTGCTGTAAGAAATTGTGAGCAGGTTGATTTTAGAAAATCATATAAAGACTTGCACAGAATAATGCAGGGTGAAATGAGCAGAACCAAGAGAACGTTGTATACAGTAACACTAGTATTGTCAGAAGGCTAACTGAATGACTAAGCAATTCTGAGTTACATGAAAGTTCAAATCAGCTCCCTCTGAAAAAAGACACTATCCACCCCGAGAGAAAGAACAGATATATGGAAGTACATTATTGTATGGTTTCACGCACACATACACACATACATGTGGTCATGTCAGACGCTGGCCTTTAGTGTGGGGCTGGGAGATTTGGAGCGAAAAGCTTGGAATTCAAAATGTAAAAAAGAAAAAAATAACATTTTTTTAAAGAAAAAATGGTCAATGATCTTTTACCTTGATATAATGCAGGACATATAGTTAGGAAATCTAGGCTTAAGTTCTGATGCTTGCTTGACATATATTCATAGACAAATCTTCTATGAACCTCAGTTTCTTTATTTGTCAAGTAGGGATCACAGTACATATGCTATTTACCTCATTGGGGCTATTATCGGGAAATCTTTTTGTAAACATTTAAGTGTCAAAGAAATGTGGATTGTCATCATCAGAGAAATCATAGTTAAATGTATAGTTACATATAGTAATATAGTTATTAAGTATAGGAATTTGGTACTAGTGAAGGGTCTAGAAATAGTTATGGAACCCATAGAAATGTGAATGGAGTAAGAGGGAATTGCATAATCTAGTACAGGGGAGGGGAACCTGGGGCCTCAAGGCCAGATGTGGCCCTCTTGGTCCTCAAGTACACCCCATAGAAGGCCACATCTGGCCTTGAGGCCACTGATTCTCTATCCCTAGCAGATACAGGACTGGGCTGGGGTTCAAATCCTGCCTCTGCCACTTGAACACTTTGTGACTCAGTTTTCTCATCTGTAAAGTAAGGGGTTTAGACTCAGCAATCTCTAAGGTTACTTCCTGCCAAAAATCCATGATTCTATGACAGGTAGCTAGGTTCAGGGCATCTCAAAATGGCATAGTCCCTCCAAATGCCTTGTCCTTGCCTTGGTGTTTAAAGACATTCCTGACATGGAAGTTAACTGAGGCACAATGGAATTATAATGGTTTGTTAATGAAATTGTTTCTCAGTTTTACATGTGTAGTGATAAACTTCATTTTGGAAAGACAGAGTGTGCTCAGGCTTGTGTAATTTCGCACATGCATTTCTCCATATAATCTGTTGTGTTCACTGGGTAGGGGTGAAAACCAGTTGTCTCACTAACAGGAAGCATCAAGTAAAAGGAAAGGATATTCTAGGAACTGATGATTTTAAGCCTATGTAAGCATATTTAGAGTGTGTGTGTGGGGGGGGGGCAGGTGTGGGTCTGGGTGCGTGTGTGTTTAAGTAACCAGTGACCAGAGCTGAGACTGAAGGTCTGCAAACAGAGCCCTCTGCTGGCATGGGTGAAAGAAATCTGGGACTGTTCTTACAAGCAGTCTTAAGAGATATGTCATCCTGCAATAGGATATTTTAAGTGTGCTACAGTATAAAGTGAAAACTTTCTCCTCACTGATTTCTTCTGTTAAGATAATTACATAATCTGTTTTCTTGATGAAATGTATTTGTATATGAACATTAAAACAGCAAAATTAGAGAGGAAGAGTATATTTATATCACAAGCAGTAGAGGAATGTTATGCTATTTGAAAGGAAATGGACATATATATATATATATATATACACATATACACACGTGGACATACATACACACATAAATACATATCAGCATATATACACACACATTTATATGCATATGTGTATGTATACAATTTGCACTTAAAAACATTTATTGAATTGAAATGAATGAACTTCCCTAAACTTGAATTGCTCTAATATAAAAATATCAAAACAAACCACAGACACTTATGGGATGGGAATGGAGGCAAATAAGAATTTAATTTCTTTTTATTCTTTGGGGTTTTTTTATGATTGTTACTCTACTAGCATAACATGCTATAAAGAGTTCTGGATTTGGAACCAAGAGTTCAGGATTCAAAAACCTGAGCCTTATAATGACTGATCAAATCAAGCTACCATTCATTTGTTAAGCCTTTTTTATGTTCCTGGCACTGTGCTAAGTGCTTAGGCTATGAAGATAAGAGAAAAAAAACACAGTCCCTGCCTTCAAGGAGATTGCATTCTATTGGGGGAGGGGGGTGCAGTGAAAAGTCAAAAAAGGCATGTATAGCTAGGTATCCCAGTAAATAGAGTATGGGACCTGGAGTCAGGAAAACCCGACTTCAAATTTGGCCTCAGACCCTTACTGACTGAACAAATCTTTTAACTTCTGTCTGCTTCAGATTCCTCTTCTTTAAAATAGGACAATAATAGCACATATATCTCAGGGTTGCTGAGAGAATACAATGAGATAGTATTTGTAAAATTCTTCATAAGCCTTAAAGTGCTACATGAATGCTAGCTTTTATTATCATTGTCATTACAGAGCAAATGGAAATGTGTTACCTTTTGAAAGTCACATCCCTTCTCTGAGTCTCAATTTCTTCATCTAGACAGTAAAAATAATCCTTAGGCTGTCTTCCTTATCCCATCATTTTGAAGAAAAGTTTGGTAAACCTTGAAGCCCATGGAAATGAGCATTTTTAAATAGGTCTTTCTACTGGTGCATTAAGTGTTTAATGTGGCCACCCAAAGGTAAGAGCTCTCAGTTGCAAATAGTGCCTTACCCTTCAAGGGAAATGGGACCATGGGGACCTACACAAACATTCTTTGACTGTATTTTGTACTTTGGAGGGGAGTAAGAAAAGGATGACTACTGAAGAACAAGATCTTCTCCTCCTATTTTTTTTTTTTAGGTGTTAATCAAGTTTGAGATTAATGGCAGAAAAAACAAATGGCCTTTCCACCATAGCCCTTCCCCTTTTTCCAATCTTCACCATAATTTTCTCTGAATACAACTGGTCTTTCAAAGCAAGGTTCACATTCATGGTTTTTCTCAGCTGATTTACCTTATTCTTGCTCAAAAGGATAGTGACCAATAGCTCTCAATTTTGGACCCAGAGCTCTAACAAATGTAGACATTAGATTAGAAACTTCTCTCCAAAGCCCAAGTTTCAAGTAAAGAGCAGCATTCTGAGTTCTGACAAATCAGACTCTGTTTTCCTTTTCTTTGTACCCAGAGATAGGTACAAAGAAGTGGGAGGGGACTTTACAGGCTACTCAGACCAACTCATACTTGAAAAGGAAGTGGTCGTACAAACTTTGCTGGAGAGTCTCCACTTAGAGGAAACCCACTACCTTCAGAGGTAACCCATATTATCTACATACACACACGGACACACAGACATACACACACCTATACCCAGACATGCACCATGCATAACATCAATCAATTAACAAGGGAGTTTGAAAGCTGGACCATATCCTCAACTCTTCCCTCCACACATTGGGTCAATAGAGGTTTTAGCAGCTATTCCTCTGCAGCATCTCTTCCGTCTATTCTCTTCATTTAATTTCACATGCCAACATCTGATTTTGTTCTCTCATCAATTCTCGCCTGAGCTTCCGCTGTAGATGCTGCGTTCATCTGCTTACCTCAAGTGTTTCCTTTCCAATCTGTCCCTTTTGCTTCTATTTATCATTAAAAACTCTTCACAATCTGACTCCAACCTACTTAACCAACTCTATTATACAATATTCTACTTCATTCACATTTTGTTCTGGTCAAAGTGGCCATTTTGCTATTCCTCACAGCGCTCCTATCTCCTATCTTTGCACAAGCTGTCCCCTATGCATTTTCTCCTCATTTGCAGCTCTTAGAATCAGTAGTGCCATATTCTTCAAAACACACCCCAAATGCCAAATTCTAAGCCTTTCAAAATATCCTTGATAGACTTTCTATTTATTTTAAATATACATTGTGTATTTTTTATTTGGTAAATTTTGTGTATGCATCTAGACTAATCTCCTTGAGGACAGGGACTATGATTTGTGTGCAATAAATACTTCCTGAGCTATTGGAATTTACCTTTAAATTTTAAAGATCTAGCAGGCATCATTTTTGTTTCTGGTTTGATATCCTGGTGGCTAATTTTTGATAAAATTCACATTTGCATAACACTAGTTAATGTGGCTGTACCTTCAGAGATAATCCTAAATGTCCCTTCTTCCTTACCCCTCCCCCATCTGTCTAAAGATGTAGCTGACACTCTATTAAAATAATGTTTTTTTAAGCCTATGAGCAATAGAATGGCTCCTCAGAACCATAACGTTGTGGTTTCTTACCTCTCCTGCTTTAGGGAATTTATATATTCAACAAAAATTAAGAGTACAATTGGCCTCGCTTTAACTTGTGTTCATCGCTTCTAGATCAGTTTCTAAAGCAACACATAACCATCTATGACCTTGTAGAAGCTACTAAACCTTTTAGCTCCCCCAATAACTCTCTAACATCATAGGTTTTGAAAGAGTTGCAGAGTTGTGTTAATGAAAAGAGCTCCCTGTGCCAGAGCAATCACAGGTTCAGACAAAAACCAAAGTAAATCAACCACCAATACATAAAAAATTGTTCCAGATCACTAATAACTAGAGAAATGCAAATTAAAGGAATTTTTTTATCTCACACAAATCAGTTTGTAAAAGACTACAAAACCCAGAAATAGTCAATGTGAGAGGGGATGTAGGAAGAGAGTAATACTAACACGTTATTGGTGAAATATTGCTGAGCCAAGTCCAATCTCCTAGTCATTCCCCACATTGACTCCACAGATAGCAACTTAAGGGCTTACTTATATGCCAGGCACTGTGCTAAGTTGGGGATACTAAGACAAGCAAAAGACTCACCATTTTTTTGATGAAGAAATGAGACAGAAGTTAAGTGACTTGCATAGAGACCCACTATTTATACATACATACACACATACATATATATACACATACATACATACATACACATACATATATACACATATACATGCATACACATATGTGTATATATATATATATGTATATGTAGTATATTTAGTTCTCTGTTGGATTTAAACTCAGGCCTTCTTGACTCTGGAAGCAGCAATCTATCACCTTGCTCCTACTACCAGCGGTTCTCAACCTGTGGTTTATGTTCAATTTATAACAACGAAAATACATCCTGCATATCAGATATTTACATTATGATTCATAACAGTAGCAAAATTACAGTTATGAAGTAGCAATAAAAATAATTTTATGGTCGGGGATCACCACAACCTGAGGAGCTGTATTAAAGTGTCGCAGCATTAGGAAGGTTGAGAACCACTGTTAGACAGTGATTAGATATGTTGATGATAATATTCAAGGATTTAGATCTGAAGGGGATCAAAGAAATAATTCCATTTCATTTCAAAATTTGATTGATACGTTTTGTTTTTGCATCATCGTAATTTCTGGACAGAATCCCTACCCTGACACTGTCACTATAACTCCTTTAGTTATGATGGAGGGGAGTAACCAGCAAAGTCAGCTGACTGTGTCCTATTTCATATTCCACCACTTATCCAATCAAAGGAAGGGGTATGCAAATATGCATTTTCTAATTTCTTTCCCCAAATCACAATTGGTCATTATAATTACACAACACTGTGTTTTATTTAATTTTTTTATATCATCATGTATATATTGTTTTCTTGGTTCTACTTACTTCACTCTGTATTTGCTGAACTTTCTTAAAAGACTGGTATATTTTAAAATAATGACAAGTTCTGTATTTCAGACCTAATGGACAAAAATCCCTTCCTCCCTCACTCTGGACCACAAATTCCTCATTTGTAAAACGAGGGACATAGAAATACATTATCTCAAAAGTCCTTTCCAGATCAAAAGAAAACCCTAAATGGGGTCACAAAGAGTCAGACACAACTAAAAATGACTGAACAGCAAAATTCCTGACCCTGGGCCAGGAGCTCTATCCACTGTGCCACCTAGCTGTCTCTATTAGGGAATGACTTAGTCTTTTATGTTTGTCACTCCTCTGTAGATTTTAGATGTCAAATTTTTACCATGCCTAATTCCTAATTCCTATGAAGCAAGAGTATTACTTGCTCTCTTTATTGAAATTATTTAATAAAGATCTGCTGAATTTGTTGTTAAACTACCACCTTTCCTTGACTTCTACAGATTCTTAATTTCATTGATGTGGTTACTTCCCCCAGCCACTGAGCAGTAAACCATCTGTATCTTTTTATCCTTCCAGAATCTTGTCCATGCTATCCCATAAATTCTCCATAGGTGGTCCACCCAATTTGCTGGACACCTCCATCTCTAGATATTTTAAAATTGCATGGGGACTAGTGTTACACTGAGTCTGTCCATCTTTCATATCTCAATCTGGCTATATGACTGATCTGTCTTTTCTAATAATATCCTATGTTTATGGTTGAATGGATCATTGCTCAATTCTTTTGCACCATCACTTTTATTTTAATTACTAATACATTTTAAGTTAACAGACTCTTACTTAGTACATACAATCTCCCTGTAAAGTATACTGTTGCCCAAAGATATCTTATGAATTGTTAATATAAAAGAGGCTTGGGTCCTTTAACACAGTACTGTGATTATAATATTAACCACTGAATTGGACCAGAATTTTGTTGCTTCTCCATCTTCAGGTGAGTGAGTCTGTTTGGGTTCTGTTTCCTTCACTGTGCAAAACTTTATAAAATCTTCCTATGTTTCTCTGAAATCTTTATGTTTCCATTCTTTATAGTACAGGAATAGTTAATTACATTTTGATGTATTGATTGATTTACTTAGCAGTTTCCTGGGACTGGTCATTTATTATGTTTATAGTGATTTGTTATCACAAATACTGCTGCTATGGCCATTTTTAACATTTTATTGCTGTTAATAACCTCCTTGGAGTATAGATACAAGGAGTGGTGTAACCTCTGGGCCAAAGGATAAAACAATTTAATAACTTTCTTTGCCTAATTCCAGATTGTTTTCCAGGATAGTTAAACAAATTTGCACCTCCAAGACCAGTAGTGAGTAAACATTCTTTTCTTCCCCAAAGACCCTCTATTGATGAGTTTTTTCTATCTCAACATACTTAGTTGTCAGGTAATACTGCAAGGTTGTTTTAATGTTCATCTCTCCGATTTCTAGTGACTTTGAACTTTAGGGGGTTACTAATCATTTATATTTCTTCTTTTGAAAGTCATTCGTCCATAGCCTTTGTCCATTGAGAAGAGGAGACAAGCATTTAATAAGTACACGCTACATTCCAGGCACTGTGCTAAGTGCTTTACAAATGTAATCCCATATGATCCTCATAAGAACCCTGAAAAGTAGGTGCTGTTATTACCCCCCCCCATTTCACAGTTGAGGAAACTGAGGCAGACTAAAGTTAAGTGACCTGCCCAGATTCACATACTGAGTCTCTGAAGCTGGATGACTTAGGGCAGCTAGGAGGTTTAGAGTACCAGTCATAGAACAAGAAAACTCATCTTCCTGAGTTCAAATCTAGCCTCAGACATATATTAACTGTGTGATCCTGTTCAAGTCACTTAACCCTGTAAGGCTCAGTTTTCTCATCTATAAAATGAGCTGGAGAAGGAAATGGCAGACCACTCCAGTGTCTTTGCAAAAGAAAACCCTAAATGGGGTCACAAAGAGTCAGACACAACTAAAAATGACTGAACAGCAAAATTCCTGACCCTGGGCCAGGAGCTCTATCCACTGTGCCACCTAGCTGTCTCTATTAGGGAATGACTTAGTCTTTTATGTTTGTCACTCCTCTGTAGATTTTAGATGTCAAATTTTTACCATATATAGCTGGTGCAAAGATTTTTATAGCTCATCTTTTACCTAACTGTATTAGGATAGAATGCTATATTTCACGGGGGTCACAAAAATCTTATTTATGCAAAATCCTTTAATTTTATGTAAACCAGTCTATTTGCTCTCTTGTCTCTTCTCTCTCCTGTATGATTACGAATTCTTCCATTACTCACAACTGAAAAATAGGACATTCCATTTTCTAATGTTTATGGTCTGCCATTTTATATTTAGATAATTTATTTATTATAATTTGTTATGATATCTATAAGGCATAAGGTGCTGATCTAAACCCTCTTCTCCTCTCCTGATTGCCCCCCATTTTCCCAGCAGAGTCGCAATCATTTCTTACCTGTCTTTCTGCCTCTATAGCCTGTGCTGATATGTGGCAGCTTCCTTCTACTAGCCAATGAGTCATTACTTTTTGAATCTCCCTTGATTTTGGAGAGTACTGTATTCGTGACCATATGGAATATCATATATTCTTGCTTACATATTTTTTTTCACTAGAAGAATATTTGTACTGAAACGGTGGTTTATTTGGGTTTTTGGTATCAGAGAACAGCTTGTCATCGACCTTTTCCGGCATGACTTAATTCATTTCGCTTTATTCACATCCAGTAGAGGGCACTCTGGCTTTTGACTAGACTTCAGAGAGCAGAACCTTCCTTTATCTGGCATTGAGCTTGTAATCTCCCTCTCCCTCCCCCAAGAAATATCCAGGGCTCTGGTTTTCTGATTAAAAAAAAAAAGGATAGAGATACATTTGAAATCTAAAATTGGGTTTGTTTGTATGTTTCATTTGTGGAATAAACCCATGCATGACATCTGGAAGACAGGATATCATTCCATTTAACCTTGTCAATTGTATGGAAGAAATAAAGGAAAGTAATAATCATTTATACTTCTTGGACAGGGTAGGTTCTGCTTTTGAGTTCTTGATTACTGAAAAAAATTTGATATGAGCAGAAAAAGATCATCAAGAATAAAATACTCACCACCCTAGATACTACCTACTCTCCTCTTTACCCCAACCCCTACCCAATCTGTAGGGCTGCTCATCTTTTTGGCATGAAAAATGAATTTCTTTAGTATTTCCAGTAGTCATGACGCCATTGGTGGGACTGTACGCTTCATATACATAGATCATGATCTCGCTGGGCTATGGTAGATGATTTTCATGGGTTGCTGAGGCTGAAAAACAAAACAAAAGAAAATGCCATGTCACTTTCTGGGCAAACTGGTGCTGAGCAGCCTCACGCTTAGCTAAATTGGTCCCTTGTACCAGGAAGCTATGCGTTTTGTCACTTGGGTCCTGGCTTTGGAGTCAAAAAGACTACTAGCAGTAAGACCTTGGGCAAATCATTTATTCTCTTTGTACCTCAGTTTCCATTTCTATGAAATGAGAGGGTTGAACTTAATGGTTTTCCAACACTCCTTTCAGTTTTCTACCTATGATGCTATGACCCAACTTGGTAGAAGCTTTGTAGGCATAAGCTTTAAGAACCCTGTGTATATTACATGATAATAAGGTATTGAAATGAGATTTAAAACAGGATTGACCTCATGCCCTACTGGAGGGAGTGCTTTGAAAATGTTTGTTGAATTGAAAGATTTCTGAAATAAGTCAAGAATTGTTTGAGGGGTTTTGGTAGAAGGGAAATGTGGTTTGGAATTAATGAAATTGTTCTAAAAGCTGTTTTTTTTTCCTTCAAATTTCCCTCCTAAAGATGGTGAGTTAGAAAAAGTTGAAAGTTAGGAACTGTGCCATTTATGTCTTCCTATGTTGGTACCTAGCACCTCATACAATGCCTTGCACTTAGGGTGCTTAGTAATTGTTTGGTGGTGATAATACCAGTATGAGTCCCTATGTTCTACTACATGAACCTAAAGCGAGAGAGCCTATAGAGGAAGCATGGAAGTGCAGTGGGTAGGGCACTGAACTTGGAGTCAAGAAGCTCAAACTCTGAGTTCAAATTCTGGGAAGGAGACATCACCTGCCCCACAAAGAAATGGAAAACAAATGCAGGTCGTGGACCCAAAACTGTGAGAGTGGAGCATGGTAAGTGTTGAGTTATTTTTTTCCCCTTTGATTTGGTCTTATGATTTCATGGATTCAGTGAACTGGTTCCTATTATGCAATTCAACTTTAGCCTAAAAGTCTTAGAGAGTTGCCTGGGCGAAACGTGTCCAGGGGGTCACATAGCTGATGTGTGTCATATTTGAACACAGGTCTTCTAGACTTGAAGGCTAGTCCTCAATCCAATGGGCTTTGGTACCTTTATATTTAATCCAAGTTGTCTGCAGCCCAAAATCATATCCCCTTTACTACAGCTTTGAACATAGTATCTAGGAACACACTTGCAGTCTAATGTGGGGTGGGGAATGGGGGGTGGGGAAGGGAAGTGGAATGCTTATTTTTACAATGGGAGAAGAAAAAACTTGCCTCTGGCTAAGTTCCTTTGAGCAACATTTCTGGCTTTCTGGCACTGATTGTAGACCCAGTTATGTTTTGGTAAATAAGATTAGCTATAATTAAATCACCCATTATGTGGGCAGTTTTATTTACGTGGGTGCTAAACAAGTAACTTAAAATGTTTCCAGAAATGTCATATGAAAATAGAGAGCTGGGAGTGTCTTCATGGTGTGATTAATGCAGCAACCCTATTTATCTGTCACTCTGCTGCGGAGAGAACTGCCAGGGAGTTTAGGACGGACTGGGCTTTAATGTTTACGTTGATGGAGCTTGGAGCTTGAGGGAGAATGCTTACTTCTCATCCCCCCTTAAATGGTCCTAGAGGACTTTGTGTGAATTTCCCCTTTACTCTCATCACACTCTCCCTTCTATTAAATTTACTCGTCTACTTGTTTTAACCCTCGTTCTGTAACTAGACTATAAGCCCCCCCAAGGTAAGGGTAGTGTAATTTTTCATCTCATTTTCTCTCCCCTGACATCCTTCTTTGATTCTTCATCACGGTGTGGAGGTGACTAAATTCTTAAACGTCATCTTACTAGAATACCGGTTCTGGAAGGTTCTGCCAAACATCAGAACCTGTGACATATTGGAGGCAGAGAGGAAGGAGGTGTGTGTCTTCCCTCCTAGTAGTTTCCCTTGCTTCCTTCGAGAATTGTTCAAATTCCATCTTCTTCAGGAAGCCTTTTCCTGGTCCCACCAACCCATCAAGTTCATTTCCTATTTGTACTCTACATCTTATATAGATATAATTATTTGTATTTTATCTTTCACAACAGAAGGTGATCTCTTAAGGCCAGGGACCACTTTTGTCTTTCTTTGTGTCCCCAGCACTTAGGGCTCTATAAATGCTTGCTGACTGTGTGTGTTGTGTGTGTGTGTGTGTGTCTGTGTGTGTGTGTGTACATTCCCTCTGCCTGTGTCTATCTAGCCATTTAAACTTAGGAAGTAAGTCTATATAACAAGAGAATTAAAACTATAGGGAGGCAAGACACCATGATTCGGTCTAATACCTGGCTACATAAACAGTGTTCTTGGTCTGCCATATAGAACTACTTATTCAGAGCCATTTGCTCTTCTGCCCTTCTGAAGTCAGCCACCACATATGCCCGATATGTCTACTCTTCTGCTGGTTATATATCCTCAGTTCTTTCTACCCATCCTTGTATGACATCGTCTTAAAGCTCCCCCCCATTCTGTTTTTTCTCATAGACATATTGCAGGTAATTAATGTTCTTGTAAAATGTGTTGCCTAGAACTAAACAGTAACTCTAGATGTGGACTGACCAAGTTAGAATACTGTGGGGCCATCATTCTGTCTAGCTTTGGAAACTGCCTCGCAACACACTGTACTATATAGCATTAGCTTTATTAGCTTCTATCTCACACAAATAATGTATTACATTTATTATCTAAAGTCTCATATCATTTTCACGTACACTGCTATCTACCCAAGCTTCCTTCAAGTTTTATTTTAGAAATGGATTTTTGCACACAAATATGAGACTTTATATTTATTCATATTAATGTTATCCTTGAATAGCTAACTGACAGTGTGGTGTAGATAGAAAATAGACCATCTAGGCAGGAAGATATGGGTTCAAGTCCATCTTATGAGAAATACTGTATAAAATGGGGTAAGTCGCTTAATCTCTTAACATTTTCAGGCAATTATTTGACTCTAAGTTGCAAAGCATGTTTTCACGTCCTCATCGGTCAAGGGAATGTTTTTATTGGGAGTTTCCTATACTAATAAAATCATAGGTCTGCTCTTCTCCCCAAATGTCATCTTATTGGAGTCAGCCCAGTAGTCTAGCCTCTTGAGACCTCTTTGGCTCTTGACTTTCAGCCAACATGTTAAAAATGCGAAATAGCACAGGTCCAAGGACAAATCCCTGGGACAATTGACTAGAGACTTTATTCCAAGTGGACATCAAAGGACTAATGACTAATATTTTGGTTCTGCCTTTCAATATCCTCAAATATTATTAATGCATTATTCTCTCTGTCACATTTCTCCATCTTGTCTACAAGAAGAGAGATTGTTAAATGCTTTTCTACAGTCCAGGTAAACTCTATCTACAGCATCCCTGATCTACCAGTCAAGCAGCCATGTCACCAAAGAAAATTAGGTTAGTGTGATGTGATATCTCTTTGAAGAAACCACATACTTTCTTTTCTAAATGTTCATTAACACAGGTTTTTTTCACAATACACAATAGAATTATTAAGAACTGGAATTAGGATTAGCCTATAATGTGGAAAATCTACTCCTTTCTCTTTTATGAAAATCAGGACATTTACCATTCTTAAGTACTATGGGGCATTCCTTCTATTTCTTATGCTTTTTAAAAAAGTTTTATTTATATGTTTTGTTTTTGCTTTATAAATGTTTACAGATTATTCCCACTTTGTGAGAGATTCATGGAACAAAGTAAAATAGTGATGCAGTGATCTCATCAGAAAGTACATGCAACATTTCACACTGGTAGCATCTCCCCACATGTCAACTAAAAAAACAATTTAATCAAAATATTTTTCTTATTTCCTCATTCCCATTGCATTGAGGGAGGGGAAAATGAATATTTCATAATAACATTCATAGTTAAGTAAAACAAATCCCCTCAATGGCTATCCACATACACAAATAAACACACATACTTATATATCATTCTGCACCTTAAATCATCACCACTCTGTTACAGATAATGTGTTTCATTATTGATCCTGCTCATTTCATTCTTCATCAGTTTATACAGATTTTCAAAGATGTTCACTTTAATATTAAAAACTATTCTTCTGGTCCTGTCATGTCACTCTGCATGAGTTCCTATAAGTTTTTCCATGTCATTTTGAAACCATCTATTTCCTCTTTTGTGCTATGTTTCTTATAGCACAATAGTACTTCATCCTATCCATATACCACAACTTATTCAACCTTTCTCAAGTGATGGACATCTTATTTTTCAGTTTTTTGCCATAACCAAAGATCTTACATACCAAGATAACTATTCCCTATTAAAAAGTATTTGAAGAAATTTGGACAGCAGTTTGCAAGAAATTATACCTCACACCTTTATACAAAAACATGCTCCAAATGGACGTATGGCCTAGATATTAAATGTCACATAATAAACAAATTAGAAAAACATGGAAAACATTACCTGTCATATCTCTGGATAGGAAAAAAATCATGATCAAATCAGAAATAGAGAGGAACACAGAAGAAAAAAATGAACTTTGATTACATAAAATTAATGTCTTTTTCACAAAGAACTCTAATAAAACTAAGATTAAAAAGGAACCAATTAACTGGGGAAAGTCTTTGCAATAAGTTTTTCTGATAACAGTTTCATTTCTAAGATATTAAAAAAACAGAGGGAAATTTATAAGGAAAAACTATTATTCAGTTGATAAGGATTAAAGAATATGAAGACAGTTTTCAAGGGGAGAAAACCAAGATACTTATAGCTATTTGAAAAACTGTTCCAAATCACTATTGATCAGAGAAATGCAAATTAAAACAATTCTGAGATTCCATTTCATACCTATCAGAGTGGCAAAGATGACAAAAAAGCAAAATGATTAATATTGGAGGTGCTATGGGAAAACAGGCACATTGATATACAGGTAGACCTGTGAATGGGTGTAATCATTCCAGAAAGTAATTTGGAATTATATGCAAAAACAAGTAGGTGGTGCAGTGGATAGAGTGCCAGGCTGGGACATCTGGTCTCAGACACTTAGTTATATGACCCTGGGCAAGTCACTTAACTCTGTTTACCTCAGTTTCCTCATCTGTGAAATGAGTTGGAAAAGGAAATGGTGAACCATTCCAGTATTTTTACTAAGAAAACCCCAAATGGAGTCACGAAGAGTCAGGCACAACTGAACAACAACCGACTAGTTCATGACCCAGCTACTAGGCCTGTGCCTAAATGAAAGAAAAGAAAGAGGAAAAGATCATTTATTTGCAAAAATAATTGTAGCAGTTCATGTTTTTTTCAAATCACTGCCAGTAGCTAAGCAGTCACATTCATGAGTTCTTTCAGTAAACTGAAATGTAGTTCATTTTGACTAAGTGACATGAATTAATCAAGGGCAAGAAGGTTCTCTCTTCCCATCTCCCTACTTATCTTGGGTTTCAGCTTGCTGTTAAATATTTTTGTTCTTTCCTTTTCCAGTTCAAAGGTTTTCCTCCTTCTTTGAGGAAACAAGAAGCCAAATCAGAATTGAGTAGCTCTGCTTTCTCTTTGTTGTATCTCAGGCCACCCACAACAAATGCTCGTCCTACACCTTGTTTTCTTTTCTTTTTTCCAATACAGCTAAAATCTTCCCACTTTTTTTTGTCCTCAGGTTTCCTTACCAACATCATCTCCTTCTGAGTCTTAGTTTTCCAGATACTACTAGTCTTATAGGATTTTGTTATAGGTTTTTTTATTCCCCATTTTGACCTCCCTTACTGCTGACTGCTTTTGCTCCTATCTTTTGTGTTTCTTTGAAATATCTAAGTTGGTTAGTGAGTCTTGTGGGTCTCCATAGGAGACTTTTCATATAACTCCTCAATTTCATATTCAGAAAAACTGTCTCTTCATGTTTTCAGAATTTAAATCTTTAATTTCCTCATCCCTCTTGGCTTGAATTCTCCTGCAAGGTTTACAGGTCATTTGATCCTACCTATCCTTTCTCTGAAATTTTTAATATCTATTCTTCCATGCTCTTAGAGTTCATGTCAGTTGAGGCACCCCTTAATTTCTACGTTAGCAAAGATTTTCTCCTTCTTGTATAGCCTTGGGACCTCCACATTGCTTGCTCTAATTTTTTGAAAGATGAAATGGTTGTTAAGGCATTTCATAAACTTATTAACTCCTCTGCTTTTGGCAGAAAAAAATCTCTAGCAGACAGATATCCAGTTAACAGAAGTACTCCATTAATACTCTATCATATCTTGGGGTCAGATTTATAATCAGGTTGAGAATTCTTCATCTATGTACTTTTTCCCTTCAAATGGTCCATAATTTACTCCTTTATAAAACATTTATATTTCTTCCTCTGTCAATCTTTACCCAAAGCTTGTGTATTATGCTTTCTCACCTCTGTTTCTTGGATTTCTAAATATCAGCATATTTACTTTATGTGCAGTGTGATTCCTGCTCTCTTCCCTATCCCACTGTTAAATCTTCTGTTTGTTTTGAATCAGGTATGCCCCTGTAGAGTCACATTGAAGTTATGGTTCCTGCCATACCAGGACTCATTGAGATGGATGAGGTCAATTCTGCCTCCAAATGTTAAGGTATCTAGTTCACCTTGCCTAGTCTTCATGTTTTGTTATTTATGCACAGCTATCTGTGGTCAGAAGGGTTTTTTTGGACAGGTAATACTCTTTTTACCATGCATTTAAACATCAACAAACCTAAATATTTCCATATACAAAGTACCAAAAAAAACCAAGATGACTACATGAAGTTATATGTATTTATATGGGACATAGTTTGTTTCTTTAAACAATAAAGATAACATGACAGTAAAAATATTTGATTGTGTCTCTGAATTGTCTTCTCTTTTATGTGTTTTTGTTGATGTTGCACCTTCTTCTTCTTCTTTTTCTCCTCCTCCTCCTCCTCCTCTTCCTCCTCCTCCTCCTCCTCCTCTTCCTTCTTCTTCTTCTTCTTCTTCTTTTTTTTTTTTGGTTATCAGGGGTTTTAATAATCAAAACAATGCTATTTCATACATACATTACACATGGAAAGTGCAAAGGGAGAGAAAGAAAGTTGAGAAATATCCAGATAAGTAATCTTCCAGGAATCAGAGTGCTGGATTAATACTTTGGTCTTTTGACCTCAACCCCATCAGCCTCCATTTTCTTTCTTTTCTCAATAATTGCACTGATCTTTTTCCACTGTCGATCAAACTCTGCCTTGTCATTTGTTTCTTTGAAGCGTCTGGTTTTCCGACCTTCTGACATCTTTATGCCATACTGGAATGCAGCTTTTGGCAAAGCCTCTTTGTTATTCATGTACTCGCTATACTCCTCCTGGGTGTCAAAGTCCCATCGACCCAACGGTCCCTTCTTGTTACCCTGATCCATTTTGCTATAATCCACCTCCTCATCACTGTCCACAGCCATGTCATCCATGGTGGCTGGATAACATTCTGCGTAACTGTTGGACATACCAAAGAAATCTCCCAGCTGCTTCTTATCTTCTGGCTTCTTCAGTGATTCACCACCTTCCCAACCAGCAGAATCAGCAAATTTTTCATTGATGGACTTTATCAACTCCTTGGCAGATCCAGGACCTTTGTCAATATCGATGGGCTCATCATCCCCTTTGGGCTTCTCAAAATAGCTGTGCCGCTTCTTCTCTTCTCTCTCTCGCTCTCGCTCTCTCTCGCTCTCTCTCTCGGTCCCGCTCTCTCTCTCTCGTTCTCGGTCCTGGTCCCGATCTCGCTCCCGGTCCCGATACCTCTCCTGTTCTTTTTCCCTTGGAACCTTAGTTGTTGATGGTACATAATCTCCAATGTCTTCAAAAATGTTCATGTCAGCCTCTGGGGGTTTCTTCTCATCCAGCTTTCCTTTGTCCTTTTTCTTCAGTTTCTTATTCCGGGTACCCTGCCGCAAGTAGGAAAGGATTTGTGTCAATTTGCTGATGACGATATCATTCGTGGTCAGTGTGGTCTGGGTCTCCGTGGTAGGACAATCGGCTTTGCTCCGGATGAGTGTGGTGGGGATATCCATGTCTGCGTATTTGTCATCCAGATCCACCACGTAGGCCATGCGACCCGGCAGAAACAGCTCATTCCGTTCATAAGCTTTGTTCTTGAAGAGCATACGGTAAACGTTGCGGCCCAAACGTGTCTTAAATTCAATCTTATTCTCAGGATCTTCATCTTTCTTTGTTTCCTTCTGAGGTTTCTCCATCATCTCCTCCTCTTCTTTCTCTTTACTGGCAATCTCAGCTCGAACCTTCTGGAGAAGGGCAAAATCCAAGCCTTTCACCAAATGAGTGTGTTCCATATCACCACCCAAGAATTTGGACTCTTGGATCAACTGTCGCCGCTTCTCTGCAGCAGATTTGTCAGCCTCAGCAGTAGGTCCTACACCCCTGTAGTTAGCAGTGGTACTGATCAACTCTGTTTCCTCATAATCCTTGTTCACACCATCTCTCCGTTCCTTGACAGGGTCCCGATACTTTTCTGCTAGCTCCCTTTCACGCTCAATCTCTTGCTGACGGAGTTTAGCATAGTAGCTTTTCTTTTTCCTCCTTCATGCTGCTGGATCTTCATCCTCATTGTATTCCCTTGGCATCTCATGATGGCGAGATTTGGAGGGTGGTGCAGAGGTGGGTGCGGCTCTAGGTGTCATAAGAAGCTTCTGAAAGTCTTCATTGGTGAGTTTGGACTGGTGGAAGGAGTGAGGATCGTCCACATCATGGCCATCCGGGGCTAGTGGGTTGGAGAACGGTTCGCTATCCCGTTCCGGCATCCTGACCTTCGCTGCAGCTCCCAAAACAAACAGCTCAACTGAACGACCACACTAGCCTTCTTCTTCTTCTTCTTCATGAGATGACTGGGTAGCACAGTAGATAGAGTCCTGGATCTGGAGTCAGGAAGACCTAAGTTCAAATGCTGCCTCAGATGCATGGCCCTAGGCAAGTCACTTAACCTCTATCTACATTAGTCTACTCATATTTTAAAAACAGATCACAGTAGCATTTAGCACCCAGGGCTATTGTGAGGAGCAAATGAGATAATGTTTATGAGGTGCTTTGTAAACCTTCAAGCACTATGCAAATACTAGCTATGATTACTATTGAGCACTCCTTCTTCCTCTCCCTGTTCTCCACCCCCTACATAAAAGTTTTCCCCATAAGAAATGAGTATAGTCATGCCAAACAAATTCACATTTTGGACCATAGATTTTTATTGCTGACTCCTTTAACAGATTTTCATTTTGTGTAATTTTCTGGACATTTCCCCCAATTATTCCTATATGTTCTTTCTCCATTGCTTCTGTTCTCTATGGTATCTAGGATGGTAGGTATGCATAAGCAGTACCACGCCCCCATCCTCATTCCTTTTTATTTGGTTTGCAATCCTCAAAGCAATTAAAAACAGTCAGTCCAGGAGAGGATGCTGGGAAGATGGTGAAGTAAGTCAGAAAATTTCCAGCTCTCAAGATTTTCCTCCACAGAAGAGATAAAATAGCACCTTAGGGCAGACAAAGTGCAGGTAAAAATTAATAAGACTGGGGGCACAACAGGGGTCTTCGTGGGACAATTGGATAAGATCAGAAGAAACCTCCCAGAACTGAGGTCTGGTCCTGAGGAAGAGTAAACACCTACAGGTTAGGGTCTACTTTAACTACAAGTCATAAACCCTGAGGGAGCTGGGTTGAGAGGCTACCTCGGCCCCAGATGCTGGAACTTTTATCCCAGCGATAGTGAGGGGGGTTGGGTGTCTGAGCCTGGGAAGATCAAGGGAACCTCTGCTGACCAGGAACTCCAGACCCAGCTGTGCTGTGAAGAGGGGTGGGAGTGAGAAGGCAGCAGCACCTGCCTGGTGAGTGCAGAAGCAGTGGGGCAGAAAGCCCCTGGCTGTTGGCACTTAC
>CM053599.1:83469267-83507539 GCA_028646575.1 Pseudocheirus occidentalis
ACAATCAGCCTCTCACAATATGCCCACCATGGAGATGTCCTGTGTAATTACACATGTACAGCCTGTATTGAATTGCTGCTCCTTCCAGTGGGAGTGGGTGACAAGGGAGGAACTGCAAGAATCTAGAATTTAAGGCTATAATATATATATATATATATATATAATTATTATTATTATTAACCACATGCAACTGGGAAATAAGACATACAGGGACTGGGGTAGGGAGACCCTCCCTGTCCTACTAGAAAATTAGAGGGGCATTGGAGGAGGACATAAAAGAGAACAGATTGTGGGAGGGGCTTTACAGTGGGATCACTTTTTGGGCTTGGGGGTAGGGGAAAGAAGGGGAGGAAATTTGTAACTTGTGGAAATGAATGATATAATAAAGAACATAAATTAAAATTAAAAATATCAGATGACAGAGATGGAGGAAAAACTAAAAAAAGAAAATGAAAATAATCCAAGAAAAACAAGAAGATTATGAAAAAAAGTCAACCAATTAGAAAAGGAGATCTAGAATCTTTTTTTTTTGCCTTTTTGGAGGGCAGTTGGGGTTAAGTGACTTGCCCAAGGTCACATGGCTAGTTTTTGTGTTAAGTGTCTGAGGCTGGATTTGAACTCAGGTCCTCCTGACTCCAGGGCCGGTGCTCTATTCACTGTGCCACCTAGCCACCCCGAGATCCAGAATCTTAAGGAAGAAAATGATACCTTCAAAATTAGAATTGGGCAAGGTGAATCCAGTGAAGTTATAAGAAATCAAGAAATAATTTAACATATTATGAAGAATGAAAAAAAGTAGAAGAGAAAGCAAAACATCTTTTAATAAAAACAACTGATATGGAGAAAAAAATCAAGAAGAGAAAAACATAAGGATAATTGGACTACCTGAAAATTATGATTGAAAAAGCAATCTTGATATAATAATATAAGAAATAATTAAAGAAAATTGTCCTGAGGCATTAGAACAAGGGGGAGTGGCATAGTAAAAATAGAAAACATCCATTGAGCACAATTTCAAAGAGATTGTATGAAGAAAACTCATAAGAATATTCCAATCAAATTCTCTAACCCCTAGCTGAAGAATAAAATATTAAAAGCTAGAAGAAAAATCAGTTTAAGTGTGATGATGCCACAATTAGAATCACATAAGACCTAGCAGCAGAGACAAAAAGGAGCTACAGGTCTTAGAACACTATATATTAAAGAGTGAAAGAACTGGGTCCCTGGCTGAAAATATATCTTGCAAAGTTAAGCATAATCCTGAATTTTAAAAAAGGAGCATTTGATCAATTGTCAGATTTCAAGAGTTTGTTAAGAAAGAACCTGAGCTTAATAGATTGAACATATAAGAGCCAAGAGAAACATAAGGTACATACTAAAGACTGATTACAAGGGATTCAATAAGGATAGACACTTTCCTTTTTATAGATGTAAAATATATGTGTGTATACACATATACATATATATGTATATATATGCATGTATATACATATATTCTTATTAGTAATTCGGTAGTTCATAAGAAAGATTAGGGTAGACCTGAATATGATATGACTTTAAAAAGTAAAACCTTTTTAGGAACAGCTGTAAAGAATGGTTATTTTACATAAATGCGGTGCAAGAAGAAGAATCAATACAGAGTAATTAGAATGAGGAGGAGGGTTGTAGTTCTGGTAACCTACTTTCATTGGGAATGGGTTTGAGAAGGAACAATACATATATATTTAGAAGAGCACAGAAGTTTTCTAAATTCAGAAGAAACAGAAGGTAAGGGGAGGGAGAGAACAAGGGAGGGATCTCTAGAGGAACGGTTGAGGGAATAGGTTAAAGGGGGTATAGAAAGGGCATTTAGATTTATGGAAACGGGAAGATAAGGGAGGGATCCTTGGGGGGGGGTAGGTTAAGTAATAGGAAGTCAAGGTATTGGGTAGAAATAAAGAAAAGGAGTCAGGAGGGATAGGAATCAAGAGATATACACAAACACACACATACACACAAAATCAAGAGTAGAATTTGTTAGGAAAAGTGTATGTTGGGGCAACTAGGCGGCACAGTGAATAGAACACAGACCTTGAAGTCAGGAGGACTTGAGCTCAAATTCAGTCTCAGACACATGACACTTAACTAGTGACCTTGAGTAAGTCACTTAACCCCGATTGCCTTGCCTTCACCCCTCCAGAAAAATGTATATATGTATTTATGTATGTGTATATCCATATTTATATAATAATATATCTACACCTAATTTTAGTCTTGGGGGAAGGATGAAAAAAGAATGAGGTAAAAAGTGTACAGGAGAGAACAAAAGAAAATTTAGAAGGCAGCAAAGGACAGCCTCAATACAATGCGTATTATTTATCATGCAGACTTTCTTGAAATGAAAATTTATCATTACATATTTTGTATTTTCTCTTATGTTCTGCTATACACGTCTTGATTCTTTTTTAATTTTCTTGCTTTGTATTTAAGTTCTAATACATACAATTGTAATGTTTTTTCTTTTCTTTATTCTATATTTATGTTCTGATGTTTGAATCTAAAATAAAATTTAAAAAGAAGGAAAGAAAAAAATCAACCCTTGTGATTTCTTTCCTTTCCAGTAGCCATCATTCATATATTTTAAACTGTTGTCCAAGAATTTAAAACTCATTCTTAGATGCTCTCTTTTAAATGATTTCTTTACTTCCAAAATCTCTCTTTGGAAATACTTGCTTTTGACTGGAACAAGATCTAAAATTTTCTGCTCAATACTTAGTAATTATTAACAATTCTTTCTAGATTCCTTCTGGCAGTGTGATTTGTGCCCTTGGGAATCATCAGAAGTGGAGGGTAGTCATTAATCTTGCCTTGATGTGAGAAGTTCTCCAAAAAATCCTGGATGAATGGCCCATGAAGAAAGCAAATCTTATTATTGTTAATAATGATGCTATGGCTGGTGATTTTCATCATCTTGAGGATAGGACTTAAAATGCTAATTTCTGATCAGGTATCCCCTTTGATATGGTGTACACACCAGGATTGTCTTGTATCTGTGGTTCTAAGTACTGTTTATAGCGTCTTTCCACCCCAACTCCAGTCATTGACAACTATGAGACTGAACTAAAATTAGAATCCAATTTCAGAGTAGAGGTAACTTGGTGTAGTAGAAAGATGTAGAGTCAGAGGACATGGCTCCAGTACTGGTTCTGGTACTTATGTGCATGACATTGGCCATTCATGTAATTAGTCACCTTAATACCTTGGACCTTAGTTTCTTCATCTGTAAAATGGGTAGTAAAATAGATACTTTCTAGTGCTCCTTCTGACTAGATTTTAAGAACAATATATTTGGTTTGGGGTTGTGTATGTGTAGGAAGGCCTTCGTGGACTATTCATCTAGGACTCAATGGAGCATTTCTCAAGATTACTAGTCTAGATTGATAACTATTAACCATTTCTGGTTATTCACATAGACACAAGTCAGACTGTCAGAAGGTATCTAGAAAGATCATGTGTGTGTATGTGTGTGTGTGTATGTGTGTGTGTGTGTGTGTTTACATCTCATATTTGTCAGGATTTGCTGACAGGACCACATTTGGAACTTTGAAACCCTGGACCCTTGCTGTCCATTTTGAATTATTGGACTTGATGTTCAGGTTAAGCTATGAAAATGCCCCCATTTAAAAATTATGTGTTCAAGTTATTTTAAAAAGTCAATTTAATAAGCTTTTTTCAAGGACAAGGTTTACATAGCACATTTCCCGGAACAACTTTCAGATATAGTGTAAGTGATATTATTCCCATTCTACAGATGAGCAGCTAAGATTCACAGAGGTGAAATGCCCTGTCTCTGGTCACACAGCTAATAAGTGTTGGAGCTGGAATACAAATCAGGCCTTCTGACTCCAAGTTCAGCACTCTTTCTATTACACAAAACTGCCTCTAGACAAAAGACACCTGCAAAGCAGCGATCCTGTGTGTGAGTTGGCTTTCAGATAAGTAAATGCCAAACATTAGTCAAGGAGAGAGAAATGTATTCAAAGTAGGGAAGTGAAAGGGGAGAGGAAGAAGTTCAATATTCACATTCTGAGCCCTGAGCAAATGTATCTGAGGGGACCTCATTCCCTTTCTTAGCTGCAAAGTGACGGGGAGGAGTCCCTCCTTCTGATGGACTCCTACCATATAGGGACAGAATGGGATGTGTTTCTGTTTGTGCATGGAGTGCTAAGACAGCCTCAGATCTGTGTTCTTGTTGGCAAAACATTCATCCTTAATTTTAGGAAAGACCTTAATTAGCTGACAAGTTTCTCTGGTTCCCGAATAATGAGGAAGTGCTATCATGCTACAGTTATTTCAGCATGTGCTAAATGGGAATTGTTTCAGTCCACAGCTGCTTGTTGCCTTGTAACTACCCTATTAGGCTAGAATTTTTTTTCCCATAGAATTGCACTTAAACTGTTGGATTTATAAAGATAAATAGACTTGGTGATTTTAGAGGGCTGTAATGCTTAAAAGGTCCTAACATCTGAGCTTCTAGCTTTCACTATGGAAGAACTGCTGGTTTTCTCCCTCTTTTCATTTCTGGCCAACAAACTTGTGGATATGTATTCTTGATCTCTCTAAGACCATGAACAATTTTTTTTTACATTTAATTTTTTTTGTTATTCTGAACTTGACAAATACCAACAAACACAAACGTTTTCATATACAAAGAACAGGAAAAGATTGTTTATGAAACTGTAAATCTCATTATCTACAGCTTAAAAAAGTATATTCTCATTTCAGCACATTTATTTCAAAGCTATCCAGCTTGCATGTATTACCCTCTGAACCTTCTGTTTCATGGATTTACTTTTCTTCCTTTTTTTTGGCATCACTGTCACTAACCTCCCTCTCCCCAGAATTCTCTACTCTCCCACATTCCCCCTTTCTTGTGACAAGTTAGGATGGTCCAGCATAAAAAATTGCACATATTATATATATATATGTATATATATATGCACACACATATATATATGTATTAAAAAAGTCTTTTACCTTTAGTTCATTAAACATTTGTCAAGAGTTATGACCTTGGGCAAGTCACTTAACCCTATTTTCCTCAGTTCCTCAAGTGTAAAAAGGAAACCCCTAAAGGGGTCACAAAAAGTTGAATACAACTGAAAAGCAACTAAACAACAGGTGGGAAGCATGTTTCATCATCGGTTTTCTGGAATCATGGTTTTCCAAGAAGACTATTGATATCATCTGTCAAAATCAGTAATTTTTGTATCTTCTTGACCCTTGCATATTCCCTTAATTTCTTTTTCTTATATTATAGGAAATCACATTTCTAAGATTATGCCAAATTACAGTGGTAATAATAGTCACTCTTACTTTATTCCTGACAATATTTGAATATTATATTAGATATACCAATAATAATATTAGTATTTCTATTACAGGTAATGGCAGTTCCTGTTTTTAGATGGAAGTCATTTATCATTTTAAGGAAAGGTTCATTTATTCCTATGCTTTTTAACTTTTTAAAAAAGAGAAATGGGCATAGTTTTAGTCAAGTGTTTTTTCAGCATCTATTTATCCAGCCATGTTTTTAACAGAAAGCAGTGTTATGTCTTGTCAAAGATCTATTGATCAATAGAAAGATTGATCAAAGATATATTTTATCAATTAATCTGTGCCTATTAATAACAGCAATATGATTTTTGTTGTTCTTGTTATTACTATGGTCTATTATGTTCATAGTGTTCCTAATATGGCACCAATTCTTCCTTCTTGGTATAACTCCAAGCTAATTATAAAATGCCACCTCTTTGATATGTTGCTGTAACCCCTTTTTTGGAGCTGTACTGATTTTTTTGGTAGGCAGTGAGTAGAGTACAGGAGAATTGTTGGGGAATTGTTCCTGGGTTTCTATCATGCCTGTGCATTTGAGGGTGGGGTTTTGTTTGCTTGAATCTATGTTGCAAGAATCCGTTCTTCCTCCTTTTTCTTTCATTCTCCTTCCCTACCTAACTTTAAGAAGGAATTTGATAATATTATTTCCTTTTCTATATTTGTAAATAGTTGATATAATATTAGAATTGGTTGTTGTTTGGGTATTTGAATTGTTCTTTCAATGACAGAATTTACTTATATAGTTTTCTCCTGTTTTTTTTTATTCCATGTGGGAATTCATTTATATATATTAAAATTTCTTTTTTATGAGATTAGTTTATTTGTATTCCTTATTTCTTGTTCTTTTCATCTGAATATTTTATATTTTTGTAAATACTTATCTATTTCATCCAATCTACCTATTTGTTGGCATGTATCTGAGCAATAACTGTCTTTTTTCCCTCTTCTAATAACTGTCTTTTTCCCTCGTTATTATGAATTCTCCTTTTTTCACTTCTGTTTTTTTCTCTTTAAAAATCAGACTAAATAATGGTATTGTTTTTAAACCAACTCCTAGTTTTATTTATCAACTCAGTATCTTTTTTATCTTTTCATTTTATTAATCTCTTCTTGACTTCTGTGGTGTGATTTCTGGTTTTTTTTGTGTTTAGTTGGCATTTTAAATCTTTTTTAGGGTATTTTTTACTTGTGTGCCCAATTTTTTCAATCTAGTCCTTCTCTCTTTTATTGTTGAATGTACTTAGTGATTTAAGTTTTCCATTCAGCACCCTTTTGACCATATCCCACAACTTTTGGTAATTCATTTCACTGTTTTCGATGAAATTAGTTCTTGTTTCTGTGATTTGTTCTTTGACTCACTAATTATTTAGGATTAAGTTAACTTATTATTAAATTAACTTAATAACATTTTATTATTATCTTACTTTCTGTTACTGATTATAATATTTATTGTTTTGTCCTTTGGTAAAGGATGTGTCTAGTATTTATGCTATTCTACATTTTCTTGAGTTTTTTGTGCCTAGAACATGGTCAAATTTAGTTTAGAACAGGTCAATAAAGGTGGCTCGCAAAGTTAAGAAATAATTATATCCCTGTATATTCCCATTTAGTAATCACCAGAGATGTATTCTAACGAACTTTTCTGCAGTTCTATAGTTTATTTGAGAGAAGTACATTAGGGTCTCAACTATTATAAATTTGCTGCCTATTTTTCCTATGTCAATTACAGTCTTCTTTTGAATATTTAGAAGCTGTTCTACAAGGTCCACATATGATAAGAACTGACATTATTTCACTTTCTGTTGTTCATTTGAGAATAATATTTTCCTCCTATTTATCTTTTTCAACCATGCCTGTTTTTGCAACTGTCTTGCTGAGAATATGACTAGTAGGCTTCCTTTTTTAAATTTACCTGAAATAAAATAAATTTTGCTCCAGCCCCTCATTTTAACTCTTTGTAAATCTTTATTTTTATGAATACTTTTTTTGGTAAACAATATATTGTTATTTTCTATAATATTATGCTATCTTCTATTTTATAGGTGATTTCATTCCACTCACTGTTGCATTTCTAATTGTTAATTGTGCATTTCCATCTGTCATGTCCTCCTATCATTTTTCTTCTCTTGCCTTCCAGTCACCGTTTAGTGCATCATAAAAGAGGAGTGATGTGATTAAAGTCGAAGGTGGAATGTTTATCAAATTTGCAGTTATGCAAAGCTATCATCTTAGTAGGCCAGAAACTGAGTTAAAACAAACAAGTAAAATTAATTGGGATAAACATAAAGTTATTTTTATTGGATTTAAGAAATAAACTTCATACTATTAATATAGTAAGAAGTAAGTTAAGGGAAGCACGGTTAGGTAGAAATTTATTAGAAAAAAAGAAACCTCATGGTTTAAGTAAATTGCATGTTCAGTATGAGTCAATAGTTTTATGCAATGAAACACACACACACACACAATAAAAACAAAAACAAAACTGGAACAACTAAAACCAATGTGATATAGGATTAGGCAGAGGTAAAGAAGAATGTCCAGGCCCAGAAAATTGCCATTGCCATTGTATTCTGTGCTAGTCACATAATCTCTGGAACAGTGTATTAAATTTCAGGAAGGATAAGTAGGAGAGAAAGCATAGGAAAGTAAATGGGATGATGAAACCCTCATGATTAGGATATGTGATGGTTGAAGAAACTGATAATACTTAGCCTAGAGAAGAGAAAATTTGGAGAGAGGAGAATATGATGTTTCTTTAATGATTTGGAGTGTTGCCATGTGGAAAGTAGATTAGACTTATTTTGTTTTTCCTACAGCAAAGTAGTATCAATAAGTAGAAGATGCAGAAAGGACAGATTTCCTAGAAATTTCTCCCATTCAAAAGCAGAATGAGCTGCCCCAGGAAGTGGTCGATTACTCATCCCTGGAGGTCAAGTGGTGGCTGGATGACCAGGTGTCAGAGGTGTTGCAAAGGGAATCCCAGTTTGGATGTAATTATAGTGGATGACCTGAACCCTCTTCTAATTCTGATATCTTATGAATAAAGGTTTGGAAGTGGCAAAAAGGGTATGCTCATGGGATGGTGAGTATTCTAGTATTCCAGCATTGTAGCAGAGATAGAGAAGAACAAATTGAGATAAGCCTGGAAAATCAGGGTAGTGCCAGATTGAGATGGACCTCGAGTGCTAGACTAAGGAGTCTGCATTATATTCATTTGTCAAAAGGGAACCATTGAGTGTTTGTGAGCAGGGGAGTATCATGGACATGTCCACATAGAATAAAAATCAGTTGGATGACAATATGAGTGATGGATTGGAAGGAGAGAGATTAGAGCCAGAAACTCTTTTTAAGAGGCTTTCACAATGGTATGGGTTGGTTATAATAAGGGATGCTATTCCAGTGGTGGCAGTGGGAATAGAATGAAGGGAATAAACATGAAAACTATAGTGGAAGGGAAGGTTGGATCAAGTGAAATAAGTTTTCCAATGGGTACAACATATGATGGTAGGAAAATAAAAAAAAAATCTTTTACAGTTCTAGTGACTTTTAGAGACCTATAGTGCAGTAGAAGAAATAACTTAAATCTAGGCATAAATTGTAGCATGAGAGATCATTCAGGTTTTCTATACAGGAGGCAAAGACTGTTTCATTATTTCATCTCTGAACCCTTATTGTCTAACATACTTCCTGGCACGTTGTTATTTGGTTGTTCACTCATGTCCAAGTCTACATGATCCCATGGTCATTGTCCTTGGGGTTTTCTTGACAAAGATACTGCAGCAGTTTGCTATTTTTCCTCCAATGCATCCACATTTACAGATGAGGAACTGAAGCAAATTGGGGTTAAGTAACCCGTCCAGGATCACACAGCTAATAAATGACTAAAACTGCATTTGAACTTAGATTTTCCTGACTCCAGGTCTGGTATTCTATCCACTGTACCACCTAGCCATTCCCTATGCCTGGCACATAGTCAGTATTAAATTAACCATTTATTAATCCATTAGTTCAATAATCACTTCCTGTGGTCAAGGCACTGGGAACACAAAGACAAATACAAAATAGCCCCTGCCCTCAAGAAGCTTATATTATACTGGGAGAAGGTAACACTTAGCTAAGTAAGCAAAAGATAGAAGGATGATTTGAGGAGAAAGAGGATCCTAAAAACTGGAGGGAAGGGATGAGGATTAAATAATTTTTTGTAAAAGAAATGACCCCTGGGTTGAACTTTGAAGATTCCAACAGGTAGAAGAAGTCTATTCCAAGTATGGGAAACAACCTATGCAAAGTTGTGGAGGCAGAAAAAGGGTCTCTGCATCCCAGAAATACGTAGTAGCACAATTTGACTTTGCAAAGGGGAATTTAGGCTAGAGCTAGGCAGTGAAGACCTTTGAATGCCAAGCTGAAAAGGTAGTAATAGGTTTCCTGCTGAATGAGATTATAATTATAGCATCTCTTTATTGAGAATAGTTGGCATTTATATAATTATTTACAAGTGGTATATTATTTGAGCTTATCTATAATCCCATGAGTTAGGTACTACAGATGTAATTTTTTTGTGGGGGATTTAGAGCTCAAGAGAGATTAAGTGATTCTGGAAGGGACCTTAGACATCATCTGGTTCTGTCTCTTTTTTTTCCTATATGAGAGAACTGAGGCCCAGGAAAGTTAAGTAATATGGGACCTTACCTTCTCCAGGGCCCTCAGTTTCCTTATTTGCAAAATAAGATGGTCATAATAGGTAATCATTATTGTTTCAAAATGATTTTTGTTAATGTATTTTGTTTTTACATTACCTAGATGACCCCCTGTGTCTCTATCCCCTTCTTGGAGAGCCATTGTTTCTAACAGAGACTTCAATATTTTTTTTATGAAGATGAAGAAAAAAAAAACCAATCTGATATCTGAATTAATCCACGCCTGGCAGACTCAAACTTTTTGGAAGAATGAATGAAGTATCTCCTTTTATATGTTCTTTGGGGCCAAATTTGGTATTTATAATTCTGCAACATTTAGTTTTCTTTTGTAGCTGTCCCATCTATCTTGTTGATGAGTGGATCTTTGGGGTTCCTTCCAGCTTTTCAGTATTTTCTGATTTTCACCTTTGCAAAGTTCATAAGATCAGGTGAGTTCACCTGTGTCACATCTAATGAAGAATTTCCATTTCACAAAGACATTTATGTTTCTATGATGGGTAGTTTCCAAAAGCTACTTCATTCTAAGAGCTAACATTATATTGATTTTAGACATGTCTCTGTGGCCTGCTTGTGTAAAATAAAGCCCCAAACTATGACTCAGGAACACCCCACAGAATGTTCTAAATCCATTTGGCTAGGTCATGGGTATGCTTGCATAAGCTCCATGGTGGCCTGATTCTCTTTAGATATTAAGGGTGGTAACACTCAAGGGTCTATCCAATGCAATCTAACTAGAACTCAAGTACCTACTATGTGCATAGTACTGGATAAGGCACTGGGAATACAGGGACAGAAACAAAACATTGTCCCTGCTCACATTCTGTTGGGAGGATGCAACATGTAAACAGGTGAGGATATGCATGTTTATTTGAAAACTAAAGGAATCAGGAAAATTCCTAAAGAAATTTCCAGGTGAATTGTGCCTTGAAGGAAACGAGGTAGAAGTGAGGAGAGAGATTTCAGGCATGAGGGATAGACTGTGTAAAATCAAAGATACCATAGGATTTGGAGCTGGGAGAGACCTTAAATACCTTTTTTTTGAGGGGGCAATTGACATTAAGTGACTTGCCCATGGTCACACAGCTAGTAAGTATCAAGTGTCTGAGGTCAACTTGAACTCAGGTCCTCCTGACTCCATGGCTGGTGCTCTATTCACTGCACACCTAACTGCCCCTTCAATATATTTTAAGCTAGAGGTATTTCAATATAATTACTTTCCTTTTAAATTCTCTATTTTTATGTATACTTCTAAGAATATTGTTCTAAAAAGGGGCATCCATAGACTTCATCAGACTGCCAAAGGGGCTTATGATGCAAAAAAATGTGATCTTCTAGTTTAAAAGATGTCCAAGGGGCATCCAAGTGGTGCAGTGAATAGAAGACCAGCCCTGGAGTCAGGAGAACTTGAGTTCAAATGTGACCTCAGACACTTGATACTTACTAGCTGTGTGACCTTGGGCAAGTAACTTAATTCAAATTGTCTTGCCTTCCCCTCTCCAAAAAAAAATAGATATTAAAAAAACAGCTTATAGACACAGGTTAAGAACTCTGAGGAAGAACTCCTGTTCTATTCCAGACTCTTTTTACGACGGAGGAAACAGGAAAACAGAGATGAAGTGATTTATCCTAGGTCATACAGGTTGTCAGTGGCAGATCTAGCATTCAAACACAAGTCTTCCGGTCCCAGATTCATTTTTCTGTTGAGTCCTGCATACTGTCCATTATATTGTCCATATAAAGGTTTTTGTTCCCTCCCCAATATTTTTAGTTACTATGTTAAGAAGAGTTAAAACAGTTTTGTTTGTTTTTACTGGTACCTCATGACCTTAGTTCTACCTGGGTCATGGAATAAGCTTATCGTGCTTGGGATCTTTGGCTGTCCCAAGTGTACTCATTTGACTCTCCCCCTTCCTCCCCCTCTCTCTATCTTCTTTGCTCTATAATTTTCTTTTATAAAAAACATTCCTAGCCCAAACTGCATTAGCACATCTTCTGAATTCTTTGCATATTTCCATCATATAAAAGAACTCCCATTGGCTCTCCTTTTTTGGTGGTGGTGGTGGGGGCACTAGGGAAATTAACTATAGCTTTCCTTTGCCTGGTTGGTATAATTAAAATGGAAAAGATTTTTAAAAAATCATATAATGGAGTGGAATTGAAGTGAGGATCACGGCATGGGGCTTTTTAGTACCCAAGCTCTGCAAGAGTCTTTAAGGGGCTTTAAGACTGATGCCAGGGAAGGAAAGGTGATAGAGGGGAAAGAGATGCTGAACTAGATGTCAGGGGAAATGAGACTCAGATTTTTGAAAGGAGTGTGTGCTCTATTCCTGCCTTCACGCAGAACTGGGCAGAGCCTTTGTCTCCTTCCCAGTTCCTTGACAACTCTCAGTCACTGGATCATCGCCAGGCATGAACGAAATAGATACCTGTGCATACCAGACCTTTAGTGGGGTGGGAAAGGCTCACATGCCACACAGTCATAGCTATCTCAGAAAAATCTCAAAGATGAAGGGAGTGGGGGGTGGGGTGGGGAGGGAGGGTCAGGGAGAAGAATTAGATGCATTTAGAAGTGATTAGGAAGTTGTTTTGAAATTTTTATCCTTTCGTTTTTTTTTCTGAGAAATTATTAACTATTAAATATCCAGAAAATAGTTGAAGCTAAACATAATTTTGCTGTCACGGGTGTGATAGAGGAGGACCTTTGCCTGGGCATCCCATCACTCATCTTTAATCCTTCTCTTGACTTGTCATGTCACAATGACTTTCATGTTTTGAACTCACAACAAGGGTCAGCCTTGGTAATAGAGCCTAATATTTTCTCCCTTCTTCTAAGGGAGGAGTGAGATCTCCAGGATCCTTTACATAATAGAATTTAATGATTAAAAAACCCCAACAAAATCATAAGAGGTCCTTTTAAAACCATATAATCCAATGCCTTGATTTTACAGATGGGTAAATGGAGGCCGAGTGAACAGGTGGCTTATCCAAGGTCATACAGCGAATTATTGGCAGAGTTGAGACTAAAATTCATATTTTCAAAAATCCCAGTATAATACTCTTCTCGTATCATATGATTTAGAGCTGGAAGGAACATTAGAGCTAAACTAGTTGAATCTTTTCAATTTCAAAGTTGAGAATGCTGAAGACTTGGAGGGAGAATGTTTTGCCTGAAGACACATGGCATGTTAGTATACACTTGGGACCAGACTTCAGGTTCCCCTCTTCCCAAGTCAGTTGACTTTCCTATGTACCCCTCTGTTTCTCAGTACCTTAACCTGTTCCCTATAAGAAAATGATAGGAACCCAGGCAAGATGAAATTTTGCTTTGGCTCAAATTTGCATTGTTTTGAATCTGCATTGGCAACTAGTTGGTGCAGTGGACAGATTGCTAGAACTGGAATCAGGAAGATCTGCATTCAAATTCAGCCACAGACATTTTCAAGCCATGTGACCCTGGGCAAGTCATCTAACCACTTCCTGCCTCAGTTTCCTCAATTGCAAAATGAGGATAATACTTAACTCTCAGGGATTTTGTGAGGATCAAATGAGATAATATTTGTGAAATCTTTTGCAAATCTTAAAGTGCTATATTAATACTTGCTATTCTTATTACATTTTGGGTTGATGTTTTCAGTTTGTGGTGAAAATAAATTTTTCTTTGTGAACATTTAGAGAAAGTAATAACTATGAGAGTGAGGAAGGGTTTGTGCTATAGATAGAACATGAATTGAAGGATAGAAGCTTTTTCTAACATGCAGAATTTCTTCTCCCTTCCTTTAGGAAAGGATTAGTTTCATTGAAGGATTATTCATAGGGATCAATTTTCAGATGGGCTCTCAGAAAAGGACCTTGGCATGTATGTGTTTGTGAATGGTCCAAGTTCCCTTAATTATACTGTTTCATGCCTGCATTGTATAAATTCTAGTGCCAGAGCAGATGAGGGTTTGTTAGGGTCATTTGAAAGTTCTTTTCTCCTCAGATCATAGTTCCTCATTCTACCTTCAAATGTAGGTTCAGAGAGAATCTCTTCCCTCGGATGCCTGCAGCTCCTTTCTCTGCTGTCTCGTACACTGATACCAGATTTGTTTGTCTCTGCCAGAGTTCTCTGTAATCTTAGCCAAATCACTTCTCTATTTTGAGCCTCAGTTTCTTTATTTGTGAATTAAGTGGCAAAGGTTCTTTTCAGACCAGTTAGAGTCTCTCTGACCTCCCATGATCTGACACAGGTGCATTAAATAAAATAGAAAAGGGTTCCCAAGGTACCATCACTGACCGTGTGGCATACTCAACACCCCCACAACTTCTGTGACTCAGAAACTCAGGAATTTGAAAACATTTTCATGTGATCTGATCTGATCCAATCTGATCTGATCTGATCTGATACGAGACTTTTCTCTCAGGATATACAACAAAGAGAAACAAAGACAATTCAATTGAAGAAACACTTATTAAGTATCTATTAAATGTAAGACACTGTAATATGTGTGGGAGAAAGGAAAGAACCAAAGAAGAAAAGAATGAAGAAGGAAGGAAAGAGCTCATGTAGGCTCATGCGTGCAATAGGACCTTAATGTATGTTTGTTGAATCGAATTTGAGATCTGGATCAGAAAGAAACTGGCAGCAAGTTTGACATGGTAGTAAGCCTCCTGAGTTGTGAATCAATGAGTGTTTTCCCCCCTACCCAATAACTTTGAGTGGTCTCAGGACCAGGATGGCACTAAGCCTTCAGGGGTGGAGAAGGTAAAAGGCCACTGATAGGAAACAAGATTATTTCTACATGTATGGAGCCTCTGGAACACTACTATTTCCCCTGAATGTCTAATTTAAACAGCTGAGGAATTTACATTGTCTGAGTACCTACTGCTTTCCAGTCACAAAAGTTTAAAAGGCTTGCCTTCTATTCCTAGATGACTTAGGTCTCTTCAATATTCTAAGGGTCGCTTATTTGGTTGATGTGATTGTTGCCTCTACTAATACAGCTTGTAACCCTCTACTATTGGTCTTCTGGTTGTCAGTTGTCACAGGGGAAAGATTAATCACCTTACACCCCCGTTGTATGACATCTTGCCATCTGACAACAGATACACAATCCATCACTGGGTATTTGGTGACCTCAGTGAAAAAAATAATGATGGCTGTTACTTACATAGCACTTTAAAGTTAACAAAGCACTTTAAGATAATATCTCATTAAATAAGCATTTAGTAAGTGCTTTCTATTTGTTGTAATTATTGTTAGCTAATTGGTTACAATTATTATTAATTGGCTATAATATCGGTTATAATTCTTTTCTATTGGCTGGGAACTTTACTAAATACCAAGACACAAATTAAATAGTCCCTTGCCCTTGAGGAGACTCGGAGTCTACTGGAATTTATTCAATGCCCCCAAAAATATTCCTTCAGAAAAGAACCTAACCTAATGCATGATGTGAATTTTAACTAACATGATATATCCCATCTCTACAGATATAAATGTTCTTTTCTAAATTGAGGATGATTATCAGTAAAAGTAATGAACTTAGGATGAGAAATAGATTTACATCACCATTCTAAGCACTTATTAATTGTGTGACTCTGACACTTAAACTCTCTAAACCTTAGTTTCTTCATCTGTAAAATGGGGATAATAATTCTTGCACTACCTAATTCATAGGATTATTACAAAGATAGCACTTGTAAGATAATGCTATAAATGTGAACTGTTATTATTATAGGTGTTCCTTATTATAATTTTATTTAATGGCATATTAGTTTGGACCATTTAGACAATGTTTAATGTCTTCCTGAAGTCACAACAGTTTTCATTTAGTTTGTTCTATACATGGTAGCCAATTAGTAAATGTTGAATTGAGTTTGATTTTGGTGTCTTGCTGGGATGGGGAGAGAAGGCAGATGTCAGGAATGCTGGTTTTGACTCCCCACTCAGCTGATGATTTCACTGTGTAATCCCATGACATCAGAACATCTTGTTGAGTATCACTATCTGAAAAAATAGGAACAATCATCATCACTAATCTTAAGCCTGAATGAAGGGAGGATTGATATTTACAAGATGACCTTCCCTTGAATAAAAGTTTGTATAAAATATGGTTATAGTGACCCCACATTTTAGCTCCACCATTCATTCAGAGCCATAGTTAGTGTTCATTTTTGAAAGTGCCTACCCTGACAAAAATAATTAGATCCATGTCACCCTCATATAATGTACAACTTCTAATATTCCAATAAAATCAACAGCCTCCAAGTCATTCAGCTTTATGCTTGATTTGGTGTGTGCTGTGTAGAGCAGGAGAGGATTTAGATGGGCACAGAGGGGAATATCATGAATGGAATGAAAATCTATTGGGAAATTGACCAGTGGGCCCTCCCCTACCCAACACAAACATTCTGTCCTCCCCTTAACCTTTCAGCTACTAGCTGTGTCTTTCATGCCCTCCTCAGGAACAACTCATTAACAAGCACATGGACATCTCTCACACTCCATAACAGAGGTACCCAGAGGAATACAGCTCTAGGCCGGGTTTTCATATTTCTGTGCTTCCCCTCGTGGCGATGTAATGCAATATTTCTGGTTTTGAATTGTAAACATCTATGAGAGACACACCCAGGTTGCCCTATAATAGCAGAAAGTGATGCTGTGGGAGAAACAAGATTTGCAATGGGGAAAATGGTTTCTCCCATTGCCAGCCCGAGCCAAGTCCTTTTGACTCCTACCATGACTCCATGACTGTCCCCTGCTTTGAGGTGGAGATAGTGAGTGTGAAGTAATCAGCCTGCAGCTTTCTTACTCACTTAGTATGTATCATTTTGTATTATAGTTGTAACCCATGGCCTAGAACCAAAACTCTAAGTTTACAATGACTGGGTTCAATCTTGGGGGCCTTTTAATAATTACATTCTTTGGAATGCACCCCATTCCCACCCAGGTTTTCCCTAGGAAAATCAGAATTTGGCCTATTTTTATGTCCTGACAACAAAAGTGTAAACGCCTTCAGCCCCAAAGCAAGCAGTAAGGCTATGCTCAGTTCAGTCATTTTGGTTCTTTCTGACTCTTAGTGGCCCCATTTGGGGTTTTCTTGGCAATGATACTGGAATGGTTTGCCATTTCCTTCTCTCCAGCTCATTTTATAGATGAGGAAACCGAGGCAAACAGAGTTAAGTGACTTGCCCGGGGTCACACAGGCAATAACTGTCTGAGGCTAGATTTTAACTCAGGAAGAGGATCTTCCTTACTTCAGGCCTGTCACTCTATCCCCTGTATCATCTAACTGCTTTAAATCAGGCTAATGAAACATCAAATGTAGGCAGATTTAATCTGACAAAAATTAGAAAGACTAGAACCAAAACTGACAAAACAGTCACGACAATTCTCCTTCCCACTTTAGTGAATTACTACCTCCCAAAGATCTTAAGACTTCAGAATACTATCCTGGTTCCCCCTCCTACCCAAAAGGGGAGAACTTGGGATTGTCAGAGAGTCAAACAGTCCTCTCTGGAGAGACCCACCCTCCCCAAGCACTTTCACTGTCATCCAAACTCAAAATACTACTGTATGGTTTAGATGGCCCAGTCTAGGAAATGCACTAGAATCACTAGAAAGTAGAGCCTTTCCCACAAATGTCTGGTCCACTTAACAAACATATGTTTCAGCAAAGGTCAAGGTGCAGGTTTCCTTCTCCAAATCATGGCTTTAAACTTTGTTTGATCCATGGCTCCAACTTCTGCTTAGGCTGGGAACCCTTTGGTGGGATCCAGGAACTAATTCACTGGGTCCAGGTATGTCTCCTCTGATCTATGAGGCCTATTTCAGGAACATCTCCAACGGATCCAGGAGGTGTGGCCCAGGAGATCCTTCATTGCACATGGCTTCCTGAGGCATAAGAATCAGTTACATGGAGAAAGACATAAATGGCATGCTTGTCAAATTTCTAGATGGCATAAAGCTTGGAGAGATACAGAACTTACTGGCTGATGGAGTCAGCATATATCAAGATCTAACAGTCCTTGAAGACAAATCAAATCTAGTAAGATGTTATACAATAGAGAAATATGGAAAGTCCCACCCTTGCATTTATAAAATCAAATGATGAATGTAAGGATAGAAGAGACAACGGCTCATGTCATTCAACAAGCATTTTAATAGAATTGGGAATTTCAGTGGATTACAAGTTCTGTATGCATCACCAATATGACATGGCATCCCAGAAAGCAAATGTTATCTTAGGCTACATTAATTGAATCATTGTATTCAGAAAGAAGTTGTTGATATTTCCAGTGGAGTCTTCCCTAGGGCAGACCACATTTGGAGTATTGTTTTCAGTTCTTGGATGCATGTTCTAGGAAGGTAATTGAAAGACTGGGGCATGTCCAAAGGAGAACAGCCAGGATAGTGAGGGGACACAGCTGTGTCATATGACATTTAGCAAAAAGAAATGGGAATATTCAACCTTGAGAGGTGAAGATTGGTGAGAATATTGTCATTTTCTGCAAGAATTTGTAGGGTTAGCGGGCAGAACTGAGAACAATAGATTGAAATGATAAAAATACAATTTGGCACAATGTAAGAAAAAAATTCTTAACTTTGGAAAGAATGTCTTAATTTAGAACTGTTCTAATGTGAAATGAGTTGGGTTAGGAATTAGTGGGTCCCCCTCCATCCAGTGGGTCTGGATTGCCATTCATTAGTAAATGTAAAAGAGATTCTTGATCAGGTATAGATTGAATTACGTGATCTCTGAAGTCCCTTTTAATTATAAAATTGTGTGAACTTTCATGCAGGTGAGAAGTATTTTTTACATATCCAATAGTCTGCTAAGAGCTGAGTTCAAACAAAGGCAAAAGACAACTCCTGCTTTCATGTCTATGAAGACAGTCTATGATATGTAGATCAATCCTCTTATCAATCATATGATCCCTGGACCCGAAATCATAGAACCCTGAAGATAAATTTTTGATGTCTGGCTCTTCTATCTCTGAATGCATTTGTTTTTCTTTAATGATACATTTTATCAGTGCCTTTATTTTAACCTCAAAGTCATTTCTGGATATCTCTCCCTGTGAATGCAGTTAAGCAAAACCAAGCATTTTTAGCAACTGTGTCTGATAGCAGATGCATCATTTTGCTCACATAGTCCCATGGTAACATTTTAATCCAGGATGCCAAAATTCCTGCATAACTAATAAAACATTTCTCCTCTTTGACCTTAAGGGCAATATTGTTTATAATCCTGTTCCATGCAATTAAGAAATGTGACTTCACATTTTTCTTGATCAATAAGATCTCTTTGGGTCTTGAGAGCTCTGATATTCTATAATGTTTTAAGTCACAAGAGCATTTGTATTAGTTTTCAGACATAAAGAAATAATGGATCAAATCTGGGCAGTGGAAGATGGCAGTACTTTTTCAAAAGTGAGGTATCATTGAATGAATGAATGGGGAAAAACATATTAACAATTTGAGTTGTCCAATAATGGAATGGATTTATAATAATTATAGACAACATTGATAAAGTGACTAAAAAGTTGCAAAATGCTTTACATGCATTATGTCAATAACCCTAGGAGATCATTAATAATAATAGTAATTCACATTCATATAGTGCTTCAATGTTTGTGAAGCACTTTATCCATGCCTCATTTGATCACCACAACCATCTGATCCCCATTTTATAGATGAGAAAGCAGAGGAAGACAGAGGTTAAGTGACCTGCATAGGTGCTGCTGTTATCCCCATATTGTAGCTGAGGCAGACAGGGTTTAGATGATTTGCCCAGACATAGAAACTTGATATTTGAACTAAAGTCTTAGCACGTTATGCAATGTGCCACCCAATTAACTCAGTTATTGGTATTAGAAGTATTGCTGCATCAGATTTGTAGATAAGTAAACTGAGGCTTAATTAATAACAAGATCATAGGATTTAAGGCTAGAAATGACCAAGATAGATATAATCTTGCCACCTCATCTTACAGGTAACGAAGCTGATATCCAGAAAGGGAAGGGGATTTGTCCCAAGTCACAAAGGGCCCATCCATTCTCTGCTGGACCACTTCCAATGATGGAAATGTATGACTTTGCAATGTGCCTATTGTGATGAGACTGAGACTTGGTTTTCTGATTCTGAGTCCAAAGAACTGTGCATTAGCAAATATTTACCCTTCTCCCATCCTGTATTTTTAAGGTAATGAAAGGATAAAAGTAACTAATGGGTGGAGTTCAGTTCATTTCAATTTCACAAAAATTTATTACGTTCCTACTAGGTACAAGCAGGTGTGCGTAGGTAAATGTTTAAAAAACTGACTGAAAAAAACGCCATACAAATAGAACACTTTCAAGTTTAGCCTGCATTATTAACATTTCTCCATCACTTTTTCAGGTCTTTTGTTCTTGTTGTTCACTCATTTTATTCATGTCCAAGTCTCCATGACCTCACTTAGAGTTTTCTTGGCAAATATAATTTGTTATTTCCTTCTCCAGCTCATTTTGCAGATGAGGAAACTGAGGCAACCATGGTTAAGTGACTTGCCCTGGGTCACACAGCAGTGTCTGAGGACAGATTTGGACTCAGGAAGATGAGTCTTCCTCATTCCAGGCCTGGCATTCTATTCACTACACCACCTAGGTGTCATTCTTATACCTAGACAATAAATAAAACAATAAATCACACCCTGATTTGCAGCTAATCTGCAATTTTTGAGGTGTAAATGTTCACACTGAAAATTGAACAACTGTGTCCTCTAGCCCTAGAAGGCACTGGGGCAAGAGCTACACATTTGAAAACCAAATAATCCCTGCCATTAATGAACTTTGTTCCACCAAAAGAATAAATGAGTACACGAATAGGTCCAAATAGGTCCAAAAAATAAGTAAATTTAAAAAAAGCCATTTCAGGAGGGAAAGAGTGCTGAGAATGGAAGGAGTCAGGATGGACCTTGGGAAGAGCAGCACCTGAGTCAAGCTGTGGCTTCCGATGGTCAGAGGTGGCAAGGTTTGCATTTTCCACTCATGGAGGACTGACTGTGCAGAAGGGCAGAGCTGAAGCAATCAATGTTCTGTGTGGAGAATGTGTAGCATGCCAGTTTGACTGGGATGAAGATGATATGAAGTAGAATCATATGAAATAATACCCAGGAAGAGAAGTAGGAGAGGTGCAGATTATAGAAAGCTTTAAAAGTCAGCCTGAGCTTTTTGTATTTGATATTAGAAGCAATAAAGTATTTTTGAAGATTTTTGAGTAGAGGATGTCATGGTCATATATTTTGAGAATATAAATTTGTAACTATATGAAGGATCAATTGGAGAGGAAGAAGATTGGAAACAGGGAGAATAAGTCAAATGATTCAAGTGAGAAAACATTTATTAAGGCAGTTACTATGTGCCAAGCAGGGTAGCTAGGGGGCACAGTGAATAGAGCACTGGTCTTAGAATAGGGAAGACTCATTTTAATGAGTTCAAATATGTCCTCAAACACTTACTAGCTGTGCGACTCTAGGCAAGTCACTTCACCCTGCTTGCCTTAGTTTCCTCATCTGTAAAATGAGCTGGAGAAGGAAATGGAGAGCCATTCCAGTATCTTTGCTAAGAAAACCCCAAATGGGGTCATGAAGAGTTGGATATGACTGAAAAGCAACAACAAACAAAAGTGCTAGGCACCATACCAAGCACTAGGCATACAAAGAAAGGCGAAACATCATCCCTGTCCCCAAAGAGTTCACAATCTAGTCCAAATGAGAAGTGATGAGTCTCTGAAGTAAGATAGTGGATATGTGAGTAGGAGAGGGGGAATGAATATGAAAAGTGATGAGATGGAATTGGCAAGATTTGGCAGTGGATGGGGGGAAGTTATTGAATGGAATGGGAAGACTAGAGGGTTGATTCTTGTGAACTTTGGTGACTGGAAGGATACTCTTGAAAGAATGGGGAAGTTTAGAGGAGTAGTGATGGGTTTGGGGAAAATATGACAGGTTCCATTTTGGCTACATTTGATTTGAGATGCCTATGGGCCATCCTTGCAGAGTTGTTGTTAAATAGAAAGTTAGTGTTTTGGGACTGTAGTTCAGGAGAGACATTAGTCCTGGACATATAGATTTGGGAGCCAGGAATGAATGACTGAAAAAGTATTTATTAAGCATTTACTAAACATTGAGAATGCACGTGGTCACACAGCAGGGACAGAGGTGATACTTGCTTTCAGAGCTTTCTGACTCCAAATCCAGCACTTTGCTCAATACCATGGTGCTTCCCACAATTTTCTATATATCTCAGGTATCATATCGTTTTTTTTTCTTTTTGTAGGGGGAATGCAGGGCAACTGGAGTTAAGCCCAAGGTCACACGGCTAGTAAGTGTTAAGTATCTGAGGCTAAATTTGAACTCAGGTCCTCCTGATTCTAGGGCTGGTGCTCTATTCACTGTGCTACTTGGCTGCCCCAAGGATATCATATCTTTATTAGAGATATTTGCTACAAAGATTTTCATCCAGTTCACTTTTCTGCCTCTTTCTTTAATAGGTAGCATGAATAAAATTGATAATAATAATAATAATAATAAATGAACATTTATATACTATCTTGTACAGAATCTTTATGATTCATAATGTGGTTTGTTTATATATGTGGCCATCACTTACTTCATAGAAGTTGTTAGGAGTTAGAAGGATCAGTTGATCCTTACCTTGTGGTTTAGAAATTTACATTTTATTATCCCCATTAGAGATGAGCAAATTGAAGCTCAGAGAGATTAAGTGATTTATTTGCCCATGAATTTACACTAGGAAATCAAAACTGAGACCATCAAAGGTGCTTAATAAATATTTGATACATCTTATGCTTTTTCTCTATTTCTGTTTCTAGTAATGTTTCAGGCCTTTTTTTCTTCTTGGAATTTTAAGCCAAGTTTTTATGCTGACTTTTGCTTGTTCTTGAAAAAAAATGTCCTTTCCCTCTGGGGAGAGGAGAATAGGCAGAGAGGCAGGGTGGATTGAGAGGAACCTCTTTGTCCCAAAGAACTTGTGCTAGAAAAGTGAGGAGGGTTCCATCCATTGTTCTATAATTATTTTTTCAAATTGATGTCCAAGTCACATATCTGACAGCAAAAGTGACTGAGGACATATCCTCACTCCAAGTTTAGGAGTGAATGGCAAAAATGTCAGTGTCAACAGCTAAAATTATCTAGTTACGTTTTTTTGTTCTAGTCTGCATGTTGCATAATCTGTTTATTTGTGGCAGGCAGAGATCATCTTCCCGAGTGGGATAGAGGAAGATGGATTGGACTCTTCCCCTCTCATTGAGGCACAATGGTTTTCTATATTTGCCTTGGAACTCAATTTAGTCTTGGCTATTTTCTTGTCATTTGGGTGGAGGGATGGTACTAGATATTAATATTGATGGAGACATAAATCATCATCTCTAGTCTTATTTTGAATCAGTGTTCTCAGTTGGTTTTCAGAGCCCCTTGAAGGTGAAAAGCCCAAAGTTTACTATCACATAATTGTAGTCTTTGTGTGTTCAGGGTGTATTTTAAGAGTAAATTTTTTATACCTTTTGTTTTTATATCACAATCACTTCTGGAAATACCCTTTCTCCTGTAACAAAGAAAAACACCTAATATAGTGAAACCATCTGATGATGTCGACTACATTCTTCCGCAAAAGCAACCTATCTTGCTATTAAGAAGAGGGCAGTATATTTCATCTTCTTTTCCCAAGGCAGCTAGGCAGGTAGGTGTAATGGGAATGGGAATTTGAAGATCTTCCCTGCCCCTTACTAGACTTAGTGGGGAGTTTGAAGACCTCCCTGGCACTCAGGCAAGCAGATAGAGGGTTGTGAGTAGATATTGATCTTGTGTTGGTTTGTGGGAAGGGTGAAGGATGCAATGGTTCTGAGTGTTATTATGGCTTCTCAGTATCTTTGGTACTATGATGGAATCAGCTTACTGGTTTTGGGATTTGGTTTTCCGGTGTCTAAATAAGTGCTTCAGTTCTATCCTCTATCTGGAGAGTTTGATATATTTTGTGATGTAACGTCATGTGATACTAATATCACGGTCTTTATCATGAGTGTGGACATGGTAAATATTACATTGGCACTTCACTAGGTGCAGAGCGGATGGATTGCTAGACCTGGAACGAGGAAAACTGAGTCCAAATCCAGCTGTGTGACCTTGGACAAATCACTTAACCTCTGTCTACCTCATTTTCCTCCATTTTAAAATGGGAATAATAACAATGCATACCTCTCAGAGTTGTGAGGATTGCCTGAGATAATATTTGTAAAGTGCTTAATACTTAGTATACATAGTGTTAAGTGCTTAGATACAATGTGACTGGCACATAACAGGAATTTGATAAATATTCATTTCCTTCCTTCCTTCTGGAACCTTTATTCGTTTTTTTCCCCATTTATTCAGATTTCAGTTTCCTTTGATTGATCTTTTCATTCATGTCATCATAGGAATTGTATTGATTAGTCCTGTTTGCTGCTTATTTCACTTTTATCAATTCATACACATTTTTCATGTTTCTCTGACTCCTAATGTTTGTCATTTTTAATTTCATAATGATATTCCATTTTGTTTGTAGAACCACACTTTGCTCAGCCTTTCCCCAATTACTAGGCACCAATATCAGTTCTAGTTCCTTGCTTCCATCATAGAATTTCTTAAAGTAGTGTTTCTGGCCTGTCCAGGGCCAAATCTTCTTTATCTTCTCAGATGCCCAAGATCATTCCCCCAGCTCCTGGCCCCTCGAGGCCTCCTAGGCCCCTGTCCTTTCATTTTACCTTAAAGCAACTTAATATGTGTTTGAGGCTTGTGGCTCCACTTTGGAGACTGACTCATGAAGTGATTCAGTGTGATGAAATCCGAGCTGGGCATGGTATGCTTGATTTTTAACACATGTATAATGCGTGTATTTAGCTGTCACTGAAAGCATTGACAGTTTATGGGAGAGGTACCATGTACAAAGAGCCAGTAGTGGGCATTCCCAGCACACACCCACCTCCAAACATGCTGTGATATGAGCTTTTTTTTCCTTTCTGAAAAGCTGAATGCTCATAATACAGGCAAGTCCTCAGCCCACTGTATCAAAAAACAACTTCATTTGCTCGTCCCCTTAAAAAAATATACAGTCATGTTTTTCTTTGGGGGCCACCTAATGAGAACAGTAGTGCAGGTATAAACAAGATCCAAGCATAAGGATTCATACCAAAGCTGAAGTCAAACCAAAAGGAAGAAATGGCATTGGGACCAGTTTCACATCCAATCAAATGCTGCTACTGGCCCAAAGCTTCTTTATGGGTCATTATAACAAGCATATTTTGGTTCATATGGTTTAATTTCACCTCTACCTACCCTTAAAATATTTTCCAATTTTTGCTTCCTAGGACTTTAACTTCTCTCCATAGGGAGATTATTCTATTCCATAGTGTGGAGTATTTTAAACACGCCCAAGTTAACCCTTCATATTCTGAAATAATCAGCGATTACTACCGATTTCCTGGTACCTTAAATGTCTGCTAATCAGGCATGCACTATAGGACAGCAAGTTGGAAAGGACCTTAGAAATTATTGTCTAACCCACTTATCATGACATTGTTTTGAAGCTATCCATAATTTTTTATTGTGAAAATACAACCTATGCTGTAAAGATTATTGGACACTGAGCTCCAAGGGAGACTCAGACATCATCTAGTTTAACCGTCTCATTTTACAGAGTAGGGAACTTAAATTATTTGCCCAGGGTCACACAGGTAGGAGGGTCAGTATTCCATGTGTTTAATTTTCCTTCCAAACAAGTATCTTTATTATGTATATTTATTATGAAGTACAATTACTATGTACAAGACACTGTGCTGTGTTCCAGGGATACAAAGGCACAAAGAGCTTATAATCTACTGTGGGAAATAACGAGCAAACAGAGAAATCTATTCAGATAATTTGAACTGGAAGAAGACAAAACAGGTGTTAACAAGGAAAAGAATGAGGACAAGCTTCCAATAGGAAGCTGGATTTGGAAGGAAGCTAGGGCTTCTAAGAGGCGGCAGTGATGAGGAGGGAGGGCATTGCAGGCATGGGGGTGTATGGAGGATGGATTGGAGAGAGGAGAAAGTGGAAGCTGGTAATCTTATTAGGAGATAGTTGTAATACTTCATAGAAGAGGTGACATCATAGTAAACTAAATTAGTGAGTGGCCTTATGAGTAGAAAGAAGGACACAGTTTCAAGAAATGTTGTGAAGGTAGAAATGTCAGATTTGGCAACTGATGAAATATGCAAGATGAGATAGAAGGATGTGCAATAGATGGAGATGAAAATGACCTTGAGGTTGTGGATCTGGGTGACTGAATGATGGCGCCCTCAACAGAAACAGAGAAGTTTGGATGAAGGATGAGGCTGAGGGAGAGATGGGAAAGGGAGAAATGATATCACACGACTCAGCTTCCTAATTTATTCCCTTTCCTTCTACTCTCAACACATGGGCTCATCACCTTATTCACAGTAGAGGATAATACTTCAAGGGGAGGAGGTGGCTGGGTCTGGGCGGTCTGTCATTTATCCAAGTAGGTAAAAAATAGAAGCAGTCTAACCTTAGTACCATTGACCACCTACTTAAAGGAAATGACATCACTGGCTTTAGTTAGAGTGGCCCATAGATTTTTTTGTTGATGTTCAGTTGGCTGTTTACTCTTGATACACAGAATTTGTCACAGGGATTATATTCTGGGGCAAAAACACAAAATCAACTGTCTGTATCTCTTTTGAACCCAATGGAAATAGTCTAGCTCTGTTTATTACTTTTATGGTGACCACAAATGGAGGGATTTTCTGGGTCAGTTCTGATTTCAAGAAAAGGAACTGTACCTTTAACTAGGATTTGCAAAAGTAATATCCTTTGCTTCTAATCAGGCACTCTCCCAGGCTATGTCAGCTGGCAGGGTTATTTCCTTGGGACAGAGGGGGAGGGCCCAACTCCTTGGGACCTTGGAGCACTGTTGGACCATGTGCCCTGATTTTTGGTTTGGAAAATATGGTCACTGTAAATACATCTGTATGTCTGACATGTCCAATATGCTCTTGGCTTAAAATTTCTCAATGATATAATTTACAAAAACTTCTAATTAAGATCACTTAAGGCCAGATGTGAACTGTCCCAGGAACCCAGTGGATATTGGTGGGGGGAAGTGGTGATGAAGTTTTAAAACAGGCACACATAGGTGGCCTGTATGATTTTATTGTGGACAGTAAAGTAATGTGATAAAAGAAACTAGAGGAGGAATGTTTCACTAACTCCTTTCTATTTCTCCACCAAGGTGGAATAGCTGGTCTCTGCATGGAAAAGAAATTGGGCCAGATTATCTAGCTCTAGGAGAAAAGTGTAAGGTGAGAGGTTCTAGAAAATTGATGAGGGGTTACCAATTCCAGAAAATTGGATAAGGAATGCCAAAAGGAAGTAATGGATTATTTCTTTTTGGGTTATGGTAGACAGGAGATGAATTGGAAGGAAAATTTTAAAAATCACAACTTTGGGTGGCACAGCATTAGGCATACTTTTTCACTATAGAAGCCCTCACATACTAATAGATGAAGGTGAGAGGAAGAGAAGTAAAGATGAGTAGATATCTGAATTTCTACTTTTCCATTTCAAATTCCTGATCCACAAAGCCCTTTCACTCATCAAATTGAGAACCATGACTTGTTTTAGTGAAAAAAGCATGGCATTAGGAGTCAGGAGTTCCTGGGATCTAGAGGTGGCTGAGGTGCTAAGAATTGTGTAAATTTAGGCAATCACTTTTACTCTGAACCTCAGTTTCCTCCTGTGTAAAATGATGGACTAGGTCAGAGGTCAGCAAACTACAACCTGCAGGTCACTCTGGCTCTTTCCCTGTTTTTGTTTGGTCTGTGAACTAAGAATAATTTTTACATTTTTAAAATAAAGATTTCATTTCAAAATGTAAAAACATTTTTAGCTAGTCGGATGGACAAAAACAGGTGGTGGGCAGGACTGGTCTTGGGACAATAGTGTGCCAACATCTTTAATTGGTGACCTCCCAGAGTGCTTTCTGCTTATAATGTTCTATGATTCTCTTCCTTGCTTTCTTGCTATAGCAGGCAGGCTAATACTGCTAATGGATCTGACCTTGCTTGTTTCTCCCTCTCCACTATGATATCACCTGCAATTGGATTTAATCCCCTCAGCTTTTTTTGTGGGGGGGAAGGGAGAGGGAATAGTACAGCTTTGTTAACTTTTCCGAACATCACAAGGAAGGCCCTGGGAATTTCTGACACCTTTTTCCAGCTCTCCTCTTGTTTTGCACTTGGGGTGGTCTTTATCCCTTGGGACAAAAATTCACATAGTTGTGACCCTGCCCAGTGATGCATTCTAAAATGGAATGGATGAAGGGCCAAGTATCCACTACTGAACTTCAGTATTATGGGGCCTACCTAGCAACAACAAACATTTATTAAATACTTACTGTGTGTGGAGTACTTTACTAAGCACTGGGGAAAGAGACACACAGTTCCTAGAAGATATTTCCCCTGCTTTCTTGGTATTTAGTCTGATGGAGGAATGACACATATACAAATAATTGTGGCATTGCCTTTTGCCTGATATATGCAGCAGAGAAGTAAAGCACACAGTGCAAGGTGAGATCTGACATAGAAGTGAATCAGAGAAGACTTCCATAGGATGATATTCTTAAATTGAACTTAAGGATGAGAAGGCATCTGACAAGGGAGAAATGGGAGGATATATATTCTAAACATAGGGAACCATGGGAACAGAACCAGTGGATGCTTGGGAGGCAAAGAAAAATCCAATGTGGTTAGAGCCTGGGCTATATGTAGCGAAGCAATATAGACCGGGGCACGAGAGGCAGGGCAGTGCCATTTTATGGACACCTTTGAAGCAAAGGTGTCAAGCAAAGGAATAGACACTGAACTCTGTCAGTTTTGACATTAGCTAAAATGAGTCATGAAACATATCATACCAAGAGCCATCCTAAAACTCTTTGAGGGAAGAAAGTGTTTTGTTTTTACATTTGGACATCCCCAGTGGCTACAGGGGTATGTATATATAGCACAGTGCCTAGCGTAGTAGATGCTTAATAAATGTTTTTTAAACTGAACTGAATCAATCACGGAGTCATTTCATTTCCTGACTATGGACTGCAGTTTAAGGACAAAATTGGTTCCTTCTTATGTTACTATAACAGTGTCACTGCCCTTGGTTGAGGATGCATTTGTAGTCTCACATATTTACATCAGATCTAGGTGACAGGAGGGGTCAGGTCCTGATGAAGAGAACTGCATCATTGATTTACTACTAGGACATGAGCTCCTAAAGGTAAAGATGGTATTTTATCTCATTTTTATATCTCTTTCAGAACCTTGAACAGTGGTCTGAGCATAGTAGGCATGTAATGAATGTTGGTTCTATGATATTATAGAAATCGTGACTACATCATATATTCCATGATGAATCCCTGGAAGAGGGCAAAAATTTAGGGCATTAGCCAGAAGAATGCCTTCTCTGCAACAGTGCAAAAGTAAGAATATGGAATTAATTGCTTAGGACCCACACCTGTTTCTTATTATGATTTCTTCTATTTGAGGACTTAATAATCTCCTTTGGATGTGAATCAGGTTCAGCAAATAATTGTACTTAGAGAACTATACCAAGGACTTGAAGAGATACAAAGTTGAGAGAAGAAACAACCCCTATCCTCTGGGAGCTTATAGTCTAATAAGGGGATAAAACACAGATTCAGCAATAATTCATGATGATATATGATAATGGCATTTAGAGAGGTGCAAAGAAGACATTATGTGAGGTCTGAGTGGAGCTTCTGTCCAGTGGTATCAGGACTGTTCACGGATGATGTAGCATTTGAGTTGGTTCTTAGGTGTTAGAACCTAGGTGGGGATCAGGGTGATCCTTATTTCCTCAAAATTATAGCACTCAGCAGTCTCTGAGTCCACGCATTGCTTTTCTTACCTGCCTTCTTCCTGATCCCTCAGCATCTTCTGGTTAGAGTTGTCTATATCAGGGTGGCTATCGTCAGAGTTACTGACCAGTCATTGGAGGGAGACAGTAATATTGAACTGAAGAGGTCCAGTCTGACCCCCAAAGAGGTGGGAGGTGGGAGCCCTTCCATGTGTTACACGGGCATAGCCCTAGGAGTCATAACCCTTGATGCAAAGAGAAAACTCATTCTACTTAAATTCTAAAGTAATTGGTTGGGAATAATGGAGGTCACTCAAGAAGGCCTAATTTGCCCAGAAAAAGTCAACAGATGCTCTCAAACAGCTTCTGGAGCAACTGCTGCCAACTGCTGGTTCCTTTTTAATTTGGTACCTTAAACTCAATTCGTAATCTACACACTTCTTTAGACTTCTTGGATAGTAGATTATATCTCCTTACACTTACCTCCCCTATGAGACCTGATCATGTGCCTGACTGACCTAGAATATCTTCCTCTGTGTCTATTCCTGAGTGACCCAAGAGAGTCAACAGTAGTGGTGGCCCAGTCTGATCCCAACCCAGCACCACTATTGGCGCTACCTGGTTACGCTTGTGTGAAATTTTGACTACCTGCTCTGTCCTTTCCTTTCAAAGAAGGATTCTCTACTTGTTGCTGTTTATATGAACTTTTAAAAAATCTCTTACCTTGTTCTTCCATTTTGTGTGTATCCTGATTTTTCTTCATTTATTTGTCTTGACCTCATTGCGCTTCCAGATAACTCATATTTAGGATGCATGCTGCTTCTGTTGTCTAAGGCCCTCATCTAGACCATGGGGGATAACTTTGATGTTTTCTCTCAATGGAATCTCATGATGTGCTCCCCGAGGGCAGAAATTGCCTTTCTTTTTCCCATTTGTACTATTTTTTGTTTATTAACTACTGACAGTCTCTATTCCCTATGAGCCACAAGGTTCTCCCAGGCCATCCTGTCTGCCACATATTTACTTTCTCCCTTCCTAGTCTCCATCCTATAACTAACAAGTTCAATTTTATAGTCTCTCTGCTCAGGAATCTCTTGTACATTATCATCCTACATGCCTTGATGAATCTCAATCCCAGATTATCCCAACACTCTACCTCCTCCATTCCTACCATAGAAAGGGGGTAGAAGAAGGTATCAAGCTTTGCCTGCTGAGTGTGTTACAAATACATGCTATCAAATCTCAACTGGGCCCTTTCTATCTCAAAGCAAACCTTTTATTCTACCACAATTAACCCTATCATGCTCCCTATAGCATTTTGCCAAAAATATTCTCTTTGCTCCTCAAGCCTCCCACACCATTCCTACCCCTAATCTCTCTGCAAATGGCCTCCAATCACATTTTATTGAACAAATAGAGTACATTCACCATGAACTCCCTCTTCTCACCTACTCTACATCTCTAACCCCCTTTTCATAATTATCCCTTCTTTTACTCTAATCTGTGATTAAGAGGTGGCCTGTATCTTCATTTAAGCCAACCCTTCTACTTATAGTCTTGGCCATGTCTGCTCTTCTTCCCTGAAAAAGAATGTATAGGTGTGATAGTAATCAGTTTATTAGATACTTAGGGCTAAGTAGCACCTAGTAACTTAGGGCTAAGTATAGAAGGTATGAACTCTGTCCATTGGTGAAAAGATGTGAATTCCCCTGTTGACTTTGAAGAAGACTATTGACTGAGACACTCCCCTGTTGACTTGGGAGAAGGCTATTGGCTGAGACAGGAGACCAGTGCTGTATATAAAGAAGAATTTTAGAGAGACAAGAGAGAATTTGGAATTGGCTCCTCAGTGAAGGAAGATTCATGGAAACTGAAGTCAGCTAAGAAAGAGAGGGAGAGAGAGAGTGTGTGTTCCTCTCCCAGTATCTGGAAGCTGATTGAGACATAAATAGGATGGGACTTTGTTCGTGGCCTGGCTGATCCTTGAGTTTCAGGCAAGAGAAGAGGTGAAAGGTTTGAGGTGTGCTGAACCCTGTGAACTTAAGTGAATGCCGGAGATTGCCCTGAAGACTGGACAAGGACCTGGGAGCTGTTTATCTCTGAGGACTGGACGAGAGCCTGGCAGCTGTCAGCTCCTGAATCTAGGTGATTGTCCGGCAAATTCAGGAGGGAGCTGGGACCAGGGAAGAGGATCCAGGGAATCAGAGAGACCATCCAGAGTCAAAATGAAGAAAAGGCCTCCCCTTGTACAAAACTGATATTTACTGAGGACAAGGACCTGGGAGCTGTTTTCCTTTGAGGACTGAACAAGAACCTGTCAGCTGTCTGCTCCTAAATCTAGGTAACTGTTTGGCAGATTCAGGAGGGAGCTGGAACCAAGGAAGAGGATCCAGGGAATCAGAGAGACTACCCAGAGTCAAAATGAAGAAAAGGCCTCCCTTTGGACTAAACTGAGGTTTGTTGGAAATCAAGGGGTGGAAAGTTTGAGTGGTTTTCTAAGAACTTTATTGGAAACTAAAGCTAATGGTTGCCCCATTAGTGGAAGATCAGTATATGATGAATTTTTGATTTAATCTTTAAGTGTTAAGCTGGTTTCCCTCTTAGGGAAACCAGATGGATTGATTGAATCTTTAAGGGTTAAGCTGTTTTCCCCCTTAGGGAAACCAGGTAATTATTCTTTTGTTCCTTGTTCTAAATATTGTGACTTTCTGTAAATACTGTGCTAAATATTGTGATATAATATTGAACTGTGAATATTGTACTGAATCTTGATTTGTAATGGAATAAACAGAGTATTCGCTACTACTGTGTAATCCAAATCTTAAAAGCTGTTCACAGTAGCATTCTTTTGGGAATCTACTGTTGCTTGGCTTTACAATAGGAAATCATCTCCCCTCTTTCTCTAATCCAGGGGTTCCCAAACTTATTTGGCCTACCACCCCCCTTTTCAATAAAAAAATTAGTGCCCCTCTGGAATCTACTTTCTTTAACTCTTTAACAGAAAGTTAAAACTTTATGCCTTCTTCTACCCCCTTTCTATGATAGGAATGGAGGAGGCAAGGATTCATCAAAGCATGTAAGATGATAAGATAAGAGAGAATCCTGAACAGGGAGGCTATTTTTTGAAATTTGCATAATTTCAAAATACATATTGAGCATTTATATATTTTTTAAAATGATGCATTTTAAATTTGGTAATTTATTGTAAATTTGTAGATTTTTTTCTGCATTGGAATTTTGGTGATGTAGTATTGCATCATATAACCATATAGTCTCACATTGTAAACAAGTCATTACACATACCTATTCCTGTGGATGAATGCTAGACTTCCTGACAATGCACAACATTATTACCTCCCAGCACTTGCTTGTGGACTTGACCACTGATGGGTTATAACTTTCATTTTATGTGTTTATTTGGAAAATAATGTAGGTATTACAATTCCAACTCTATTACAAAACAGATGAAACATGTATGCTTCCATCACCCCCTTATTTTTATTCAATGTCCCCCAACTGCACCGAAGGCTATTACCATTCCCCTTCCCAGATCGTTCCACTGCTCTACAGGGGGTGTTGCCTGGGAACTTATGCAATCTGACTTTTCTGGGTACAACATGCCCAGATTTTCCTCCTCCTTAAAAAAATGATCTTACAATATTCTCAAGATATCACCCCATACATGTCATCCATTCATAGCCTCTTAGATAAAATTGCCTACTCTATACTAATTGTCTCCTTGTGTTCTGCTGAGGTGGAAATAAGGCACAGGTTATGGAAAGAAAGGCAATAGATGAAATGGAAGGTGTCTTGCTTGAATAGATAGCAACATGTATTTTTAAGTTCTCTAGTATAAGAGGAGGATCCTGGGTGAAGAAGACTATAAGATAAATACTGCCTTGAGAGAGGATGGAGAAAGAATTGGGGTTTGGCAGAAGACTGGCTCTGAATAGTAGGATAAATCTTAATGGAATGAATGTCACAGGAAAAGGGGTGAGTGATGGTGACAAAGGAGGGGTCTGGAAGTATCACTGTGGGACAAGGAATATGCCTAATCTTCTACCTGGTACAGTGTCTCTGGGGGCATATAGGTTTACCTAGTACTGAAGATAGTGCCCAAAGTCAGTGCTTTCTGAGGCAATGAGAAGATAGATTTCCACGAGTTCCAAAAGATGTAAGAACATGAGAGCAAAGCTAAGATGAAAAAAAAGGCTTATTGATGATGGAGCGGGGACTATAGAGGCTACAACAGAAGAGACAAGAAGAGATGGTTTGGGTATTGTTTTGGAAAAGACCGAGGTGGCTGGGGATGAGAGAATGTGGAGTGGTAGTAGGGGGCAGAGGTGATCTTCACTTAGGCAATTTGTGATTTTCATATTATCGCCAGGTAAGAGAGAGGAAGAGGTAGAAATTTGCTAGCTAGAGATTAGAGATGCAGGACATTTCGAGTGAGGCTCCCACCCTCAAAAATTCTTTGAGTAGCAAGGTTGGAATCAAATTTAAAAAATCTTTAGGGAAGAAGGGAAATGACTCTTGGTATCTTTGATTCTTTCTGTGCTTAAAAGGAACCAATACTAAAAAGATGATAGAGTTAAACATATTGGTCAGCAGACTAGAATTAGGACCAGAGAAATCGAGGGATGGACTGACAGGGGATAGACCAAGGTTAGCATAATAGTGGGGATTTTTAAATCTAGAGGCTGATCGCTCAGGATGGTATTTTAGCTTGGCAAAACAAGTATTTTTAGGTAGTTCTGTCCTAATGTTGAATTTGAAGTCAGTAAGTATTGGGAAGTAAGAACTGGCTCCAGCAGACCAGGATATAATTGAAACTAGTGATTTTTGCCCTTAAAGTAAGTAGTACGAAACATACCCAAAGCAAGCATGCCATCTCATAGCTTCCTATTGAAAAACAACAGCAACAGCAACAATAACACATAAGCCATAACCGGTTATTTTAATTAACTAAATGCTAAATGCTGTTTTTTCTAAGCTTTTGAAAACTGCAAATACCCTCCATATTTTGGCATCCTGCGGTAACAACCAGATTGCCTCACCCTACTTGTAGCTCTGGGGCAGTAGCTACATCTTTTTGGCCTAAGAATTTTCCAAGCCTTTTGCCAGAGATAGTCCAAGTAGGTCTTTAGTGGACACATCTTCAGTGCATCAGGTAGGGGCTGGTTACCAGCATTTGCCTGCAAACTGCGTTCTTAAAGAAAATAATAAAGCAGTTCAAAGAGTCTACCCTTGGCAATCGTTAGACTTCCCCATCTGTGGCAAGTGAGAGCTGCCTAGAACATCAAGTTCTTGTCCAGGCTCTATGAATTCCCTAGTCAGAATGCTCTGGCAGCCTTTCCCTGCTTCTGGCTTTCCCTGGTTCCATCATCACTCAAAGGGAAGGATACAAGTTGTGTTGCCTACTACTTAGGAGCTGTGGGGAGAAGGCAGAGTCAGGTATCTAGTGGGTGGGGACATTCATTTGAACAAAAAGAGTATCCTAAAATGTGCAATATCCGGGGCAAAGTCTATCCATCAATAAGATGGACAGCAAAGTAACACAGGAGAGGTAGCAAGAAAGGGTTACTTTTCTGTCTCTTTTCTGCTCCTCTATTGGGGCGGTGCTGCTGTCCCTCTGCCTGCATCTCCCTGGGAGTGCCTGGTGGCTGATCCAATTGGCTTGCTGTGTAGGAGAGACACCAGGCCAGACACCAGCTGTCCTGACGATTGAGTGGAAAGTATTTTGTAAACCCTAAATGTGTGCGGTAGAAATGTGAACTATTATTATTTGCTACTCTATGTCCTTCAGGTATGACTTTGTGTTTTGGGCTTTCATTATCTACCATGATGCCTCAGTGCTTGGCTTAAATCCTACCCACTCCCAGCTGCAATGGCAAGGTGGTGGTGTGTTAATTTCTTCTTCCCCTGGGCCACACCATCCTAGGGGAATATCAACCATGGCTCTATTTACTCTAGTGTAGGTATTTGATACCTTTTCCCTGGTGTCTCTTTTCTCCATCTTTCTAAATGTGAATTGCTGGCATAAGTTAAATCAGCAGAGATTTGGACTGAACATGAGGGAGAAGTTCATGACCATCAGAGTGATTCAGTTTGGGAATGAATAGCCAAGAGAAGCTCCAGAGTTTGTCCCAGAAAACTTTCAGAAAAGAAAACAGATAGCCAGTCATCCTGGCTGATGTAGACATTCATCTGCCCAAATTAAGGGCAGGAAACTTGAAACAGGTATTCTCTTGAGATCCCTTCTGGCGCCATGATTATTTTATTCTACTGTTGGCTTGTGAAACTTTGAGGTAATTTTGTTTTGAGTAGACTAGAGTCAACATTTCCTTGCGAGTCCAAGTTTCAGTATCCTAATTGTGTCAGATATTTTCCTCTGGGTAAAGAGTTGGCCAATCCCGAACAATGAAAATGTTTCTCACTAAGATATGTTTTGCCTGGGGAAATCTGTCTCTGGTTTATTGTATTAATACAGAAGCTCCAGAAACGAGCACTCCATTTGTTTTCCTCATTTTTCTTGCCACATTTGTTGAGTAATAAAATATTTTAAAGACTTTCTCTACTCGCCTCTGTGTCATACTTAAACCACTACGCATAGTCTGAAAAGTGCTGAATTCAGGACTTGGAATAAGCTCCTAGAAAACTAAAAAAAAATCTTTTTGAAAATTGAGAAAAACAAATAGTTATGGACACATTATAATTTCAGTGTGCTATTTTCATTTCAAGGGTGTTTCAGTTTTGAAATTTTTTAATAAGCATTGTATTTCATTCAGCCAACAAATATTTCATCAAATGCTTACTAACGCATTGGGGATGCAATGATAAACAGGGTATCAGGCCTTACAGTCTGATGGAGGAAGAGCTATACACACAAATAAAGCTAGTAAATAGACAAATGAAAAATCCAATTGCTTTGCAAAATTTGAGGAGTACAATGACATTTACTTGCATTGAAGAGGTATATACATACCACCACAAATATATGTTTCTATATGTACATGTCTAAACATGTATTTCTGTATATATGTGTGCCTATATTAGTACATATATATTTTAATATGTATGGATGTGGGATATGTGTTTGTATATGGTGTTTTGTGGGGGATGGGGCAGGTAGACTAGTGCAGAGTGGTAAGGGAAATCCTAAAGAAGGAGACCCACCTGTTCTAGGATATCAAGGAAGGGAGGGATTACACTAAAGAGTTAATGGTAGGAACCCATTCCAGTTATTGGGGAAGGCAGGAATAAAAACACAGGGAGAGAATAGGGAAGAGTAAGTGGTTTGGCTGACTTAGAAGTGGAATGAAGTAGTGATAGAAGAACTGGTCCTGGAATTTATGTTTTCAAATCCTACCCTAGACCTTAATAATTGTGTGGTCATAGACAAGTCACTTGAAGGAGGGAGAAGAGGCAGCTGGGTCAGTCAGTTGAGGCCTTAAATGCAGTGATAACAAATCTGTGTTTCATTTAGTCACCAACAAGGAGCCCCTTAATGTTTGTGAGCAGAGAGGTGCCATGATCACATCAGTATTTTTTTAAGCCTGTGACTATTTTTATATTCAGATGAACCATCTTTGATATTTCACACTCTGGGCATAAGCATAAATTCTAAATGGATAATAATTAGAGTCCAGTTCAAAGAATTAACCTGAGAGGCAGGGGAGCCAGTTATAATCACAGCTCTGTCCTGCAACACCCCGTTAGCCTTGGGGCTCTCTCTCTTCATCATCCTCTGTCCCCTTGCTTGAAGAGTGGAGCCATGGATTCCAAAGCCTTCATTTAAGGAGGGAGTTCCTCATTTCTTATCTGGCTGCACCACTTTAGGGCTTCTCTGACTTTCCCATTATGCTTATCAGATACCTTCCTCACTCTCTCCTCCCCCTTTCACCTTCTTTTTGTGTGTTATTTCCTGTCCCCCCCCCCATTGGATTTTAAACTCTTTCAGGGCAAAGATTGTCTTTTTTCCACATTTGTATCCATAGCTTTTAGTATAGTGACTGCACATAGCAATACCTTACTGAATGTTTATTGATGACTAACTTTTGCTTAGCCAGTACTTCAGGTTCTGTTTCCTTAGTGTAAAACAGCAAGAAATAATCATTTCTGGGGGCAGAGCCAAGATGGCAGCGTAGAAGCAGCAAGGTCCCGCAGCTCCCACACCGCCACCCTAAACACCTATAAAATATGAGCCCAGACAAAGTCTAGGAAAGTCTAGGACTCTCAGACTCACAAAAATACAGA
>CM053599.1:83508039-83553114 GCA_028646575.1 Pseudocheirus occidentalis
AGGATTGTATTAGTGACTAATGATATTTAGTAATTGGGAATCCAGCTTAGTGACTGACTGCTAGATGAGTGTCTGACTAAGTTAATGGTTGCCCCATGAGTGGAAGATTGGTATATTGTGAATTGCTGATTGAATCTTTAAGTGAGAAGTGTTTCCCCCTTAGGGAAACCAGGTGATTCTTCTTTTGTTAATTGATTGATTGAATCTTTAAGTGAGAAGGGTTTCCCCCTTAGGGAAACTAGGTGATTCTTCTTTTGTTCCTTGTTCTAAATATTGTGGCCACTGTAGTGAAAACTGTGCACCATTCCAATGTTAAGCTGTTATAAACACTATATTGTGACTTCTGTGATATAGTACTGAGAATATTATATTGTGAATATTGTACTGAACCTTGATCTGTAATGGAATAAACAGAGTGTTCACTACTACTGTGTAATCCGAATCTTAAAAGCTGTTCACAGTAGCTTTCTTTTGGGAATCTGCTGGTGCTTGGCTTTACACTCAGTAAGAATTTTTAAGTTATTTTATACTCTAAACCAGTGCTGCCATCAGTTACCATCTCTCTTTGCTTAGTTAGATCAAGTATTTTCTGATGGGTGTGGTTGTTAGGTTTTTTGGGTTTCTTTGTTATAGGAATTGGTTTGTGGCCTCTATTTTCTCATTCTTATTCTTTCTTCTAGTTTCACATTAATTTTGCTCTTTGCCCTAACAAATCAGCAGCCTGACTCTATGTATACAACTGATTCAGAAATAACTTTCCATAAAAGTAATGTCATTTCCTCTCTGTTAAAATATAATAAATATTTGTGACAGTAGCACCTGAGAGCACCCTGTTTGGGATGAAAAACCTCATCCAAAATTTAATCAAGAACACAGAGATCTCTTAGGATAAGAACAGTAATTTATTCTCTTCCCCCAGGAGAAGAGGGCGGTCTTCCCCATGACTGGTCATGAGGGAGAGGCACTCAATGTGGGGTAAAAAGGGATTTTAAAACCTAATGCAGTCAATCCCCCTTCCCCCAAATGTCCCTTCTCCCATTAACTGAGAGGTAGGCTCAAGTCTCAGCATGAAAATCTTCCCCAATGGCACATAACAGGGGAAGCCTGCCACTATCCCTCAGTGGCTGAGAGCTTAATGCTGATTGACAGCAAGGGAGAGGGAGGGAGAAAGGTCACCAGGGCAGTAGTAAAGAAGGGTGGAGGTCAAAAAGACTCCTGAAAGGGCTTGCTGCTGATTGAAGCAGAAGTGAAGGGGCAAAGTGTGAAGTAGACAATCAGAACTGAAGATCCATTCTGAGAAGTTTTCAAGTTTTACCTCCCCAGACAATCCCCCCTTTTCTTTTCATCCTCTGAAAACTTCCCACTTGATTGCTCATCTTCCCAAGATGGGGTCTCCAGGAAAGAAACAGTACTAGTAAAGGCCAGGTTCAGACTCTTGGGTAAGCTGTCTGCATCTAATGTCATCTTTTTCAGATCCCTTGGATGAGAGGAGGGGTAATCTTCAGATGACTGGAGTTCATATAAACAAGCTGGCACAGACAGATAGACCTGAGAGGGTTCCAAGAGACATATGATTCAACACTTAAGGTACATAGCAACGGTTGGTTTCCTAGCCATGCAAGACCAAGTCCAAACGGTATAACAATTAGTTCAGTTTTCTTAGCCACACAGGGCTAGGCTCAAACAATACATTACAGTTTTCTCATAATTTTACAAAATTACATGATTAAATTAAGTCAGGTATAGGTTTTGCTTTTTTGCTTTTTTTTTAGAGGGGGGGAAGGTAGGGCAATTGGGGTTAAGTGACATGCTAGTTTTTGTGTTGTGTCTGAGGCCAGATTTGAATTCAGGTCCTCCTGATTCCAGGTCTATTGCTCTATTTACTGCACCACCTAGCTGTCCCCAGATTAAAAGTTTTAGATGGCTCACAATATATACTAGCTTTTAGAAAGGGGATTACATGTCACCAAGATAACCAAGAAAACTTACATATAAATCACACAAATTAACAGAATCATTATTACTTATGACAATTAACATCCAAGTCCTTATATCCCAGTGACCTATTCCCAATATTCCCAGATGACTCATGTAGTCACACAACTCAAAAAGGGAGTTCTGCTTCTCCAGTTCAGATCTAGAGGTGACCAGATAATTCTGACTTAATATAAATTAGCACAATCATTTAAAATTAGTTCCACATTCTGAAAGTTCAAAGAATTTTTCAGTTTATTATTCCTTTTTATTTCCATCTTTCTTAAATCCTGTATCTATCTGGTATAGGAATCTTTTAAAATGCAAAGATCTATGTAAAAAAACCTGATTTCATCTGCCCATTTTAAAATTATCAGACAGACGCTTTAATAAAGTAACATTATTTTCACCCTTACCAGTATCTTATACAATCCTGGTGCAAAAATCCAACCCTTTGATCTTATTCCCAAATATGCTCAAAGCTTAAATTCTCATAATAGACAGTTTGTGGAAGCCAATCTTATACATCTGTATATAGTTTTAGAGTAATCATCTAAGTCTGATCCTGTTACTCTCCTCAAACTGCACTATCCTATTCAATTAGGCATCTATTGCATTACATTACTGCCTCATTACTAATCATTTCCTCCTTTGAAGGATGTTATTTCTGTATTTATTTATACATTTATTTGGCCCTGAATATTACTTCTTAATGAATTTTCTATAAAAGAAAAATAGAGACAATGTCATAAATCTTGCCAGAAGGAAAACTTCCCTAGCCCTTTTTGATTCCAGGCATGAGTCATCTCTGGTAGACAATCAGGTAGCCATTTGGTGCTGAAAGCAGGGCTTTGGCATACTTGGGTGGGAATTTTTCCTTTTCATAAAGGACAAGGCATAGTCAGGAATAGAATTGAGCATTTGACCTGGGCAGTGTCCAGGGTGGTCTCCAAAGCTTTTCCCAGGCCCAAAACATCCACCTTTAGCAGTTCTCAGCCTGCAGCCCTTGCCATCCCATTATTGGCTTTTAAGGCAATAATTCCTGTTATAAAAGCTTAAAATAATAGTAAAATTTACAGTCCCCAAAATTATTAAATAGCAAATAAATATGGACTAGTGTCCTTGAGATAGGGCCATCTAAAAATTTGATTTAGCTACTAATTATAAAATCAGTCTACAAATCTTTTTGCCTTTCATATTCCTAATCAAACCTTTATTAGCTTTCCAAATTTCTCTTTTTTTTTTGCTTTTTTTTTTTGGAGGGCAGTTGGGGTTAAGCGACTTGCCCAAGGTCACACAGCTAGCTTTTGTGTTAAGTGTCTGAGGCCGGATTTGAACTCAGGTACTCCTGACTCCAGGGCTGGTGCTCTACTCACTGCGCCACCTAGCTGCCCCGCTTTCCAAATTTCTCAAACCCATTATTTGGATTATCCAGCTTTCTTTTACATTTTTAACCATAAAACAAGATATCTCATAAGCTATTATTCTTTTACTAACATAACTGCTCTACACTGGAATCCTGGTTTTCTTGCAAGTTTGTTTACTCTACCATAATTATACTCAGTCTGGAAGAGTGAGATACTTCAGTAATTTAAATCTTCACTCATGTATTCAAATACAAGTATTAACTTTTGCTTATGCCTTTCTATAACCACAAATTCAGATTAAAACAGCAAGATCTTTTCTGTTTTAGAAATAATCACTAAACCTTTATGAAGAGATTTAATTTGAGAGGTCTTAAGTATCTTTCTTTTCCTTTAAACAACAATAACCCTTTAAAATCAGAATTCTTTAAACAGCACACTATATTCTTAAATGACATACATTCTTAAAGTATTATACAGAATTTCTATATCACAAATTTACAATCTTAAAGATATGGTAACAACATAACAATGAATTTCAAATGACATCAAATGACATATAAATTAATAGGTCTTATCATTCCTGGCATCCAAAAGCCACTTCAAAGTTAATGATGTTGTAGCCAACACATGTCAGTTATATCAAACATTTTACAATCATTATACCATTTTAATCCCATTACATTATTATTTTTCCCTTTATAAATTCAGAAAACAGGTTAAACAGAGATAAAATACATTTTTGCAACTGGAACAGAGAAGTGCAGAGTTTACCTGGAGCAGAAGCTGGCTTCCCTGTGCAGTTAGGTGTGACTACTCCCAGTGTGCAAGCACCATCCCCACAATTCTTTTGCATTCTCCTCTCCCATCTGATCTGGGATGAGAAGGGTTAACAAAACTTCTGGTTGTTTACAGACAGATCCCCATGCTTCTGAGGTACTCCAGCAATCCCAATAATCAATTTCCAACTTTTCAACGATTAATTTTCAGAATCCTCTAAGAAGTTTTAGCTATATTTAACGTTCACTGTAATTCCATGATGGCCAGACCAGGAACGACAATGAAAGTAGTTTTACAGATTTCCCAAATTACAATATTTCAAAATATTACCAAACTTGGGTCAGAGTATCCCATTCATAATTTTCTTTTCCTTTCACAATATAGCACCTAATTTAACAACATTTAGACCAAAAAAGAAAAAAAAGGCTTCTATTACAACATAGATAATACAACTGTTTACCAGTAACACAATTATTATGTTCTTAAATTTAAACTTTGAATTCAAAATCAATTAATTACCAATCTGATAACCTTAATTTAGTCATTTCCAAATTGCTTACAACTATATTAGTCCCATAAAATCCCTAGACCATGTCCTTGCTGAACAGTAAACTAGAGTAAATAAAACTTTCTGGAGCATACAGTGAATCAATTTCTTAATGTCAGATTAACAGTATATATGTTTTTGATCATATAGCCATAATTTATGAGTTCTAATATTATGAGTTCTAATGGCCTTCAAAAAGGAAATTTTACCCACAAATTTATATATGTATGTGTGTGTATGTGTATGTGTATGTGTATGTATGTGTGTGTGTATGTGTATGTATGTATTCAGTTTCCCATTCCTGCTCACATTTCAGATGTTTAAAATATGCTGGGCTAATTATTCTAACTTCTTCTTTTGGTTCTAGTAATAATTACAAGTATCTTCACCATAATCAATGCCCATCTTTAAATTCAAATTCCTTAAATAAATAAAAATAAATAAATTCCCAAAATATTACATATTACACATATATCCAAACTAACAAACATAACTATATCCATAGATGAAGAAAACTTGAAAAATCATTGTACGTAGTACAATGGTATTATGGTACCTTTGTGGTACCTAACAGCTTCTGAATAATAATAAGAAGAAAATTGTTTTTAACAACAGAATTCATAATTTTATCAAATTACAGAATTTAGAAAAGTGTTCCAAACATTATTTATTTAAAACTTGCTTCTATCCCATTAATTGTATTAGGTAAATGCATTTCCAAACCACTTTACACAGGAAATAAAGTATAACTCTAAACCACTATATACATTTTCATAACAGTCAAGATCCAAATACCTATCTATATATGTAGCTATACATATATAGATATATACATATATGAATATAGATAGAGACAGAAATATTTTCAAGATAATACCCCTGGTCTTTAAGAAGACAGTGGCTGCATGGTCTTGGTTCCACTGAGTCTCCTTTCAGGGAAGGCTCCCTCCCCACCCCCCACCCCCACCCCCATTCTTCTGCCTGAAGAGGAGGAAGGAAAAGGGGGAGTGAAAAATCTAATGGAGTACTCTACCTCACCTAACCAGATTAGCTAAAAGGGTCTGCCTTGTATCTCTCCCCTTTTCTGAAACTGTTTACATACTAAAAGGACTGAATCCTCTCTCTCTCCATCCCCACTCCTGCATTCCCAGAGAGAGAGAAAAATTTCAATTATCTTAATTCCCTCTGGAGGGAGGGGGTGTGTGAGTCCTAACCCCTCCTTCTATTTCAGAGTGGGGAGAGCTTCTCTCCCTTCCTCTCAGCATTTCCTGAGGAACACCTTTGTCTCCCAGACCAGTGAGTTCTTCTGGTTGGCAAATCATCAGCTCTACCCAAAACTATCCAGTTAGGGTCTCCAGCCTGCTCTGCCTTCTCTGCCAACAACACAGCCTGGCAGGGGCCTCTTTCTCACCCCCAGTTCTGCCAGCAGCAGGGTTGGGGTGCTCCTGGGGCCCACACCTCCTCCCTACTGGGGCTGGCCACAGGCAACCACTTTTCAAAACGGCCTGCCTGCCTGCAGGTCCATGCTGCCCAGGCCTATGCCCCACCCTTGCTCCCACAGCAACTGCTGCTCCCGCTGCTGTGGCCTGGACTTAGGCCCCCTCAGTTTCATAGATGAGCAGAGTCTGGCCTCTTTCCAGCTGCCCAGCTCTTGTCCCTGCCTTGGGCCTGTGGCCAGGTGGCGATACCTCCTATCATCCTACCTGGGGGCCATTACCAGCCCCCTCCCTCACCCCAGGATCAGAAGATCCTGACAATTACAGAGGAAACGTCTTCTTTCAGTCTTGGGAGCCACGCTGGCTTCCCCAGGGTCCAAAGACACTCCACCCCCATTATAGAAGAAACATCTTCTTTCAGTCCCTGTGAAGCTCACTAGATTGCACCCTTATCCCAGAGTCAATTCAATCCATAATTTCTCCAGAGGTCATCACTGCACCGCACCCCTCAAGGTTTAGTCTTAGAGTTAAAACTTAATGAATTAGCAATTCAAAAGCACTATCTAGGCTTACCTCCAAGCCATGCACTTGTGGATTTTGTGACTACTCTTATCTGCTGCCTTATCATTTCTTGTTCTCTTCTTTCTGTGCCTGTTCCTATCTAAAGAATGCATCTCCCTTCCAGATTCTGCTCATTTAGATAAATCACCCCCCCCCCCAAAGTCTGGAGACCATGGAAAGATCTCCCCTGGGTGCCTGTCCCCAGACCAAAGAGGTGAGGATGCTGTTCACAAATGGACAGATCACACGAGCCCCTATCTGTTTGGGATGAAAAACCTCATCCAAAATTTAATCAAGAACACAGAGATCTCTTAGGATAAGAACAGGAATTTATTCTCTTCCCCCAGGAGAAGAGGGCGGTCTTCCCCATGACTGGTCATGAGGGAGAGGTACTCAATGTGGGGTGAACAGGTTTTTAAACTCTAATGCAGTCAAGCCCCCTTTCCCCCACTGTCCCTTCTCCCATTGGCTGAGAGGTGGGCTCAAGTCTCAGCATGAAAATCTTCCCCAATGACACATAACACGGGAAGTCTGCCACTATCCCTCAGTGGCTGAGAGCTTAATGCTTGTTGACAGCAAGGAAAGGAAAGGGTGAAAGGTCACCAGGGCAGTAGTAAGAAGGGTGGAAGTCAAAAAGACTCCTGAAAGGGCTTGCTGCTGATTGAAGCAGATGTGAAGGAGGGGTGGGGGGGAGGGAGAGGGTGAAGTAGAAAGTCAGAACTGAAGATCCATTCTGAGAAGTTTTCAAGTTTTCACTCCCCAGACAACCCCCATTCATATTTAGTTGTTCCTACATGGGTGTACTATGGATCCACATACACTCAAAACTAAAGTTCATGAGCCAATACTGATATGGCTACTTTTAATAATTAACCAAAATTTGCACACACTTTGTATAAAACAAGGGTGTTTGTTGAAATATCAGAGTAATAAAAATAACAATTGGAACAGTACTCCCCCCATAAATATAGAACAGTCCCCATAAAATATATATGCCATTGGAGTTTACACAGAGTAGTATGAGAGGCCTCACAGGTAGGGACCGAGTATGGTCAGAGATAATCAATACCTCTGACACCAGAGGATCTGTGGTGTCTTATTTTTCTGTTTTGGCTGTTCTTTCCTGCTATATTGTCCTGAACTTGCTCCCTCTTGGGTACCAAAATCACTGTTGCTGGGTATGGCTATTTCCTCTGCGGTCATGGATTTTGAGCTTGTGCTACAAGTTTTTCTGGGCATCATCTTTTCCAGTGTGCTTCCTTCTATTAGGGAGCAATACTGAGAAAGCTTCTCCCTGAAAAGGGGAAGGCTAACAGCTCTTTAGGCATAACAGAAGCTGAGCCACCATGCCCAGTCAAGGACCATAGAACAAAGTGTTCCCAACAAAATTTATTATTCTACTTCACTTTCTCCAACCAAAAGATCTAGATCTCTAAGTCCCTGTGATTTAAGAGTTTAAAAGTCCCCTTTAGATGCAGCAAATTGTCATATTGCATTCCTGTTTAACCCATTTTGGGGGAATATGTTCCAACAAGCCCCAAAGGTCTCTCTAGATCAGAAGTTTTGTGGCTTCCTTTAGCCTCACAATTGTTTGAGTAACATAAGCCATGTAAATAAATCTCAACAAGCATAAAAACTAAGGTCAAAGTCAAAGTCTTTATTATCCTGGTCCACATCCCTTCCTCTATGTGTGACCAACTACAGTCTTCAGTCTTTGAGATATTCTATAGAATGTTATTTGGTGTCCATCATAGCCAGACCCTCCTGAGGCTTTTTTCAAGAAAATTATTCCTGACCTACAAGTCTTCTCTGTAGTCCACAAGTCTTTGACTTCTCCCATTCCTTATTCATGAACCACATTTTCCAGGGTATTTTTGTCATCCTCCTACACGTCCAATTACACATTGAAGTCATAAGTATTAAAGGGTATGTCGATTTAACTGGGAATGGGAGGGTCTTGTGAAGTCATTCATAGAGTTTTTCCACTTCATCACTGTCGGCAACTGATTTTGGTGCATAAGCAGCTAGTATTTTCATAATGGTTTTTTTCTGAATATTTTTCACAAGTACATGAACAGAATGCTTCATGAAATGATATTTCTTGTGGCTTTTGGACACACAATAACAAGGCATCTTTATTTACCTCTTTCAAGGAAAACCTAGGGGCCAACCTTCTACTTAGTGACAGTTTCTATGTTTTGTTGTATTGGGGAGTTTCATTTTTGGTGAGAAGTATGTATACTCTCACTGGAAAGGACTTCATATTTAAAGTATCACCAGCTAAGTTCATGTTCATAGACAACTTAAAAATTGTAGGATTCTTGCTGAGCACAGTGGCAAACACTCATAATCCCTGCTGCCAAGGAGCATGAGGCTAGGGGATCACGAGTTTGGGAGTTCTGAGGGGCAGTGGGGCTGAAGTTGATAAAGTGTCCACAATAAGTCCAGCACCAATATGCTGAGGATGGCATGGGGGTGGGGCACCAGGCAACCTAAGGAGGGGTGAAATTTCCCAGGCTGGAAACAGTACAAGTCAAAGTTCCTGTGCCAGTTAGTAGTGGGATAGCTCCTGTGAGACAAGGAGACCTAGCTTGAAAAAGTTTTTAAAACAACCAACCCACCCTCCTGTATAATTCATAGCACTCTCTGCCCCCTTTTCTGCTGTTCTGCCACAACTACAGTAGCAAAAGGAGGAAGGAGAGGCACAGGAAACAGGGTCCTTTTGTATTTTTCCCTCTTTTATGAATTTCCAAGGCCAAAGAATTTGCCATTAATTGGTTAGCCTGAGTAGTAATGCATACTTAGCTGGGGTAGCCTTTAGGCGGCTACATATATTGTGCTTCTATAACTATACCTGAGACCTTTCTAGCATGGGAGAACCTACTAGTTTATGCTTTGCTAACAGTCTTTGAGAATCAGGGTTACCTGCACACCAGGATGAGATGTCAGAGTAGGCCTTGGTGAAGGATCAGTGTGTAATAGTGTAAACATAATAATTCTGTAACCTTTTAAAAATGGGATGTTGCCTTTAATTATTTAGAGATAATACAATATGTATATATAAAATTATGTATATATACAATATATATGCGTGTGTGTGTGTGTGTGTGTGTGTGTGTGTGTGTGTGTGTAGCTTCTTTTCTTTACTCAGTACTTCAATATGACAAGCCTTGGAGTGAGTCAAGAATCAAGAGGCCACCCTATTTCTCCCCTCACTTGTCCTCTGTATCCCTATCTTAGATGCTCTGGATTAGGACCTAAGCAACTACAAGTCTTTCAGATCTGCTATTGGTGAATCAAAGAAGACTATTAGAAAGACTCTTCGGAACCTTGAATTTTCATTAAATAATTTGGAGACATTCTGTGCTTTTTGTCCCATCTTGCTAATTTGTCTAAGTGCACTTCCTAGCACAGAATCTCAGAGTGTGGAGTCCCATCAGTCTAAACCCTATGGCAATGGGAAACCACTCCAGAGAGGTAGTGTAGTAGCAGTCTCTGTTTACAGGCTCCCAAAGACAGAGAAACCTGTTGTTTCAATGCCCAGGCCCTCATACAGGGGCCCTAAGAAGAAAACCAGAACAGAATATATGATAAGATCTCTAAGAAAGAGAAGGGGGCTCTGAAAAAATTAAGACTGGAAATTCCAAAGTAAGACAATTTGCAAACAAAGCAATTGAAAGGTTTGAAGAGCCCAGCATTTAAAAATGTGGCCATTCTTTATTAAAGCCTGCCATCTTGAGGTTACTTAGAGAATTACTCTTTGGAAGTTTTAACCTTAAATGAATCTTTCCTCAAATCAGCAGTTAAAATAATAAGTAAATAACAAAGGGGAAAAACGTCCTTTCCTAAAACAAGCCATATTAATTTTGTTCAGAAACCACAGCTAACAATTATGAACATAAGTATTTTAACTTTCTGGCTGCAGGCTTAGAAATCCTCCAAATGAAGGAAACGTGACCTCCAAAGCATACCAGAAGCTTCCTAGTAGATGGGGATTTGATAGCACTATCAAACTATAATCAAATAAAGAGCAGAAAATGTATTATCTTTATGAACACCACATTTTAAAACTATTTTAAACTTGGATTAAATTCCATGTAAAATGTAATAATAGCAAACAAGGATAACGGTCATTTCTAGAATGCTGTAATGTTTCTAACTTACTTACAGTTATGCAACTATCTTTGTGCCAGTTTTATAGATGAATCAATCAACTAGAATTTGTCAAATAGGAACTACAGTATGTGTCAGGATTAGGTGCTAAGGATACAAACACACTAAATAAAAATATTCCTATTCACTAAGAACTTACATTCAGATATGGAAGCTTACATTCTAATTGGGATTTGCCCACGATTGTCTAGCTAGTGTCTGAAGCAGGGTTCGAACCTATGTCTTGCTTCAGTCAAACACAGGTGACTAGGAACTGACTGGAGCTGACTGTGTCTCTGTTCCTAGGCCAACCAGACATTTTCTCTGCCAGTCTCTGATTATTTTGTAAATCTCCCACCTGCAGTTTGGCAGACTCCTCTGCCTTAGCACTCTATATAAATCCTGTTCCCAGCCCCCTGTTCAGGTACCCCACACAGCATTTGTTGTGTGGTACCTCGAGTTGCAACTTACTTTTGTCAAAATTAAAGACTTCCATTTTACTACATTGGCTTTTTTATTTCAAATAGGACAAATACTGTGTGGTCTTTGGTGAGTTACTTAACCTCTCTGTGTAGTCTAGGCAGCTTTCTAAAACTATAAATTGCAATGAAAACAGTGTTGGTAAAGGGTATGTCTCATAGATAGCTCCCTACATCAATAAAATCAAAGATTCAGTCCCTATCCTTTGACCCTCAAGACCGCATTCTATCCACAATGCCACTTACCTGACAACTTTCCCTCCAGAAAGAGGAAAATGGGCTGTTGCCCTTGGCCCACCTATGTTGTTCCAGCTTCTCTGTTTGGGTGCAGAGGAAGCCTGGAGCTAAGAAGTTTCCGCCCTGGATTGGGGAGGCTCATCCCACAAACAAGCCAGAATCACTAACTAGCAAGATGAGATCAGACACTGGAGCTAATGGCCAGAGGCCACCTGGCATGAAAATAGACTTTGAGCTCAAGATCTCAACCCAGTCTGAGGGAAAATTGGGGCCTGAACTGCAGCAGCATGAAGGTTAAGTTGCAGTGCTCTCAAGCACACCGTGCTCAAATTTCTGTGATTGATTGGGTGTTTTCACAGCTGGCCAACCCCTCCCCAGCTTCCTCAAAATTCCCATCGGCTCCAAAGGTCCCACTGTTGCCACCCACTTTGTTCTTCTTGGCCACAGCTGGCTGCAAGTGGTGGCAAACATAAGGAAGCTTTAAGGAAAAGGCTATTCATTGACAAAATAGATGTCCCAACGACCAAGCACTTAATTCATAGGAGAGCCCCCTCAGACCTCACTCAGCATCTATTTACTCTCACTTCACAGTCAGTTTAAAGGGCAGGCATTTCAATCAACTAATTAGGAGGTGAATGGTGATGAAGGCATTCTCTGTTCTCACCAGCCGTATATATTTGGATATGTATCTGTCAGCTTCTTGAGGGCAGGAATTATTTTAACTTTGTATTTGAGCAAGCATATGCTCAAGGTAGAGCTACTCTCCCAACCTCCAGGGGCACTAGCTGTCTGGGCACCCAAGGGGGCTGCTATTCCTCCCTTCAAGACTCTAGGAGACACTAAGGGTCTAGGAGTATCTTTCTAATGGTATAGCTCACAAGCCCCCACCAGTGCTTTCCCTATTGATTATCAGCTAACATCAATTAGTCAGTCCAACCTAATTAAACTTAGAAAGGGAGAAATAAAGTAGTTTAGTTAGAACAGATAATACAGACATCTCCCTCAATTGGAACAAAGTGTCTTAGTAGGCACATACTGAGTTGAGGAGGAAAGTGGGCTGTTTCCAGCACATGGAACAGGAAGTAACTCCTAGCTCCTGGACGTCCTTTGACTAAAGTCCTCAAAACGTTCCTCTTAGGTATGATATTGCTCTCTGCTGTGCTCCTTGTAGAGCCTTGAGGCTGCCTTTCCTCAATGTGTCTGATTTGCCCTTGGCCCTTCATGTATACATTGCTGCTAGTCACTGGTATTCCCAGGACACTGCTAAGATGTCAATGAGAAGCATAAGTCATCCACCCCTTCAAAGTTCACAGGGCTGTCCCCTAGTCAAGGGTAGGAGGAAAACCAAGTCTTCTCCTTCCCCACAACTCTAAGTAATTCCCTACCAGGAAATTTACTGGAATTGCTCTCTCCTGGCTCATGATGGTCTCTTCCAATTTCAATATTCTGTGATTACTACTACTACTACTACTACTACTACTACTACCACTACTACTACTACTACCACTACTACTACTACTACTACTACTACTACTACCACTACTACTACTACCACTACTACTACTACTACTATACTACTACTACTACTACTACTACCACTACTACTACTACTACCACTACTACTACTACTACTACCACTACTACTACTACTACTACTACTACTACTACCACTACTACTACCACTACCACTACTACTACTACTACCACTACTACTACTATGACTACTACCACCTGTATTACTACGACTAGTACTAGTACTACTAATAATAGATAAACATGTTTCTATATTAGTCATGTTGCAAAAAAGGCAAGAAAAACAAAGTGGAAAAAAGTATGCCTCAATCTGCACTTAGATGCCATTATTTCTCTATGGAGGCGAATAGCATTTTTTCATCATGATTCTATAGGAGTTGTCTTGAATCATTATATTAATCACAGCAGCTAATGTTTCACAGCTGATCATTGTTACAATATTGCTGTTACTGTATACAATGTCCTCCTGGTTCTGTTCACTTCATTTTTTCATCAATCCATGTGCCTTCCCCAATTTTTCTGAAATCATCCCCCTCACTATTTCTTATAGCACAATAGCATTTTATCACAATTATATATCACAAGTTGTTCAGTCACTCCCCCATTGATGAGCATCCCCTCAATTTCCAATTCTTTGCCAACACAAAAAGAGATGCTATAAATATTTTTGTACACAAAGGTCCTTTTTCTTTGGTCTTTTTGGGATACAGATCTATTAGTGGTTTTTCTGGGTCAAAGAGTAAGTATAGTTTTATAGGCCTTTGGCATGATTCCAAATTGTTCTCTGGGATTCTTAGGCCAATTCACAACTCCACCAACGGTGCATTAATGTACCTGTTTTCCACATCTTCAACATTTGTCATTTTTCTTTTCTGTCATGTTAATCAATCTGATCATGTGAGGTGGTACCTCAGAGTTGTTTAAATTAGCATCTCTCTAATCAATAGTGATTTAGAGAATTTTTTAATATGACTACTGATAGCTTCAATTTCATCTTCTGTTCATAACCATCTGTTTATATCCTTTGTCCATTTATCAAATTTATTTTTATAAATTTGGCTTAGTTCTCTATGTATTTGAGAAATGAGGGATTTATTAGAAAAACCTGCTGTAAACTTTTTTTCCAGTTTCCTGCTTTCCCCCTAATTTTGGCTTCAATGGTTTTGTTTGTGCAAAACTTTTAAATTTCATATAATCAAAATTATCCTCTCCATCTTTTGTTCAGTCAGAAAATCTTCCCTCATCCATTGATCTGACAGGTAATTATTCCTTAATTTGCTTACAATATCGGTCCTTTTTGTCTAAATCATGTACCCATTTGACTGTTATATTATCTTGTTGATCTATGACTTTGCTTTGTTACTCTATCATTCAGGCATGTCAGCTTTTCATGACCATGTAGACTATAGAATATCAGGCCCTTCTGTCCTCCATTATCACCCCAAATTTGTCCAGGTTCATGTTTCTCATTTCCATTTCACTATCCATATCATTCTATGCCATCCCCCCCTTTTTTGGCTTTAATATTTTACAACATAATGATCTTTTCCAATGAGTCCTGCTTTTTCATTATTTAGTCAAAGTATTTAAGTTTCAGCTTCATTCAGTATTTGACCTTCCAGTGAATGGTCTGAATCAATTTCTTTAAGTATTGATTGATTTGCTCTCCTTTGCTATCTAGGACAAGAATTAGAAAGCATCAATTTGGCAGGTACTCAGTTTTCCTTACAGTTCAACTCTCACAGTTACAAATTGCTACTGGTAAAACCATAGCTTTCACTATATGGACCTTTGTCAACAAGATGATGTCCCTGCTTTTCAATATGCTGTTTAGATTTGTCATAGCTTTCCTTCCAAGGAGTATATTTCAATTTCATGGCTGTAGTCACTGTCTAAAGTGATCTTTGAGCCCAAGAATATAAAATCTGACACTGCTTCCATTTCTTCTCCCTCCATTTGCCAGAAAGTGATGGGACTACTTGCTAAGATCTTAGGGTTTTTTATGATATTAAGCTTCAAACTAGTTTTTACACTCTCTTCTTTCACTCTCATCAAGAAACTTAATTCTTCTTCACTTTCTACCATCAGAGTAGTAAGTATTGCATGCATATCAGAGAGTATTGATAGTTCTCCCAGAAACCTTCAGCCTGACTTTTGATTTATCCAGCCTGGCATTTTACATGACTTACTCTGCATGTAAGTTAAATAAGGTGACAATATACAGCCTTGTCACACTACTTTTCCAATCTTAAGCCAGTCAGTTGTTTCCATGTTTGGTTCTAACTGGTGCTTTTTGGCCAACATACAGGTTTCTTGGGAGAAAAGTAAGATGATCTAATACTCCCATTTCTTTAAGGACTTGTCACATTTTGTTGTGATCCACAGTCAAGAGCTTTAGTGTTAGTCAATGAAGTAGATTTTTTTTTTACTGTCTAATTTCTCTATAATATTGTCTATGAATATTGGCAATTTGATCTCTAGTTCCACTGTCTCTTCAAAAACCAGCTTGCTCTTGTAGTAATTCTCAGTACACATATTGCTAAAGCCTACTTTGCACATTCTTAAGCATAACCTTGCTGGCATGTGAAATGAGTGCAATTGTTCAGTAATTTGAACATTTTTTGGCATTGACCTTCTTTGGGATTGGGATGTAACCTGATCTTTTCCTATCCAGTGGCCACCATTTAGTTTCCAAATTTGCTGATATATTGAGTGCAGCACTTTTACAGGATCATCTTTTAGGATATTAAATAGCTCAGCCAGAATTCCATCACCCCCACTAGCCTTATTGTTAGCAATGCTTTCTAAACTTACACACTTGATTTGATTCTCCAGGATAGTATACACATCATCATGATTATTAGTGATATTAAGGTCTTTCTTACAGAATTCTTCCGTATATTCTTGCCACTTTTTCTTAATCTCTCTTTCTTCTAAGTCCCTATCATTTTTTTCTTTTATCAGGTCCATTTTTGAGTGAAATATTCTCTTGATATCTCTAATTTTCTTTAAGAGATCTCTTGTCTTTCCCATTCCTATTTTCATCTTTTCTTTGCTTTGCTCATTTAAGAAAACTTTATCTCTCCTTGCTATTCTCTAGAATTCTGCATTCAGCTGGGTATATCTTTCCCTTTCTCCTTTACCTTTTGTTTTCCTTTTTTTCTAAGCTATTTGTAAAGCCTCATCCGGTAGCCATTTGCTTTCTTCCTTTTCATTTTCTTTGGAATTTATTTTTTTGGCTGGTGTCTCCTATACAATATTGTGAACCTCTATTTTCAGGCATTCTATTCTATTCATCACCTCCACTTCATGTTCATAAAGGATGTTACTTAAGTCATATCTATATGGCCTGATGGTTTTCCCTACTTCAATTTACATCTGAATTTTGCAATAAGAAGCTCATGATCTGGAACATATTTAGCTCTGGGTCTTGTTTTTATTGACTATATAGAACATCTTCACCTTTTATTGAAAAGTATATAATCAAGGGGCAGCTAGGTGGTGCAGTGAATAGAGCACCGGCCCTGGAGTCAGGAGGACCTGAGTTCAAATCCGGCCTCAGACACTTAACACAAAAAACTAGCCGTGTAACCTTGGGCAAGTTACTTAACCCCAATTGCCCTCCAAAAAAACAAAAAAACAAAACAAAAAGTATATAATCAATCTGATTTCTATATTAACCATCTGATGTGTTAGTGTGTAAAGTCATCTTTTGGATTATTGGGAAAAAAAGTGTTTATTATGGCTAGTCTATGGCTAGTATCTGCTTTTCAGTTTCCCAGCAATAGTTATTTAAATAGTGAGTTATTGTCCCAAAAGTTTGGATCTTTGGGCTTATCAAATACTATATTACTAAGGTCAATTATTTCTATTGTAGTATATGCTTAATCATTTCTGTGGATTCATCACTCTATTTCTTAGTTAATACCTATCTTTTAAATTACTGTTTTGCAATGTAGTTTGAAATATGGTGCTACTAGACTGTCTTCCTTCATTTTTCCTCATTGGTTTCCTTGTTATTCTTCACCTTTTGCTCTTCTGTATGAATTTTGTTATTTTTTCTAGCTCTATAAAGTAATCTTTGCTGGTATGATTGGTATAGCAATGAATAAGTAAAATAATTTAAATACAACTGTCATTCATATTATATTGGCTTGACCTACTTATAAACAATTAATATCTTTTCAAATATTTAAAATTGTCTTTATTTGTGTGAAAAGTGTTTTAAAATCATGTTCATATAGTTTCTAGGTGTGTCTTGGTAGGTAGACTCCCAAGTATTTTATACTGTCTATTGTTACTTTAAATGGAATTTCTGTCTCTAATGCTGATGATGTATGTGGGTTTATTTTATAGCCTAGAACTTTGCTTATTCTTATTTCATTTTAGTTTTTAGTTCATTCTGTATGGGAGTTGTATTTTGTTAAAAGCTTCTTCTGCTTCTATTGAGATAATCATATGATTTCTGTCAGTTTTGCTGTTGATATAGTCAATTATGCTGATAGTTTTCCAAATACTGAAACAGCCCTGCATTCCTGGTATAAATCTCACCTGGTCATACTGTATGATACTTAATGATATATTGCAATATTTTATTTATAATTTTTGCATCAATATTGATTAAGGAAATTGGTCTACTAGTTTTCTTTTTCTGTTTTCAGTTTTCCTTGTTTAGGTATCAGGATCATATTTATGTCATAAAACATATTTGGTAGGACTCCTATTCACCTATTTTTCCAAATAGTCTATATAGTATTGGGATTAATTGTTCTTTAAATATTTGGTAGAATTTAGCTACAGATCCATCCAGTCCTAGGGATTTTGTCTTAGGGAGTTTATTTATGGCTTGTTAAATTTCTTTTTCTAAGATTGGGTTAAGTATTCTTTTTCCCTTTCTGTTAATCTGGGAAATTTATATTTTTGTAAATTTTCATCCATTTCACTTAGATTATCAGATTTATCAACACATAACTGAGCAAAATAGCTCCTAATAATTGGTTTAATTTCCTCTTCACTGACGGAGAATTATCCCCTTTCATTTTTCATATGGGTAAATTGGTTTTCTTCTATCCTTCTTTAAAATAAAATTAATCAGTGATTTAACTATTTTATTTTTTCATAAAATGTTTCTAGTTTTATTAGTGCAATGTGTTTTTTTTTACTTTCAATTTTGTTAATCTCTCCTTTAATTTTCAGGGTTTCCAATTTGTTATTTTAGTGGGGGATATTTAATTTGTTCTTTTTCTAGTATTTTTAGTTGAATGCCCAATTCATTGATCTTCTCTTACTGTACTTAATTGCTGTAAGCAGTTAGAGATATCAGATTTCCTCTAAGTACTGCTTTGGTTGCATCCTATGAATTTTGGCATGTTGTCTCATTGCTATCATTCTCTTTAATACAATTGTTATTTTTATGATTTGTTCTTTGAGCTACTCATTCTTTAGGATTAGATTATTTAGTTTCCAATTAATTTTAAATGTATCTTTCTACTGCCCTTTATTGAATGTAATTTTACTGCATTATTATCTGAAAAGGATGCACTTAATATTTCTGCTTTTCTGCATTTGGTTTGAGGTTTTATGCACTACTATATGATCCGTTTTTGTATAGGCACAGGGTGAAAGGAGGGAGAGAATAGAATAAACAAAGTGGGAGAAAGGATGGAGGGGAATACAGTTAAGCAGAAGTAATTGTGAAAAAATATTTTGAAGCAGGTTTCTCTGATAAAGACCTCATTTCTCAAACATATAGAGAACTGAGTCAAATTTATAAAACTGAGTCATTCCCCAATTGATAAATAATCAAAAGATATGAACACTTTCAGATGAAGTAATAGAAGTTTTTATAGACATGAAAAAATATTATCAGTATTGATTGAAGAAATGTAAATTAAATTACTACCTCATACCTATTAGATTGGCTAATAGGACAGAAAAGGTAAATGACGAACATTGGAGGGAATGTGGGAAAAATGAGACATTAATGCACCATTGGTCGAATTGTGACCTGATGGGGCAGCTAGGTGGCGCAGTGAATAGAGCACCGGCCCTGGAGTCAGGAGTACCTGAGTTCAAATCCGGCCTCAGACACTTAACACGAAAAACTAGCCGGGTGACCTTGGGCAAGTCGCTTAACCCCAACCTGCCCTCCAAAAAGCAAAAAAAAATAAATAAATAAAATTTAAAAAAAAAAAGAATTGTGACCTGATTCAATCATTCTGTAGAGCAGCTGGGAACTGTTTATTCCCAAAGGGCCTTAAAATCATATATACCCTTTGACCTAGCAATACCACTACTAAGTTTGTATCCAAAATGAGATAAAAAAAACAAAACAAAAAGGAAAGGGACACATATGTACAAAAATATAGGAGTTTTTTTTTCAGTGGCAAAGAATTAGAAATGGAAGGAATGTCCATCCATTAGGGAATGGCTGAATAAATAAGTGGTATGTGATTTTGATGAAATATTACTGTACTATAAGAAATGATGAGTAAGACACTCAGAAAAATCTGGACTTACAAAAGCTGATTCAAAGTTAAATAAACTGTGTACAAGTGACAGCAATATCATAAGATTATCAGCTGTGACTGACTTAGCTATTCTCAGCAATACAATGATCCAAGACAACTCTGAAGGACTTCTGATGAAAAATGCTGTCTATACCAAGAGAAAAATATGATGGTGTCTGAATACAAATTGAAGTATACTTTTTTACCTTATATTTCTTGAGGTTTTTTTGGTCTGTGCTTTCTTTCACAACATTACTAATATGAAAATGTGTTTTGCATGACTACATATATGTATGTATGTATGTATGTATGTATATAACCTATATTGATTTGTTTGCCTACTCAATGATGCAAGGGTTGGAGGGAGAGTATTTGGAGCTCAGAGTTTTAAAAATGAATTTTAAAATTTGTTTTTACATGTAATTGGGGAAAAATAAAATGCTAAACAAAAAAATAAAATTTAGATGCTATACCATTTGGTGCATATATTTAGTATTGCTTTTACTTCATTTTCTATGATACCTTTTAGCAAGATATAGTTCCCTTCCTTATATTTTAATTAGATCTCTTTTTGCTTTTGCTTTGTCTGAGATCATGATCATTAATCCTGCTTTTGTTTTTACTTCAGCTGAAGCATAATAGATTCTGCTCTCACCCATTACCTTTATTCAACGCATGTCTTCTGTGCTTCAGATGTGTTTCTTGTAAACAACAAGTTGTAGGATTATGATTTTTGATCCCTTCTGATATCTGCTTCTGTTTTATGGGTGAGTTCATCTCATTCACATGAACAGTTATGATAACTATATTTCCCTACATCCTTTCCCCCCCTTGTTTATCCTTCCCTCATTCTTACCTTTCACCCTGTCCCTCCTCAAAGGTGTTTTATATCTAATCATTGCCTTCCTGAATTTGCCCTCACTTCTATCAGTCCCCTCTTTTTTTTAATCCCCATTCTTTTTTACTTCCCTATGGATGATGCAACTGAAGTCAGGGCTTAGACAATATACTTTAATTAGGGCCTTTTGGTGATGCACCTAGTAGATTCACATAAGGCCAGCTTCCTAAAGACCCCCCGGAGTTACATTTATAAGATTTATGTCTGAGACTCTGACTGCAACCAGGATTTTTGCCCTCAAACTTCAGATACTTAAAAAAGACAAGTCTTTTATTAGATTTTCCATTCCTGTGTTGGTCCCAAGGTACAGCAGATTCAAGACAATGGTTTACAAAACCTAGATGTTTGAAGGCCTGCTCTGATTTTCATCCTCTTTGTTAATGCCTTTAAAAAATGTTAACTGATTTCCAAAAAACTGTTGGATTTCCCGAGACTTTTTGGTGCCTAGAAATCGGAAAACTTGATTTTATCTGAGTTTGCTTCCAGGATGTAGCAGACCATTGTAATGAAAAAACTATGATAATGTCTGAGGATGTTACAAACTAAGCCTATTGATGAGAATATTTGAATTTTTTTGTCTTTTTGGAGGGCAGTTGGGGTTAAGTGACTTGCCCAAGGTCACACGGCTAGTTTTTGTGTTAAGTGTCCGAGGCTGAATTTGAACTCAGGTCCTCCTGACTCCAGGGTTGGTGCTCTATCCGCTGCGCCACCTAGCCACCCCAAAGATGAGAATATTTGAATCTTTGTCCCTTGGATCTTTAAAAATCTTGTTCAAAGCATCATTAAATGGAGTTCATGGTTCTTCCCTGAACTACCCACATGGCCTGGTATCTTCTTCTTTTTATTGGCATCTCCGAATGTGCTTAATGCTGGACATTAAGCAGCTCCTAACATGTAGATTTTTATATTCAAGTGAGTATGTTATGCCATCTTTGAGCCAAGTCTGTTGAGAATGAGGTTGGAGGTGCCTACCCAACCCCATCTTCTGCTCCACTGTAATAGATCTTTCACACCTCTTTTGTGTGAGATAATTTACCCTATTCTACCTCCATCTTTCCTCTTCTCCCATTGGCATCTCCTTTGCTACGCTTTCATTTGTTTTATTTTGTTATTATCGTATCATAGTACTTTCACATCCACAATATCTGTGTATATTCCTTCTATTTGCCCTTATACTGATAAAGTTAAGAGTTACCAATATTATCTTGCCATGTAGGAATATAAATAGTTTGACCTTATAGAATCTCTTATGTTTTTTTCTTCTTTTTTTTACCTTTTCGTGTTTCTCTTGAGTCTCATATTTGAAGGCTGTTTTGGGTTTGGGGTTTTTTTTTGTCTTTGGAGGGGCAATTGGAGTTAAGTGACTTGCCCAAGGTCACATGGCTAGTTTTGTGTTAAGTGTCTGAGGCCAGATTTGAACTCAGATCTTCCTGACTCCAGGGCCAGTGCTCTATTCACTGCACCACCTAGCAGTCCCAAGATTGTTTTTTAAATTCAATTCTGGTCTTTTAATTAAGAATACTTGAAAGTTCTCTATTTCATTAAATAATCCATTTTTTTCCTACCAGAAAGATCATACTTAGTTTTTCTAGGTCAGTTATCTTTGGTTGTAATCTTAATACCTTTGCCTTCCGGAATATATTCCAAGCTTTCTGATTCTTTGATGTAGAAGTTGCTAAATCTTGTGTAATACTGACTATGGCTCCATGATATTTTAATTGTTTCCTTCTGGCTGCTTATAGTATTTTCTCCTTGTCCTGGTAGCTCTGGAATTTGGCTATGAAATTCCTTGGAGTTTTCATTTTGGGATCTCTTTCAGGAGGTAATCAATGGGTTCTTTCAATTTCTATTTTGCTCTCTGGTTGAGGATATCAAGGCAGTTTCCCTTCATAATTTCTTGAAAAATGACGTCTAGGCTTTTTTTTTATCATGGCTTTCAGATAGTCAATAATTCTTAAATTAACTCTCCTCAATCTATTTTCCAGGTCAGTTGTTTTTCCAATGGGAAAGTTTAGATTTTCTTTTTTTTTTAATTCTTATGATTTTGTTTTGTTGTTTCTTAATATCTCATAGAGTCATTAGCTTCTATTTATCCAATCTAATTTTTAAGGAATTATTTTCTTCAGTGAGCTTTTGTACCTTCTTTTCCAGTTGTCAAATTCTGTTTTTAAAGGCACCATTTTCTTTCTTTTAAATTTACTTATTTACTTTTAGTTTACAACATTCAGTTCCACAGTCCCTTGAGTTTCAAATTTTCTCCCCCTCCCTATCCTCCCCCTTTCCCCTCATCATGGCAGGATGCACTCAAATATAGGATCTACAAATATCTTCACATTAATCATTAGTCTGGTTGTAAACAAGGATTACAACTGATGGAATGATCAGTGGGAAAGAGGAAATAAAACAAAACAAGGAAAAGAAACAGAGTAAATAGTTTGTTTCAATCTGCATTCAGACTCTGCATCTCTTTCTCTGGATGTGGATATTTCTTTCAATCATGAGTATTTTGGAGTTCTCTTTTAACCTTACATTGCTGAGAGGAGCCCAGTCTATTGAAATAACTCATCATACATACATTGTGTCTGTGATTATGTACAGATTTCTCCTGTTTTAACTCTTTTCAGTCAGCGTCAGTTTATGTAAGTCTCTCTCCAGGTTATTATGAAGTCTGTCTGCTCCTCTCTTCTTATAGCACAATAGTATTCCATTACATTCCTATACCACAACTTGTTCAGCCATTCCCCAATTGATGGGCATCCCCTTGATTTCCAATGCTTTGCCACCACAAAAAGAGCCAGTATAAATATTTTTGTATATATTAGTCCTCCTCCCACTTCTCTGATCTCTTTGGGATATACCCCTAGAAGTAGTATTGCTAGGTCAAAGGGTATGCCCTTTGGGCATAGTTCCAGATTGCTCTCCAGAACGGCTGGATCAGTTTGCAGCTCCACCAATAATGCATTAGTGTTCTGACTTTTCCACATGCTCTCCAGAATTTATCATTTTGCTGTTTTGTCGTCTTAGTGAGTCTGGCTCTGTACCTCAGAGTTGTTTTGATTTGCATTTCTCTAATCATTAGTGATTTAGAACATTGTTCATATGCTTATAGATATCTTTAATTTCATCTTCTGAGAACTGCCTGTTTGTATCCTTTTATCATTAATCAATTGAAGAGTGGCTTGTGTTCTTATAGATTTAACTCAATTCTTTGACTATTTTAGAAATGAGGTCTTTATCAGAGACACTGGTTGTAAAAGTTCTTTCTCAGTTTTCCACTTCCCTCTTAATCTTGGTAACATTGGCTTTATTTGTACAGAAGTTTTTCAATTCAATGTAATCAAAATTATGCATTATAGATCTGACAGGTAAACTATCCCTTGCTCTCCCAAGTTGCTTACAGTATCAGCCTTTATACCTAGATCATGCACCCATTTCAACTTTATTTTTGTGTACAGTATTAGATATTGGCCTATGCCCAAATTCTGCCATGCTATGTTCCATTTTTCCGAGCAGTTTTTGTCAAATAGTGCATTCTTGTCCCAAAAACTGGGGTCTTTGGGTTTATCAAACAGAGGATTACTATAGTCATTGGCTGCTGAGTCTCATGTGCCCAATCTATTCCATTGATCCACTACTCTATTCCTCAGCCAGTACCAAGTAGTTTGATGACTGCTGCTTTATAATACAGATTAAAATCGGGTATGGCTAGGCCACCTTCCCTAGCATTTCTTTTCATTAATTTCCTTGATATTCTGGACTTTTTGTTCTTCCAAATGAATTTTGTTACTATTTTTTTCTAGCTCTATAGAGTAATTTTTGGTAGATTGATTGGTATGACACTAAATATGTAATTTAATTTAGGTAAAATTGTCATTTTTATTATATTAGTTCAACCCACCCATGAGCAATTGATGTTTTTCCAGTTAATTAGATCTGACTTCATTTGTGTGAAAAGTGTTTTGTAACTGTGTTCATGTAAGTCTTAGGTTTGTTTTGGCAGGTAGATTCCCAAATATTTTATAATGTCTACAGTAACTTTAAATGGAATTTCTCATTTTATTTCTTGCTGTTGGATTTTGTTAGAGATATATAGGAATGTCAAGGACTTATGTGGGTTTATTTTATGTCCTTATTATTTATTATCTCAAGTAGTTTTTTACTTGATTCTCTGGGATTCTTTAAGTATATCATCATATCATGTGCAAAGAGCGATAGCTTAGTTTCTTCTTTGCCTAATGTGATTCCTTCAACTTCTTTTTCTTCTCTTATTGCTACTGCTAACATTTCTAGTACCAGATTGAATAAGAGGGGTGATAGTGGACAGCCTTGTTTCACCCCAATCTTATTGGAAATGCTTCTAGCTTATTCCCATTACATATAATACTTGCTGATGGTTTTAGATAGATGCTACTTATTATTTTAAGGAAGACTCCATTTAATTCTGTGCTTTTTAGTGTTTTTAATAAGAATGGATGTTGTATTTTGTCAAAAGCCTTTTCTGCATCTATTGAGATAATCATATGGTTTCTGCTAGTTTTGTTGTTAATGTGATAAATTATACTGATAGTTCTTCTGGTATTGAACCACTCTTGCATTCCTGAAGTAAATCCTCCCTGATCAAAGTCTATTATTCTCATCATGAGTTGCTGTAGTCTTTTTGCTAATATTTTATTTAGAATTTTTGCAGCTATATTCATAAGGGAAACTGGTCTGTAATTCTCTTTCTCTGTTTTGTCTCTTCCTGATTTAGGTATCAGTACCATATTTGTGTCATAAAAAGAATTTAGAAGGACTCCTTCTTCTCCAATTTCCCCAAATAATTTGCAAAGTATTGGAGTCAATTGTTCTTTAAATGTTTGGTAGAATTCACTAGTAAATCTGTCTGGCCCTGGAGATTTTTTCTTAGGAAGTTCATCGATGGCTTGTTCAATTTCTTTTTCTGAGGTGGGGTTATTTAAGTAGTTTGCTTTCTCTTCAGTTAATCTGGGTAATTTATGCTTTTGTAGATATTCATCCTTTTCACTGATTGTCAAATTTATGTGCATACAATTGGGCAAAATAATTCCTAATTATTGTTTTAATTTACTCTTCATTGGAGGTACAGTCACCCTTTTCATTTTTGATATTTGTAATTTGGTTTTCTTCTTTCTTTTTTTACCATATTGACTAAAGGTCTATCAATTTTATTGTTTTTTTTCATAATACCAGCTCTTAGTTTTATTTATTAATTCAATAGTTTTCTTAAATTCAGTTTTATTAATCTCTTCTTTGGTTTTCATTATTTCTAATTTAGTATTTAATTGGGGATTTTCAATTTGTTGTGGTTTTTTTTAGCTTTTTCAATTGCATACTCAATTTATTGACCTACATTTTCTCTATTTTATTTATGTATGCATTCAGGGATATAGCACTTCCCCTAAGAACTGCTTTTGCTATATCCCACATGTTTTGATATGTTGTCTCATTGTATTCTCTTGAATGAAGTTACTTATTTTTATACTTTCTGGTTTGATCCACTCATTCTTTAGGATTAAGTTATTTAGTTTCCAATTAGTTTTTAGTCTATCCTTCCATGGCCCTTTATTATGTATAATTTTTATGGCATCATGATCTGAGGATGCACTTAATATTTCTGCCTTTCTGCACTGGATTGTGAGTTTATTATGCCCTAGTACATGGTCAATTTTTGTGTATGTGCCATGTACCGCTGAGAAGAAGGTATATTCCTTTTTATCTCCATTCAATTATCTCCAGAGGTCTACCATATCTATCTTCTCTAAGATTCTATTTACCTCTTTAACTTCTTTCTTGTTTATTTTGAGGTTAGATTTTTCAAGTTCAGAGAGGGGTAGATTGACATCCCCTACTAGTATAGTTTTGCTATCTATTTCTTCCTCTAACTCCCTTAACTTCTCCTTTAGGAATCTGGGTGTTGTACCACTTGTGCATAAATGTTTAGTAATGACATTGCTTCATTTTTGATGGTGCCATTTAGCAGGATATAGTTTCCTTCCTTATCTCTTTTAATTAGATCTATTTTTGCTTTTGTTTTGTCTGAGATTTTGACTGCTTTTTTTTGCTTTAGCTAAGGCATAATATATTTTACTCCAGCCTTTTACCTTTACCCTGTGTGCATCCCCCTGTTTCAAATGTGTTCCTTGTAAACAGCATATTGTAGAATTATGGTTTTTAATTCATTCTGCTAACCACCTCTTTTATGGGAGAGTTCATCCTATTCACATCCACAATTATGATTACTATCTGTGTCTTTCCCTCCATCCTATTCCCTCTTCTGTTTATGCTTTTCTCCTTCTCCCTTCCCCTTTTAAGAGTTTTCCTTTTAACTGCCACCTCCCTCAGTATTCTCTTATCTGTCCCTCTCCCTTTTCCTACCCTTTACCCTTACTACTTCTTCCCTCCCTTCTAACCACCACCCCTTTTTTTAGCCCTTCCCCTCTCCTCCTGCCTGTAGGGTACAATAGATTTTTATATTTAATGTAGTATGTTATTTCTTCCTTGAACCAAGATTGACAAGAATAGATCTCATGTGATGCTCTCTCCCTCCCCTCTTTCCCTCTATTATGATAGGTTTTATGTCTCTTCTCAATAGAGTCCTATAGTTAACTGATTATGTTATTTCCTCCTTACACCAGAATCAATGAGGGTGAAGCTCATATAATATTCATCTCCTTCTCTTCTTTCCCTCTACTATAATGTTTTTATGCCTCTTTGTGTGGCATAATTTACCCTTTTCTGCTTCACTCTTTCCTCTTCTTCCATTGCAGTCCCTTTGCAGCCCTTAATGAGGTTTTTAAATCATCATTTTGTTTAATTAATACTCACACCCTCTATCTATATCCCTTTTAGATGTTGCCATAAGTATAGAATTCTCAATATTAATAGGTATCAGCTTCCCATATAGGGATGTAAACAGTTTGCTCTTATTAAACAAGTTGTGCATCTGTCTGTCTGTGTGTTTTCCCTATTTACCTTTCTGTGTCTCTCTTGAGTCTTGTAATTGGAGGTTGAATTGTCCATTGAGCTCTGGCTTTTTCATCAGGAAGGTCTGGAAATCCATTATATCATTGAATAACCATCTCCTTGCCTGGAAGATTATGCTCAGTTTCGCTGGATAGCTGATCCTTGGTTGTAACCTGAGCTCTTTTGTCTTGCAAAATATCACATTCTAGTTCCTCCAGTCCTTCAGTGTAGAAGCTGCCAGATCCTGTGTGATCCTCACTGTAGTTCTGTGATATTTGAGTTGTCTCTTTCTGATTGCTTGTAGTATTTTCTACTTTAAGTGATAGTTCTGGAATTTGGCCACATTTTGCAGACTTTTCAATTTGGGCTCTCTTTAAGGAGATGTCTGTTGGATTCTCTTGATTTCTATTTTACCCTCTGGTTCTAGGATGTCAGGGCAGTTTCCTTGATGAGCTCTTGGAAGATGTTGTCCAGACTCATTTTTTCATCATGATTTTCCAGTAGACCAATAACTCTCAGATTATCTCCTCTGGATCTTTTTTCAAGGTCAGTTATTTTTCCATTGAGACATTTTACCTCTTTTTCTAATATTCCATTCTTGATGTTTTGTTTGACTGATTCTTGGTTCCTCATAGAGTCATTAGCTTCAACTTACTTGATTATAATTTTTAGCAAGTTATTTTCCTCAGTTTTTGAAGCTCCTTTTCCATATGTTCAGATTTCATTTTTAGTTCACACATTTTCTTTTTAAGGAGCTGTTTTCTTCATTGTAATGTTTTTTTCTAATTTCACAATTTTGATTTTTAAAAGGATTATTAATTTTATCATCTACCTAATTTGGTTTTCAAAGTTATTTTTTAGCTCATCTAAGAATGCTTTCTGTGCTTGAGACCAATTCATATTCCCTGTTGAGGCTTCAGCTGTGGGTGTGGAGTCAATGCTGTCTCCTTCTGAATTTGGTTCCTCCCTCTCACAATAATAGGATTCTAGAATCTTTGTCTCTGCTGTCTGTTTTTTACTTATTTTGAGGCAGAGCCTTAGCCACGCCCTTCCTCTAGAGCTCTCAAGCCTTTACTGTTTAAAATTTTGCTCTGGGACACTAATTACTGTGTTTTTAGGGTCAGAGGGGGGATTGGAGCAGCCGTGGTTCACTCTGCCATGCTGGTCCCTGGAAGTTCAGATAGGGGCTTTTTAAATTTCCAGGCTGTAGGTTGGTAGTCTCAGGAGTAGCTGCTGCCACTGCCACAGGCCCTACATATGTCTCTTACCCAGCTCTGTCAGATCCCAGCCCTGTGGTGATAGGCCTAGGAATGGCCCTTGTGGTTTGTGGATCAACTTGCCACCATTTTGACCAGGCCTTGTCCAGGTATCTGCACACTGCCCCTGTGTCATTGCCTGGGCCTCTGCATGCTGTCCTGGTGTTGTCCAGGCCTCTCAGGAGCTATTTTCTTTGGTGAATTCTTGTACATCTTTTTTCCATTTTGTATGTGTATTTCTTTTACCAAGCCATTGATTTGTTTTTTCATGATTGTCTTGGTTTACTCTCATTTCTTTTCCCAATTATTTTTTTTCCTTTTCTTGCTTTTGAAAATCCTTTTAAAGTTCTTTTTTAGTTCTTTTTGAGCCTGAGATTAATTTGCATTTTTCTTTGAGGTTTCACATGTAGCTATTTTGACACTGTTATCTTCTTCTAAGTTTGTGCCTTGATCTTTCCTGTCACCATAGTAACTTCCTATAGTGAAGATCTTTTTGTTGTTGTTCATGTATTTTTTACCTATTTTGAACTTTTATGTAAGAGCTGGACTCTGCTCTTACACTATCCCAAGTTTCTTGGGCCAGGGCTCAAGGTCTTGTGCTGCCTTTCACTGGGCCTCGGAGCCTCTTTGCTGTCTTGGACTGAGGTCAGGGCCTCCCTGTTGGCCTGGCCTGGGGATGGGATCTTGTTGCTGACTGGCTCCAGGGGTAGGGCCTTGCTATTGGTTAGCAGTGGAAGTGAGGTGAGACTTTGCTGGTGGCTTGCACTGGAAGTGGAGCCTCACTATGCTTCTAGTCTGAAACTTCTGGTTTGTCGCCAGGGCTGCTGATTGGAACATGGGCAGAGTTTCACTGCTAGATTATCCTGGGTCTTAGAGTTTAGCTGCAGGTCCCTTATCACTGCTGCTCACCAAATTACACTCCCCTGACATTCCAGTGAAAGAGATCTCTCCTGCTGTGCTGGTAAGCTACTTCCTTAAGGATTCCCTAACTCCCCACTTCATTAGTTTATGTCTGTCCCTTCCTCCAAGATCCAACTTAGGTGCAACCTCCTCCATAACGTCTTCTCTGCCTTCTTTAGGAGAACATTATCTCCCCATTCTCAGATTCCTTCCTATAGACTTCGTCTTCCTCTTCTTGACAAATTATCTCCCTCTGCATTTTTCATGGTTATTTGTGTATCATCCATACTGTCAGACTGTGACCTCCCTGACAGCAAGGCCTGCGCCATTTTTAATCCTTGTAGGAGTAATGCTGACTACAATATGTTCCATGCAGTAGGTGCTTAGCAAATGTTTGTTGTTGCATCTACCATAAAGCCTTATCCAAGAGCTTTTTTTCTTTTTTTTAACAGCTTATCTTCATAGATCTAGAGCCAGAGGGACACTCAGGCCATCTGTTTCAACTCTCTCTTTTTATAGATGAAGAAGCTGAAACATAGAGAGGTTAAGTGAACAGGTAGTAAGTATCAGAGGCAAGGATTTAAACCCAGATCCCTAGATTCCAGAACAAGTGCCCTTTCCACCTGTGCCACACTTTACTTGCTTCATTAGCACCTTTAATAAGGTCTTGATGCCTTTTCCCTCTTAGGGGCTCCCTTTGCTTGCTTCTAAGCCTCATCTGCCATGGTGGGCAAGACAGGACACTAGAGACTCAGTTTATCCCCCAGAGACTTTTAGTACTGGCACTTCTGTCTGGGAGCCTTCATGTCTCCTTTCACACATTTTTATTTTTGTTTTTATTTTACTTTTTTTGCCCCTTCTTGAGGACCTGATGTTTCCCCCATCTGGTATAAGTATCTGATATACTATAAAGGCTTGAAGACTTCCAGCTGTGCTTTACAGGTTTCTTGTAAAACATGAAGAAAGGGATTTTTGAATTGCAGAACTAAAATAGATCACAGCTATTGGATGGGGGCATGAAGGGAATGGTCATTGTCTGATGTCAAAAAGTCATAGTTTTTTCAAATCACTAAAATGGTGCTTTTTTATTCTTCACCCAAGGGATAATGCATAACCTCAGCTGGATCCTCTTGTTGCTGGACTACTCTTAAGATTTCCCCTTACTTCCTCCTGTATTGCATCCAAACTTGCCTTCCCTTTGAGATTGCCTTCAATTTCCTTTATATTGACCTTGTTTGTCCATGGTTGTTTGCCGGTTGTATCCACCCACCATTAGAATTGGATCTCCTTGAGGGAAGAGACCAGATTTGACTTTCTTTGTAACCCCTCCCCCCACAATGTTGGGTACATAGTACTGGCATAACCTAAATATAAGATTGTTGACCCTTGTCTGACTATTCTCTCCTGCCATTGTATACACCACCTCCCATAAGTACAGATAACGGGTCAATCTCCTATTTCACTGAAGAGATGGAGGCCATCTGATGCAGAACCTCATCAGTTACCCCTCTTTATCAAATAAAGCTCCTAAAATATCATCGCCTTCTATATCTATCAGCCTTCCTTTCGATCTCAGAAGAGCTATCCCCACTGCAGCTTAAAGCCAATCCTCTTAACTTGATCCTGATTACTTCTTGCCTTCTTTAGGACATGTCCCCAGCAGTCATTCTTTTTACTCATACATCTGGAACCTCTCCCTCAACCACTGACTTTTTCCCAGCTGCCTAGGAACATGCTCAGGTATCTAGTCTTAAAACAAAATGACATGGTACTGACTAAGAATTAGAGTGGTGAATCAGTGGAATAGGTTAGGTACACAAGACATAGTAGTGAATGACTATAATAATCTAATGTTTGATAAACAAAGCCTCCAGCTTCTGGGATAAGAACTCACTATTTGACAAAAATTGCTGGGAAAACTGGAAAACAATATGACAGAAACTAGGCATGGACCAATAACTCATACCTTATACCAAGATAAGGTGAAAATAGGTACATGATTTAGACATAAAAGATGATACAATAAGCAAATTAGGGGAGCAAGAAATAGTTCACCAGTAAGATATATGGAGAAGGAAAGAATTTATGAGCAAAAAAGATAAAGAACATTATGAAAGGCAAAATGGAAAATTTTGAATACACTAAATAGGTTTTGCACAAAGCCAATGCAACAAGATTAAAAGGAAAGCAAGAAGCTAGGGAGACAATTTTGCAGCCATTGTTCCTGATAAAGGCCTCATTTCTCAAATATATAGAGAAGTGAGTTGAATTTATGAGTACAAGTCATTTCCTGATTGATAAATTATACAAGGATACGAACAGGCAGTTTTCAGATAAAGAAATTAAAACTCTATAGTCATATGAAAAAATGTTCTAAAACCCTATTAGAGAAATACAAATCAAAACAACTCTGAGGTACCACGTCACACCTATCAGATTGGCTAATATAACAGAAAAGGAAAATTATAAATGTTGGAAAAGATGTGGAAAAATTGGGATACTAATGCATTGTTGGTGGGGTTGGAATAGATCCAACCATTCTGGAGACCAGTTTGGAACTATGCCCAAAGGGCTATAAAACTACATACCCTTTGATTTAGCAATACCACTGCTAGGTCTGTATCCCAGATACTATAAAAATGGAAAATGACACACATGTACATAAATATTTATAGCAGCTCTTTTTGTGATGGCAAAGAATTGGAAACTGAGGGAATGCCCATCAACTGGGGAATGACTGTACAGATTGTGGTATATGAATGCAATGGAATACCATTGTTCTATAAGAAATGATGAACAGGTAGACTTCAGAAAAAACCTGGAAAGACTTAGATTAACTGATGCTGAGTGAAGTGAGCAGAACCAGAAGAACATTGTACATAGTAACAGCAAATGCTATGATCAACAACTCTTCTCAGTAATACAATGATTTAAGACAATTCTAAGAGATTCATGGTGGAAAATGCTATTCCACATCCAGAAAAAGAACCATGGGGTCTAAATGCAGATCAAAGCATACTATTTTTACTTTTTAAAAATTTTTCTTTCTCGTGGGTTTTCTCTTTTGTTTTGATTCTTCTCTCACAATATGACTAATGTGGAAATATGTTTGACATGATTGTACATATATAATCTGTATCAGAATGCTTGCCATCTTGGGGAAGAAGCAGGGAATGGAGGGAGGGAGAAAAAATTTGGGACCCAGAATCTTATAAAATCAATGTTGAAAACTATCTTTACATCATCTAATTGGAAAAAAACAAAATACTATTAAGTGGGGGAGAAACCCAAATGACAAAAATTCCTTCTCTTGAACCTTTTTACATCATCTATGTACTACTATTTTCCCCTTCACTGAGACAGTTGTTAATGAAGTGTTCCCATGGCTTCAGTCCCAGCTCTCAATAAATCAGCAAACATTCATTAAGTTCATACTATGTGTCAAACACTGCTGAAGTACTGAGGTAACATTTGTGACAATGTAAACACATAGAAGCATATATAGTATTTTCCTTAAATCCTCGCAATCTGTCTTTACATCCCCATCACTCTACAGAAAGCAGTCCCTAAAAGATATATCTAACCACCAAATCTAATTATGTCTTTTCAGTCTTCATCCTCCTTGATCAGTCAGCAGTGTAGCAGCTTTGGGGCCAGTCATATGAAGATGTGGGTACCCAGTGACACAGTGGATAGAGTACCGGGGACCTGAGATCAAATCTGGCCTCAGATTACTAGTTATGCGACTGTGGGGAGGTCACTTAATTCTATTTGCCTCAGTTTCCTCATCTGCAAAATTAACTAGAGAAGAAATGGCACATAATTTCACTGTTGCCAAGAAGACCCCAAATGGGGTCATAAAGAGTCAGACATGACTGAACAACATACTCATCTGTATCCTCCATGGGCTATTTATTCTCATCATTTTGAGACTGGAGAAGATTGCAGGGTATGTTTGGATATTTTTTTTATTCCTTAATTAACAAAAATCACAACTTTTTTCCATTATTGTTATTTCTGAGTCCCCCACTATAGTTTATGAAATATTATTTTTTCATAAACTGGAGAGACCTCTTTTTCCATAAGCAGTTGCTCACTTACATATATATATATAATAAGGTCTTTGATTTAAATGGGCATCATTGTTACTGGCAAATTTATTTTAAAAGGAATAAATAATAAAAACAAACATCAATAATTATTTATAGTATTTTAGCTGCAAGAAAGATCACAACCAGAATCAATTCTGTCACCATTTACCCTTGACTTCTCATTTCTGAAACACCCTTCCACCATTCAGCTTCCCTAGATAGCTGCCTCTGTCTCTTAAGACATAGACACTTCCCCTTTGTCCTCTCATGGTCTTTCTCCAGACATGACAGGAAAAGTCTCTTCACAGAGGACAGCTAAAACTCAGTCTCCTTACAAATAATTAAAACTTACTTTCTTCACATATAATAGTTAGACCTCTGCATTTCTTCACCAACTACTCATGGATCAAAGTTAAAACATTCACTCCCAACTAACTCCTTGGGGAACTGCAGTTAAACTGTCATGGTTCAAGAATCCAAAGCTTCTTTAACTGCTTCAATGATGTCTGTTAGGAGACTGGACTGAAGCCATCCTTAGGGTAGCTTTTGACACTTACCACCTTCCTTTTGTTTTACAAATTCCTTCTTTCAGACTCAGAAACACAACATTCTCCTTACTGTTCTCTCTTGACTGCTCCTTCCCTGTGTCTTTCATTGGTTCCATATTCTTTTCCCAGCCATTTAACGGTGGTGCCATTGTCTCTCTTCCTTTCTTTCCCTATTCTGTTTCCCTTGACATTCATTCACTCTGATAGCTTCAGCCACCATCTCTGTCTTCAAGATCTAATGTAATCTTCATTTCTGCCACTCTCTAGGACATTTGCACTTCAGTATCCCACAGCCTTAGCATGTTGAGAATTGAAGTGATTATCTTTCCCTCTAAATCTACTCTTCCTTCTAACCTTCACTCTATGTGAGAGCACCACCATTTATCTTGGGCTTCTGTGATCTTGCTTATCTTTTGCTTTTCCAGCTCCATTATCTCTTATATTGAATCAGTTACCCAGATTTCACTTCCACCTTACCTCTTGAATGCAAAGTAACTTCTCTATTTACACAATCACTATATTAATACAGGTTCAGATTAGTTCAGTAGCCTCTTTATAAGACTTTCCACCTTCCCTCTCACCACCACCCACTCCTCTTTTATGTTACTTCCAGAATAAGTTTTCTCAAGCATAGACATTGTGATCATACTGCTCTGATAAAAAAAATTATATTCAATAGCTCCTCATTGCCCCCCACCTCAAGTAAAATTTATTTCTCTCTTTTATCTCCTACTTTTAAGCAAGTGCTTTAAAAAAAAACTCCAACAGAAGGGAATCTGACTGCAGCTACCAATTATCTTTGTATGAACCACTAGGTTCAGAGGATTCCTGTGGTCAGACAAATGAAGCATACTAATGGTTGGTAGGTTGGCATAAACTTTATTTAAGGATACACAGTAACAGGAATAAGTTATCTTAAAATGACTCTAAGCAGAAGCTGCTGCTTTAAATGGTCTCCTAAACCCCAGAGGGTCCATAATCCTAGGGATGCAACATCTGGCACCAGGAGTTTGTTCACCTCAAATTGGAATCCCTATTAGAAACAAGCAATCCACATCTACTAAGCTGTTTGTTGTTTAAGTAAGAACTCTAGACCAAGGATTACGTGGGAAAGAGATTTACCTTGAGCTCAGCTATCCCACAGAATTTCTCTACTTTGGGCTCAAGGATGAAGGAAGACCAGTTCTTGGGTTCAAAATTTCCCCGTTTAAATGATGCCCCCAGGTTGTAGGAAGCTGGTAAGACTTTGGGCCCACGTCATCCTCTCATCCAAACACTCTCATACCTCTGTGGTTTTGTCTATCATGTTCCATATGCCTTACGTGACTTCAGGAAGACCTGGGCTTAAATCTTCCCTCAGACATTTACTAGCTGTGTGATCTTGGACAAGTCACTTAACATCATCTGACTGTTTCCTCATCTGAAAAAAGGGAATAATAATAGTACTCCACTTGCTGTGGGGATCAGATGTGATACTAATTTCAAAGTGCTTAGCACAGGACCTGGCACATACTGGGTACTATATAAATGTCGGCTGTTGTCGCCATCCTCCTCCTCATCATCATTGTTTTAATCTGCTGAATTCTCACCTGTCTTTAAAGTACAACTTACATAATATTTCTCCTGTTCTTCTGCTCAGTAATCACCTTCCTTCAGACCTTTTTCAGATCCAATTAACTACAACACCAAACATTACACATTATCTGGGTTTGTGCCCTATTCTTCTAATAGTGAGGTCCTGTAGCTAAGGGCTGTATATCATTATCCAAACTTTATTTCTTCTGATATTTTGTACATACGAGACAAGTAGTAAATACTGTATTTTGTTCAGTATTTTAAATCACTCTGGAAGAATTGGAAATCAATTGTCATCCAGTTGTTAAAAACAAAAACAAAGAAAACTAAGCCCCTCTCACTTCCACCACAGATCAGTCTTTCAAGCACAGAAATTACATGGTGATCCTGACCTACCCCTGGGTGAGTTAACATAGAGGTGCCTTGTCTCATGATCTTTGTAAGAATGATTGTTAGAAAAGGCCAAGTAAGGGAAGGGTTTACTGAAGGAATGCAGATGCTCCTTTAAGTTATGGACCGAGAGCAGTAACCAACAGGAAACTTTAAAAACTGCAGACAAGTAATAGGGGATGGGGGCTGGCGCCCTTATTTTCTAGAATGAGTCCTAGAATCCATCCAGGGACAAGGCACATTTGAAATTAAGTATAGAAACTTTGTCAGAAATTCTTAGTTACATTTTTCAGCTCTCCACTTTACTCCTGCATCTTCTTTGATGCTTTTTTGAAAGGCCAGCTGCTCAGCCTCTTTTCCAAGGGTTAATGTGATTCCTCCTCAGCCTCCTGTCGGCTCACCTCAGCAGCATGTCCCCATTCAATTCCGTTCATCAATATCAGCAATACCAGCTCCACCTCTACCTGATATATCCTTAGGGCTCTAGCTACATTATTTTTCAGAGTTCTCTGACCTTTCTTCCCTCACTATATGATCAATTGACTTGAAGGGATGTTAGGCTGAAGCTCTTCGTGCAGTGCCTGGAGCTCTTTGGAGGAAAGGGTCATGTAAATCCAATACAGAGAGAAATAATTTTTCACTGGCAATGTAGTCTTTATTCCAGCACCAGGTATCTTGTCTAGAAGTCTGTTGGAAGTATCAAGCTTTCATCTACAGTTCTGGCAGATTTCCAGTTCATCTATCCATCTATATGTCAAATTACATTTGAATCAAAACTTCTCATTTTGGGAGATGGTACCATGAACCCTTACTTTCTAAATGTTACAAGTTTAACTTTAGTGAATGTTAAATCTAGTCATGTAAACAGATTGTTGGAGTGGGAGGGAAAGTTTTTAAACAATTCTGAAAGTTGAAGGACTTTAATTTGGGAAATCAATCTAAAGTCAATTCAAATGGACAGCCATAACAATAATTCCTATTTTATGGTACTTTCAGTTTACCAAATGCTTTCCTCACAGCAGGTCTGAGAGGCACTACTGGTTAGATGTGCAACCTCATCCATGTAGGTACTCTCTCCAATAGTGCAGAATGCAGCTGATTTCAGACATCAATCATCCTGTGACAAGGTCCATGTCCTTCCATAAATCTTTCACAGGAGGACAAGCCTAGTGCAGGCACTATGTGCTAAGCACTGAGGATAAGAAAAGAGATAAAAGACTGTCTCTGACCTCAAGGAGCTTACAATCTAATAGGTAAAACAACATGTGAACAGATGTATACAAAGCAAGCTACATACAGGATAAATTAGAAGTATTAACAGAAGGAAGGCACCAGAATTAGGAATTGAGGAGGAATTTCTACAGAAGCCTTTAGGGGATTTCGGTTAGGATTTACAGGAAGCCAAGGAGGTGAGTAGTTGGGGCAGAGGAAGGAGAGCATTCCAGGCAATGCTAGGAATTACTAGAAAGTTACCAAAATATCCAGACTAAGTTCAATGTGATGTTTGATTATCATCGGATTACAAGGTTATGTTCTCAGTGCTAAGGATTAGGTAGAACATGAGAGATACCCTTGCTGGACTATATTAATGAGTTTCAATGTTTAAGAGCCATTTGGAAAGTCTGGGTGGAGATCTGTAGGAAGGCTCAAATAAAGAACTTCAAGGCCACTTAGCAAAGCATCCTGCCCCCAGAAAAGTCATGAGTTTAAAAAATATTTATTTACTTTTAGTTTTCAACATTCACCTTTACTAGATCTTGAGTTCTAAATTTTTCCCTCTACAGGCTATACCTGTACAATCATATTACACATATTTCCACATTAGTCATGTTGTGGAAGAAGAATCAGAACAAAAGGGGAAAACCATAAAAAAAGAAAAAAAGAGAGAAAATTAAAACTTGATGATTTTTTACGGGCATGTCTGACCTGGCAAACGGTAGGCTGGGATAGCCAGAAGAGCGAGTAAGCATAAGACCCAACTGACTACTATATATGTGTGGTGGTTTGATGAACAGAAAATAAAATTCTGAACCCACAGAGCTGGGATCTCCTGGCCTCTGAGAGTTGACAGCACAGCAAAAATTGTATTCTATATTTTTTATGTAGAGACCTAAGCCATTTGGCCCATTAATGTGTCACATCCTAGATTCTGGATGAGAAAAGGAAAGCTGTGAAAAGGCAGGAGCGAGTGGGCAAATAGCTACTAGATGCCAAGCAGAGGGTTCAGTGAGCAAGGGTCATCATCATTCTGGTCATATTTCCAATATGTAGACCTGTGCCCCAATGGCATAGGCAACAACACCCCCAACTTCATTGGGAGCTGTGGGTGATGCCTGTCTCCCAGATTGAACTTGGATGGAATAGGCCTCCCATGATTATGCTATAAGAGGAACTCCAATCCAAAGTCACTAGAGGAGAGGAATTATAAGTGGCATAGGGTTTGGAAACTAGTATCTTTCTGACCCTGAAGAGAAAGGTAAGGAAGGCCAGTGGAGAGACAAAACACCAGTGATGGAAGGCAGAATTAGCTTTAAGTTTGGGTGTCTGTTTGGCAGAGTCAGACCTTAGGGAGAAGGGACACCAGATCTCTCACCCTGTAAGACAACGGTTCTCAATCTTTGGATTATGTTCAATTTGTAACAATGAAAATACATCCTGCTTATCAGATATTTACATTATGATTCGTAACAGTAGCAAAATTACAGTTATGAAGTTGGGGGTCACCACAATATGAGGAACTCTATTAAAGGGTTGTGGCATTAGGAAGGTTGAGAATCACTGATCTAAGAGAAGAGGAAAAAAAAGGAAGAGAAAAATATGGAAGAGAGAAACCTTTGAGTAAACTGTTAAAAAAAACTTTTTCCTAGAAAGAGCAGAACAGTTTCCTCTCTGCCACATGGCCATGTTTTCTTAACCCAATTTCCCAGGTGAAGAGGAGGGGGACAGGACTTGGATGTGAGTTGTCAAAAACTTGGGATAATATAGGGCTGATAGGACAAGACAGAAGTAAATTTGTCTCTTTTGTAGGATCACCTCCCCAAGCAATCTCTCACCACTGTGGAGAGAGAATGATTTTTTTTTTCAGAAGGCAGGGTATTTAGGGGCATCAGGTTTTAGGTTAAAAATGTCAGTTTCCTACAAATTATCTCAGAAGTGTGGGCATTTGGGGCCTCAGTTTCTTCATCTGTAAGATAAATGAACTGAACTAGATGACCTCTAAGCTCCCTGCCAGCTCTCAGTCTATGAGTTTATAGATTGCATTTGTGAAGGGAAATGTGACTCCTAATTGGTGGAGAGAATGCATTGAAAGAATGTGGACTCAATCTCAGCCAAGGAGAAATTCTCTCTCTGGCATCTTCAGGGAGGTAGACTGCAAATGATGGATATGTTACCGGACAGTCTTCTGCTATGTGGCTACAACTTTCTGCATCATTCTCTCTTTCCCAAGAAGCTCTGTCACCAACTTTACCCCTCAGGCAGGTCCACAGCATTGAGTCAGCATTCTCTCTACCCTTCTTCCTTCACAAATAGAGCAGCATACAAAATACCCCAGGATCGGTTGGGAAACTGGTTACAAGCCTATGACTTGCATATACTATGGTGGTTTTAAGGCTGGCCTGAGTGCTGTGAACATGCCAGTGAAGTGAGTCAGTAGCTGTAGTGATTGTACTTGTAAGGGGCCTCAGAATGAAGATGAACCTTTAAGCTTTAGCACTGTGGAATATTTGGAGAGTATCCTTAGATCAGCGGCTCTCAACCTTCCTAATGCTGCGACTCTTTAATACAGTTCTTCATGTTGTGGTGACTCCCAACCATAAAATTATTTTTGTTGCTACTTCATAACTGTAATCTTGCTACTGTTATGAATAGTAATGTAAATATCTGATATGCAGGATGTATTTAAATTGAACATAACCCACAGGTTGAGAACCGCTGCCTTAGAAGGAGAGTGAAGATTGTGTCCAGGGTTAGATGCTTTTAAAGATTATCTCCGGGTCAGATATTTTTTTTTTAACAGTTCATTGCCTTTAGCAGTGTCTCCTGCTGATCAATGATAATGAGCTATAAAATTACATTCTCTTTTAATACAATTGTTTCAATCATATACATTAGAGTTACTAGTTTGTTTTTTTAGAAGATCATCCAGTATTGCTGTGTTTGCAGAGAGAGGAGGAATGTAAAGGAAAGAGGAACACTGAGAGACCTCACAAAATGAATTTGAAATAGGGACATGACAAGGAGGGTCTGAATCCTACAAAGAGTTGATGCAGTTTGTTATACTCCATTTCCTACAGATACATGCTCCTTTTTATACTCAGCTACATGGGGCCTGTCATGCCTGGCAGCTTTCTTTAAATCAGGTATGACTGCCAGCAGGGTTAATCTTCAAAGGACCAGCTTTCTCTAAGTGGCGATGAACAGAATTAATAGAGAGGAAGAAAACAAACAAGAAGAATCTCACAGACCAAAATGTGGAACAAAAATATTCTTCTATAACATGATGTCATCGCAAAGATTCTAAGATCATGAACTTCAGTAATAGGATTTAGAACTGGAAAGGACCTTAAAATCTTCTATTCCAGTACCTGAATTTTACAGCTATAGAAATTGAGACCCAAAGAGGTTAAAGGAATAGGCCAGTGGCAGAGTCAGATTTCAAAGTGAGATTCTCAGATTCCAAATTCCCTACTTTCTCCTACGTGACTTCTTCAGGTTTTTTTACTCCTGTTTTTTTCAAACATATTTTCTAGATTAAGCCAACATTTCAGTTGTAAAACTTCAAAAATTTCTAAAGATAAGGGGCAAATCAAGTTAAGCTTGACTTTTAATCATTTAAAATAAAGTGTTTCCACGGAACTTTATTTTACTGGTTGTATATCATCAGTAAGGTATCATAGGTAAAAGACTGGGAACAATTACTTACTATATTTCAGATAGAACTTGAAGTCAACTGTCTCATAAAAATGGCTACATCTATTATTTTATTTTATCCAATTTAAAAACATTTTTATTTAAAGTTTTGAGTTCCAAATTCTATCCTTCCCTGATATGGTAAGCAATCAGATATAGCTTCCATAAGTGCATACCATTTCCACATTAGTCATTTTGTACAAGAAGACTCAAATAAAAGGGAAAAAAAGAAAGCTAAAAATAGCATGCTTCAATCTGTATTCAATATCACTTCTTTCTCTGAAAGTGAATAATAGTATCCTTCATCATTAGTCCTTTGGGATTGTCTTGCATCATTGTATTGCTGAAAATAGCTAAGTCATCCACAATTCTTCATAAAACAATATTGCTGTTACTGCATACAACATTCTCCTGGTTCTGTTCCCTTTGCTATGCATCAGTTCATATAAGCCTTACCAGGTTTTTCTGAAATCTACATGCTCATCGTTTCTTATGGCACAACAGTATTGCATTACATTCATATACCACAACTTGTTCAGCCATTTCCCCAATTGATAGGCATCTCCTAAATTTCCAATTCTTTGCCATCACAAAAAGAGCTGCTATAAATATCTTTGTATATGTGTGTCCTATTCCATTTTGTATGATCTCTTTGTGGAAACACCTAGAAGTGGTATTTCTGGGTCAAAGGGTATGCATAGTTGTATATCATATTTTCTTCCAAACTGTCCTCCAAAATGTTTCCAAATTGCTTTCCAGAATGGTTGGGTCAGTTTACAACTCCACCAACAATGGGCTAATGGTCCAGTTTTCCCACATTTTTTCTAACACTTGTCATTTTCCTTTTTTGTCATATTAGTCATATAATAGGTATGAGCTGGTACCTCAGAGTTGTTTTAATTTACATTGATCAATAGTGATTTAGAGTATTTTTTCATGTAACTATAGATACCTTTGATTTCCTTGTTTGAAAATTGCCTATTCATAATCTTCGGCTATTTATCAATCAAAGAATCATCTATATTTTTACAAATTTGCCCCAGTTCTCTATATATTTGAGAAATGAGGCCTTTATCAGTGATACTTTTTGCAAAACATTTTCCCAGTTTTCTGCTTTCTGTTTAATTTTGCTTGCATTGGTTTTGTGTGCAAAAACTTTTTAATTTTGTATAATCAGAACAATCTATTTTACATCTTGTGATGCTCTCTGTATCTTCTTTGGTCCTAAATTCTTCCCTTTCCTATAAATCTGACAGATAAACTATTCTATGCTCTCTTAATTTATATGTAACCATTTTGATCTTATTTTGGTATATAGTGTGAGATACTAGCCTGTAGTTTCAGCCATACTGTTTTCCAGTTTTTCTAGCAGTTTTTGTCAAATAACAAAAGTTTTGTTTCAAAAGCTCAGATCTTTGGGTTTATTGTATACTAAATTACTATGATTATTTACCACAATGTAATTTGTACCTGACCTATTTCACTAATCTACCACTCTATTTCTTAGTCAGTACCGGATTGTTTTGGTAATTACTACTTTTATAGTGCAGTTTGAGATCTAGCAGGCCTAAACCACCTTTTTTTGAATTTTTTTCATACTGATTCCCTTATTATCCTAGAGCTTTTATTCTTCCACCTGAATTTATTTTTTTCTAGCTCTATAAAACAAAATTTTGATAGTTTTATTGGTATGGCACTGAATAAATAGATTAATTTAGGGAGAATTGTCATTTTTATTATATTGTCTCAGCTTACCCATGAGCAATTAATCCAGTTGTTTAGATCTGACTTTGTGTGAAAAGTGTTTTATAATTGTGTTCATATATTTCCTGAGTTTATCTTGGCAGGTAGACTCCAAAGTATTTTATATCATCTATAATTTTTTAAAATGGAATTTCTCTATCTCTTGCTGTTGGATTCTGTCACTAATATATAGAAATGCTGATTATTTATGTGGGTTTATTTTGTATCTTGCAACTTTGCTAAAGTTGTTAATAATTTTAAGTAGTTTTTTAGTAGATTCTCTAGGATATTCTAAGTATAACATCATACCATCTGCAATCTTCATTGCCCATTCTAATTCCTTTAATTTCTTTTTCTTCTCTTGTTGCTATAGCTAACATTTTTAGTACAATATTAAATAATAGGGGTGATAATGCATAGTTTTGCTTCACCCCTGATTGTATCAGGAAGGCTCCTAGATTATCCTCTTACAGATAATTCTTGCCAATGGTTATAAATAAATATTACTTATGTTAAGGTAAGCTCCACTTATTCCTATACTCTCTAGTGTTTTTAATAGAAACGGTTTCTGTATTTTGTCAAAGGTTTTTTCTGTATCTATAGAGACAATAATATGATTTCTGTTGATTTTGTTATTGTTATACTCAATTATGCTAATGGTTTTCCTGATATTGAACTAGTCCTGCATTCCTGATATAAATCCCACCTGTGTTATGGAATTCCTTGGGAAATATCTTGCCTACTTAATATTCGCTTACCATTCCCGGCCTTCGGACGTCTCCGGCATCAGATAATGAATCTGAACAACTGCTTCAAAGAACACCCAGAGGGAGTTTTCTTTTTAATGCTTTAATGACTCTGTTGACTTTGCTGACTCTAATGACTCTGCTGGCTCTGGTGACTCTCTTGGCTCTGATGACTCTAACTATTCATTGTTCTGTACTGCTTTATAAATCTTTTTAATTCTGCCACGTACTCACAAACGGTGTTTATAGCACATGCTCAGGTTACAGCAAGCCATTGTGAGATGCCCCGAAGTTTCATGTAACATGACCTAATTCTCACTGGACATTCTCAGTGATTGCCATGTACACTATAGCTCCAGGTAGTAATTTCCACGTATGCTATAGCCCCAGGCAGTAATTGCCATGTACGCTATAGCCCCGGGCAGTAATTGCCACGTATGCTATAGCCCCGGGCAGTAATTGCCATGTACACTATAGCTCCAGGTAGTAATTTCCATGTATGCTATAGCCCCGGGCAGTAATTGCCACGTATGCTATAGCCCCGGGCAGTAATTGCCACGTATGCTATAGCTCCAGGCAGTGATTGCCACGTAGGCTATATAGGTCCAGGCACCCCCATGCTCTCCTGCACATCTCTGAGCTCTGCCTGTGTGACTCATGTACTCATACCAGCACGTATAAACCCCCACTTCTGGAGATTTCTACGTACCATACTTTCCACATTTAGAATTTACATTAGGCAGAAATTTAAAGCCCTTACCTCTCCCTTTTCTTGTTTTGCGGGAGATCACTTAAAGGCATCAAATTAGATTTAAGTTGTAAGAAACTCTTGTTCATTATAGTCAGCAAACATTTCCATATGCAACACAACAAAACTAAGATTATACAGAAGCATATACCAGAGGATAGTAATCCAATAACTGATGCCCAAGTAGTTTGTTTTGATATCCAATTTATAAATGATTTTGCGGATATTGATGGCATAGTAAATTTATCCATAAAAACATGTATATCCTTAATAAGCAAAGATAATTGTTCTATATCAGACGTAGCATTATTTACTAACAACACACCCTTTAAATGCTCCTTAACCTTTCCCCAAGAACCTGGTAATGGAGGTGTTTGATTAACTGGTAATCTAGTAACACAAATCTAAGGTTGATATTTATAATGACATGATAATGAATTCAATAATTCCAATAAAGCCAATTCATCTCCTATTGTTAATACTATTTCTTCTAATGCATTAATTTCCTTTTGTAATATAGCATCAATGTGTAGCTGTACATCCCATGCATGTGTTTCTTTTTGCATAAATGTTTTTAATTCAGAAGCCAAATATCCTAATCCTTGATATAATTGCTATATTTGAAATTCTTGAAAAATTGAGAAACCCAAATTTATAATATCAAATACAATATCAAATGCTTGTCTCTTTTGTCTATTATAAATTGCTTCAATAGC
>CM053599.1:83561613-83576865 GCA_028646575.1 Pseudocheirus occidentalis
CAATTACTTGACTTTTGAGCTCTTCGCCACGGTAGAACTCTGCTTCCAGAGTGGAGAGTGCTGTGTTCCAGATTTCTTGGGTTTTGTGCAGCTGTTGCCGGAGCTTTTTTCTAGGCACCTACCTCAGAACTGTGAAGAGGACTTTTTCTCCACAACCTCAACAAGCTCTGCCACACCAGCACTCCTCACGGCAGGGCCACCACCCAAGACTGTGATACAGATCCAAACAGCGCAAAGCAAGAGAATCCTGCCTCAGTGCCAGCAGAGAAATTCCTGCAAATGCCCGCTGGACAGTCACTTGGTCCCCCCACAATCTGTAGGCCCGGAGCCAGAAGTAGCAGCAGCGGCAGTAGATGCAGCTCCTGCCAACAACTCTACCACCTCAACAACCTCAACAGCTGGATCATGCTCGTCTCTCATCCAGGATCAACTGAGTTCCCCCACTGACCTTTTACTTTCTCTTTGATGCTCATGGTTTGAGAAGTCTGGAACCTGCCATAGCTGCCTGCGATTCACTCTTCTGAAATCTGCTCTGACCAGTCTGTGCCTCTGGTCTGGGTCCAAGCAAATCACGCAGGACTGCACCGGGCTCCCAGACCGCGTGGTAGAGCCTTCTTGTTGGCCTGCCAGAGTGCCTTCAGTGGGAGATTTGTTTTCTCTGTCACTTTGTGGCTTCTGTAGCTCTAAAATTTGTTTAGAGTCATTTTTTACTGGTATTGGAGGTGGTTAGAGCAGGAGCTCAAGCAGGTTCCTCCTTTTACTTCACCATCTTGGCTCCACCCCTCTTTTTATACTTTCCAAAAGTGCTGGAAGCAATGTATTTCCTCCCCTCCCCCTGTGGAAGAAAAAATAACATGGAACTATCAGTTAGAGTCTTATAGTCCTTTATTACATGGGAATCAGTAGAGGAGATGACAGTAATTGAGAGACCAGGTACTTATAGATGAGACCAACGTAGAACTGACTGACTTCAAATATAGCCTCGGACACTAACTAGCTGTGTGACCCTGGGAAAATCACTTAGCCCTGTTTGCCTCAGTTTCCTCAGTTGTAGAATGAGCTGGAGAAGGAAATCACAAAGCTCTCTAGTCTCTTTGCCAAGAAAACCACAAAGGGGATTATGAAGTCAGACAGAACTGAAACAATTGAACAATAGCAACAACAAATATTTTAATTATTATTCAATGGAACTAGAAACTATTAATATGAATTCCTTTCTAAGTCAGCCAAAAGAAGAAAATAATTTAATTCTTTATGAATTATATACACACACACCATACATACACACATGTACATGCACACACAATATATGCATGTGTGAGTATACATAAATATGCATGCACATGCATATATACGCATGTATATATCACACACCATACATATGTACATGCATATATACACATATACACATATATGTGTACATATGTGTGCATACCTACATATATACATCGCTGTGCAGTTTACCAAGGGTGATGCAAAAATGATTTCCTCTTCCTCAATGTAAATTTTGCATCACCCTTGGTAAACTGCATGGTGATTTCAGTCATCTCAAACTGCTGGCTGCGGTAACCTTTCCTGATCCTCCTTAATGCTAGTGCCTTCCTTCTGTTGACATTTTCCAACTTATCCTATATGTAGTTAGTTTATACTTAGTTGTTTGAATGTTCAATCTCCCGTTAGACTGTGAGCTCCTTCAGAGCAGTCATTATCTTTTACCTTTCTTCATATCTCCAGCATAGGCACTTAATAAACATTTATTGACTGGTGGATAAGCCCATCTCTCTAACGTTAATATTCTCCTGGAGATGCTGTGTGCCTATGAATCCTAGAAGACCATGTTCTCAGAAGAAATTAAATTGCAAATACTTATTGACATTTATGTGGTACATTATGATTTACAAAGCACTTGCCTCAGAACAGCCTTATGAGGTAGGTTTATTATAAGCATTATTGTCCCCATTTTATAGATGAAGAAATTGGCTCTTGGAGAAATTAAGTGACTTAATGCATTGTAGGTCTGCTTTGTAAATGTCAAGTTTTCATTTGCAACCAACCCTCCTGACTCGAAGTTCACTACATCACCTTTTCTTTTTATAAACTAAGGAATGATAGAATGAGACATGATTAGAGTAAATACACTGTAGCTCTTACTAACAATGACTTGGTTATATGAAGCAGTGGCATAAAGAACATTATCACAAAGGCACATGCATGCTCTACAAAAGGAGGTGGGCTTGTCACGTAGTGAGAATGAGATGCAACAGATGGACAGCCCCAGTGGCACTGTGGTATTCTTGAGATATTAAAATAACCAGAAGCATATGGGGAAACATGGACAAGAGTCACATTGGATGGGAAGGCCTGGAGGAGCTGTCATCTTCTTTGGTGGACCAAGTACTCATATTGGCAAAATTAAAAAAAAAACAAACAAATTGTCAAATTCCACCAAAGTGCTAGTTCTCTTCACACACCCCCATCCCCACCTGCCAAGAAATATTTTAGGCAATGTCAAATATTTTAGAAATAAAAATATTTTCATTGCAGAGTACTCAAAATTGGGTCAATACCATCTTTTAAATAATCATTAGCACAGTGAACACATACATAAGGATTTTTTGCCTTTGGAAATTCAAGTCTCTTTATGACTTGGAGTCTATCAGTGGAGCAGGTGTAGAGCCTGCAGGGCAAGCAGAAATTTTCCCTATGCCCCCTCCTCACTAACCCTCATTTCTGCCCTCAGGTTGACTGTACTTAGGAATGGAAGTGGTTGTTTAGTCTCTGAGGTACATTTAATCTTCAGCCTATTTACTGAATTTGCCAACAAGAGGGCCAATTAGTTCCAGGTGTGAGGCTGGGGTCTCTGATGTGGAACCTCTCTATTAGGGAGCTGGCTAACACCTGTCCACAGAAAGGCTCCATATGTCTTTACTAATCCCTGTAGCCATGCGCTGCCTCCATCTCCTGAATTGAATGTAATTCACTTGTTTCCTGTTTTTGAGAAAGTGCCCTAAGTCCATTTCAGGCGCAAGCACTTTGGACATTACTTCCACCCCCCCCACCCGCCCCCACCCCACCCCGCCTTTTGAAAATGTTGAGAGCTCATTCCTGTTCCAAGCCAGAAATTGCCCTCCGAGATTATGTGTAGAGGTGTGCTTTTATGGACAAGGCATTTTCCCCCCACATGCTCAAGTCAGACATCTGTGTTCTTAAAGCCACACCAGCCCCCTCATTCCTTTCGAGGTTCCTCTTAACCAACAGCAATCTAATGGGCGAGCTGCCTCCAGGGAGAATGCTGTAACTGTCTCTTCCACCAGGAAGGAGCATAAAGAAAAAACTGTACAGTGGTAATTCACGTACTGTAAAACCCACTCCTTAATGCTTTCCAGCCCAGAATGCTCCTTGCGCACGCCCATGCAATGTTCCCAATTACAATGTTCCTTTTTTCAGCCCCTGGGAAAAACCTGTTTTACTATGAGTAGCACACGTTTGTAGCTGTATGTTTTCATGTTCAACCAAAAATCATGGCAAATTCTCAGCAGCTGATGCTTAGATGTATATAAATTATACATAATTTTGTCTGTATCTAAGAAGACATACCTTGACTTGTAGGGTAATAACGACTAATATTTAAATAAGCTTATTGTTTGCAAAGCCCCTTATATATGTTTTATTATTTGATCTTTATAATAATGCTTTGAGGTAGGTGATTTTATCATTCCAATTTTGCAGAGGTTCAGAGATGTTGACTGATTTGCCCAAGGTCACGCATCCCATAAATATCAGAGGCCATCTTTGAACATAGGTCTCATTGTTACAGATGAGTTGCTGATTTACATTGGTTGTGGGTTTTTCCACACGGAATTATGATGAAGTAATAGGTGCTAATTTATATATTTTGTTTATGTGTTAGTGTGTGTGTATAACCATCACTTCACACACACACATATACACATGTGTGTGTGTGATTTTTTTTTCAGTTTGGAGAATTCCTGATATAGGGAATTGATTCATCAATGCAAGTAAGCAATTGTTCTGCAACTATTTCTAGGGATATTAAGTGACTTATCCAAGATCACAAACCTAATATGTATAGGAAACAGGATATGAACTCAGATCTTCCCAACTCCAAGCCTAGTTCTCTATTCACTGCATTTTACTGCTACTGACAAGCAAGGCTGTCTTTAAAATTGCCTTCTATCATTGATTTAACCCTCTACGCAGGGATTCATGGAAAAAAATTCTGGTTCTCTAAATGTCTATGTGCATACTACTTTATCCTTCTAGTTTGGTCTCTATTAGTCATAGAATCAAAGATTTAGGGCTAGAAGGGACCCCAGAGCCCATCTATTCCAACTGCTCATTTTACAAGATGAACAAATTGGGGCTTAGAGGATGAGGTTTCATGCCCACTGTCACACAGCTAGTAAGTGGCAAGGCCAGGATTTGAACCATATTTCTCTGACTCCAACCATACCCCACTCTTTTCCTGCTGTCCTGCTTTGCTGGATTGAAACACGGGACTGCTACCTCATACTTGGGCTTCAGGGAGATGACCCACACCCAGTTAGAAAAGAAACATCTATGGGCAGATCATAAGGAATTGATTAGGAAATGTTTTCATAAAGTTTGGGAGCTATATACCGAGAAATACATTTTCATTCTAGTATATAGTGCCAAGGAGTCAAATAAATAACTTACTAGGAAACATTGGCATGCTATCAGACAGTGTGAACTAGGAAAGCACTTAGGACTTAATTCATCATCCACTCAGTGAGGTCCAGTAGAAAATAAGAGCTACAGTTTCCAAATATAGAAGGAAGTGTGGAAGCTTATCTGCAATCTTTTGCTCTAATTTAAAAATTGAGCTCATTAAAATGTCATCCTCTGCTTGCATTGTGCATTTATTTTTCTGCTCCATGAGAAAACAGACCACCTTTATTACTAATAATAATACATTTCTGCAACGCTTTTAAGTTCTCCAAAACCCTTTCCCACATCAGCTCTGAGGAGCGCAAATATTACTGTCCCCTATTTATAGGTAGAAAAACCGAGGCTGAGAGAGGGAAATGACTTGCCCATACCCCAGACAACTAATAAGATTCTGACCTGGGACTCAAGCCTGGGTTTCCTAACTCCGTGGGTGATTAGTACTTTCTCTGCTACACCAGCAGACCTTTCAGTCCAAATTGTCTAAACCTTAGTAACTCCATCCAGTTCTCTTTTCTGAGATAATCTAGCCTCTAACAATACTGTTGATTAGGAAACTTCACTGGGGTCTCATTTTAGTGCAGCTATCCTGTCTTAGGTCTGGCAGGTCTACCTTCCAACTGGAAGACTCTGATTATGAGCAGGCAGTGACCTCAGGGCCAGCCTAGTTTTTGTCCAAAGAAGCTTGTTGCTAGAAGGCAATGACTTTTTTCCCCATCCATGACAATTTATTTGGTCTGATGGAAAGGCACATCTTGTCTGGTAGTGTAACAACAACAACAACAACAACAACAACAACAACAACAACAACAACAACAATGTACCGTTCATATAACACTTTAAAGCTTGCAAAGTTATTATACAGGGTGTCCCAAAAGTCTCAGTGCAGTACTAAGCTGTTCACGCTTCAATTATTAAAACTTAAACCTGTGCTTAGACTTTTGGAATGCTCTGTATTATGTATTTTGTCAGCTTTAAACATCATATGAGTGTCATTATTATTGTTTCATATTTGCCTTTAAACTATCAAAGCCAGTGTTCAGTATCACACTAAGACTTTTGGGACACCCCATATAAACATCTAATCTGACCCTTGTCCATTTTACAAATGAGGAACTGAAGTGTAAAGAGCTTGAATGATTTGCTCATGGTCACATATCTAGTTGTATCTAAGATTTTATTCAACCTTGTTCTGTCTTGCCTCTAAACCAAGCCAGAACTCTTTCCATTCACCTTAGGTAACAGAGAACCATCATTGTGTCTGGGTAGATATGCCTTTATTTTTGGTGGCTTCAAGGTTTATCACCCAATGAAAACAGGCAGAAATAAATGTAACATGTTTTCATTGAGTCATCTTAAAATGAAATATATGTCCCTTTAAATTTCCCGTTATTTCTGGATCCTGTGGATTTCTTGGGTTACTCAATGAGAAGCATTCATTATCTTACTGAGTGCCAGAAACTGGGCTAAGTTCTAGAGATATAACCGGAATACCGTTGTGAATAAGTAAGATAGTCCTTGACTTCAATGGCCTATATTCTCATCAGGGGAGACAACACATAAATAAATAGGTACATATACAATACACATGAAGTAGATAGCAGGTGACCTTTTACTGATTCAATAATTTAGAATAGGAAGACAGCTGGGGAATCATTGAACCCAGGGGTTCTTAACTTTTTCATGTCATGAGTTTCTTTAGCAATCTTGTGAAGATTATGAGCCTTTTCTTAGAATAACATTTTTAAAACCATAAAATGAAATACATTTATACACAAAATACACACAATGCAAAGGAAATCAATGATCTTTATATATACTTATTAAAGCATGTGTGTGTGTGTGTGTGTGTGTTCAAGTTTTAGAGACCCCACGTTGAGGATCCCTAGTCTAGCCTAATACTCTATTTAAAGAAAAAAATTGTTGACTTCGTTGATGTGGTGAACTCTTTCTACTAATGAAACCATTCTCTGATTTATAGTCCCTGCATCATGCACTCCTTCAAATCTCTTCTCTAAGATGAACATTCTCATTTTCTCCAGAAGATCTTCACATGGCACAGTCAGCAGCCCTTCACCATCCTGGTTTCCCTCTATGCAATGTCTTTTAGTTATCAATATCCTTACAAAAATATGGATCCCAGAACTTAACATAAACTCAACACTGAGGCAGTCTGACTAGGTAAAACAATCAACTCCTAAATCCTGGATGTCATGCCTCTTGGTGCAGCCTATGAATATATTAACTTTTCTGGCTACCATACTTCTTTTTTAATCATTCTACAGTCACATCTGATACTTCTTCACATCTTTTAGGGTTTTATTGGCAAAGATACTGGAAAGGTTTGCTATTTCCTTCTCCAGCTCATTTTACAGATGAGAAAACTGATGCAAGCAAGGTTAAGTGACTTGCCTAGGGTCACATGGCTAGTTAAGTGTCTAAAATAGAATTTGAACTCAGGGCTTCCTGACTCTAGGCCTAGCACTTTATCCACCTAGCTGTTCCTACCACACTATTGTTGATTCATACCACGCCACACCATGCCACACCTTGCCACACCACACCATACCACACCACACCACACCATACCACACCATACCATATCATACAATACCAAACATACTATTGTTTAACAAACTTATGATCCACCAAAACCTACAGATGTATTTCAAAGAAACTGCTCTCCTGTTACATACCCTATCTTATATTTGCTAAGTTTGTTTTTGAAGCCAAGTATAAGGCTTTACACCAATTAACATTTTGTTGGATTTAGCCTAATGTTTTAATCTATGAAGATCTTTTTTGGATCTTGACTTTATAGGTTGGCTATGTATCCTGGTTTTATGAGATCTGAAAATCTGATCAACTTGCCATATCTTCTTTTATTTAAATCATTGATTGAAAAAAAAGTCAAACAGTGTGGGACAAGGCATTCAAAGTTGACATTGGATTTGATCATTTAATCAGTTCCAAATCCACTTTATGCACTATCATTAGATCCAGCCAGATGGAGCAGCAGACAGAACACTGGGCTTGGAGTCAGGAAGACTTGAATTGAAATCCTATATCAGATACCAGCTCTGTGACTCTAGGCAAATCACTTAACTTCTGTTTGCCTCAATTTCCTCCTCTATAGATAATAATAACCCCTGTTCGGCAGAGTTGTTGTTGTTATACAATAAGAAAATAGGAAGCGAAAGAATTTAGAATTTAAAGTTCTAAAATCAAATTTTAAAAATATACATGTATATATATTGTTATCATTATTATTACTTACATGCAACTGGGAAATAAGATATACAGGCACTGGCATAGGGAGATCCATCTTGCCCTACTGGAAAGTCAGAGGGGTGATGGGGGAGGACGTAGGAGAGAGCAGATTGGGGGAGGGGCTTTACAGTGCGGTTGGTGTCTTGGAGTGGTGGGTAGGGGAAAGATGGGGAGAAAATTTGTAACTCAAAATATCATGGAAATGAATGATGTAAACTAAATATAAAGAAAAGTTAATTGGAAAAAAACAACCCCCGCTCCCAAATGAGAAAATATTTGTAAAACACTTAAGACAGTGCTTAACATATAGTAGGTGTTACATAAATGCTTATTTTCTTCCCTTTCCCCACATATCTCTCTACCTTTTGTACAACCTTAGCTTGAGTTAGATCACTTGTCAAATGTATTGCTAAATTCTAAGTAGATTATACCTATGGCATACCCCTTAATTCTCAGTTAAGCTTTTTTTTTTATTAGAATTTTTTGGAGAAGTAGGAGGCAGGACGTGTGATTTCATGAGTATGAGGAGCTCCTGGTATGGAAACTCCATCCACTGGTGCAGATTGGCAACTCATCTGTAATTTAAAGTCTTACAGGGGTGGCTAGGTGGCGCAGTGAATAGAGCACCGGCCCTGGAGTCAGGAGGACCTGAGTTCAAATCTGGCCTCAGACACTTAACACAAAAACTAGCTGTGTGACCTTGGGCAAGTCACTTAACCCCAACTGCCCTCCAAAAAGCAAAAAAAAAAAAGTCTTACAGAGTTTTCTGGGATATGGAGACATTAAAAGATTGACCCATGATCCCACATTTATGTCAGAGTTATAACTTCCCTAAGCCAGTCTTCTATCCGCTATGTCAATCTGCTTCAAGCCCGTCTAATTAGCCTATCCAAAAAAACAAACAAACAAAAGAAAATGAGGTTTGTTTGACGTTGCATGTTTTTAATGAAACCATGACAGCATTTGCAATCATGGCTTCATAGTCAGAATGTTCAAAAAACCATTCAGTTTATGCTAATTCTCAAATTTTGTATGAATAGAAATCAAGTTTCTTGGCCTATAAACTGTAGTCTCTATTCTATTCCACTTAAAAAAATTAAGATACATGACTTTTGCCAATCCTTTGCATTAGTTGAGTATAAATTTCATTTGCTATTTTTGTTCTGTCCCTTATAGACCAAAGACCATTTTCATTGGCTGAGGAAGCAGAAGCAAAATAAGAATGAAATAATTCTGCCTTATCTTTGGCAATGTTTATAGTGCTTGGTAGAGCAAAATTCCTTTTTACAGGTTTTCTTTAAACTAGCAATTTCCCATCCATATGTCAAAATCACATAAGGTTTCTCTAGAGATCTAATCAAAGTGGTACAAAAGCTTAGTAAGATGTTATTAATATCAATTAAGACATAAAGCATGCTTGCCAAGTGCCTTTGCCAATGTTGTGGATGCTGTCAGTGCAGAGTCCACGTTAAAGAGGAATTCCATATAGATAGAAAAGTCCTCCACATCCTCCTATTTGTTATTATGAAAATTGTATTAAGATCTGTAGGGTCTCTTGACTGAGTTCTACAAGGGTTTTAGCCTATCCACACAAGTGGATGAAGGTTACCTATTAACCAAATACTTGTATATAATTGAGTATATAACTTGTCCTAATGTTTTTTCATTCCATCTATCTTTCATAGATATTCAAAATGGAGAATGAACAGAGTTCAGAATTAAATGGGAGGATATTTGTCTGGATTCCCTTTGGGTAGCTATACAACGCTTTTAATGATTCCAAGCTTTTCCTTGAAACAAAGGTCCATCTTTTTGTATGAATTCTTCCACTGTTGCTTTGTGACTGTGAGTTATGGAATACCACACTCTCTGAAGAAGTAAAGTTAAGGTACTTTAAATGGCATTGCAGAGATGTATGGTGGGTATGAGTAGGATGCAACATATTAAAAACATATCAAAGTAATAACATATTAAAGTAATTTCTTAGGAGTAAGAGCTATCATTAGAGACATATGGGATTGGAAAATGAAGGTGAACCAGTCATATAGAGAAAATAAGGGCCAACTTATGGTTACCCTGAATGTGTTAATGATAGTCTTATTAATTTTAAGAGATCTAGAGGAAGGCCTCCACTATATTGGATGGTTCTCTTATGAACATTTTACAGAAGAATACGGATTAGAGTCTTATAGGATGAGAAGGCAGAATGCTACACTCAAAAGACTGCTGAATTTCGTGTCTAAGGGCCAGGATTCAAATCCTCCATCTGCTATTCTTTCTGCCTCTGTAACCTTGGACAAATCATCATACTCTCTGGGCTTCAGTATCCTCAAGTCTGAAGTGAGGGTGTTGGACCAAATGACCTATAAGCTCCCTTCCAGTTCCAACTCTAGAAGCCTATGTCCATGAGCACCTTTGGGATGGGCTCTGTACCACTAGTGAGAGAGTCCCTATCAATGAGATGGGCAGTTAGATGGTACAGTGTATAGAGCACTGGGGTTAGAGTCAGGAAGTCATCCTTTTCCTGAGTTCAAATCTGTTCTCAGATACTTCCTAGCTGTTTGACCCTGGACAAGCCACTTAATCCTGTTTGCCTCAGTTTCCTCATCTGTAAAATGAGCTGGAGAAGGAAATGGCAAAGCTCTCCAGTATCTTTGTTAAGAAGACTCCAAATGGGATCGTGAAGAGTTGAACACAACTGAAATGACTTGGCAACAACCTTGTCAAAGAGATCATGGATTCAGGGAAGTTTGAAAGATCATCCACAAAGCCTTCTCAGAGTCTTACTCTCGTATTCTACTCATTTTCTTCTCCAGAATTTCAAGGACTTTACTTTCCTTCTTTGGTTTTGACTAATATTTTGGGTATGAGGCAAAAGGACATCCTTGTCCTTTATCTCTCTTCTTGATGGAATGAGGAGAAAACATCTTTCTTCCAGAAGGTCATTCACATTCTGAACACAACCTTTGTTCAATAATGATGAATTTATTCTTTCTGGAAGTAATATTTGTTATGTCCATTTTCTCTACTATCAAATATTGCCTATATGGCACGGAAAAATCATGATTTTCACTGTCACCACTCTTTAAGACTCTGAATTACAGACGTTTCTCGGATCTGTATTGTTTCCGTACTTGACGTTCTCCAACCTAATAAAATCTCAGGCCTGACCACTTAGCTACCTCCACCCCAAATGTACCAGGTTAGTGTTACCTATGTCTGTGGCATCCTGCTACTGCCCTCTAAGTTCTACGTAGGCAGGGACTTTGTCCTCTCTAACCTTTGTGTCTCCCCCAGTAACCAGCAGAGTTCTAGTCACCATACCATAGGCACTTAATAAATATTTGTTCAAAGAATAAATCTGAGGCAGGGTTGTGGTTTTGTGTATAAAGGAAATTTTAGGTAGGTGCAAAATACTCTAGGTTCCAAAGGCCATTGCTGTCTGATTCATCCACCTTGCCTAGAGCTAGATTATGTGAAATTTGTACTTTGTATTTACTTTTTTACTCAAATTGTATTTATTTTCATGGTGGTAGCACTCACATTTTCTTCTTGAACTTGGAAGGAAACTTAGTTATCATCTAGTTCAGCCTCATTTTCCATTTAAAGAAATTGAACCTTAAAAAGGGGAAATGATGTGTTCAAGGTCATATAACTAGTCAAAGGCCAAATTCAAACCAAAGTTTTCTGACTCCAAAAATTTTGCTTTCTCTACTGAGCCATGTTTGAGAACATTTGAAGAATAAACACACCAGAAAAGAACTTAAAAAAGTCAAGAACTCTTTTCCTGAAAAGAAACTAGACATAATGGAAAGAGTCCCAACTCTCACATTCCCTATGTGTGTGATGAGGTACAAGACACATAATCTGTCTAAACCTCAGTTACTGCCTCAGAAAAATAGGGATACTAATATGGAAATTACATTCTTCCTGGGGCTGTGGGCAGTGAAGAGTTCTGTAAGTTGTAAAGCACAAGAGAAATGGGACTTATTATCTAGGTTTGTTGGCAAGGATCTCCACTGCTGGGTTCCCCTGCCCTCACTCCCCTCCCTGCCCCTTCTCAGACAGAAGGTGCTATTTATCTTGTGTATTTGCTCCTAGCTCTTCTTTTTGTTTCCAGTTTCTATCTGTCTCCTAACTGATAATGTGTTGTTTGTGACTCATCTTTTCCTTTCCAGTCTCCTCTCCCTTTGGACTGTTTTGGGTCAGTTCCCTGTTTTTTTTTTTGTTTTGTTTTTAAAGTTGTCTCCTTTGTTCTTAGATTTCCTGCTCCTGTGGGAGTATTTGGGGATCTGCTTTCTTCCAGGAGATTTCTTTTCACTAAGCGGTTCTGATTTGAAAAGAAATCAAATGAATCTTGAAGGGGTCTCTTTCCCATTGCTGCCTGAATATCCAGGAACACACAGAGTCAGTATATGATGGTGGAAAGAGTGTTGGGCATGGAGTCAACAAAGACCTAGAATTCATATCCCAGCTATAAAACTTTTCAACTTCAGAACTTCAGGCCAGTCACGTGGCTATTCTGAGCCTCAGTTTCATCATCTATAAAAGTGGACATGAGCGTGTGTGCGCGCGCATGTGTGTGGAGACAAGATGGAAGAGGAGAAGCAGGAAATTCTGTGAACTCCCACTACAACCACCTCCAATACGTGTAAAATATGACTTTAAAAAATAACGTAGACATAACTATACCTACGTAAGGATTGCTAGGCCCACTGAGAGGTGATGTGGTATAATGGATGCAAGGCCCACCCCAATGTCAGAAAGACCTAAGTTTAAGTCCTATCTCTGATGTATGCTGCCTGTGTGACCGGGGTTTAGTTTTTAAATCTCTCAAGGCAGGTGCTCATCTGCATTGGAATGTGGAACTTCCTATGCCAATTAAACTGCAGGAAGGTCTAATTCAAGAAAATATAAGTAAGTACCTCATAGCTTGGCATAGTGGGTCAAGCACAGGACTTCAAATTAGAAAGATCTGGCTTCCAACCCTGCCTTTGGTACTGAATAGCTGTGTGACCTTGGGTAAGTCACTTAATTCCTCCGAGCCTGGAGAAACTCTCTAAGATGATAAATTAGAGATGAGCCACACGCTGACTCTTTGTTGATCTGTCTTACTGGATTGGGGCTGTTTGCTTCTATGCAGTCATATCTGTCTCTTCATGACCTCATACACCATAGTATGCCAGTCCCTTGTATTCTCCACTAGCACCAGAGGGTAGTAAGGGTCAAACGAGGGAGGTGTGTAAGATGCTTTGGAAATCTCAAAGTATTATATACATGCTAACTCTTAGTATTCTGTAAACGGTTGGGGATTTCTTTAGTAATATGAACTAGGTTTTGGTTAAAGTTATTTTACCCGACAGATTGGCCTCACATTTTTGGCTTTGATGTCCTGTTTAGTTGTTTTCAGTGATGTCCGACTCTTCCTGGTCACATTTGGAATTTTCTTGGCAAAGATGCTGGAATGGTTTGTCGTTTCCTTGTTTCCTTCTCCTGTCCATTTTACAGAGGAGAAACTGAGGCAAACAGGGCTAAGTGATTTGCTCAGGGTTACACAGGTAGTATGTGGATAAGACCAGATGTGAACTCAGGAAGATGAGTCAATTTCCTTATGTGTAAAATGAGAATGCTGGACTAGATGCTCACTAAGGTCTCTTGTATTGACATTTTCCTGACCTGTGCTCTCATTCATCTGGGCATGCCATTCAATGATGCAGAACCCTTCCCATCATCTTCACATAGCATAGACAAAAGCAGAGCACAGGGACAGTTTGTTATCTTTCATTTTGGACGCATGAATAGCCCACCTTCTCTTCAAGTCTTTTCTGATAACATCTTTATCCTGCTTCTTCTTCACTATTCTTCATCAGTAATATGGTGAATGCTACTCATATCCACTTTGTACCTCTCCATTTGTCCTTTGGATGACTCTGAATTTTCAGTCTTCAGGGACTTCATGACTCACAATGATATAGTATCAGAGGAGGAATATGTTGTTAAAAACATGGAGACTAGGTCTTATGGAAAAGTTTGGGATCATCAAAAGGCCTGTGAAGTGTCCCAAAGGTAATCCAGTCAGTTTTTCTCTTCCTGTGTACTTCTGGGCCTAGATCATTCTTGTATAGTATATGTCCAAGATGAGTGTACTAATGGACCAACTGTATGTATTGAACATTTGACTGTATATCATTGCTCAGACCAAAGGTTAATTCTTCATGCCCTTGACTTTTCCTGTATGGATAATTAGGTCACATTCTTTTAAGTGAATAGGGATTTCTTTTAGGAGATGCTGTTGTCAACTGAGGCTTGATGATAACAGTGTCATCCACAAACAGGAGCATATGGGGGATGTCATCATTTGCAGGAGGAGTTCTTAACCCTAAAGGGCCTGTGGATAAATTAAAAAGAGTTGTGTACTTTAACGGGAAAAATTATACCTTTATTTCAGTATGACTGGTTTGTGTTGTAATCTGATGTGTTTAATTTTGTGCATTTTAAAATATTATTCTGAGATGGAGTCCAAAGGCTTCACCAGACTGTCACAGAAATCTATGATGCAAAAAGGTTAGGAATCCCAGACTTATAAGGAATCTCTCTTTTCTTTGGACTCTCTGCTGGGCGTCTTCCATCATAGTGGCAAACACCTATCATGAGCCTACAGTTCTCTGGTTTATTCTCTACTCATTATTAATAACAATGAAGTTATGCGGTAGTTCTTTTGGCTGTTATGCCTTTTAAGCAATAATTGTATAATTTTGACAAATACACTTGTTGGAAGAGAGCCTTTTAGGCGTTTTGCTCTCTGAGTCAAATCCTTTTTTATATTTCACAGACCGTGAGTATAGTGAGAACTGATATTTTCTCTGCCTTTCAGTCAATTACATGATGACAAATGTGATTTGCCATTGAATATCACTTGGATAAACCTGCCTGCTCCCTTCCCATATCTTTGTTAAGATGTTTTCTATGTGCATATGGATTATTTCCATTAAAATTTGTTGTCGTGGGAAAGTGAGCATAAGAATTGGTAATACTATTTTCTTACTCTTTTAAGTTTAAGGAATAGAGTTTTATTATGAAGAGACTATGTTACCCAGTAATACCACTTTTGGGGTTGTATCCCAAAGAGATCATAGAAATGGGATAAAGTCCCATATGCACAAAAATATTTATTGCAGTTCTCTTTGTGGTGGCAAAAAACTGGAAATTTAAGGGGTGCCCATCAATTGGGGAGTGGCTGAACAAGTTATGGTATATGAATGTAATGGAATACTA
>CM053599.1:83577365-83598908 GCA_028646575.1 Pseudocheirus occidentalis
CCCCCCCCCCCCCCCCCCCCCCCCCCCCCCCCCCCCCCCCCCCCCCCCCCCCCCCCCCCCGCAAGGGGAGAAAAATCTGAAACTCAAGTGATTCTGGAACTGAATCTTGTAAACTAAAAGTAAGCAAATAAGTCAATAAAAACAACATAAAAAAGAGACGATGTTGTCTTCTTCCTTTCATATACTTTAAGAATCCATTCCTTGGGAAGGCTAGGTGGTGCAGTGAATAGAGCTCCGGCCCTGGAGTCAGGAGTACCTGAGTTAAAATCCTGCCTCAGACACTTACCATTTACTAGTCGTGTGACCTTGGGCAAGTCACTTAATCCCAATTACCTTGCTTTCCCTCTTCAAAAAGCAAACCCCCCCCCCAAATGCATCCCTTGATGCTTTAAAAATTGTGTTAGCTCCAGCACAGACCTCCTCAATTTAGTTCAGTTAATCTTCCAATCTTCATTTTCTTTGATGTCATTTCCACACCCTTGTGTAGGAAGCATGTGATGTTAGAGTCCAAACTTGGTGGTACTGTTGTCTGATTGGGAAAAGCATTTGTTACAATAACCTTTATTGATTTTTAAATATTTTTCATTTATTTTCCTCCTTCTAATTAATCAGTAGAGCACTGGTGATAGAATGGCCATAATGTAATAGTCTGCCCTCAAAGATCTTAAATTCTAATGAGAGAGGGGAGAGAAACCACATGAACATATGTAATATAAATAAAATGGCTACAAGGTAATTTTGGGAGAGAGTACCCTAGTAGTAGAAGGGTGGGGGGCATGGGGAGATAGAAAGGCTTCATGTAGAAGGTGGTACTTAAGGTGAATCCTGAAGGAACCAGTGATTCAGAGAGATGGAAGTGCAAAGGAAGCACATTGAAGTCCTGTGACACAGTGGAAAGTCATGGGGATGGAGCAAATGAGAGCTTGACCATTATATGTGAGAAACAACAAGCGGGTCAATATTGCGTAGAATGGGATAATGTGCCTTTTGGATGGTTTTACTTAGCTGAATCTCTTGCCAACATTTTCCCCTCCACTGTTTTCATTGTTTTATGAGGTGACACTGTTCATAATCTTCCACTATCATATTCTTAAAGCTCTTACTAACAAGTTTATATAGTGTTCCAAAACACTTTAAGCTTTAGTAGCTTGAAACAGCACTAGGACTTTTGGGACACCTTGTATTTTAAACCAGTGATTGTTGTCCTTGGCTACCTTATCTTTACAGTTTTCTAATATCTACCTCATCTCTGACTCCTACAATATTATAGTTCTAGGAGACAGGATGTTTTGGCCATTCTCTCTCTTTCTCTTTCTCCTTCTTGTCCTCCCCTACACTGGTATATATTAAAAAAAGACTAATGGAAAAGAAGGAAGGAAGGAAATAAGCATTTATTAAGTGCTTACTATGTGCCAGGCAGTGTATTAATGCTGGATATACAAAGATGGTCCCTGTCCTCAAAGAGCTTACATTCTAACAGGGAAAGACAGTACACAAATGGAGCTGAAAGGTGGGGGTCAAGAGGAAGGAAAAAGGCACCTGATACAGAGATATGGTTTTGAAGTCCAAAAGGCAGGAACAGGGCCTAAAGGGAAATGAAGACCCACCCAGGTCCCTCTACAAAATGATGGCCCTGGGAAGGAATCACTAGTGGGAAGAGGTGGGTCTTACAAAGAAATGTTCCAAGTTGAGAAGGTCATAGGAATGATCGGAAATTCCAGGGCAAAGAGGCTTCAGGTGCCTAGAAAAGTTCCAGGACGAGATGACACAGTACAGGAGCCATGAACAAGGGAAAAGTAAGCAATGGGGAAATTTGGCTGGAGAGAATGTGATTACTGGATTTAAGATATCACTGGCTTAGTATTTAGGTAACATTTATCGTACAAGGTGTTGAGGAGTACAGGAACTGCTAACACCAACTTAACTTCCTATAAGATCCTTTGTCTCTTGCCATCCTCCCAAACTAAAGGATGAGTCTTTTCTCCAAAAGTCTTGGTCTCTGCTTCTTTAGTAGCCAGTTTTCTTATTGCCCACCCCCATAACTGGCCCTGCTCCTTTTTGTTCAGTTCAGAAGGGGAATTTAAACATCTCTTATGCATGTGTAGAATCACAATCTTTTTTTTAATAACTACATTATGTTTTAAAAAGAGAACTGGTATTTATTTTAACCACTGGAACAAGTCTTGTTTTAATCTCCTAAGAGATTCAAGAAAATTGAATATGTATAACAGTAAATAAGGAAATAAGGAAATGTACTTTACTCACATTTCTGTTCAAACAGCTGAGTTCATTAACTTATAGTTCAAAGTATTTTGGTGAATACCAAAGATCGCCAAGATTTTCACGCTGACCTACAAAAAAAATGTTAAGAATTTTTCTTGGTATGTGGGTAAACCACACTATAAATAGATGATTGATTCACAAAGTGTTTTTAATGTTATGTCCACCATATCTGGTTAGTTCATTCCCTCTGGGGCTATAAATAATTAAATTCTGAACATGCCAGAAAAAGGCACAGGCTCTCAATTATCCATATAAAGCCATAGAGAATGGTGTTCTATCCCCCACCCAATGGTCCATTCCATCTGGACTGGCTTGGGCCCATGATATTGGTGTATAACTTAGATCTGAAATGGATTAGGTGGAGGGAGTAAGAAAAGGAAAGGGTATAAAGACATTCAAAATGTTCTTTACTCTCATGACCTAGGATACAAAGGTCAGTGTAGCCCTAGTGTTGGTGGAGTAAAGACCCTGAGTTCTTCTCCTCTCTTTTTCTCCCTCTCCCCCATTAAGTATTCTTAAGCAGACAAGAGATTTTAATGTAGGACCTGGAAGCATTTATACTTTGATAACAATTGAGAACACAGCTTAACTTGGAATGGGTTGGAAAGAGTAACTAGGTAGAGGAGTGGTGACCAATATTTGTCACTGATAGTCCCAACTGGTCTGCCCATTTTCATCTAATGACAACAATCTGAAAGAAAATTGCAGCTCCCAGCAACCTCTGGTTGAGTTGTGCCTCATTCCCTGGGGGAAAGGACACCCAACCCCTTTGTACAGAGGAAGATAGAGTAATAATTAAAAAAAAGAAATATACAGGAGATGGAAACAAGGCCAAACAACAGACAATGACAATTAGAAGTATGGCACAGTCCTGAAAAAGTGTCAGGAATACTAAGATTCAGAGTAAGCTGAGGCTGATAATGAAAGTTTAGGATAACATAAAGATTTTTTTAGCTATATTGGGAGAAGGAGGATTAAAAAAGGAAACATATTTTAGTTTGGGATAAACAGATCCATGATAACTAATAACAGAGAGAAGATTCAATTCTTATTTTTTTTTCTGTTTTTCTTTACAAAGGAAAATGAAATGGAAATGATAGAAAAAAATGACTTACTAGAAGTTAATATCCAAGGTAAGTAAGGAAATAATAAGAGAACACCCAGAGATGCTTGATGAATTCAAGTTAATTGATCTCAGTGAAATACATGCTCAGGCCCTGAAGAAACTATCAGAGTTGGTTCCTGAGTTATTATCAGTGATGTCTGAAAGATTTTGGAAAATGGGAGCGGTTCCACAAGATGGGAGAAAGTTAAAGATTTCTTGATTTAAAAAATGAAGAGAACTGAATCTGGACTATACACCAGTGAATTTGACTTCAATCTCTAGGAAAATACTAGAATATTTCATTAAAGAGATAATTCATGAATCTCTAGGAAAGGGAAGCTGTAATTAATTACAAAGAGCCACCATGGCTTCCCCAAGAATAGGTCATAATGGATGAGTCTCATTTCCTTTTTTTTGACAGCATTACTAGATGAGTAGATCAGGAGAATGCTATAAATATAGTTTACTAAGATTTTAGCAAAGCTGCTGATGAGGTTTTTCATGCAATTCTTGTGGAGAAATGGAGAAGTCAGGATTAGACATTAAGACAATCATATGGATTCAAAATTGGTTGGATTGGCAGATGAAATTGTTGTTAATGGTTTGATGTCACATGGCTGGAAATATCTCTGGGATCTGTGACTTTTCTGTGGATTTGCTGTTTTGGATTAAGGTATAGATGGTATGCTTATCAAATTTGTAGATAACACCATGTTTGGAGATAGAAGTCAGAAGGGAAGACTGAATCAGGATCCAAAAGGATCTGACAAGCTAAAAGGAGGAAATGGAAGGGAATGAGCATTTATATAGCACCAACTGTGTTCCAGGCACTAAGGTAAGAGCTAAGAGTTCATTTGATCCTCAAAACAACCTTGTAAGGAAAATGCTTTTATAATCTCCATTTTGCAGTTGAGGGAGCTAAGGCAGGCAGTGGATAAGTGATTTTTCCAGGTCATATAGTTACAATGTCTGAGGCAAGATTTGAATTCTCCCTTACTCCAGGTCTAGTGCTCTATCATGCTACCACCACTGCCCTCGAGGACACAGAATTCAGGAGAGGGACCACAAATTCTTGAAAGACCTCCACTGACTGGTCATTGACTCTTCAGGTTCTGCCAGGAGTAAGAAAGCACTGAGGTTGATGCCAGTTGACTCTCCCGTGGGAATGGCTGGAAGCAGAGACCTAACTAAGCTCTTGGGGGTTTTGGCTTCTCTGTAAGCAAAAGGGATTTTGGCTCTCTGGTTTGGGAAAGATTCATGGGCTTCCAGCCCATCCTAGTTGATTTAAGATATTTGATTGATCCCTTTTCAAATATTATTATTAAATATCTACCTATAGTATGTTTTGCCTGTGACTTCAATTGAAACACAGCTGGGATTATATGAGGAGTAGAATGATTTCCTCCTCACAAGGGGAAGGATAGTATGATGAACCAAGAGGCTGATAGGATAAATTAATAACAAACCCTTAGGGTGACAATAGGAGCAATATAGTCTTCCAAGAGGCATGGACCTGGGGGAGAGAGGTAGCCAGCTTTCTGAGAATCATGGAGAACTTGGCACTATGACCAGGGTGCCCTCTCTTATCAGGTGGAGTATGTAATTCGATCAATCAACAAACATTTATTAAGCACCTATTGTGTTACAAGCACTGTACTAAGCACTAGGGATATAAAAAGAGGCAAAAGACAGTCCTGCCTTCAAGGAACATACAATCTAATAACAAATAACATGCAAACTAAATATTTCTCTCTCTCTCTCTCTCTCTCTCTCTCTCTCTCTCTCTCTTTCTTTCTCTCTCTCTCTCACTATATTCAAGACAGATAGGAAATAATTAACAGAGAAAAGGTACTAGAATTAAGAGGGATTCAGGAAGACTTTCTGTAGAAGGTGGGATATTACTTGGAACCTAAAGGAAGCTGTAGAGCTCAGTAGCTAGAATAAAGGAAGCATAATATTCCAGGCATGGGGGACAGCCAGAAAAAAGAGTTTCTAGGATTAAGCATTGAGTTGACACAATTTAATTCCTACAAAGGAACAGAATCAGATAACTAGTTGGTAGTGTCCCTTGGTGTTTATACACATGTATGTTTTGTGTCTGTTATGTATGTACATATGATTTTAAGGTTTGCAAAACATTTCTCTCAACAATCCTTTGAGACAGGAATACAAATATTATGTAGGGAGAAAGGTAAGTTTTTATTGTCAGTATGGGTATATAGAGGCTAGGTTGTAGACTCTTACTGGTTTACTCAACTTTATTTGTGTGTCAACATAGGAGAATCAAAAGAGTGAGGTGAGTTCCATTGCCCTAGCTTCCATATAGTTCCTATGGGCTATTTATTTAGAAGAGTCACCAAAATAGGCTTTGGGGACATAAGATCCCAATAGGGGATGTAACAAGTTAAAATGAATTTCCTAATCCTCAATTAGGTAACTGTCTGGAGCCACAAACTTCTCATCAGTACCAGATACAGTAAGATGACAGAATAGACTTTGTTAGCTTAAGTAATCATGTTAGCTTTTGTTGGCTACTACTGGGCTGTCTCAGAGTCATCAGCTATGCATTACGATTATTGTAGCTCTCCTTACCAGGAACAGGCTTTCTGGCCACTGCACTCCAGCAGATGGCAGTAGAAAGAGTGACCATTTGCTTCGAAGTGAATAAGTAGCTGCAGCTCAGCAGCAACCAAGTACAGCAAAGATGATCTGACAGGGAATAAAGTTGTGGTGTCCAATAGGAACAAAGAATTTAGAGATCAGAAATATGACACCCAAAAGATACTGACATAAAATAGCAAATGATAGCATCAGAGAACATTGGTGGTACTTGACGATTCAAGGTGGGATTTGTCCTGGACATGATGGACTCTGGCCACGTGGATTCTTGACATGCATTCTTACCACACAGGTTCTTGGCAATAGTCCTTCCACACAGGTGTCCTGGGTACAAGCCTTTATTTCCTCAGTCATTTCGTCTTTCACCCACTACACGTGTACTCCCTATATTAATAACTTGGCTATACATGTCTCTATCTATGAGCTCTGGCTATAATACTCCTATAGGGGTGCCTTCTATTAGCATGTATATTATATCTGAATAGACCTTACTCTGTTGATGGTGTGGCTTATTGTGGGGAAACTTATTCCAAGCTTACAGAGAGGTTCTTTGCTTGTATATTGGCCATGCCATTTGAATAAATGCCCTTTCTATTTACCTAAAGTGTCTTTTGGCCGGTCAGTGAGCATATGTCCTTTTCTTGTTCATTAGATATGGTTCTCAGTGAATACTGGCTCAACGAGTGTCTCAAATCTACAAGAATTATCTCCATTTTCTAGATGAGTAATCTGAAATTAAAATCGTGACTTTGCTATTTACTACTTGTGTGATCTCAGGCAAATCATTTCCTTTTTCTCTGGGCCTTTGACTTTATAGCTAACAGTTTAGTGTAGGGGTGCGGAGCCTTCAGCCTTGAGGTCACATGTGGGCTTCTAGGTTCTCAAGAGTGGCCCTTTGCATCCAAACCTCAAAGAACAAATCCCCTTAATAAAAAGATTTGTTCTGTAAAACTTGGAATCAGTCAAAAGGCCATAACCAAGGATCTAGAAGGCCATGTGTGGCCTACAGGCTTCAGGTTTCCCATCTGTGGTCTGGAATTTTAATTTACAAATATGAAAGGAGGGCTTGGGAGGGAAGAGAACATGCACTTATTTATCACCTATTACAGATAAGACACTGCACTAAAGACTTTACAAATATTAAGTTATTTGATCATCACAACAACTCTACAATGAAGGTATTATCTCTATTTCACTGTTGAGTAAACTAAGGCAGATAGCAGTTAAGTGACTTGCCCAAGGTCACACTGTCTGTAGTCAAATTTGAACTCGTCTCCCTTGATTGTAGGCCTAGTACACTATCCACTATGCTACCTAGATAACTGAATTATGATCTTGTCTTGACACTGAGACATTCTGTGACTTTGGACAAATACCTTCTCTCAGAGCCTATGTTTTCTTCTCTGCAAAATAAAGGAGTTAAACAACATGATCTTTAAGGCCACTCCCCATTCTGTATTTTAGAGACGGTACTTTTGATCCTGGAAATTGATTCTACTACAGATCTGATATTTGGTACTATCTCTTTCTCTATTTTGAGTGTCCTGGATGGGACTCAGAGGAAGGAGTAAGAGGTAGGGGTTGGGAAAGAGTTTAGTCCTCAAATAACTCGATTTGTTCCGAGGCCTTGAGGCCCCTGTTTAATCAGCAGCAAAGCTAAACACTCAGCTGCTCAATTACAGCCCTCTGAGACTGCTCAAGTTTTTAAACAGGCAGACTTGGCAACTCTGACATATTTACTTGGACAGTGCAATATCACTTTGGACTTGAGACTCATTGCTCCAAAGCTAGTTTTTGCTTTTTTTTGGGGTGTGTGTGTGTGTGTGTGTGTGTGTGTGTGTGTATGCATGTGCATGTGTGTGTGTTTGTGTGTGTGTGTGTGTGTGTGTAATGAGATGGGATGAGTTTTGTTGGTGGTAGTGATTAAATGTCACCAGAATAAGGAAGACAATGGTGTAGTCACCAATGTCATCAAAGGAATGTATGATCCTTAGGAACTAGGAACAGGTGAGTAGGACCTATCCTATCCTAAGCATTCCCCAAGAGGCCCTGCTATTTTGGAGGAGTGTGAAGACCCCATCCAGACTTAGCACCATTCTCTCTCTAATACTGTCTGAAGAACCAGTACTCCTGACCTCCCCAGAAGGTGTGGAGTAGATGATTTAAAGGGACTAGGGCACCACGCTCATTCAGTGGGATTCATCTGCCTGTCCTCTTATGAAGTGTAGGAATGACCCATGGCAGTTAGAAGACGTCAAAGCTTTGGATGGAAATTCCTTGTCTAATTAAAAGTAGTGGGGTCAAATAGGGACAACAGTGGAGTGGATAGGCATCAGGAGTCCAGAGTAAAAGTCTAGTCACTAGCTATGCAACTTAAAGATAACAGTAAGTTATGTAAGCAACAAGGAGGACCAGACATTGTTCTTGTTCCCCATGACCTCTGAAAGCTCTGCAAAACAGAAATTATGGACAAAATATGAAGTTACTTCAGCCCTCTCCATGGTGTAGGGCATGCTGAATTTAAAAGGAAAAAAATTGCAAAAAAAAAACATGAACTGATGACTTTGAACTCACTAAGTACTTCCACTTCCCATGCTTTACTAGCTGTCCCTGAGACAGGCTTACAACAAAACACACCCTCCTCCCATTTTCCAGTGCTGTGGAAACTTTGACTCCATCTTCTGGAAGTTTGCCCAGGTAGTGACAGATAGATCAACCACAACCCTTCAGAATCAAAAGCATTTTAGTGTTCTGCAACCCCCTAGCACAAGTCTTGCAAGGCTCCTGATTGCCTGTGACCTAGTGCAGCACTAGCAGAGCTTGTGTCAGGGCAGACAACCTATGGCACCAGTGCTGTTAAATTCCAAACTGCCAGTGGTAATCCAGAGAATTAAGGATTAAGGGAGCAGGACAGAACACCAGGACAGAACAACGTGTGTGTGTGTGTGTGTGTGTGTGTGTGCGTGTGTGCGTGTGTGTGCATGCATGTGTGTGTGCTATGGAGCAGTCTACTGAACCTGAGAGAAAGAGCACAGTTTCCATCGGGGGCCAGTTCTGTTACCCAAAAGTCACTTGAGGCAGAGACTTAAGTTGAATGAATTGCCAGCATAGAAGGCGATAAGATGCTTTGAGATCCAGATAACCATCATCATATGGTACAACATCAGAAAGTGAACAGGGGAAAACAAGGGGAAAACACCCTGAAATTACCAAAGATCTCAGGAGGAAGAAAACTCAAAGACTTAAAAAAGTCTTTTTTTATACTTATCTATAAGTAGATAACAATAGAAGGATATATATGGTCTCCAGGTCTAGTAACCAAATTCAGAAATTTATGAATAAATAGTTTAAAACAAAGGAAAATGATCTAACACTTAAGTGTTGGAAGACCCTGTGGGATGTGAGGAGGCTGAGACCACAACACGTAAAAATAATTACATTACAAGAAAATATGCTCACTATGCAAGCAAATCATAATGATCTTAAGACAGAATGTGTAGAGACAAAGTATTATCAGTCTACCAGAAGAACATTACAAGATCAAAGCACCTATAACAACAATGACAACAACAACAACAACCCCTTAACACTATGTTACAGCAAATACTGGAAGAGAACTTCCCAGAAATTCTGAATATATAAAATGAAATAATAATTGAAAGGTTCAAAAACCACCTCCAGAAAACCAAACAAACAAAGAAATAAAAAAGCCCAATCCATCAAGCAATAATGATTAAATTTAACGCTCAAATTCAGAAACAAGTTCTGTAAGCAACAAGGAGAAAGACCTTCAAACACAAAGGAAAGGGAATCTGAAAAATGAAAACCTATTCTACACCCACCAGAAAATGTGGGAGGGAATGGATAATGTGCTCCAAAGAACAATGGAGCTCAGGATGCAGCCCAGAGTGACTTACCCTGAAAATCTGTGGGTGACCATGTGTGAAAAAGAGAGATGTTCAATAATAAAAAGGTGTTTGAATTATTTTCCAAAAGAAAATAAGAACTGAAGAGATTATTTACTTCTCAAGCAACCCAAATAACGGAAATGTGGGAGTGAATAAAAGCAGTAGCCAATGCCAGCAATAGTAACAGAGGAGCAGCAGAGAAATCAATAAGGAACTTGTTCCTAAATGTATACAAAAAGACAGGTGTGAAGGAGAAATTCTGGTGCAGTGTAGGTAACAGTGAAGAGGAAGGCTTGGGTCATTCTGGATAGAACCTAGTGATACCCTGCCTCCAGGTGAGTCAGATTGTGTGTGTGTGTGTGTGAGAGAGAGAGAGAGAGAGAGAGAGAGAGAGAGAGACAGAGACAGAGACAGAGAGAGAAAGAGAGAGAGAGACTCTATATTACAACATGGAAGGGTACACGAAAGAGGGGGAGAGAGAGGGATATGTCATGTGCCTAGGTCAAATTGAGATCTGGAAATGAGGTGAAGGTGACCCCTGTAGTCTCAGAAAGAAGATCCTATAAAGGAGTGGGAGCAGAGGATGGGGAAGCTTTGAAAAAGGAAGAAAAGGAAGGAGACCTTGCTTTGGTGGTGGGAAGGAGCTCTATTGATAAATGTTGCCATGGGTGAAAATAAATGGTCTGTGAAGGGAGATGGGGACTATGTGCTGTGTGTGATCTGGGGGTTTTGACACTTGAAAAATCTACCAAACAAGAGATAGGGACAATCACAAAAGATAAAATAAATAACCGATTACTTAAAACTGAAAAACTTCTGCACACACAAAATTAATGCCCATAGGATAATAAGGGAACTGATCAAATAGGAAAAAAAATTTCTGTATCCAATTTCTCTGATAAGGATTAAACACACACACATGTATGTGTATACACATGTGTCTATATGTATACATTACATACAGACACATATATAGATGTGTCCATATACACATATATAATACTTAATTAATAGATAAATGATCTTAATTAATTGACTTAATTAATAGGTAAATGATCAAAAGATCTGAACAGTTCTCAAAAGTATTTATAATTTCATGAAAACCTCTAAATCACTAATATTGAGAGAAACGCAAAGCGAAATAAACTTGCACCCCCAAAATTGTCAAAAATGACCAAAAATGACAATAGTTAATTTTGAAGTGACTGTTGTACAATAGGCCCACTAACGCATTTTTGGTGGAGTTTTGACATGGCATAACCATTTTGAAAAATAATTTGGAATTATGCAGATAAAGTGAATAAAATGTCCATATCCTCTGAACAAGAGACTCCATTACCAGACTTAAACTTCATGGAAGTCATCAACAAGAAGAAAGTTTCCATATACTCCAAAATATTTATAAGAGCACTTTTTGTGATAGCTAAGAATTGGAAACAAAGTAGATGCTAATCAGCTGGGGAATGTGATGTAAAAAGTGTGTGATGAATACAGAGAAGTATGAAAAGGTCGGTATGAACTGATACAGAGTGAAGTAAGCAGAACCAAGAAAATAATATATATACGCAACAACAATAATGTAAATGAAAAGAATAACTAGATAATGAAAAATCCAAAGTAAACATAACAAAATTATAAAGATCTTACCGGACTCAAATGAAGAAATATGAGAGGACACTCCCCAACCCAGCTTTTCATGGGAGGTCCACAGGTGTTACACATTTTAGATGTTTTCAGACATTATCAATGTATATGATCAGTTGTGCTAATTTTTTTTCTAAAAATATTCTTTGTTACACGTGATGGTACTGTGGGATGGGAAGGGGAGGTGATACTTGGAATTGATATAATAACGAGAGAAATAGAATGTATCAAGAACATTTATTTAAAATAATATCTGCCATTTAAATAACACTTCTAAGTTGCAAAGCACATTTCAGTGCATTCAGTGTTTTCTTGGCAAAGATACAATATACAATAACATGTGCTTGCTATTTCTTTCCCTTGCTCATTTTGTAGATGAGGAAACTTGGGCAAATAGAGTTAAGTGACTTGCCCAGGGTCACACAGCTAGGAAGTATCTGAGGCTGGATTTGAACTCATGAAGATGAATCTTCCTGACTCCATACCTAGCACTCTATCTACTGTGACACTTAACTGAGCACTATAGATATTACTTTCTTCATTTTATACGGAAGGAAACTGATACTCAGAGATATTGTGACTGCAGGGTCACACAGCAAGCAAATTCCAGAGCCAGAATTTGAATTGAGGTCCAACACTTTATGCTCCACATCATGGTGTCTTCCTTCCCCTCTCTGGTACTTAGTTTCCTTTTCCATTATATGAAGTGTTTGTACTAGATGATCCTTCTTGTTTGCTCTACCTCTAAACAATCTAGAAATCTAAAGAGTGTCAACCATTGAGAAAGGCACGACTTCACGACTTCCTTTATAATGCGGGGCTTCTCTAGAGTCTTCCAGTGAAATGTTGCTTCAGCTCAGCCCTATTTAGCTTATGAGGCCTGACAGACCCTCAGCTGGATGCACATCCAGCTTGCCAGAGGTCTGATTTATGATATTTGTTAAGGCCTTAACTCTCGGTATTATTTTAGCACTTCATTTATTTCCTTTTTTACAGAACTGCTTGGAAGGATTATTCTGTTTTGTCTTTTAGTGGAAGAGAGAGAAAGAGAGAGGGGTGGGAAGGTACTGAGAATGAAACATTCTTGGAAGGATTTCAGCTTCCAATGCATATATGTACATATATATATATATGTTGATCCTATAACACTTTGATTTGCAGGAAACAGAGCTAAGGTCTCAGGATGGATTGCAATACAATATGAGATACACTAAGATAAAACCTGACAGTGTGGAATATAGCTGCCTACCCAGAAGCAAGTCCTTCTTGTAGAGTTTGTCCATTGATTGTCCATTAATATGCCCCAACTTTCTAGCTGATTATATTCAACGGATATTTACTAAGCACCTATATGTGCAAGGCATTGTGCTAGGCACAAAAGATTCAAAGACAAAAATGAAGCAACCTCTGCCCTTGGGGAACTTGCCTTTCTCTGGGGTTTGGGGATGGGTGGGAATGGTGTGGAACAACATGTACACAGTAATTACCAAATACATACAAAGAAATGGAAGGCACAGGAGGTGGCTTTTGAAATACGTTTTGAAGCTCAAGGAATCTATGAGGTGAAAATGAGAAGGGGGAGCATTCCAATTATGAGTGGTCAGCTCTTGCAAAAACACAGCAGTAGAAGATGCCATCCATATATGAGGAAAAGTTAATTGCCCACTTTAACTGTAATGTTTGGTATGTATAAGTCCAGGCAAGTAGACTGGAAGCCAGACCGTGAATAAAGGTGAATGCCAAACAGACGAGTTTGTGCTTTATGCTAGAGACAGGACTATCAATTGGGCATAATATAGGTAAGGTATGGTATGCTGCCTTCCTGTTTTGACAAGTTATAGGGAATAATGGTGGAAAGGACAGTGATCTTGGCATCCAAAGAACTGGTTTATTATCCAAAAACAAGTTTCATTTCTGCCACTTTTTAGCTGTATAACTTTGGGTGAGTCACTTAACTTCTCAGATTCAATTTCCTTATTGATAAAGTGGGGATGATGCATGTACCACCTACTTCACAGGGTCATTGCGAGTTCACATAACTGGAAATTGTTTTCTGAAGGTAAGCTATTATTTTATTAATGTCTTCTTTGGATTCCTCAGGGAAGATTTGCTATGGTAACAGAGTAGTAGTGTATTTCCAAGACATACATTACTATGGATAACAAGAACTAAAAGAAAAGAAACACCTTTCTGGTCTCAGATTCATAAAACGCCCTCTGAATCCAAGGGAAAGTACTTTTAGAATTCATCTCCTAGGATGAAGAGTTGTTCTGTCCTCCTTTTCCTACTCTGGGCTTCTGGTGCAAGATTTCACTGATTAAAAGGAAAATTCAACTGTTCATTGAGACTATTACTTTTTCTTGCTAAGAGTCTCAAACAGCTAACAGTTTAAAAGGGATGCTAATTCTGTCCACATCAATGGCAAGAATAGTGAATTTGGAGTCATTCTAGAATGAAATTCTGGTTCTTCTACTATCTGTGTGACTTTGGAAATTTTGGTTCATTTCTCTGGGTCTCAATTTTCCCTTTTGTAAAATGAATTGGTTGAATTAGGATGACCTCCGAGTTTCCTTCTAGTTCTAAATGATCTACCTCTAACTATCATGCTATATTTCTCCCCTCATTTTCACTAAACTCTTGAAGAAATCTCTTTACTAGGTGCCTTCAATTCCTCTCCTCCTCTTCCTCTTCCTCTTCTTCTTCAGCTTTACTTCCAGACTCATCTTTCATGTGAAATCACTCTCTCCAAAATTACCAACTAGTTTTTAATTGACCAATCTAATGGTCTTTTCTCAGTTCTCAACCTTCTTGATTACTTCACAGCATTTGACATGATTAGTGACCCCCTCCTGGATATTCTGTCTTCTTTAGGTTTTCATGACACTGCTCTCTCCTGGCTCTTTCCTCTTCTGTTTCATTGCTCCTTCTCAATATCCATTGCTGACTCTTCATCCATATCGCATCTACTAACCATGGATTAGTGACTGACCCAATGGATGGACCTCTTCTCTTTCCCTTCTTTACTATTTCATTTGGTGCTCTCAGAGGTTTAATAATCATATCTTTGAAAATGATTTCCTAATCCAAATATTCAGTTGTAGTTTTCCTTTTTAGCTGTCCCACATCATTATCTGCCTTTTGGACACTTCAGACTAGATTTCTGTAAAGTTTCTCAAATTCAACATGTACAAAACAAAACTTATTTTCTTCCCTTCAAAACTCTCCCCTCATCTGTGCTTCCTAGTTAGCAGTAAGGCCACTACCATCCTCCCAATCACCCAGACTTGAAATCTGAGTATCATATTCAACTCCTCTCTTTCAGTTGCCCCATTGCCGGATCTTGTTATTTCTATTGTCACGTCTTATGTACTTCTCATGGTTTCCTCTCTCTATTCTACTCAGATGTTTTGCTAGAGGCTCTAGCTGTTATGAAGTACATAGAAGGAAAACAGAATGAACAGAACTCTGAATGGAATAAAAGGGGATTGAAACTCAGAATGTGACAAAATAATTGAAAAGTTCTTAGAAAAGGTGACTGCTGCATTGTTTTGGGGGTTGTGAATTGTTATGACTACTCACAGTCACAACCCAAGTTCAGACCCTCATCATCTCTCTTCTCATTATCATAATAGCTTTCTATTTGGATTTCCAGCCTTAACACCCCCCCCCCAATACATCTTCAATTCAGCTGCCAAAGCGATTTTCCTAAAGTTTAGGTCTGTCGATGCCTCCCCTACCAACTCAATAAACTCCAGTGGGTTCCTATTCCCTCCAGGATCAAATATAATATCTTCTTCTTGACATTTAAAGTTCTCCCTTCCTTCCCAGTCTTCTTATAGTTTTCCCCCTCCATAATCTTTGGTCTTGATATCCTAGCTTATGTGCTGATCTGCTTGTACACACTTCTCCAGCCTCCAAGCCTCTGCATTGACTCTTGTCTGGCATGCACTCCCTCATTACTTCTGTTTCCTAGAATTCCTTTCTTTAAGATCCACCTCAAAAATCATTTTCTGTGTGCAATTTTTTCTCTTAAAATATCTTGTGTTTAATTGCTTTCTATATATTTATTTACTTTATGTTTATTCTGTATGCATTTTTAAATGTACTGATACCCACTATTAGAATGGAAGCTCTTTGCATATAGGGATGGTTTTATTCCTTTTTATACTTGTATCACTAGCTCCTAGAATAATGCCTGATACATAGTAGGTGCTTAATGTTTGCTGAATGATTTGCATAATTTAAAAATGCCCCACCAGAATAGTCATACCAATTCACAGTCCCCCCCCCAATACATTGGTGGGTAGACACCTTTTCTAAGAGCTTTTCAAATATTTTGTCACCTTTGTTTCCATCTGCTTTTAGTCTGTTAAGAATTCTGTCCATTCTGTTTTCCCTCTATGTGCTTTGTAAGAGGTAGAGCTTCTAGCAAAACATCTGAGTCCCCTATTCCATTTCCTTAGAATTTTTATCATCGTTTTCAGTATTAAATTCACATTTCCTTTTGCTTGTTTATTTTTTGGAAGTTTCAGGCGTCTTTTTCTACTGTTCCTCAGTCTGTGAAATATTGGTTTATAAAGGAAGCCCTTTGATATGGTGGAAGTAAGTCACTTGGTAGCTTGCATCATGAGAGCCAATGATCCTCTTTTCCTCTCCTTCCCATGATCTCTTGCTGCTACTAAATTCAGGTCATTTTTATTCTGATTCTATGCTTACATTCCCTCTTTCTTCTAACCTGCATGTGGCTTGCTTGGAGGTCAAGGGTTCTTAACCTGGAATCTGTACACTTCATTTTTTTTAGTATATGTATTTCAACATCAATGTTTCCTTTGAAATTCCTTTATTTTATGCATTTAAAATATTTTTCTGAAAAAGATATTTATAGGTTTCAACAGACTGCCAAAGTAGTGTGTAACACAAAAAGGTTTAGAAAGCATGCTTTTGGAACTTGTGTATCCCTCCTCCTAGGTAGGATGAAGTATTAGAAGCAATGGAAAGCCATTGAAGATTTTTGAGGAGATGAGCTGCATTGCTAGACCTGTACACTAGGAAGATTCTCTTGACAGTTACAATAAGGATGAATTAGAGAGAAGAGATAATGATAGTGGCTAGAATAGTTAGGAGGCTAGTCAATCAAGAGTCAAAGTTAGAAGTGATAGCAGCCTGACATAGAGTGGTGACTAGTGAACAGAGAGATGGGGGCAGATGCAGGACACACCTCACAGGAGTGTGTGAGACCCACGGGAGGGAAGGATATAAAGCTCTTTGTAAATTCCAAAGTGCAATATAAAAAAATCTGTCTGTTAACCTCTCTGGATCTCAGTTTTCCTATCTGTAAAGTGAAGGAGTTAACCCAAGTGATGTTTAAGGTCTTTGCCAGTTTCAGGAGTGTTTATGATATAGCCTGTAGTAATTACGGCTGTGGGTTGATTCTTATTTTTCACGGGTGTTCAAATTGTTTCATGTCTGTTTCACATAGTTGTGCTCTCCAGCTAGATATGTCTCATAGTTATCTGTCTCACTGGAACATCTAGTATAGGGTAGCGCACATTATAGCTGCTTATCATAGTTATATGTTACTGTATGCTTTAGTGCTCCTTGCTGTCAGCTTTTCTCTGATAAACTTGGTTAAAAGTAGAGGGTTAAATACCACATGGGATTCCTTTGAGTGGGTAGGTTGAATTTAGAGTCAATATACAGCACAGTGGATTCATCACTAGATTTGGAGGCAGGAAGAGCTGTGTTTGAATTCCACTGCAGACACATACCATCTGTGTGACCCTAGGCCAGTGATTTTTAAAAATTTATTTTAATCTTAATTTATAGAATAAAAGAAGCATTTCCATCACATAGTATAATAAAAAGATGATTGTACATGAAATTGAAGATCTGTTATGTATAACTTGCTATTCTTTTTAAATATATGATAAAGTTAGATAAATTTCTTTTTTTCCTTTCTTTCTCTTCCCACCCCCCTCCAGATGCCTACCATTAGACACAAATATGTATACTTGTTTAAAATTATAACTTTTATTTGCCTCAGGTTTTTCATCAGAGAATGGACTTAACGATAGTGTCTGCCTCAGGTCTATGGCAGTAATTGTGGGGAAAAATTGCAGCATGCACTTTTAAGTTTTATCTGTATATTACCATTCCCCCCATCATGTTCTAGGCTCTAGACAATTGATAATATAATAAGCAAGCCCTTGTTTGTAGTGTTCGTTTATTTCCTCAGTGTATGTGTTTACAATGAAAATTTAATAATGGGGTCATGCAAGCAGACTCCAGCCTTATAGCCTTATGAGAATTAAATGAGATAATGTATCTGGAACACTTTCCATATCTTAAAGTGTTCCATCAATTCTAGTTATTGTTGTTAATCAACTGTAAGAAAAACAAAAAATAAAAACTCAACCTAGTAGAATCAGATTTTAAAATAATTTCCTTTTCCCTAAAAATAAGATTATAGCTTACTAGGTCCAATATCCAATTTTAGCCAGGCATATAGTAGGCACTTAATAATGCTTATTGAGTGATTGACAGTGAATGCCTTCAAATATGAACTGTGTAAATCAATCCATTGAACCACCATTGATTTACATGCCTAACTTATAGAAACTATTGAGTTAGATACTAGGGAAGATATAGACACAAGACATGCTCCATCCCCCATGGAGCTGCCACTTGACTGTTCAAGGAAATTACATATTAACAGGTATGCAATGCTGTTCTGTAGCCGTAATGCAGAATGGAGCACAATAACTAGGCACAAAGTTTTGTCTGAGATTGGAGGAGTAAAATGCCAATCGTAACTTTCCATCCCTGGAACTTAAAACTTTGTTAAGGCTAGGAATTGTCTCTATTTTGGTGGTAGTATTTTAAAAAGGTATTTGCATTCCTACCTCCATCATCTGGCACAGAGTTTTGTACAAAGATGACATTTAGTCATGCTTTGAATGAAGGTGGCATTTGAGCTGGACTTTGAAGTCTGGACAGGATTCAAAAGACAGAAATTAAGTGCAGAGGGCATCTTGGGCATAGGGAACAGTAAGAGCAAAGGCACAAAGGTAGAATACGTAAAATGGGTATATGTGAGGCATAGGGCATTGAGAAGATATGAAGCCAACAATCCTACTTATTTCATCCATTCTTTTGTTCTTGCCCCTAGGTTTTGTTTTATGCTAATTCAGGGAGTATCATGGGATCAAGGGGAACCTTGTTGCCCTAGCCTCTTAGATTCTCTAGAGTTTTGTTAGTGGGAGTCACTGCAACAAGTTTTGGGATAATAATGGCAAACACATATTAGTCAGGAGAGAAAAGGAATATTTTGACCCCAAAGTCAGTAGTAGTTGTCTTTAGCCAATGCTCTCAAGTAGGGACTAGAAAAATGTTAGTCAAGAACTAACTTAAGGGGGGTGGAGCCAAGATGGCAACACAGAAGCAGGAACACTCCACAGCTCCCATGTAATCACCTCAAATGCCCATAAAATATGACTCTAAACAAATTTTAGGGCTCCAGAACTCAGAAAATTACAAAAAAATACATCTCCTGCTGAAGGCAGCTTGGCAGGCAGGCAGGACAGGAAGAGCTCATTGCAGCATGCTGGGAGCTGAAACTAGCGAGGCCTGAAATGGGGGCTTGGCCCTGGGCTGCCAAGACAAGCAGCAGCTGGAGCCTTCAGGAGAGCAAATCAGTGGCAGCTGTGGTGATTTCCAGAATTATCAAGCCATAAGAAATAAGGGCCAAATGAAAGGTTAGTGCAGCAGTTCTCAACCTGTACATTGTGACCCCTTTGGGTGTCCAAAAACCCTTTTACAGGGGTCACAGTGGTCACCTAAGACCATTGGAAAACACATATTTACTTTTTGAGACACCATTCTCCTCTATCTGTCTCCAGGCAGGGCCACCCACATGCAGATACGTCTACATATGAGTATTAAAGGGTTGCAGCATAAGGAAGGTTTAGAACCACTGGGTTAGTGAAACTCTACTAAATTTGGGGGAGAGGGTCCAGCCAAACTGCCCCCAGGAGAAGGAAGCAGCAAAAGCAGCAACACCACAGCTGCTTCCATATGGCTGCTTCAGAAGCAGAAGCCTTCAGATTTCAAGGGGGCCAAGCTATCATTCAGAGGCTAAGTGCTCTTGCCTTAAGTGGCCTGGATCAAGATTGTGGTCTTGGGTGGTGGTCTTTGGGTACATTTTCAGTGAGCCAAAGCTGATGGGGGCTGTAGAAAAGGTGGTCTTCTAATAGCTCTGGCAGCTGTGCATAACAGCAATCAGTTTAGAAAATACTTAGCACTTAGTAACAGTAGGGATAAGCATGGAAGGTGTGAAACCTGTCCCACTGCTGAGAGGGCGTGAACTCCCCTGTTGACTTGGAAGCAGGGGAGTGGCTAAGAAAAGAGACCAGTGTGTGTGTATATAAAGAAGGATTCCAGAGACAGAGAGACAGAATTGGAATTTTCCTGTTGGAGGAAGCAGGATTGTCTCAGCATCTGGGAGCTGGGCTGTTGAACTGAAGAAGTGAGTTGGAGTTTTCTTGAAGCAAAGAGAGAGAGAGGGGTGGGGGGGAGTTTCTCTCCTGGCATCTGGAAGTGGACTGAGAACTGAGATGGAGTTTTCCTGAGACCAGAATCTGGTGAAGGCTACCCAGAAGGCCGATATTCCTTCTGGGTCCTATGGCCAGCTGAACTGTAGAGGACTGAAGAAGCATGACCAGGATAAGACTTTGTTCATGGCCTGGCTGATCCTTGAGTTCCAGGCAACGGAACCGATGAAGGGCTTGATACGTGCTGGACGCTGTGAACTTCAGTGTGTGCCATGGACTGCCCTGAGAACTGGACAAGGACCTGGAAGCTGTATACCTCTGACTGGATGAGGATCTGGGAGCCATCTGCTTCTGAATCCAAGTGACTGTTTGGTGGATTCAGAAAGGGAGCTGGGACCATGGAAGGGGATCCAGGGAACCAGAGAGACCACCCAGAGTCAAGATGAAGAAAAGACCTCCCCTTGGATGAAATTGAGGTTTGATGGACACTGAGGGGTGGAGGGTTTATGTGGTTTTTTAATGACTGTACTAGTGATGAATGATATTTAATAATTGAAAATCTAGATTAGTGACTGATTAAGTTAATGGTTTCCCCATGAGTGGAAGTTCAATTATTTTATTATGAATTGATTGAATGATTAAGTTAATAGTTGTCCCACCTCTTGAAAAAGATCCCCCAAAGAAAACTTCTAGGAATGTTATAGCCAGGTTCCAGAGTCCCCAGATCAAGGAGAAAATATTACAAGCTGCCAAGAAGAAACAATTTGAATACTGTGGAAATGCAATTAGGATAACCCGGGATCTAGTAGTGTCTACATGAAGGAATTGAAGGGCCTGGAATATGATATTCCAGAGATCAAGGGAGCTAAGATTGAAACCAAGAATCACCTACCCAGCAAAATTGAGTATAATGTTCCCAGGGACATTCAATGAGGTGGAGGACTTTCAAGCATTATTGCTGAAAAAACCAGAATTGAACAGAAAATTTGACACTCAAATACAAGAAGCATGAGAAGGTAAACAAGGAAAAGAAATCATAAGCAATTTATCAAAATTGAACCATTTACATGCCAACATGGAAAAATGACAATAGTAACTTATAAAATTTTTCTCAGTATGAGGATAGGTGAAGGGAATATAAATGTATACATATGAATACATATACATATGTCTATATAGGACAGTTTATATATGTGTATGAACACATACCTGAGTATGTGTATATATGTGTACATAGAGGGCACAGGATCAATTGAATAGGAAGGGACAATACTTTAAAAGGTGAAATTCTGAGGTGGGAGAAGAATAGAATGAGAGGAGACAGGGAGAGACAGAATGGGGTTAATCATCTCCTAGAGAAGAGGCAAGGGATAACTGTTACAATGGAGGGGAAGAACAGGAAGGCAAAAGGGAAATGGTCAGCCTTACTCTCATT
>CM053599.1:83599408-83614319 GCA_028646575.1 Pseudocheirus occidentalis
AGGGTAGAGAATAGAACAAGGTGGTGTTGGGATAGGAAGAAGGGACATATAATCAGTCTTTTACAATATGTCCACTGTGGAGATGTTCTGCATAACTACATATGTACAGCCTGTATTGAATTGCTTGTCTTTCTAGTGGGGGTAGGTGATGAGAGAGCAAAGGAAAGAATCTAGAATTTAAAGTTTTATATTCAAATTTTAAAAATATATATGTAATTATACACACACACACACACACACACACACATATATATATATATATATATATATATATATATATAATTATTATTAGCTACATGCAACTGGGAATTAAGATATATAAGCACTGGGGTAGGGAGATACATCTTGCCTTTCAGAAGGTCAGAGGGGATATGGGGGAGGGCATAAAAGAGAGCAGATGGGGGGAGGGGTTATACAGTGGGATGGCTGTTTTGAGGTGATGTGTGGGGGAAAGATGGGGAGAAAATTTGCAACCCAAAGTCTCATGAAAATGAATGATGTAAACAAGAAAATAAATAAATTAATTTATATACTAAAAAAGAATTAATTTTAAATCTGGTGCATTATTGTTGGTTCTTGTTGGCTTCCTAACTTGATTTGTTGTTGTTGTTCAGTTGTTTTTAACTCTTTGTGATGCTATCTGGGGTTTTCTTGGCAAAGATACTGCAATGGTTTGCCATTTATTTCTCTAACTCATTTTACTGATGAGGAAAATGAAACAAAAAGGGTGAAGTGACTTGGCCAAGGTCGCACAGCTAATAAGATTTGAACTTAGGAAGATGAGTCTCATTGACTCTAGTCTTGGCACTCTATCCACTGTGACAACTAGCTGTCCTCCTAGTTTGGTGTGATAGCACTCAAGTTTTCTCTAAACGAGCATTAGTTCTTCCTGACAAAAAGAAGCTTCTTAATTACTGTAATCTGCAGATATTAGAAAAAAGCAGACAATGACTCTGAAGAGGCTGAAGATCACCAAACAGTAGCGGAGATCAGCTCAGAGACCATGCATGCTTTTTGTTGCTAAAGATGTATTCACCCATCGAGCGTTTTGAAACCTGGACATTTCACAAGCCACTTAGGATGTTGCCAAATAACCAAAAGACTTACTAGTTTAAATCAAAAGGCATTTAATCAAACAAATTAAGTGACAAGAAAAAAAATCACTAAGTACATGTGGGATGTACTCTTCCATACCTTACCTATATACTAGTGTGAGAAGGCACATATGGGGAATGCTCATATATGCAACCAGAGCAAATACCTTGAGGGTAAATGTGTAGGGGAATGTTAGGTTAGGGTAAATTAACAACTAGGCAACACATACCTAATGGGATAGAACCATAGGCTTCCCCTGAAAGTAGCTTTCTCCTGTTCTTTACTGGACACTAAATTGGTCAAATCTCCATTCTCAACTGCATATCATTCTCTACTAGGCTCAAATAGTCTCTTTCGACTTTAGGTATTGTCTACCCTGTTCAGGATGCTGTCTCCCTTGAGCATCTATTGATCCTCTAGTCACTGGGCTCATTCCTGCTAACATCTGATGTCTTTCATTCTCTTCAGCATTATCTATTACTCTCTGCTATCACTTGCTGGCCTGTAGAGACTAATATTCCCTTCTCTGACAGGAAGAGTTAAGGTCTTTATGTGTGTAACTGAGAGCTATTAGTTGCTGTATTAGGCAAGAGTGCCAACAAAAGCCAGTAGAATGATCTAGGTTAAGATGAAGTCTCTTCTTGTGACTATTTTCTCCTACTTGAAGCTTTAGGTTTAAGGCAAACAGATGACTTTGGTCAGATAATTTCTTTTCACTCACATTGAGTTACTAATGATTATTTCTGCATTCCCCAAAGGCATTTCTGTATTCTCTTCAACCAAATGTCATAGTTGCTGCGTGGGGTCTAGGTCCTAATGTCTTACATTAGTTAAGGGGAAAATGCCACTAGCAATATCTGAGACAGTACTATAGAGGATCTTAATCCTAGAGGACAAATGTTATAATTGGATCATGAAAGAATCATTTTCCAACGGTATTTCACAGAGGTAGCATCTAATTTCAGTGTATTGACAATGCTATCGTCGAATTCTACTGGTTCAAGAAATGTTAAGTAAATGTGTGCATGTATATGTACACAAATACATATATATAGTGTTTATATGTAAATATGTGTATGTACATATTAGCAAATCAAGGCTAGCCTTCTTGTCAAAGCTTCTGATATTGGAAGGACTTGTGATTTGATGGAAAAAGGATCTTTTCAATCAAAACATGGTTACCCTGGAAGACACATCTGAATTAAGATATATTCTGTATTAAATATGGGCAAATATTTGTTCAACTCTTCCCTTTTCTTAACAGTCAAGTATGCTTCTATTGAAAAAAATCAGTTTCTTATGAAAAAGTTCCTCCCTCATCATCTAGGAAATTCAATCTCTTCTTTTGCAAACCTTCCTCCCCTTAGCTATCAATGAAATATCCCTAAAGCACAGTTCTAACCATATCACTACTTTGCCCTATTACCCCTGTCTGTCATTTACAGCCCTCTACAGTTTGATTCTAGCTTTACTAGGTATAATACACTTCTCTTAACATAGATTTTTCCTAGCAAAATGATCTTCTTTATCTGTATACACAGTATTGCACTTTCAATTTCTGTGACTTCCAAAGGCTTTTCCCCATGCTTAGAATACACTGTCTCACTTCTAACTCCTACAGTTCCTAGTTTCCTTCAGAAATCAGCTCCAATGCCATCTACACAGTATGTATTTCCTGATCCGCCCAGGCCCTAGTGCCTGCCTGTGGCAAAATTATATTTCATTTGTTTTGTATATGTTTTGTATACAGGGTGCCCCCAAAGTCTAATATTTACTTATATGTATACATATTTTCTTCTATAAAATGTAAGCTTCTTGAAGGGAAGGACTCTTTCATTTTTGTCTTTGTAATGCCTGGGTCTTTCATAGTGCCAGCACTGTGTAGTATTAATAAATGCTTGTTGACTAGTTTATTAATTGATCAATCCACATAAAGATATAGATAAAATCATCAGTGTAGTACCAGGGTTCTTAATCTGGGGTCCATGAACTTTTAAAAACTATATTTTATCTATTGAAATTCAACATAACTATTTCCTTTGTAATCCAATGAGTTAGAAACATCATTCTGAGAAGGACTCCATAGGTTTTACCAGGTTATCAAAGGGGTCCATGACTTAAAAACAATTAAGAACCCCTAATATTGAGCATAGCATGCTGAACTTAGGGTAAGAAAGAACTGGGTTCAAATCCTGCTTCTACTACTCCCTAGCTATGACTCTGGGCAAGTTGCTCATTTTCTCTGTCTCAGTTTCCTCCTGTGTAAAACAAAAGGTTTCAACTTAATGAGCCCTAAGATCCCTTCTGCTTCTAAACTTATGATTCTGCACTCTAATTAAATCCATTCACCCCCTGATAAGAGATTCTTTCTAGTTGTGGTCATCATTACAGCAGCATCTAGAAACACTTGAAGATATGTAAGCTTTTGCAAATTGCATGTGCTCTCCCTGCTAAGGGGCCCATTAGTGTGAAGTGTTGATGGCTTTCTCGGCCTCTCTTCTCTCAGCCTTTCTTAAGTGTCTGCTCCACTGTTCATCCGGAGTGTGTATATTCAGTCCAGCATGACTTCATTAGCAGGGGACACTTCCCACATGTGGGATGGGAGGAGGAGTGCCTTCTTCTAGTTGTTGGGATGTTGACAGAGTGGAGCCTGCACTACATGGGAACAGTGTGTGGACAAATGTTTGGCACTGGAACTGAATTTGGGTTCCAGCACTCAAGTTGCTGAAGTCCAGTGAGGCAGTACAGCCAAAACCACAGAGTCCTAACCTCTTGCTTGACAAAGCCTACATTGAACAACCATCAGTCTGGACTCTGATTGACTGGTGTGTGTGCTGCCGCCTTCACATAGTGCCCTCTAAGAGCTCTATCTGGAAAAAGAAAGGTGTATGTTCCTTTGTTGTTGCTCTTCAGAGACTTGTCTTTCACTGATATTCATTGGCCTCAGAACCTAATAGTTTGAGAGTCATTGATTTAGATGTGGAAAGGGCTTAAGTGTCATCTATCTAATCCAGCTGAGGAAGCTGGATTCTGACCCAGGTCTTCTGACTCCAAATTCAGTCCTCTTTCTATCATACCATGTAGCCAGCAATCATTAGGCAACACTGAAAATTTATACCACATCCAGAAATCTTTTATTTATCACCTTGTACATTTCTTGATTAATTAAAGATGGAACGGTTCCATGGAAACTTGATGGCATGTTGGCATCTATAGCAGGAAGTACATGTATATAACTATTGATTGTTATTAATTCATCACAGAGGCCAGAGTTTGTAGACTTGGAGTGAGGAGAGATGCGTTTAGATCCTGACTCTGATGTTTTACCAATTAATCAGCAAATACCTACTATGTGCCAAGTGCTGTGCTTGATGTTAGGGATACAAACACAAAAAAACCCCAACTGTCCCTACCTTCAAATGGTGAAATCAACAAGTAGATATGCAAGTATATACAAAATAAATATAAATAAAATAAACAAAAATAAAGATGATATATCCATATACAAGGTAGTTTGGGAGGGGAGACAGTAGCAGTTGGGGAGTTAAGATCAGAATAGGCATTGTATACAAGTTGGTGCTTGAGTTTGGAACTTGAGGGAAGAGAGTAAGTCTTTCTAGGGAGTGATATAAAGAGAGAGAACATTCCAGGCATGGGGAATGGCCACTGTAAAGATGTAGAGTTTGGAAATGGAGTGTTGTATGTGTTCAGTTTAGATAGATTACAGCATGCAGAAAAGGGGGAATTGTTCAGTAGGGCAAGAAATTGAGATTGGAGACAAGCTCTGCAGGGCTTAAATAATTAACCAGAAAAGAATATATTTACTACAATGGTTTCACATTTAATAGTTATGTGACCATGAACAAGTTATTCCATATTTCTGGTATCAGTTTTTTCATCTATACTATGAAGATAATAATACCAACCAATATATGTTAGAAATGTGATATGACCCTAGGTGCTCCTGATTTCAAGGCCAGGTCTCTATCTAATGTGATGTGCTTCCTCTTATGTTTTATAAATGTAATCAAATCTCACTTAGTCAAGTTTTAACTTTCTAGGCTATAGATTATCCAGATTTCCCTTTATGTTGCTTTTTTTCCCCATTTTCCCCAAGCCTGGACAAAGCATAAATGTTCTCTAGACAAGGTTTAAAAATTCTTTCCCTTAGGCTTTGAGCCTTCATTGTAATATGTGAGATTTAACTTCTCACAAAATAAATGCCTATTGCCGTAGGTAGGATGTTGTAAAGATCAATGAGATCATACGTGTAGAGTAATTTGCAAGCCTTAAAGTACTACACAAATGTCAACTATTATTATCACAATAAATCAACATTCATGCAATTCCCTCATTAGAGAATTACATATGTAAAAATTCTAAGCATGCATTTTATCAGAATTATGTTGAGTTTTGTGCTAACACTCACTGAAATATACAATTTCTTGTGGGAATGAAGAAATTGAATGAAAAAATATGAATGTTTATAAATATAAGAAATAGGGTTAATTTGGTGGACTTTTGGAGGGGAACTATTTTTGAGCAGATGAGATCAACATGAATCAGTATTTCTATACTATACTCCTTCCTTCAGTAGCTCTTTCTATCCCCTCTCTCACTTTGGGTGGAGTGAGAAGAGATGTCGAACATTTCAAGTCATCATGTGGAGCACACAGCATGCAATCAGGATGCCTGAGATTGTAGACTGAGCCAATGAGTTCTATTTGGAGATCCCAGGCTGGTTAATCCTAAAGCATTTGGGGGTAGAGGTGTTCAGGGAATGGAGGATGCCATTCTATTAAGGGGTGTCAGTAGGGGACCCAGATACAGTGGTGTACAGTAGTATCATTGCCTAATCAGCAATATGCTGTGCTCCATAGTATCTTGCCTGGTCCTAGAACCCCTAGCTTTAAGGACTTTATTTTGCACCTCTCATAATGTTTTAACATTGATCAGTCAGACTAAAATTCATGGAGGCCATCTTAAGTCAACTACACAATGTCCCAAACTACACTCATTTTCATTTGATATTCTCATTACACTGGTGATGTAATCAATCACAATATATCACATATTTTGACGTTGGGCTTTGTGAACCTAGTTTTCCTCAGGGTTGTAGAAAAGTGAATCACCATTTTAAAAATTGTACTTACATATGAAGATGAAGGGAAGTATCCGACATGACAATAAAAGATCTATTATCTTCCTTTAGCCCCTTCACTTCTATGTATCCTTTCAATTTTAGCTTAATTACTACTGTCCTTATGGAGCCATCATTGACTATTATAGTTGTTATTAATGTCCCTTTCCTTTGAACTTAAAGTCCTTATAACCTAAACTTCACAATTTACTACTTAAGCATAAACTCCTTGAGGGCAAGAACAGTCTCACTTTTGCCTGTGCATCTCCAATCTTTAGCACAGTGACTGTTGTATGCCAACTGCTAATTAAATGCTGTTGGATTGATTGATAAGGTCTTACATTATTGGTTGCTTTTCATCTGAATTTATCTTCTCCTCCTGAAAGACTTGGCAAATAGAACAGGAAATAGACCCCCTTTCTCATGCTCCCTTCTCCTACCATCCATGCCTGGGATATACTTAACAAATATAAATTTTCTCTAAGTTGGTCTAGCTAACATTTCTCCCTTCCTTCAAGGATCAATATAGAATGAACTTCCTCCACAAAGTCTTCCCTGACTTCTTATCAACATTCCCCATCCTCACCTTCTACTCATGAAGAGGTGCTCTCTTTCTCCTTCAGTTTCTTAAAAGTATTTTGTCTGGATCTCTCCTTTCCAATTATTTCTTCCTCATGTAGTTATTGATGTCCTTATCATTCCACCTGTATTGGAAGCTTAACAGGACAGTTTCTTATCTTTCTTCACACCTCTTACACTGAGCATGACTCCTTCTTACACATAGTAGATACTCCATTGAGATCTGTTGAATTGAATTTCTATTTTTTCCATACCAAAACAAATACCCAACAAATACTTTCTCACAGATTGATACTCTTAAAATGAAACAAAAAATAAAAACCTCCCCACAGTAATTTTTTTAAAAGCCAAAGGTTTAACACAATCCTAAAAGCATTGTAGAGAGAATTGAAAAGGAAAATTCTAATGATCCCTAATGAACAGCACCACCACAACAATAATTCCAGATTGAAGGCATGAGAAATGACCCTGTGAGAAGGGACACTCGGAGTTTCTTGGCTGGTTTACTCTGGCAGCTCTGTTGCACCAGGGATGAACATGTCACAGGAAAGACACTGGACTACATCAACTGGGACTGAAGCATATCTCAGTGTGGAATTTTTGCCTTCCTGAAGGCCGTGTGAAATAGCTTAAAAATTACTAGATTATATACAGGTTAAAAGAGGGAGAAGGAGACTGGCATCAAGATGACATTTTGACAGTGAGTTGAAATGTAGCACAGTCATGTCAGAGAAATCTCTGCAGCAGAAGCTTTTCCTAATCCAAAGCTGGACATGTGTGTCCAGAAATATTTGAAGCACTCATAGGAGCAAAAACCAATTGAGCCAATTTTTTTTTCTTCTTCCCCTGGAAATATAAAAGCACAAAGTCAGGTTGGAACTGCTGACCAGAACCACAAACCCCACCCAAAGATATCTTTCAATTAATGGATTTGCTTTCTGAACATTTATCGCCACTTTGGAGGTATTAGGAAGAAAAAAAAAAGAATGACAGATTTAGAGCTGGAAGGACTCTTGGAGGTCACCTCTTCCAGCCCCCTCATTTTGTTATGAGGAAATCAAGGCTGAGAGGTTAGGACTTGTCCAAAGTAGCACAGGTTGTATTTGGCAGAGTGGGGATTTGACCCCAAGGACTTCGACACCAAATTCCGCTCTTTCCACTGCATTCTATATGTGTAGTTCCAAGAGGAGGGGAAAAGTTCTATACTTTTTCCTGTTGGTTATGGTTGTCCAGGTTTATATATCATAAGAGCTCACCACTGCTTGTAGATGGATGCTAGAGAGTATTCTCCAGTTTCAGGGACTGTATACTCAGGATGTTCAAGGCACCTTTTTATATCTATACAAACTTATGCACGTACCCATTCACAAGTAGTCTCTCTAATCTAATACTTTCCGACCGCCAGATTCTATGTGCCTAGCAACAATTCTATTTTTTTGTGTGTTTTATCCTTCTTCCCAGCTTCCTTGCTAGGCTTTGGGGAATTAGCAGGGCTTACCACCAATTGGATTGCAGAATTTTTTGGCCTAGAGTGAGGCTTGCTATCATCAGGTATGTAAAATCCTGCCCAGTGTAGTCAGAAGTTAAAACCAAACCATCATAAACCTGCAGGACTTATGACCCTGAGAAGCCCAAGGGAGTTTCCTGGACCAGACCTCAATGGAACTTTGCCCAAAACCCCAAATGGGAAATATATATGAACTGACTCAGTGCAGTGTGAAGGCTGAGGCAGCAGCAGAATGCTTTTATAGACTGATACAATGATAGATTAGCACGCATTTAATCCTAGGTTAGGGGTTTAGAGGAGTCTGCATTCTCCACCCTGCCTCCCTCTCTGTTCATATTAATGGCCCACAGTGCCTGGTTTAATGGCATTGGGCATTTTTCTTTTGTGACACAATTATTCCATTTTCAGGCCAATTAGAAAGTCATTATGTAAAGAAAGGAAATGCCAATGGGTCGACCCTATAGGTGAAACGTGATGCAGTACTGTAGAACACAATGAATATTTTGTTTTGTTTCTTAGAAAAGGTGCTATTTCCTGTGCAAGTTACTTTGTGACAGATAAATAGTTTATTAGATTGTACATTGTATGGGTCTTTTATACCACTTCTTACATGCTAATAATTGTTGCTATCATGGCTTACTCTCAGGACTTACTTGCACCATGCATTTTTCCATTCCCCTCTGGCTGATCAACAATCTTAATTCTTCTGATACCAGGAGTTTTTGTCATTTGTAGTCACCCAGGTGATCAAAAGTGAAGGCTAATAGATGGACACCTTGAGTATGGCTATGGTATCCATGAAATATTTTCAAAGGATTAAAGGAAAATCTCTAATGAGTTGGGTTAATCTTCCAGGCAGAGTTAGGGAAACACAGGACGGAAGAGCACAGATTGGTTGTGATTTGCACTGGTGGATGGAATACTCCTGCCAATGAGTTCATGAATCCATTGAGATATGTACAGTACATGTCATAACATACTAATTATCTTGACTTTAGGGAAATCTAATGTGTTAACATTGAGTGCATTCATAGAATAAACAGAATAAGGTGATTATGTTACAAAAAAAGTCAACAAAGCATTTATTAAATACCTATTATATACAAAGCATTTTAATAGAAAGCTATTTTTTGGAGGGGGTATTTTGTTTTTAACCAGACCTGTAATTCCATTGCTGTGGGGAGTTTCTGATGAGGAACTCTCCATTACAGGGAAACTTCAGAGAATGACCTGGGGATACTGAGAAGTGATTTCCCTCAGCGTCACTAAGAAGTTCGTGTCAGAATAAGAACTTGAATGTTGGTCTTGCTGATCATAGGCCAACTCTCTAGCCATTATACTGGTTGTGGTTGTTGTTGAGATGTTTTAGTTGTGTCTAATTTTTTGTGATCCAATTTGGGGTTTTCTTGGCAAAGACACTGGAGTGATTTGCCATTTCTTTCTCCTGCTCATTTTACAGATGAGAAGGTTGAGGAGAATAGTGTTGTTACTTGCCCAGGGTCACACAGGTAGTAAGTGACTGAGGTAGGATTTTAACTTAGATCTTCTTGACTGCAGGTTCAGTACTCTATTCATTGCACCACCTAACTAATAATAAGATAGTCCCTGCCTTCAAGGAATTTATAATTTATTGAATAATTCTGTCTTTTATATGAAATCCCTTTAAAGAGGAAGAACCATTATTGCAGTTAAAAAACTAAACCATGGGTAAATATTTTATTTTATTTTTTCAAATTCATGGTCAAAAACAAGCTACACCTGTGTCACATATAAATAATTGATACACATAGTATAATAATATGTCTTAAGTGGAAAGGACACTTAGGAATCATCTAATTCAATCCTCTTACTTTGGAGATGATGAAATAGAAACCCAGAAAGGGAATGCTATTTTTCCAAGATCTTGAAATTAATTAATTGCAAAGCTTGGAAGGGAAACACTTGAGGATGTCATTATGAAATTTTTGTGTGAGAAGCAGAGAAATGGGCGACTTTATTGCTGGCAACTTGATGCCTGTTGATCTATACAGAGAGTAGCATCTCAGTTGGGAACATGAGAAAATGGGACCTTTTTAACAGAAAATCCAGATGACACTGAATCTGTAGGTTTTTTTACCTCCTCTTGTTATGTTCCATATCCAATTCCACATTTCATCAGAGTTGTAAAAAAGACAGAGAGAAGGAGAGAGATAAAAATTATAGGCCCCTAAAGGGAGTTGAGTGTCAGGTATCTTCCTCAGACTTAGAATAAGCCTGTAATGGTAAAATGTTCTTTAAATTCTGAAGGCTCTATTTGTCCTAAACATCTTTCATTGGTCTAACACTTATTTGAAATTGTCCAATTGGTTGTCCACTCTGTGTGTGTGTGTGTGTGTGTGTGTGTGTGTGAGTTTCACTGGACCTGAATTTTCATCAGTATAAGGGGGCTTTCTTGTGAGGAATTTTTTCTGCCAATGCAGAATTTTCATAGAAAGAAAGAGCACCTAAGTTTGAATCATGGCTCTGTGTAATCTTGGGTGAGTCTCCTCCTTGGGCCCCAAGTGGTGGGGGCTGAGTTAGATGACCTCTAAGGTCCCATCCAGGTCTATGACTTAACCAAACTAGATCTAGAGAGGCTTCTCACCAGAATGGCCACAGGATGATGCCTTTTTTTGGTCATAGTAATTTACAGAGACGGTCTTCTAAGGCATAAGGAATTTTATCTTCATCAGTGATAGAAGTACAAATATTAGCAAAAAAAACATGGATCCTTGAAATATTGAAACAACCATTCTGATGGAAAATGAGAAGATAATCTGCTTAGATGTATACTAAATATGCTAGAAGAACAGGAAACAATAAATCTAGCTCTGGGCACAGAAATTCCCTAAATACTTAGAGAACTCCAAAATATAACTTACATTAATCTGTAGAAGAAGAACTGATGTTTTCAAGTCCCAGTCTGCCCAGTTCTTGGTGCTAGTGGCTTTCTGCAAGTACTTGAGAGATGCTTAGGAAAGCAGTGAATGAAAAGGGGAAATGACAGAGCTATCAGAGTCAACATTTAATAGAGTGAAAGAGAAATTCACACTTAGCTTTGTCATTTAGTGAGGAAAAATAATGTTTGAATCTGTATTTCCCTGCTTGCATGATCACCTATGGCTGAAATTAATCGATAGCATATTTTAATATCAGTTCTGTGCTGAACACATGCCCATTATGAGATGTTTTGCATTTGGAAAATTGTACCACAAAGGTCAATCTTGTTACTGTTAATTTACATATGTGTGCACATATTTGTGTATGTGTATATATGTATACATGTGTATATATGCATATGTGTGTATATATTTGTATATATGTATGTATATATACATACATACACACACATGTATGTGTGTGTGTGTACAATCATTAAAAATATACCTTTTCTCACTCCCATCACAACTACTTCCACTTGGGAACTAAGACAAACAAATACTCTGATAGAAACACATATTGAAGCAAAAAATAAAATGATCATTGACCATTTCCCCAAAATATATGTCATGTTTTGCTCTCTGAGTCCTTCATCTCTTTATCAGAAGGCAAGTACTATGTTTCAAAATTTTTCCTTCAATCATGTTTGATTATCATGCTAATAAGGTTACCTAATTCTTTCAATGTTGTTTGTCTCCACCATATTGTTATCATGGTGTAAATTGCTTTTCTGGTTCTGTTCACTCTTTATCAGTTCATAAAAGTGTTTCCAGGTTAATCTGAAAGCATGTTCTTCATCATTACTTACAACATAGTGGTATTCCATCGAATTTGTACCTTACCTTGGTTAGCCATTTCACATTTTACTGGCACTCCTTCAAATTCCTATCCAATGCCAATTCAAAAAGAGATACAATTGTTTTTGTACCTCCTAAAGCCCATTTTCTCAATACCAGTATTCTACTGGTAATGTTCTATTGTTATTTTTTTTCTTATGGAAAAATATGTCAATGAATCAATCAAAATTTATTAAGTACCTTAAATGTATCAGATACTCTAAGTACTAGGGAAACAATTACTTTTAAAAAATGATTTTTGAAGAATCAGCATATCAAGTCACCCAAAGAACAATGGAAAGATTAAAGGGGCTAAAGAAGAACCTTGAATTGCATTGAAGAAGTGTCATAAAATACATTTACAGAAACTATAATGGAAAGTAACCTGATTTTGTAGTAAGAGTGACAAATGATAGATGGTCAGCCATAGTGTGTGTCACTGGCATCAATAAAAGGGAAGAGAAGCAGCTATTATGTGCCAAGAACTGTGCTAAGTGCTTTACACATATTATATCATTTCATCCTCACAAAACAATCCTGGGAAGTAGATGATATTATTATCTTTATTTTTTTACAATTGAGGAAATTGTAGTAGACAGATGTTAAGTGACTTATTTGCCTAAGCTCACATAGCTCAAAAGTGTTTGAGGTTGGGTTTTGTAGTGCCAACACAATATTTACAGCACCAACTGTGACTATAAATATTAGTGGTCAATCACAAAATATAACAGACTCTCCATATGAAATACAGAAGGAAAACATTTATTCAGACAGCAGAAAGCCAAATTCCCAAACCAGTAAGCTGACTCCATCACAGTAGAAAAGAAGTTAATAATCCATAACAGTGTAGACAGCCACAGCATCCTTTAGCCTTCCCACAAACCAACATTTATTCACAAGACTAACTGTTTCCCTGAGATATATCTTCTCCTCCCTCCAATCTAGTTCATCTGACTCCCAGCTTCCTGTGGGCTCTGCTCTACCCTTCAGCAAACTCTTCCCACCGCAGGCTCCATGCGATTACATTCAGCCTATTAGGGGACAGGGTATATTTTCAAAGCAGAGAAGGTCTTCAAATTCCCCTAGCCTTATTATAGGACAGGGAAGATCTTCAAGTTCCCATTACCTTTACATTTGGCCCCAAGATTTTTCATGTCCCTTATACAGCAAAAACACATTAACAATATGCTTTGTTACATTGATTAATGAGAGTTTAAGTGTAACTGGTGGGGCAACTGGTGTCAACAGAACTTTGCAACAATATAACAGGGATAATAGAAAATAAGAATACTAAACAATATCTTAGGGTGGGGACTTGGTCACAAGCACCCTATCTTTCCCTGCCTGAACTAATGGAGCTCAAAATCTTGGGGTAAGTGGCAAAGATCTCTTCTCCATAACTTCTTCCAAATTGGAGGTAGAGATGTCCTTGCCTAAAGAGGTCCCATTTAAGAGGTCAGTTCTTTAGCTGGCATCCTGAACTCTGTGATGCCAGGTCCAGGGGTGGCACATCACAGTCATGGACAGGAGTTAGCATCCAACTTAAGCAATCAGGTATCTTCAGGTAGAGGGTATTAAACCTTCAGGAAACAAATCTTACAAATAAGTTTAATATACAAAAAGTAAAAAAGAGACAAATATCGGGTCAATTGTGTTTCTGGAGTCCATGAACTCATTATCATAGCCTCATTCATGGTAGAATATATGAGTGAAAGGTATAATTTGGTAATTGTCTTCTCAAGAATAAACAACAGTTACAGTATTGTCTTTCCCATGTTCTATAATCTCCACAGCCTTTGGAACATCATCTGGCTTCTGCTTTATCCATACTTTAGCTCCCAATTTTATTCTCTTAGTAAAACCAAACCCTTCAGTTCCTCTGATAGTTATTTCAGGAGGCTTAGTTTTCACAAGGGGTATTGCTTCATAAGGAATAATAATCACTTGAACTATTCTATCATTTTTACAAAACTGTATGGGTTCTTCACCCAAATTTTGTTAATTAGAATCTATTACTTCAGCCAATACATGTATTCTTTGAACTGTTAAACCTGATTTTGGCAATATCCACCCAAAATATTTTTTAGGGATTGTCATATATATTCCAGTAGAGATGTTTCTTTTTTCTTTTCTATCCAACCAAAAATCCTCTAAACAATAAAAGCATATCCTTTTGAACCGGGTGTTCCTGGGTATGGTGTTGGGATGTCTTGCCTCACAGTCCAATACTCACTATTTGGGATCTTATGTATCTGTTCTTTCTAATTTGCAGATTTGGGGTCATCATTCTGGCTAGAGGTATACTTCCTCCCAATGGTATATTATTCAAATTATGAAAAGCAGTGAACAAAACCTTACAATGTTGATACAAATTATTATAACTTCCTTAACTTCCAATTAACCCAGAAGCTTCTTAACAATATGGAATATGATAAATCCATTCTATATTACATAATATACAATATCTCTTCATTCAATATCTTTGATATACGACCCACTGTCATTTTGAATCTGCATTGGGGTTTCATAATATAGACTTATGAGATCTATAATTTTACAGGTGGTTTTCTGGGTTGCATTCCTTGAGAATTTCTTGAAGGATGCTTTCTGAGTTCTTTTTTTGAGCATGGCTTTCAGGTAGTCCAATAATTTTTAAATTGTCTCTCCTGGATCTATTTTCCAGGTCAGTGGTTTTTTTCAAGAGGTATTTCACTTTGCTTTCTATTTTTTTCATTTGTTTGTATCTGTTTAGTAGTATCTTGATTTCTCATAAAGTCATTTGCTTCCATTTGTTCC
>CM053599.1:83614419-83635437 GCA_028646575.1 Pseudocheirus occidentalis
GCTTGTAGGCAATCTTCATGTTTCTCAGAAGCATTTGGTGTGGGAGTTCTGACTATGTTGTCTTCCTCCCATTCCATGCTTTGATTCTTTTTGTCCCCAAAAAGGGATTCTAGAGTTTGATTGCTGTTCTTATTTTGCTTCCTTTGCCTGCTCATATTGGCCAGTCAATTAATTGCTTGATTTTTTTTAGCTCTGTGGAATGCTGCTGCCAGAGGGAAAGCTGTCACTGGAGTTTTCACAGCTGCCAGAACTATTAGGGGGGTGCTGCAGCCTCCATCAGCTTTGACTCACTGAAGGCTCACTCAAGGACCACCATCTAAGACCACAATCCAGATCCAGGCCTCTCAATGCAAGAGTACTTGGCCTCTGATCAATTGACTTGGCCACACTGCAGTCTGCAGGCTGGGAGCTCTGAAGCAGCTGGGTGGAGGCGGTTGCCGCTTGGAGCCATTTCTGCCACTTCTACAGCTTTTGCTGTTTCCTTGCCCTGTGGTCAGTTGAGCCTGACTACTTTTATCCCCCAAATTTGGCTGAATTCCATTGACCTTTCTCTTAGCCTTATTTCTCCTGGCTTGATAGATCTGGAAACTGCCACAAGTGCTGCATATCCACTATCCTGAAGACTCCAGCTGAGGCTTGTCCTGACAGCCCTGGGGCCAGGCTGTGGTTTCAGCCTGGGTTGATTTTGGCTCCCAGTCTGCTGTGATGAGCCCCACCTGCAGAGCCACCTTCAGTGAGAGATGTGTTTTCTGTATTTTTGTGAGTTTTGGAGCCCTATAATCTGTTTAGAGTCATATTTTATGAGTCTTTAAGGTGGCTGTGTAGGAGCTGCGAAACCTTGCTGCTTCTAAGCTGCCATTTTGGCTCCTGCCCCCCCCCCCCCATTGTATCACTTTCTAATCATGCATTGTCCTGGCAGTCATCATCATGGCAGCTAGGTACAGTCTGTATTATGGAAGCATGCATATTCCTCTTATTAGTTTTTTTCTTCTTTTTCTGAGCCAAATTCACAACAGCTCTCTCTTCTACCACCTGAGACCTCCCCCCCTCCAATGCTTTACTAAAAGAGGGCATGAATGCTGTAATACAGTCAACTTCTCATTCAAAACAGCTGATTTTTTCTCCATCTGCATTTTTTTCTTGTAACAACTTGTCTCTGCTCTTACACATAGGATAGTGCCCTGTTAGTAAAACCCAGGTTCTTCTATACACTGCCTCTAGTTTTCTCCCTGGTTTTATTGGTATTCTTTGCAAACATGTTTCTAAATCTCTAGGTTCTCCCTTCTGTAACCTCAGTTCCCAGTTTTCACAGAACCCTGTACGTTTAGCCCAGTCTCTTGCTAGGGAGGAATAAGGCAAATCCTCCCATCTTGGGATAGCTATTTCTTCTTCTAAATCCCTTCTTCCTCCAAATAGAGGTCCGATATTTCATGATCCCATCCTCATCACCAAATGTAGCACCTCTGCAAGATTACAGCACGGACTGTGACTAATTATGCTGGCATAGCACTTGAGAAAATATAACACACTCTCCATATAAAAGAGAAAAGCAAAACATTCATTCAGATGACAGAAAACCAAATCTCCAAACCAGTAAGCTGATTCCATCATAGTAGAAAAGAAGTTAATAAACCATAATAGCACAGAGAGTCACAGAATCCTTTAGTCTTCTCACAAGCCAACATTTACTCACAACCCTAATTGTCCCCCTCAGTTTTGTTCCCTCCTCCCTCCATCCTAGATGCTCTGACTCCCAGCTTCCTGTGGGCTCTGCTCCACCCTTTAGCAAACTCCTCCAACCACAGGGTCCATGTGATTACATTCAGCCTATTACAAGGCAGGGTATATCTTCAAAGAAGGGAAGGTCTTCAGATTCCCTTAGGCTTATTAAGGGGCAGGGGAGATCTTCATTTACCATTACAAGTTTGTATCTAGGTATGCCTGACTCCAGGCTCAAGGATATAACCACTGTGCCACTTAGCATCCATGAGATATGAAAAGAAACAAAGATAAGCCTCAAGTCTATGGCTATGTCCTTCATTGAGGATTCATGGAAAGACCTGGTCAAGAATTACATAAGATAAGAAAGTATGAATGACTACAGAGTCATTGAAATATTCCTATATCTTATGCTAAGCACTGTAGTCTCTTATAAACTTTAGTGATATCCCAAGAAGCTAAACATGACAAGCATTTCATATAATACTTCATAAGTAATACTCTTCATAAGTAATACTACTTTGTATTCCACAGATTCAAGCTTTCATATGGTCACACTATCTACCAATGCGGAATACAAATTCTCCATGCCTTACTAGATAGTCTTCCAACAGATAAACTTAAAGGGATGGACCTCTCGAAATTTAAGTAGGCTGATCTCTAAATGACAGGCACATAGATCAGTCCTTCATTAGGTTTCTGCTAGTAGATTTTTCTAGTTTGTTTGCAATGGTTAGATCATATACTTTCCTAGCATAGCCTTCAAGAACTGAGGATTACCCCCATGACACAGTTACTTATTGGAAGACTTTCATCGAAGGTAATAATAGTTTAATAATTATTTAATATTAATGTTAATACATATCATGTTCTGTTATTGGAATACTATGGAGAATAATCCTGTTTTTTCTTTAAGGCAGTGTTTACCAGTTCACTACTTTGTAAGCTATATATTAAATATATGCAATGGTCAAAGAACTGAGGAAAATGAAAAGATGATAAAGACATAACTCATAGCCTCATGGAGTTTAAAATCTACTAGAAGCTGCAAAAGATAGGTAGTCAACACACAAATATTAACTATAATGCTATAAAAAGGTGCACAATAGGAGCTTATGAGAGATAAATTCTTTGTGATATTTGAAGAATGGAAAATCACTGATAGGCAAGGGCATGAGACAGAATGGTACAGTGGAAAGATCAATGAATTTGGAGGCAGATGACATGAATTCAAATCCTATTTCTCCCACTTCTAATTGTGTGATCTAGAGTCACAAACTCTCTGGGTCTTAGCTTCATCATCTGTAAAATGGGGGGAGTGGACTAGGTGGTTTTGAAAGTCCCTTTCATCTCTAAATTTATTATTTGATTATGAGAAAGATTTCCTGGATGAAGTCCATTCAGTCTTAGTACATTTAGAAGTTCCAAACATAAAAAAAAAACTTATCATTGTAGAGGGGGCATGTCAGAAACCAAGAGTTCTGAGACACTGATTGTGGTTCAGTAGACAGAGAAACAAAACTGCATTACTTTGATTGCATAGGACACTGAATGCTTTCAAAACAGCCCTTTTCCACTTGTTTTAGGAGAATATACTTTAAGCCACCTTTCTAAGAGCTTAACCCAAAAGATGCCAAAACACTGTAATAAATGGTTACCCTGGAAACTCAGGGAAACCCAGGGTAAACCCAGAGCATGATATCATTATTTAGAATGTCCCAGACCTGCTGTTTCTAATTCTCAGTTAACACTTTTTGGATAGTCTCTCTGTTGCCGAGGAGGAGGCCCTGAACTATACATCGTTCATAAACAGAAGAATAGTCAAACCAGTTCAGAGGGGATCCAATTTAACAGGGCAATGTTTTCCACTTTGTATTTAAGTGAAATCTCTCATGCTAACTTTTAATTCTAGGATCAGTTACACGCACCCCTTCCTCACCTTTCTCCACTCTTGCCCTACCACTAAAAATATTTCATATTTCCCCACATTAAAGGAAGTATTCTTAAATCTGTCATTTAAAATTTGTGACAAATTAATTATAGGTGAAGTGGCACTTTGAAGTCTTCTAATAAAGGCCCAGGCAGGAGAAGTCACTTGGAGTTTCCCAGATGTTCCAGTTATTTAATCATGATGTATGTAGCTTTTCCTGAAATGTACAGGAGTTGTAGTTCCACAATTTTAAAGAGAGAATATAATCAACTTTTTTTTGAGAAAGGTATTTAGTACTTAAAAAGCTGAAAAGTTATACAAAATTAAAATTAAACTTTAAGTCAAATTGCTACTATGACACTATCTGCATAGAAAAATGTCTACACAACACTACAACTTTTAATAATTATTACATATATTATTATTATTATTATACCTAGCATCTATATAGTACATATAATATGTCAAGCACTGAACTAAGTGATTTATAAGTATTATCTCATTTGAGCCTCACAATAACCTAGGAGGTAAATGCTATTTTGGTTCATTTTACAGCTGAGGAAATGGAGTCAGGCAAAGGTTGAGTGATTTGCCCAAATGTCTTGTGAAAAGTTAGCAGGAAACAACAATTCAACCAAGTAAATAATGCTAAAAAAATGGAAAGCAAATCCCATCCATATTTTTCCTCTGTGTATCATCATCTGCAATTCTAATAACCCAAAGGCAATGTAATGAAGGAAATTCAGACCTTAAGATTTATAAAACAAAATCTAATTCAAAAGACAGAGAAGAATAATAGAATGGTGGATTTTAGAATGAAGGGTCCAAGGGGTTTACCTGCCATACTTCATCAATTTGCAGCCCAGGGAAGTTACATGATGAATCCAGGGTCATATAGATAAGAGCAGAGCCAGGACCAGATAACAAGTCTCCTACTTCTCAATCTGTTATCCTTCCTATTGTACCATGCTGCAGGTGGCTAGAGTCTTCATAGCCTGGATTGTTTTTCATATTCTATGGGATTTAAAGTCAAGGATTAGATCAAGATTTGGCCCATTTTTCTTAAGTGAAGAGTTAGGGGTATTGGGAAGAAGGAGACCCACAATCAGGGACCTTCAGCTTAGAAGAGGACCAGCTCATGCAGAGGCAGCAGTGAGAAGATGACAGGATCTTGGCTCATTCTGGTCCACGCTGTTGTTAGGCATCAGTATTTAATAAGCTCTCTTGAGAGTCCTGCAGATATGTGGAACTTGGAAAAGGAGAAGAGGGTTTTGAACTGTTTTAAGTATTCTCTTATGATGTGTAGCACTTTTCAGTCATTGCATGTTAATAATTTTCTTGAATGGGGAACAGTTATAAAGTTTTGAAAAAAGTGATCTTATGTCAGCATTCAAACTCCTGGAATTTGGTGTTGATTTAGGTAAACTTGCCAAATGCACGCATGTCCTAAATAAAACAATGGGCTGAAGAAAGGGGGAGAACCAACCCAAGTGAGCACATGGTGTGAATCCTCTCCAAGTGCTATGCAGTTGTAGGAAAACTGGGTGGATAAGTTGGGCTGGTGGCCAAGAAGCTCAGGCTTGCGGTATCAGTACTTACACAGCTCATCATATTGAGTCTTATTGAATCTGGCAGTGTTTTGAGGGTCATAGTCCCTCCTCCCATACACATTGGCTATCTGTTCTTAAGGAATATCTCCAACGTATTAGGGACAAACTAGCCTTCCTTCACAAAGATGCACAGATACATTTTTCTTCTCTGGCTCCCTCTTGTAATAATTTGTATCCCAAATGAGCAAAACATCATGTATCCCCAATGTGTCTCTTATCTCCAAGTTTATTTTTGTTATTGCTGACTGAAATACAGCATACTGCTAGATCTTTTCTTTCAAACTGATCAGATGTGTTACCAGGCATTTTGCCTGGACCTTTCCTTTCGAGTGATCTTTAATCCAATCTGATCCAGTAAGCATTTATTCAGCATTGGCTATGTGTGAAGCACAACATTAGACACTAGAAACAGAAGGACAAATTTAAGAACAGTTTGTGCCCTCAGTGAGTTTGCAGCCTAGTCAGGGATATACCATGCAAACATAAAATTATATAAATGGTCATTTGAAAAGGGACAGTGCACTGACATCTAAGGAGATCAAGAAAGGTTTCCTGAAAGGGTGATGAATGAATTTATCCTTGAAGGAATTCATGGTTTCTAAATGGTGGAGGGAATTCATTTCAGGTATGAGAGACCAGCTGTACAAGGGCATAGAGGGGAGAGAACAAATGTTGAGCTTGGGAAACAGTAAACAGGCCAGGTTGACTGGAATTTAGAACATATGAAGTAAAAAAAAAGATGAAATAATCCAGAAATGTAGGCTGGAACCAGCTTGTGAAGGGGTTTGTATGCCAAGCTAAGGAGTTTTCATTTTATCTCAAGGGCAATAGGGAGCTACAGAAACTTCTTGAACAAGGGAATGACAGACTTATTATAGTTCAGGGCCTCCTCCTCGGCAACAGAGAGACTATCCAAAAAGTGTTAACTGAGAATTAGAAACAGCAGGTCTGGGACATTCTAAATATTTTGGCAACTGTATGAAGATGATTTTGAAAGTCCAGAGACCAGAAGCAGGAATGCCAACTAGGAGGCTATTGGACTAGTCCAAGTAAGAGGTGATAAGGGCCATAGCCAGGGTAGTTATGTGTGAATAGAAAAGAGAAGACTTATGGAAGGAAGATAAAATTAATAAGACTTTATAGCTGATTCTACATCATGTTATGATTTTTGTGTGTATTTGTATTTACTTACTCTTAGTTCATGAGATTGTTGTTGTAGTTTGTTTAGTGACATCATGAGAATAATGTCTTGATGTTCTTATGAATTGGATTTAAATGAAGCAAAGTGTACAAAGTCATCAGCTTCACTCTTTTCTCCAGAATCATCTGACTCCCATGACAAAACAAAAGTCAAGATGACTGGTAATGGGCCAGGATGTAGTGAATAACCTTGGCCTTTTTAAATTTAGGTTTTTCCCAATTCTGTTTGTCTGAGGCAACACCCATTCAATGATTAAGGGCTAGGTAAGAATTGAGACAAAAGATGGCCTAGTTTATCATCATAAAATGATCAATATGGGTGGGGAAGACCCTCAGAATTTCTGGCCAGAACTGAGAATAATTGCTATTTACACTCACCATAAGTCATCAAAAACCCAAACAATGAGCCACAAAACAGCAAAGGCTTAGGCTGGGGACTATTATTGAGATTATTTGAAAGCAGGACCAAAGCCATATCTCTGTTTCCTGATGTATAGTATTAGACTATATACATAGGTGGTTCATGAATATTTGCCAACTTGAATGGAAAAAAAATCTTTCTATACTTGCATGGTATTTAGCATCTATTCCTACTTTCTTTGATAGAAAATATTATTTATAACTAACAATATCACCACATTTATAATAATAATAACTTTTATTTCATCAATTTAAGATATATAGTTTTAATTGAATTCAGTAATCGTTTGAAGGGGTTTATGAATGGACTTGTATAAGGCAATCCTACCAGGGAATACATGAATTCCTGATAATGACCATCTACTTCACTCTGGACACTTATTGATGTATGGGGACTTTCTAAGGGTGGGGGGCATGGTATTTGAGTCCTCTATAATACTGGTTGGCCATACTATTGCATCCTTTTAAGTCCTATTGCTAATTTTTCTTCTATCATCTACAAGCTCAGTCTGAGAGGGAAGGGTTGTTTTTAATGGCACCTCTAGAAAATTTCATAGGGTCCATTTTATTACCTCTTTCTTGGAATGTGCAAGAGTGGTCATATTCCTCTGTCATCATCATTTTCACCAGTTCTCTAGATATAACCTTTGGAATCAGTTTGTTTTTTAGAAGTCATTTGTGACCAACTATGAAGAAAGGATGTGAAAAGAATAGTAACATATCTATAAAGTTGGAAAGGATTTCCAGGTTAAGCAGTCCAACTCCTACTTAAAACATGAATTCTAAGTACTTATAAGAAGTAGTTGTCTAGCCTTTATTTCAAGACCTCCAATGATGGGGAACCCACTACCTTTCAACCAATTCTACTTTTGAACAGTTTAAATTATAAGGAACTTTTTTTCTTATAGTAACCTGAAATCTGATTTCCTATGCTTTCTATTCACTGGTCCTAATTGTGCTTTATGTGACATTACAGATCTAATAATTTTGCTATATGATAGTACTTTGGCTTTCAACACAATGACTATATTCTCTCTCTCCATCTTCTCTCCATCTACCTCCCACCCCCAATCATCTCTTCATCAGACTTCATTGTGTTGTCTGCAGTTTCTTATCTGGGGACAAGGTATTTACTCTTTGCATCCTCTAGATACACTGCTAATTTTCAGTAGGATAGGAATGGGACCTACAATTTTATTTGTACAGGGAACCCTTATATAAGAAACCTCCCTATACTTGACAAATCTGATAAATGTGCTATGTCTACCTTCATAAAAATTATTAATTAAAATATTGAACATAATAGAACCAAGAACAGATACCTGGAATGTTCCATTAAAGATCTCCTTCCAGGCTTATGTCTTTTAAAACTTGACTCTGGATTCATTCCTGGAACTAATTCCAAACTATCATGAAGTCTGTATCATTCAATCATGTCTACAGGGATTCCATGAGAAAATTTGTCTTGCTGAAATCTAATGGACTCTATCTATAGTACCACCAAACCAGGTCAACACTTTATCTGAAGCTTATAGTCTTAGAGAGTTAGTGGCATTCCTAAGATCACATAACTGGTATGTGTCAGAAGTGGGACTTGAATTTGGATCTTTCTGGGTCTAAAGCTAGCTCTGTGTCTACCATGATATGCTCTAGTTTTCAGGTGGTACAGTAGGTAGAGTGTGAGCCTGGAGTCAGGAAGATTCATCTTTCTGAGTTCAAATCCATCTTTATACACTTACTAGCTGTTTGACCATGGGCATGTCACTTAATCCTGTTTGCCTCAGTTTCCTCCTCTGTAAAATGAGCTGGAGAAATGTAAATGGAAAAGCACTTCTGTGTCTTTGTCAAAAGAACCACAAATGGGGCCATGACTGAAAATGACTGAAAAATAATGAAAACTCTAATTTATTAATGTCCTTTCTAAAGTGTGGTGTTTAGAGCTATGCACAATATTCCAAATATGACCTAATTAGGGCAGAGTACAGTGATACTCTCATCTTCCTTGCTGTGGATACAACATCTATTAACACAGTCATCTTACCTAAAGATGCCATTTTTGTCATCAAACCATACTATTAACATATTGAACTTGTAGCTCCTAAGTCTTTTTCCCCCCATATGAATTGCTTTCTGGCCATGCCTTCCATATCCTATACTTCTTCATTTGATTTATTGACCTGAGATATAGGACTTTACATTTAACCCTATTAAATCTCACCTTTTGGTTTCAGTATTTATTTTTTCCCCCTATGCAGACATTGGATCTTGTGTATATCACCTCTTTCAGCTTCATATTATTATCTATAAATTTGGTAAAAATGCTATATCTACTTTTATCAAAGTTATTGACTAAAATATTGAATGTAATGGAACCCAGAACCCTGGTATGGTCTTTCCTGAAACCAATTCCAAACTGTGACAAAGTCTGCATCTTTCCATTAACTCTACATGGATTATATGAGAAAATTTCTTACCAAAATCAAATACACTCTATCTGTGGCATTATTCTGATATACTAATCTACTAACTCCAACAAAAAAAAAGGAAATTAGGGGGGTCTGCTATGATTTGTTTTTAATGGACTCATACTAGACTCACGCTGCTTCATTTTCTAAGTGCTCAGAAATTCTCCATTTATCAACTTATTCTTGAATATTGCTATAAATTGATGTCAAATTCACCAGATTATATTTTAAACTCTTCACAATATTTCCCATTTTGGAAGGGATATTTTTTCTGTCCTCATTCTATTGAGACCTCTTCCTTTTGCTGAGATATCTCAAAGATCATTGAACATGCTTCAGCAGTCACATCCACAACTCTTTTATACATCCTGGGATGTAATTAGCCTAGACCAGGTGATGCCTCATTGAGGTGCTCCCTTACCATTGCCTTGCATACTTGAGATTTCAATTTCCTATGTAGTTGGTGTCTGCAACATATTTAATCTCCGTGGGAGCTAACGGTCCTCCTGCCTATGCTCCATCTAAGATTGTTTAAGGGAAATTGAATCAGTGAGACATTAAAATTGGGACTATCCAAGCATATGATTAGGGCAAGGATGAAGATGTATGAGAGATCAGGAGATGTCATAAGATTTCCTTGTGGATCCACAGGTTGATTCTTTCTCATTTTATATTTCACTGTTTCCCTTGAGAAAGGTTTTTTGCCATTCATGAGAGTAGGCAACTAGGTAGTGCAGTGGATAGAGTACAGGTCTCAGAGTCAGGAAGATTTGAGTACAAATTTGGCCTTAGACACTGACTAGGTATATGAAGCTGGGTAATACACTTAACCCTGTTTGCCTCAGTTTTATCATCTGTAAAATGAGCTGGAGAAAGATATGGCAAACCATTCCAGTATCTTTGCCAAAAATACCCTAACATGGGGTCAAGAAGAATTGGACACAACTGAGAAACAAATGAACAGCAACATTCATTCAGTAGGGATGTTGGGAAATGAGAACAAGAAAAAGGCAGAGACAAAGATTTGGAGATGAACTGGGCAGGGGTGGGGAATGCCCCCATTAACATGTAATATTTATAAACTGCCTACTATATGCCAAGAACTACACTAAGAACTACAATTATTTTCTCATTGATGATATCTGGTGGATGGTTGTGCTGTGTTTGTTGCACCTGAAATGCTATCTGCCCTTACCAGGATTACTCATGGGACCAGAACTGAAGAAGAGATCAGACTAAATACAGTACCTCCCTATTTGACGAATTCAGATTTCTCATTATGTATAGACCTATATACATACATGCATTTATAGGGCTCATAGATATTGGTAGGTACTGGACACATGAAGGCATTGTTATAACGAACCCCTAGATGAATGTAAAACTAACCATGAGCAGCTTTCTAGAAAAATGCTACTGTGAACAGCTTTTAAGATTGTGATTACACAGTATAGTGAATGCTATTTATTCCATAACAAATCAGAGCAAAACATTCACAGAAATCAAGGTACAGCATTCACAATGTTACAACTTATCACAGAAAGTCAGAATGCAACATTCAAACAACTTATCACTAAGATGGCCACATAGTTTTCACCACAGTTGTCACAAAGTTTTCAACAAAGAACAATCATTTAGTAACTCAATCATTCACAAAATCCTTAATGAGGCTTACCTCCTCAAAGAACACAAAGTGCAATAGTCAAAGTTCTCCACTCGTGGGGAACACTAAGTTAACTCAGTCACTTATTCAGTCACCAATCACTAAGTATGATAATTTAGTCAATCAATTCAATCAACTCAATCATTTAATCATCCTTCATCATTCACTATTCAATCATCAGAAAATACACAGACCCTCCACTCCGAGGTCACTAGTAAATTTACAATTTTTCAGTCAGTACACAGTATCCAAGTAATGTCTTCGTTCGGCTTGACTTGGGGTGGTCTCTCAGATTCTCTGGATCCCCTCCCATGGTCCCAGATCCTACCAAACTGTCACCTGGGTTCAAAGGCAGACAGCTCCCAGGACCTTGTCCAGCTCTCTGTGCAGTTCCTGCTCCACATTGGAGCTCATAGTGTCCAGTCCATCTCAAATCCTTCACAGTCTCTTTTCCTGGAAAGACAAGGCTTAACAAAGTCACCAACAGGTTAATGCAAAGTACCAACATCACAGTCATGCTTCCTCAGTCTTTTGTCAGCTCTGGTGGCCCTCAGAACTCCTCAGCAACTCACCAGCTCTGGCTGGCCCTCAGAGATCGTTAACAGCCTTAGTAGTTCAGGCTGGCCCTCAGCTCTGACTGCATCTCAGAAATCCTTAGCAGCTTTGGCTGACCCTCAGACTCAACAGAAGTTTCAGCTGGTGTCCAGAATCAAAATCACTCCATCCGGGTTTTCAAAATCAAAATCATTCTCTCTAGCCTGGGGGGAGAAGGGGAGGTTTCCTCTTCAGCCTCCCTGGTGGCAGCAGCTTCTGTCTCCACAAAGGTTACTCCAATGAGATCTGTCATTGCCTTTCTGGGGATTTTCCTTATATAGAGTATTGCCCATCCCTGTTCAGCCCCTTCCTGTTACACCAGCAACAGGGGATCACATCTTCTGTTTCTTTAACAGAGGCTTGATCTATTACTAAGTGCTAAATGCCTGATACCTTTGCCAATACAAAGGGATCTTCAAATTCAAATTACATTACCATTACAATGAAGATACTCCCTTTTTCAACATACATTAGCACCTTCTCTGCAATTTATAGTCTTAGAGAGTTGCCTAGAGCCCCAAGTGTCTAGCATCACACTTCCAGGATATGTCAGAATCAGGAATTAAATTGAGATCCCTAGATTCAAGCTCATCTCTCTATCTACCTTGCCACACTGATACTCTGCAGTCAGAGATATGTAACTAAATTACATAGGGGCAGCTAGGCAGTACAGTGCTTAGTGTTAAGCATGGAGTCAGGAAGACCTGAATTCAAATCCTGCTTCAGTCATTTCCTGATGTGTGACCTTGGGCAACTCACTCTATCTCTGTTTGCCTCACTTTCCTCATCTGTAAAAAGGGGAGAATTACAGTGGTTAATCTGAAGATCAAATTAAATAATATTTGTGAAATACTATAACACCTGGCACATAGAAAGTGCCATATAAATATTAGTTATTATTATTATTATTATTATTATTATTATTATTATTATTATCATTACTACATATGAGTTACTGATCTGTACCAGTTTAAGGCATTTCCCTATTAGAAGTTCCAAACCAGGTCTGGAATCTGAACCTCATACAGAGAATTCCTGATAGAGAAATTCATATCCTCAACTCCTCTGTCCCTCAAAAGTTGTCAAGGGGCATTGAGAGATTAGGTTAGTGGCCTGCCCAAGAGCACACAGCTAGTATGTTTCTGAGCAAAAACTGATCTGAGTTCTTTCCAATCTTAAGCTGGTCCCCCTCACCTTCTTTCTCTCTGTCTCTGCCTCTTTCTCATGTAATTCACCCCCCCATATATGCAAATGCACAAATACACACATGTTCATGTATGTATGTCTTTTTGTGTATACATGTGCAGGGGTATTGCATTCCATCCATTCCTGCAGCTTTTGTCCTTCCTCTGTGACTGTCGATATCCATACATTTGTCATGTAGCTATATTAGGATATAACAAATGAATATGACAAGTGAAACTATAGTTTAAGACAGAATTATATAAAGTATTTTCAGAGAGATGAAAAAAGACTATGAAATTTGCAAATATTCATTCATATTAAATAAAGAATTGCTTTTGAATCAGGAAGATCAGGTTTAAGTCCTACCTGTGAACTCAGACTAGTTGTTATCCTGGACAAGTCTTCATGGTTTACAAAGTACTTTCCTTCTAACATACTAGGAGGTAGATAGTACATATTATTATCTCCATTTAGCAGGCAATAGGAACTTTGAACCAGAAGGGAACTTAAAGGTCATCTATTCTTATCCCCTCAATTTATAGATGAGCAACTGAATATAAGAAAGAAATGAAGTGACTGGCACAGTAATTTATTAGCTAATAAGCATTTATTAAGCACTTATTATATGCCAGGCACTGTTAAATTCAAGGAGTAGAAACAGAAATAGAAAGGGAAACAGTTCCTGCCTACATAGGTGATTAGGCAGCTAATGGTGTCAGAGGTCTCCTAAATCCAAATTCCAAGATCTTCTGACTCCAAATTCAGCCTTTTTCCCACCAACATTTTTTGAAAAAAGTCATTTCCATGATTTTCATGTTCTTAAGAGTTTTCCTAGTCCAGTTTAGATTACTTATGCTATAGAAGAAATAGAAACTCCTTCCAAGACTTCTACAGCACACCTAGAACCACAAATCTGTACAAAGGAGTATAATATTGAGATGTAAGCCTCGGGGGAAATGACCCATTTTTCAATGAAGGACCAAATATGGGAGTTGATATAGCTTTGTTACAAGACCAGATGTCTTGCTGTGATTTGGCAAGAGGAAGCCCAGTTACAGGTGCTCTGGCAAGTCACACTCTAGAAGTCATCTTTGCTTTTAAAAAAGATCTGTCATGTGCATGAAATGATTTTAATATATTTTTAGCACTAGAGTGGATGCTGCATTACCTTTGGGCTGAGCTTTTTGTCTTTTATCCTGGTTTTAGAATACAAGTGACAGCCCCATTTTATTTCTAGACAGGATCCTGTTGCTTCAAGCAGACTGTACCTATATTTCATGGGTCCCATGGGGGTTTGGCTCAACCAAATGTAGGGAAACGACCCTTTAAAAAATCCATAGAATGGAAATAATGAGAAGGTAAAAGCCTGATTGAGGGGTGAGGGTGGAGATGGAGAAGTCAGTGGATGAGTAATAAGTGCTACAAAAGTAAAACCAGTTACAAAATATTCATCCAGGGCATCCCCAAATAGCAAACACACCAGAAGTATGAATGTAGAAAGTCAGTCCAGTGTTTACTGCAAAGCTTATTTTTTCAAACTAAATAAAACACAGAATGCCTCTAATGAGGGTACGAATGCTGCTGATGGACAAGGGCACCAAGGGTCTGCTGGAGCTCCTCTCACTAGCTCAGAGTGATTGTTAAATTTAAAGTGTGAGCATTTATACTTTAGAAATCAGCAAATGCTACAACTCAGTCCTTGATTTACTGTTTTGTTGATTGTTTAGATTGGAGAAAGTGATGGAAAAATGCTAATAAAGCACACTTTAATATAAAAGGAGAGCCAATTGCTAAATGCTTACCAGCACACACACTGGAAAACCGCCACCTCACAAAGGCAAATCCCTCCTTTTAAATGAATGGATTGGATTGGAGAATAACCATTACCTGATCTTTTTGCCTGTGTACTTGCAGAAGGAGTAGGGGAGAGGAAGGGAGAGAGGAGAAGGACCAGAGAAGAAAAGGGGGTGGAAAAGAGAGGAAGAGAGGCAAAGCAAAGAGGCAAAGCAAAGAGAAAATTAAGGGAATGGAGGGGGAGAGAGAGGTGAGGAGTTTGAGGGAGAGAGAAGGACCTAAGAAGCAGGGAAAGGAGTTAGATGAAAAGAGAAGCAGGGAGATAGGGAGAAAGAAAAAGGAGAAAGGAGGGGAACTGGAGGAGAGGGAGGGAGGACATAGTGGAACAGTGAAGGTGGGAGAGAAAAAGGGGTAGGGAAAGGAAAGAAGAGGAGGAGGTGAGGAGAGAAAAGGGGAGAGAGAGGAAGGAAAAGAGAAAGAGAGAGAAAAGAGAAAGAGAGAGAGAGAGAGAGAGAGAGAGAGAGAGAGAGAGAGAGAGAGAGAGAGAGAGAGAGAGAGCTCCCTACAACTGTGCTGAAGTAAAACTGTTCCTTGTTGGATTCTGACAATTCCCTGTAGTGCATTCTAGTTCGATGATGTAAAGTAGTTCGGGTGTGGGAAGCCATACCATGAAGCACAGGAAATAGTTTAAATCTTTTGAAATGTTTTTAAGGTTAAGTAAATGGGGAAATGGCTACAGTCTGATTTGCCAACCCCTTCAGAGTCATTTTTGCTGGCAGAAAGTTTTGTTGTCATTGTTCTCCACAATACTATGAAATCACACCCACAACCCAGGTATTCTGGGCACAGGATGAGCTTGTTTTCAGCTCCCTCCATGGCTCTCTTCCTCTGTTACCACCGTCACTTAAGCAGAGGCAAGGTTCTGAGGAGACTGTTAGTGACTGAACTGTGTATGTACCTATAGATATATAGATATGTGGGAGTGGGAGCCTGCCTTAGTAGAAAGAGCACTGGATTTGGCTTCGGGAGGCCTGGGTTTGAATCTTGGCTCTAATGTTTATAACTATGTAATTATGTGAAGTTCCCTTAAGTTCTTAGTGTTTTTAACCTGTAAGTTGGGTATAATACTCTCACTACCTCAAAGGGTTATTGTGAGGAAAGTATTATGGACATCTGAAAACTGTTGAACATTTTAGTTATTATTACTAAGACTAGGCAGGTGTGGTTTTAAGGACCTCCAACAAAACCCTTAATGTGAACATTCAAATACAAAGGGAGTTGTAAATTGAAGCTATTGATATTTGATGATTACTTTGCTTATAAGTGTAACAGTGCTTGGTGAAGGGAGCTTGCTGTACTTTGATTTTGACTATGAGCTCTTAATGTAGAGTCAGCCAAAAGGTCAAATATTTTGTAGAGCCTGCTTGGATCATCTGTACTGTTGTCCAAGGTCACTCTGGCAAACATGTTTATAGCACGAAAAAACCAATACAAAGCAAGATTTCTGCATGTGGTAAGAACACTGGATTCAGGGTCAAATTATCTGGGTCCAGATTCCAGCTGCTACATATTTTCCATAAAACCTCAGGTAAATTACTTTCCCTCAGGGACTTAGTTCTATATCTGTGCCTTTGCACCCCCATGCCTGCAATGTAATTCCTTCTCACTTCCACCTCTTATGAGTCCCTAGTTTCCTTCAAGTTCAGGTGCCATCTCATATAAGAGACTTTTCCAGTTAGAGATGTTTCCTCCTATTCCCATAAATTGACTTGTGTATATTTTGCATATACAGGATTGTTTCATTTTTGTCTTTGTGCCCTGATGCCAAGCACAGTTAGATACTTACTTAATAAATACTTGATTATGTGAATGATCTATAAAGTTAAAGAGCAGAATTTGGATAAGTGCACTGGGCTACAAGTCAGGAAGCTCTGGGTTTAAATCCTGCCTGACACTTATTAGAAGAGAACTAATGGTTCCAATGAGTGAATAAAAGTAAAGAGAACATTGTAGGCACAGGAGAAAGCCTGTGCAAAGTCAATGAATGTCATCCACTGGGAGCACCAAGTAGGACAGTTTGCCTGTAAAGTCTGGGAAGGAAAGTAGGAGTAAAGTGTAATCAGCCTAGACAGATAGTTTGAAGCCATGTTAGTAAAGTCTCTAGAGGAGAATTAGAGAAATTTATCTTTCATCTTACATCACTGAAGCTTCTTGAACAGGGGAATAACTTCATAAGATCCACGAATGGAGAAATGGAATCCACTAGGTAATATTCTTATTTGATAATCATTCTGATTAAGTGTTACATGAAAAGTGTTGGAAATAATTGATAAATTAAGTTTGAAGATTATCACCAGTATTTATTGTAGAGTTTATTTATAATTTCTTTACTATGATAACTCCTGGTATGGAAATTCTATCCACCAATTCAGATAATCAACCTCTCTATAGCTTTTAGACTTAGTTGTCTGGGGCGATGAGAGGTTAAGTGATGGCCATGGTCAAATATCTACTATGTGCTATAGTTGAGACCTGAATTCAGGTCTTCCTAATTTCATGTCTGGCTTTCTCTCCAGTATGCCACTCTACCTCTCTGTTAATACTGTTCCCATGGGTAGCAGTCCAAAATTAGCCATAGATGAATGTAGCATAGTTAGAACAAGCAGTAGAGAGTTTCTCCAAGTGGATAGTTGGTGTGTGGGTTCAGGTACTGAAATATGTGAAGGCCTCTATGAAGAGAATATAGATGTTGCCTACTCAGACTCCAGCCTCTTAAAAATGGCCCTGAGGAGGCTTCACTTGGGCTTACAGATTGTTTACTGGGTTGTTGAAGATGGTGGGTGGTCAGGGTGGTTATTTTGTAGTTTGGTAAAAGCGGTCATTTGATTTGACAACTGTAGCTCAGAATGTCCTATTTATGGTAGATTAGGAAGGGAACCTAGAAAATCTAAACTAAAGAAAGGACGCTTTGGAATGTAGCAGATGGAATCTTTAAATGCAACAATACGAGAGGTATTCGAGGAAAGTCAAAAGACATGAAAAATACAAGCAAAGATGAATTAGTGATCTGGAATACAGAAATCAAAGGGTATAAAAGATCCATTGCTCTCTAAAAATCATAATGAAACAAAAGCCTGAATAAATTATTTCAGGAAGTTGGAAAATAAAATTTCCCAGAAATATTAGGACCAGAAAGCCCTGAAGAGTACTAGAATGAAAAGGACAACAGTAGAGAGAAACTGTAGATTGAATTTGCCCATAATATGGTCCCAAATCTCCAGAACTTCTCATTCAAAAGAAAAAAAGGTCATAAACAGCTAGGAAGAGTGCTTACACATAAATGGGCGCTAGTTTGAACCATTCAGGGACACTCATCATCAAAGAAGTTAAAATAGTAAAACAAAACAAAACAAAATGCTGGAGTATGATATATTGAAAAGGAAAGAAAAATATCTTATGTAAGGATATCTTTCCTGCAGATACTTTTTATATCCTAACATTTACTTATGTATGCATATTTTATCTTCTCTACTGAATGTAAACTTTATGTGTATATAGATAGTGTCTATTATATCTATAATCTTTCTGTGTCTGTCTGTCTCTCTCTTTCCTAAATATTTTACAAATCTTACCTCATTTGCTCCATACAACTGTAGGAGATAGATTCCATCTATCTATCTGTCTGTCTGTGTGTCTACCTACCTACCTATCTATCTATCTATCTGTCTATCTATCTATCTATCTATCTATCTATCTATCTATCTATCTATCTATCTATCTACTTATCTATCTCTCTATCTCTCTATCTATCTATCTGTCTGTCTGTCTGTCTGTCTATCTGTCTATCTGTCCATCTGTCCATCTGTCCATCTACCTATCTAGAAAGAAAAGAGATGGGAAGATTTGTATCAAGCTTTATAGAGTAAAGAAAGTGGAGCCAAAAAAGAGTAATATACACAATGACTATAGCAATGCAAATAAAATTCATATTGAGAGGCTCTGTTTAAATATTATAGTCACTTTTACTAATATAATATGAAATTTAAAGGCTGTAGCCCTCATTCTGTTAACAACTGATAAATTCTTTTGGGAGAACATACCATGTAGGTAGAGTGTTAAGTACTAAAGAAACGTCTGCTGTTTCCAAATAAAATATATCAATAAATTAAAGAATAATAAGCACACTTATATTAATTTATAATATAAATGGAACTTTTGGGGAGGAGTATGCCATAAGAGAAGAAAATGTTTTTATGCCCTTTCTCAAAGCCATTTGCGTACTGTGTGCTACCTGTGCAGAATGTGCCTAGATCAATGAGATTATATGGTTCCATAATGTTATCAATCTCCTTTTCTTGGCATTCAAAGGTTTTCACCATCTGAATTTCCCCTAACTTTTCAGCTTTATTTTACGTTATGCCCCTTTCCATACTCTGCACTCTTGTCTAACTGCCTCCCTCATTTCTTCACATCCCTCCTATAACTTTGCGCCTTCATTCACACTGTTCCATATGCTACTTCTCCACATTTCTGGGATTTTTTAATTCCTACCCAATCTCTGAAACTTAACTTATATTCTACCTTTTCCTCAGAATCCTTTCCTAGCCACTTATTTGGGAATAATAAGGGACATATAGCACATTAAAGCTTGCAAATTAGGGAAGGGTACAAGCATTTTTTAATTACTTATTATGTGCTAGGCACTGTGCTAAATATTTTACAAATATTATATTATCTGACCCTCACAACCCTGGGAGGTGGGTGGTATCATGATCCCTATTTTACAGTGGAGGAAACTGAGGCAGACAGAGGCTAAATGACTTGCCTTGGCTTACACAACTCAAAAGTGTTTGAGGCTAGATTTGAATTTAAGCCTTCCTGACTCCAGGCTCCTTTAGCCACTCCTTTGCTTAACTGGTTCTAGGTACATACAAGATTTCTGTACCTCATTTGAATGTCACAGGAATATGTTGGTAATGAAATTTGAAGATACCCTTGTATTGGTTAGCAAACAGGTACTTAGCACTTGGTTTTGGGTTAAGTGTTAAGACCTTGTCAATCCCACAGTTGGATGGACTTTTTGACCTGATGAGAGGGGACTGAACAGGGAGAGCTGGTGCCATATATAGGGAAAAGATCAAGCTGAGAGAGGCCAGAAGAACTTCTAGGAGCAGCATCTTGGAGGCAGAAAGAGAGGGAACTGCCAGCTAGAGCTGCCCAGGACTTCTGAGGGCCACCCAGAACTGCCAAGAACTGAGGAGGCATGATTATGGTGCGAGTATTTTGTCTGAATGTTTTGATGTTGCTTTGTCAGATTTGTTTGTTGATAGAGGCCTCAGATCTTGTTGTTGGGTCTTGGTTGATTTCATAGGCAGAAAGTGAATTGATGAGGATGCTGGCAATATTTATCAATGTTATTGTGGCTTTGTTAAGCTTTGTCTTCCCAGGAACAGAAATGTGGGAAAGGGAACCATGAAAGCTGAGAATCTCCCTCAGGTCAAGATGAAAAGACCTCTCCTCAGGTACTTAATGCTGACTGATGATACTGTAACCTAGTTGTGACCTAGGGGTGGATGGCCTTTGTGCTTTGTGATTGACTAAATGAATATACTTTGATTTTAAGAAGGAAGGCTTTGTTCACAGAGATTAAGACAATGTGACCTAGGGGTGGACTTTGTGATTGACTAAGTGAATTCACCTTTAAACAAAGAGAACTTTAACCTTGGTACTTTGTGATTAAATTGAAGACTTACTAAATGATTGAGTTACTAAATGAATGTACTTTGTTTAAAACTATGTGACCACATTGGTGAAAACTATGGCCATTTTAGTGTTAAGTTGTTGAGCTGTGACATGGCACAAACTGCACCTTACCACCTCTCCCCCTCAACTGTATTTAGTATTCAATCTGGATACTTTATATGGGGCAGACTTTATTTTCTGCATCACAGAAGCAATAAAATATGCAAAGACCTCACAGGCACAAATGTGGGAAAAATAAAGCATTCAAATTAAGCAATCAAACAAAACTCTCTATTATATACTACTGCGTATTATGGTTACTTTTGTGTCTTAAGTACCTATAAATTCTTTTTTAAAAATATTTTTTATTTGTTTTCTTGTTTATATCATTCATTGTCATTACATTATTGAATTACAAATTTTCTCCCCATCTTGCCCCTGCTCCAACCCTAAAAGAGCAATCCCACTGTAAAGCCCCTCCGCTGCTCTGCTCTCTTACTTTCTAGTAGGGCAGGGAGGGTCTCCCTATCCCAGCCCCTCTATATATTAATTCCTAGTTGCAGGTATTGCAGAACTTTAAATTCTAGATTCTTCCGATTCCTCCCTTGTCACACACCCCCACTGGAAGGACAATCAGTTCAATACAGGCTGTGGATGTGTGATTACACAGGACATCTTCATAGTGGATATATTGTG
>CM053599.1:83635937-83649504 GCA_028646575.1 Pseudocheirus occidentalis
ATGAATCTTCCCTCACAAGGAGCAAATTCCAGTTCTGTCTCTGTCTCTAGAATTCTTCTTTATATACAGCACTGATTTCCTGTCTCAGCCAATAGCTTTCTTCCAAGTCAACAGGTGAGTTCATGCCTTCTCAACAATGGACACGGTTCACATCTTCTATACTTAGCCCTAAGTTACTAGGTCCTACTTAGCCCTAAGTATCTGATAAACTGATTACTCTTACATTAGGGCAATTGGGGTTAGGTGACTTTCCCAAGGTTACACGGCTAGTAAGTGTTAAGAGTCTGAGGCTGGATTTGAACTCAGGTCCTTCTGACTCCAGGGCTGGTGCTCTACTCACTGCACCACTCAGCCAGCCTGAGATTCCCTATTTTTAATTAGGGTTGATTTATTTATTTTCAAATTATAACTGAATGTGATTGTAGTTACAATCGATATGAACATTTCTCCTAAAAGCACCAAGCAGCAGGGTAACACATGTCCCAGCAGTCTTTGGGACTATAAGAGGAAACTGAGGATAACTTACTTCAAAGGAAGGAGGCCTGTTTGACTTTTGATTGTGCTCAGATAAAAATGAAAAGTGTGAATATAATAAGCAGAAGCTCTCCATATCCAGTCAGAGTCAATCATTAAGAAGTCTCTTAGAAGACAGATTACATTACTTCACCTTTGTCATGTTATGTAAAGTGATATAACATGACATGAGAGTCAAGCTCCAAGGGGCTTACAACAGATGCCTTGTGACACAGTCTCAGATCCACAGTTGTTTACTTTGGAAGAGGTCCTGTGCTTGGGCCATGAGCTTTCTAGGTGTGTCTAGAAGCAGAGAGAATATAAATGGTTACTCTGCCAGGATGATGTTGTAATGAACCAAACTATACTGAAACACACAAAACTGGACAACTTCTTTCAAACTGGTATTCTTTTGGGTCAGCAAATGCCAAGTTAACTACTACAGATAATGCATCACCATCATCTTTTTGAGGTACTTCATATTTAAATTTTGTAGATATATTAAAGATAGTCAAATCAAGCCTTTGGAGAGAAATAAGGTCTCCAGTTATTTATGACTCCAAACATCCTTTTCTTATTAAGTCTAGTACATTAGTGATCTATAATATTCTCAAATGGTATTGAATGCTCCCTCCTTGTGATCTCCCTCCCTCCCTTTCCCCCTTCATCCCTTTTTCTTTTAATCATCCCCTCTACCTTCCTCTACTCCCTTTCTCTCTTCCTCTCTCCTTCCCTCCCTCTTCCTTGTTCCAAGGACATTGTTGATACATTAGTTATGCACTTAGAAATTTTTTATGTTTATTCTAGTGGCTTGTATACAATTTCCAGCTACAGAAAAATATGTTATAGAAGACAACCCCCTAATAACAGCAATAAGCATGATTATTTATCATATGCAAAATCCCTGTGCTCTGATGGGATATACAAAGACAAAGACCTGACAATACCTTCCCTCTGAGAGCTAACACTCTATTCGAGTATTGTACCTATGAATTCAGATAAATTAACAGAGAGTCATAGGGAAGAATGGGAATAAGCATTTATTAAGTACCTAATATATGCCAGGCACTGTGCTAAGTGTTTTATAAATAGTCCCTTTTAAGTCTTGCAATAACCCTGATAGGTACGTGCTATTATTACTTACATTTTTTTACTACTGAGGAAACTGAGGCAGGCAGCAGTTGAGTGATTTGTCTAGGGTCATATAGTTATTCTGAGGTCAGATTTGAACTCAGGTCATCCTGATACCAGGCCCAGCATCTATCCACTGCACAACCTAACTTGTGGAGGGAACTGGGGAGAGGACTAAGAGCTGCTGAACTTGAGAAATCTTTCAGGTAGGCAGTGACATCTGAGGGGAGTTGCAGTTATACAAAGAGTTTAGAGGTAAAAGAAAATATTTGAGGCAAAGGGGTAGCCTGTACAAAAGCAGAGAAACAAGTACAAGAAACAAGCAAGCAGGTCAGTTTGGTTAGAAGACAGAGGTGCTTGAATTTTATCCCAGAGGGAGTAGTGAGACATAAGCTTCTTGAGTAGGGGAGGGATATGATAAGGCTTTGCTTCAGGGATATCATTTTGATAAGCAAGTATAGGAAAGATTACAAAGGGAAGAGAATGGGAACAGGGAGCCTATAGTAACAGTCCTGTGAGAGGTGATAAGGGATGTTGTGGTGGTTGTACTTTTTCCTTAGTTTTCAGAGGACCAATGGACATCATGTGGTAATGTCTTAACTTGCACATGAATTAGATTTAAGTGATCCAGAGTTATACAAAGTCCTCAGTCTCATTCTCTCTTCAAAGGTCACTGAAGTCCAGTGGCAAGACACAAGTCAGGACTACTGACCATAGCCCAGGATGCAATGCTAACCCCTTAGCATCTTTGATATCTGACTAAGCTCTGAGAGCTCCACAGCACCTACTTCAGCTGCCTCTGTGGCTGTTGGAATACATTCTTCTCACCCACCCATTCCACTGGGAAGTCTTCACATGCTTAGGGAAGACACCCCTCTAACTGACTGATGGGTTTGAGGCCCTTTGGTTGCCTTCAACCTGGTTTAGCCTGTCTGCCAAGACGGTTTACTGGGGTGTGGCTGCTGTGCATGCTACAGCTCCTTGGAGCCACAAGTGAGAGTTATGTCTCAGGTAGACTCTGAAGACAGATAAGCAGCCATGAAAAGACCCTTGGCAGGGTCTCATACTGGAGATGCTTGTCCTCTTTGAATATCCCATAGACCCCATTAACTAGGCGGGTGATTGAGTGAAAGGAAAAAGGTGGGAGAATATGAGAGATGTTGTGCAGATAGAATCGACAGATCTTGGTAATTAATTGAATATGGAGAACAATGGAGAGTATAGTCAATGATGACTCTGAGTTTCCACACAGGGACATGCAGAGACTGAAAGGATAGTGTTCTCAACAAAACCAGGTAATTTTGGAGAAGGGACAAATTTAGAGGGTAAGACACAGAGTTCTGTCCTAAGTTATAGAAAAGTGCTGAGTTCTGTATTGGGCCAAGTACCCACAAGGAAGAATAAAAATGGTAATAATAATAATAAGTAACATTTATGTAATAATTTAAAGTTTGCAAGATGTTATCACTCTGAGGGAATTCCAGATGCTTAAAGTGGCACAGTGCCTGGAACAGGAAAGATGATCAATAAACATTCTTTGGGTGGATAAGTTGGCAAATGAGTGATTGATCTTTTTCACTCTGGTTTGTCAATACCCTTGTAGCCAATTTGAATTATGTTAATTTGCATTATTAATGTACTTGTTACTTTTTAAAAAATGTTTGAATCCTGGGTTTTAAGATGATTGTATTCCCTTGAGTCTTTCCCACATTATTCATTGCTAATTAGTATTTCTAGCAAAAATTTTAGGAAATTTCATGGATTGCCACGATCAAAATATTAATCACCTAGTGGCCAGCATGAAAAATGGGAAATAGCAAATATAAAGACAATATTAACTTGTTTGGATTGGCATTGGATGGCAGAACTGGGAGAAAAGGACAGAAATAGGGAGTCAGTTTGGACTTTGATGTTAGGGAAAACTTCCTAAAAATGGAATTTATTCTAGTGTGGAATCAGTTGCCTTATGAAGTTGCCTTAAGGTTGTTAGTAGTGATTTCCCAAATATTTCCATGTTTTCTGTATGTATACTATATGTATTTATCTGTAAACATTTTATATTCTCCAAAAGAATGTAAACTTCATAATAAAAGGACTATCTCCTTTTGCATCCTTACTGTCTAGCACAATGCCTATTGAGTGGTGGCTTCTCCCTCAGTGGAAGGTTTTCAAGCAAAGGTCAGATGACTAATGGTGCTGCTATGGAGGGATGCTTTTCCTGGTATGAGTTGTATTGGATGAAGGCTCAACAAGAGCACCAGTGGTTTTATCTATCCAAACAGACTGATAAGATTGGAGATGAAATATTTTAAAATTTAAGAATCTAAGGATCGGTGCTATATCAATCAAGCTACCAAAATTATTTAATAGAGCTAGAAAAAATAATAACAAAATGCATCTGGAAGAACAAAAAGTAAAAAAATACCAAGGAGATGAATAAAAAAAATGAAAGACAGTGGCTTAGCAGTACTATATCTCAAACTTCATTGCACATTATATTAAAATACAGCCTTTACTGACTTAGAAAGAGTGGTGGATCAGTGGAATAGGTTAGGTAAACAATAAACAGTAGTATAGTAATATAGTATTTGATAAACACAAAGATCTAAACTTTTAGCACAAGAAGTCACTATGTGACAAAGATTTCTGGGAAAACTGGAAAGCAGTTTGGCAGATGCTAAGTATAGACCAACATGTCAGACCATATACCAAGATAAGGTTAAAATGGGCATAAGATTTAGATATAAAGAATGACATAAGCAAATTAGGGGACCATGGAATATTTTATCTGTTAGATCTATGGATAAAGAAAGAATTTGTGATTGAACAAGAGATGGAGAGGAAGTAAAATGGATAATTTTGATTGCATGAAATTTAAAAAAATGTTTTGCATGAGCAAAACCAATGTCGCTAAGTTTAGAAGGAAAACAGGGAACTAGGATTTTCTTTTTACAAATTTCTCTGATAAAGACTTTGTTTCTCAAATATATGGAGAACTGAGGCAAATTTATAAGACTACAAGTCATTCCTCAGTTGATAAATGATCAAAGGATATAAACAGACTGTTTCCAGAAGAAGAAAGCAAAGCTATCCATAATCACATGAAAAAATGCTCTAAATCATAACTAGAGAAATGAACATTAAAATAATTCTGAGGTGCTACCTCACAGCTATCAGACTGGCTAATATGACAGAATAATAAAACAACAAATGTTGGTGAAAAAAGATAGAGACACTAAAGCAACATCAGTGGACTTATGAACTGATCCAACTCTTGTGGTGAGCAATTTGGAAAGAGTTATAAAATTGTGCAGATCCTTTGACCCAATAATACCACTACAAAGTCTGTACCCCAAACAGGTCAAAAGAAAAGAAAAAGGATTTATATGTACAAAAATATTTATAGCAGCTCTTTTACATGGTGGCAAAGAATTGAAATTTGAGGGGATGCCCATCAATTGGGGAATGACTGAACGAATTATTGTAGATGACTGTGATAGAATGCTATTATAGCATAAGAAATAACTAGTAGGTTGGTTTCAGAAAGACCTGAGAAGACATATAAATTGATGGAAAGTGAAGTGAGCAGAACCAGGAGAACATTGTACACAGAAACAGCAATATTGGATAATAATCAGCTGTGAATGACTTAGCTATTCTCAGGAACATAATGATCCAAGACAGTTTGTAAGGACTTAAGATGAATATGCTGTAGGGAAAGTACTGATGGAGTCAGAATGCAGATTGAAGCATACTTTTAAACTTTATTTTTCCTGGTATTTTCTTTTGCAACCCAGAAATATGTTTTGCATCATTCTATATGTATAATATATGTCAACTTGCTTGCCTTCTTAAGGAGTATAAGTGGAAGTGAGGGAATTTAGGACCCGAATTTTTTTTTTTGGGGGGACTCAAAATTATAAAAATGAATGTTAATTGTTTTTATATGTAATTGAGAAAAAATTAAAATAATTTTAAAAGAATCTAAAGATTAGTCATTCAGCATATCAGTATGTATTCAGATAATTATCTGTAGGAAAACAACACAAATCATCAGTGAGTTCTTTACTAAATTAAGAAACAACATGTCAGTCAGTCAATAAGAATTTATGAAATCATAAGTTCCAGGTACTGAGCTAATTGCTGGGAATACAAAGAAAGGCAAAACATAAATCCCTTCTTCCAAGGAGTTCACATTCTAGTGGGGGAGAATTGTAGGATCACTGTTCTTTGAGCCAAAAGGGGTCTCTTGTTCAACCTTCTCATTTTATAAATGAAAATACTGATGCCCATAAAGCTTATGACTTGCCTGAGGTCACACAAGTAATAAGCATCACAAGTAGAATTTGAACCCATGTGCTGTGACTGCAGACTAAACCCTTCTTCCATTGTGCCATGTTGCTTGGGAGGAAAATCAGTTCCTAGTGAAAAGATTAACATCTACTAGTTTTCAGGAGCAAGCTTTGGGGTAGATCCCTCCTAAAAGTTGGTAAGCTTAAGAGAAGAAACAACATGGAAGTACTATTTTGGAAGGAATTCTTGGTTAGGTAGGAGTTGGATGGTCAGTTTTTGATCCGTGGTCATTGGGGTCCTTCTACTTCTGAAACCTTGTGATCCTGTCTTGTTCCTGGATATACAGTGTCTGACGTATAGTAAATACTTAAAATGTTTGTTGATTAATGACTGTCTTGGCTATATATATATTTTATACGTGCAGGGATAAGGGACAGGGACTAGATATGTGATTTTATTGGTATAAGAAAAGCCTAGATGAAACATTCCTCTTTCTGTCAATGTAGGGTGGCACCTTCTCTGCAATTTGTGGTTTAGAGAGTTGCCTAGAGCATTAAAAAGTTAAGGGAGTTGTCTTGGTATGTGTCAGAGAGAGGAATTGAACAAAGTCTTCCTGGCTCTGAGGTGTAATACCCCTTCCCTGCCTCACACATGCATATATTTGTGAACCCTCAGATTGCAAACACAGTGAGAATTTTGAAGAAATTGTTTATTTCTTTCTTATATTGCCAGTGTCTGATACACAATGGGTACTCAATAAATCATATTGACTGACTAGCTGATGGAGAGAGAGAATGTTGTTATCAGATTTGAAGTAAGCTGGTTTGGTAACCACCAGCTCTTGGGTCCCCAGAGAAGATAAAATTGTATTCAAATTCACATTTTTAACCATGTTTATTTCATACTTTTACACTTTGTTAGGTTGTCCACACTATTGCTTGGACAAATCTATCAACATACTAAAAGGGGGGGATAATAATTTTACAAACATTATTATTAAATAAAATTTCATGCTTGATCAAACCACACCCAACGGGGCCTCACCCAAAGCAGCTTATATATGTTATTAGCCTTAGGAATGTTAAGGGTTTTCTATTCAGTCCCTGTTGGGCTGTCCTATGACGCAAACAGTGACTCTGAATTAAAGCTGTAATATATGGTTTAGCCTCTTAACAGTTTGTGATGTCATCTTTTCTGTGGTAAGAAAAACAAATGCTGTCATATTTTGTATTTGAGACTCCTACAAGCCAGCTTCAAGAGATTAAAAATGTGCATTACTCTCACATTGTCCTTTAATGCCATGGCAGTAGTTGCCAGTGAAATATTATAACTTCATGCAGTTTTCAGTAAACAATGTTGTAAAATGGAGAGATAAATCCTTCGATAAGTTACAATGCCCAAGGGACATCATGTATATTATAGTTGAAATAGCACTGGATTTTTGTCCAGAGGACTTGGGTTAACATCCTGGCTCTGGTCCCTCCTAGTTGTGTGACAGCAGGAAAGTTCTTCTCCAAGCACACTTATACTAAACAGGTTTCCTCATTTTTAAGGTGAAGGGTTTGGACTAGGTATTCTCCAAGATCTTTTACAACTAAACCTTGTGATCCTTGCATAAAGCCTGGGTGAAACCTTAACCATTAGGTATGAATATTAAGTCTCATGGCTACATTTATCCCAAACTGGGTAACAATTATATTTATAACTCCAGGAACCAGAAGTACAGTAGCTAAAATATTTTTAAGCCAAATATGGTACACCCATATGAATTCAGGATAGAATCAGGCAGCGCTTGAAACTTCTGTTTCCATTGTTTACTTCTTTGGAAATATGGTTTTCAGGAATTCTTGTGATGATATAAGCACATTGCTTTATGTTTCCCATCATTTTTTATTATGCACATAATCTGCTCATTCATACCTCTTGCACTCACATATTTATAGAATCATGTTGAAACTGTTTAAATCGTGTCAGATTTTAAATGCATAAAATTCACCTACATATATTTTCCTCGAACAGAGTGTGATACTCATCTTGCCAAAAATGAACAGCTTGTTTGAGTGAACAGCTTTATTCTGGAAGAATCAAGCTAACCATTGGGGAATTTCCTTCCTGGTCATTTTTATACTTCCATGATATTGCCTAAGGGGAAAAAATTATGTGAGGTTTAGGAGTAAAAAAAATGTATCTTCTTTCCCCCTACTTTTAGATATTTGGTAATGTGTAGCTTTGCTTTGTCATTGAAAAGATGTGTGCCCACTAGAATTAAATTCCTTGAAATTTAAGGAGCATGGACTGCTTCCTTTTGTTTTCGTCTGATGCCTAATACAATACTTTGTGTATAGAAGCTCTTAATGCTTGTTGAGATCCTGAATACTATGAGGCCCTCTTTCCCCCTAGTTCCTCCATTAAAATCCTTTCCAATGACTAAGAGGGACTTTTGAGTAGAGACGAGAAATCTGACCTCAAAGTAAGAAAGACCTGGCTTAAGGTTCTACTACTTCTGACATATAGTGGCTGTTTGACCCTAGAAAATATACTTAGCTCCATAATGTTTTAGGCAACTCCAAATCTATTATTTCTGGAGATGGTGTCAATCTGCAGAGGTCTCATTCTCCCTATTAATAAAATCCCAGGTCCATTTTCTATCCTTGAATGACTCATTGTAGCATGGTAATGATTTGGAGCTTTCTAAGGCTATGTCAAGTGCACAGCTAGGTGGTGCAATGTTCAGAGTGATGTGTCTGGAGTCAGGAAGACTCGTCTTTCTGATTTCAAATCTGGCCTCAGACACATACAAGCTGTGTGACCCTGGGCAAGTCACTCAACTCCATTTGCTTTAGTTTCCTCATCTGTCAAATGAACTGGAGAAGGAAATGACAAACATTCCAGTATCTTTGCCAAGAAAACTCCAAATGGGATCCTGAACAGTTGGACATGACTGAATAACAACAAGACTAGAACGGTAAAACATGAACTTTGCTGAGTCCTATCAACCAGGAAAGGCTAACCATGGCCCAAGTGGCTGACTATCTTTTATTCAGGAACAAGCCTGGACAGATTCAGAGAGATTTACCACCAAATGGCTGATCACCAAATGATGGGGGTTTTTTGATTAAAGAGACTCTTGAAAATCCAGATCCTGTTGACCTAAAGTCCCTGTCTTTGGCGGGGGTTGTGGGGAATCCCTACAACTGGGAACACAGAGAAAATGCACTCTGAGAATGAAGTCTTGGTTTTCCTTTTCCTTTTCTTTTTCCTTTTGTTTTTTTTTGAGAGGGTTGAAGAAAGCCTTTTGCAAGCACCAAGACAAACAATAACCTATGATTCTGTAAAATGATATCAGCTTCTTAAGTATATTGTCATGCATTTGGAAATATGGAAGAATGTTACTTTCCTAGTTTTTAATGAAGTGCGTCATAAAGACTTTTCCCCAGACTCCAAGTTATGAGAGAGCTATCCAAGATTTGGGACTATTGACTTTACCAAAATTATTCCAGTTCCTTTGTTGGGGACAGCAAATATTCAGGGGGAAAAGTACGAAAGTAGGGATTTTTACCCCAATTAATAAAAACACAGGTCAGGATTTTGGAATTGAGTTAATCAACCAAAGGTACAGAAATGTCCCTCTGGGGTTAAGTCTAGGACCTTAAGGGTAGAAAGTTAGCACCATCTGGGACTGTGAGTTAGTGAACCAAGAGAGTATGACACTCTGTGGATATACCAAAATATAGAGGGAATATTATTTAGGTATCAGTTCAATGGAGGAAATATCAATACCAGTGAAGTCATAGATGTCCAATGAATTAGATGCTATGTCCATTAAGATATAAAATGGCAAGACCCTACCCTTAAGGAATTTACACTTGGGGAAGATGTGGCATTTGTAGGTAAATATAATACAAAGTGAAGTGTGATGGAGGTAATGTTGAGATCCAGGCAAAAAGTGAGGCAGAGAACTCTTTCAACTAAGGAGAACTTTTGAACATTTTTTCAGCTATGAGATAATCAACTGGTTTTTAATAAACAAAAACTTCATTACATTTCCCAGGAAAATTGAAACTGCTCTCTTCAAAATTAACAACAATGCTCAAATCCAAAGGCCTTTTCTCAATAGTGTCCTTCTTAATTTCTCTACACTATTTGATACCGCTGACCACCTCTTCCTCCAGGATATGTTTGTGTGATACTGCTCTTTCTTGGTTTTTCTTCTACCTATTTGATTGTTTCTTCTCAGGCTTCTTTGTTAGATCTTCCACATCACTCCCACTAACTATGGGTGTCTCCTGAGTTTCTTTTTTCCTCCTTCTTCTGTATCCTTTCTCATTTGGTCATCTCCTCAGCTCCCATGGGCTCAAAGATCATTTCTTTTCAGGCAGTTCCTTAACTACCTGCTTGGACATTTCAAACTATAGGTCAGAGTGACAGCTAAAACTTATACAAAATCAGAATTGTTTTCACCTTAAAACTCACTCCTCTTCTGAATGGTTGAGGCACTCCCATCTTTCTAGTCATCCAAATGTGCAACCTCGATTTCATCCTCTGCTACTCCCACTCATCCTATGTATCCAATGAATTGCTGTACTTTGTCATTTCTTTTCCACAATATGTCTTGTAGATGTCCCCTTACCCTCATTCACAGAACTACCTCCTTACTTCAGGATTTCATTACTTCCACTCACATTGTTGTGATACTCTCCTAATGATTGTCCTTGCCTCCAATCTATCTCCAATCCAATCAAAATGTTGTCTTTACCTTACCTTATTGTAAGATGCACTGGTTCTAATTAGAAGCTAAAATTTCACCAGGTATTTGGTTCCTACAGAAGCTATAACTAGTGTTATTTTTTAGCTTTGACTTTATATAATTGTATTCTTTTAACAAGTCTTACTTTGGTACATTGACATTTGTACCAATGTGGTACTTTTTTGTAACTCTCATGACAATGTAACATACATTAAAGATGTGTGCTGTTTTGTGGCATACGTATCCCCTGTATTAGACTATAGAATGAAAGCTCTTTGAGGTCAGAGTGCTTCATTTTTTTGTCTTTTCATTCTTAGCACGTTCCACAGTGTATTGTATATAGAACTGTGTTTAATAAAGGGTTACTGACTGATTGGGGACAGGAACTCTGTCTTGCTCATCTTTCTGTCTTTTGAGAAACATATGAGAAACATCTTGTCTGAGAAAAACCTCTAATGAAGTATTTTACCATATGAAATAAAATGCTTTCTTAAAATCAGCAAAAGCACAATAGGATTTTCATTTCCCTCCACATTTTAGCTAATAACGTGACTTTAAAGATCTATTTGCTCTAGAAAATTACCTGTAAAAGCTGGCTTAGTGCTTTCTCATGTTTTCCTTGGTGCATAGCTATAGAAAATAAAGATGACACAGTACCTTGGGGGGTAGGTAGTGGTACAGCAGTGGACTTAGGTCAGGAAGACGAATGCTCAGAGAGTCCCAGTTACTAGCATGTGACCTGGGGCAAATTCATTTAACCTCTCTGAGCCTCAGTTTCTTCATCTGTAAATTGAGTAGGGTGGACTTAATGTCTAAAATCCCATCCAACTTTAAAACTATGAATCTATGAGTACAAAGCATCATCAGTGAAATCCAAAAGATGAAAAACATAGGTCTAATCATCTACATTTTATAAGCAAGCACTCAGATTATGTTATGCATCTCAGTTGGCAGCCTGTTAAATCTATCCATCAGTATAAGTATCTTCAATAAATGGTCAAATTAAGTAATTTGCTGAGTCCAGAAGTGAGATAGAAAATGAGCTGTATTTTATTTCAGAAACTGCATAGCAATTCAACGATTCAAATAACTGATATATCTGATGATGTTATGTGGATAAGAATCAAATACCATGATCTCAAAAAAATTTAAATTGTAAATAGCTTCAGGCAATGTAAAGATACATTGGTATAAACAGGTCTTTTAGCATATCACAAATAAAGCCTTGTGGGGCACAGAGGCAGGGGTGGAAAAGACATGGTCAAATATATACATGATTGAAAAGGTAGGCAGGTCACCTATTAAGAAAAAGGGACAAAAAAAGAGGTATTCCAAGAGGGGCACTGGTACCCCAAATATGCTCAAATAAAAAAGAGGAAATTCTCCACCATTTTGGGTAAATACTGTATTGGAGGGAAAAAAAGAAAAACAATTTAATAGGATAAGAAGGAATGGGGGGGATTTGATCTTTATCTATGGAGAAGGTATCTATATTTCAAAGAAATAATAGATTCATTAAAATATCTTTCTCCGAGCCTAGTATAGTGTTTTGCAACTATACAGTGGGGACTCAATAAATGTTTATTGAACCGAGACTTGGCTCAAAACTCCTTTCCATCCTTAAGATCCCCTCCAACCATAAAATTCTGAGTCTCAGCTTTGTTTGACCAGCCTTAGATAATCTGATTATTTCTATCGTCCATGATGTATTTGCTTAGTCCTTTCAGTCTTGTCCAACTCTTTGTGACCTCATTTGAGGTTTTCTTGGCAAAGATATTGGAGTGGTTTGCAGTTTCCTTCTTCAGCTCATTTTACAGGTGAAGAAACTGAGGCGAACAGGGTTGAGTGACTTGCACAGGGTCACACAGCTAGTACAATCAAGAAATGATCACAGAATGAGTAAATCAACAAATTCTGAGAAGAAATGCATTATAACTCCACATATGATGGTATAGGCATCATTTTACAGAGTGATTAAATCCTAAGGCAAAGTTGAAAATTCCACTGTACCATTATTCTGTTACTCTCTTGTTTAAAATATTTATAACAATATTACAATGGAACTGACCTCAAGACATTGTTTCTCTAAATGTGAAACAATGATACTCAGTTTTCACAGCACTTAGTAACATGGCAATTATGAGAAGCATATGTTTGTGACCAATTCAAACATTAGGTCCCAAATACTCACTACATGCGATTATTCAATATTGCTGCTTAAGGTAGGAGTCAGAAAATACTTCCCAGTATGTGAACCTGTTTCCTTTTCTGTAAAATGAAGTTGGATTGGATAATCTGTGTGAAGTCTCTTCCAGTTCTGACATTCCAGGAGTCTGTAATTCTGACCTGCGTATATATCCTTCAGGAGAATGTGAGGCAAAGGACTTTCAAATAGTGCCTCCCCCCCACCCCGTTAATTATGTTCTATTTATCCTGTATACAAGACTGTATATCCCTGTTTGCATGTGGCTTCCCCCATGAATTTTATGCTCCTTGCAGGAAGAGGATATATAAGAGGCTGTATATCCAGTCACTTAGTACACTGAGATCAAATTTCAGTTTTCATTTCCCTCCACATTTTAGTTAATAATGTGGCTTTAAAGATATCATTCACCATAGAAAATTACCTGCAAAAGCTAGCTGATTGCTTTCTCATGTTTTTGTTGGTGCATACCTATAGAAAATAAAGGTGGCATAGTACCTTGGGGGGTAGTGAGAAAGCAGTGGACTTAGGTCATGAAGATGAATGTTCAGATCCTTACACTTACTAGTTATGTGACCTGGGCAAACTCATTTAACTTCTCTCAGCCTCAATTTCTGAAATATAGTAGGCACTTGACAAATATTTATTGATTATCTCTCAGCCAGCTGCTTGATTTCTAG
>CM053599.1:83649604-83660317 GCA_028646575.1 Pseudocheirus occidentalis
AAAGGCTGGTGGAGGAATGGTTATTTGCCTTTTTATAGAGATGCGCAATGAGGTTGAATAAAACACTAGTTTTCCAGGAGGCAGGAAAAAAAAATCTCCAAATTGTTGACTAGAGACTGTTTTGCCATAAAATCTTTGTGTAATCAAACAGACAATAACAATTCAGGAGTGGAGTAGGTGGCTCATTATCCCTGGCAGATTTGCCAAAGCAACCTGGCCTAGGAAAACAGCCTCCTACAGATGATTTTCCTGCATCCTCTTTCTTTCACCTGAAGTAGCTGCACCTGACAAGTCAGTTTCATTCCTATATCCCACTAGAACTCTGGGTTCTCATGGGACATACCCATTTTTTTTTCTAATTAGGGGAGGCTTATGAGGTACCTAACATTCTCCCTTTTCCCCACCCCCACAGAAAAATTACAGTTGCAGCTTGTGGAGACGGCTTGAAAAATGAAGAGGAAGTGATAGAGTCTAGGGTATATACAGATAACTCACACCAGCCTAGTCCCAGGAATTTCAAGAAGGGGGAAGGGAGACATCGAGAGCTTGCAAGGCATACTTAGCTCAAGACTGCTTCATAAAAAGCAAACCCAAAGAAACACACCGTTCTGCTCTTCCCTTCTTTATAGCAAGGTAGAGAAAATAAGCTCAATAAGTGAGGAGCCACGTGCTTATCTTCTGAAATGCACAAGCCGGCTGCTGCCCCGGGCGGACTGAAGTTTTAGTTCCCCGCCTTCAGCTGCCTGACACAGAGTAGGGGAGGAGCAGGAGCTGAGAAGGGGGGGGGGGGGGTTGAGCGCGCACCATCCCGAGCCAAGACAAGCAACACATTCACAAATAACACCCCCCACTTCCACCCCCACCCCCACGCGCTACCATTCAAACCAGCCTCTCTCCCCAGTCACACTGACAGTGTCCGCACCGCCACCCGGCCAGGGCGCAGAGCCAGGGCGCACGGAGCCCGAGCCTTGCCCAAGCCGGAGCCGGAGCCGAAATCCAGGCGGCGGTTGCGGCAGCCGCACAAGGATCCCCAGCGCCAGCCAGGGGGAGCTGGAAGGAGCAGTCTCCGCGACACCGCGGAACGAGAGGAAGGAGCAGTTTAGGTGAGAGGGTCTCCGCTGACACTCCCCTCCTTCGGTGGCCAGCCCGCCGGGGTGGAGGGCGACCATGGCACTGGCAGTGGGGCCGCGGAGCCGGGGGAGCCTGGCCCCCATCCTCTCGGGTACCCTGTGTCTCCTCATCATCGCCGGACAGGTAGGAGTCAAGCTCCTGTTTTCTTTCCCCTGCCTTCCTCCCTCTGGGTTCCTCTTACTCCAAGTTTTCTGCTCAGGTGTCAATGTGAGTGGACCATGATTTGGTGGTGGCGCCTCTCCCTCGCTTCAGCCGGGTGGCTAGAGTTCTCTCTGCTCTGAGCTGACCCGTGTCCTATCTCAGCACAGCTGGGGCCAGCTAGGTGTCCGGAGACAGTCTGCCGCTGGCCCGCGGAGCGCCGGTGGTTGAGGGTCGGACTGTCCCTGCTGTAGTTTGCTTCTAGTCTTTGCCCCAGCTGCCTCAGGAGCCCGCTGCCGCCCGCGGGTGCCCTCGCACCGTCCCAGCCCGCCTCCTGCCCGCTGGAGCCGACGCGGGGCCCGAGGGGGAGGCGCCTGCTGGGCAGGGGAGCCCGCCCGCCTGCCTGCCTCTCTCTCCTCCTGCCAACTGCCCCCTGGCGCTCTGCCTCGCTTCACCTCTCCCTCGGGAAGCCCCCTCTGGGCGGCGCCCTAGCTGCAATCCCAACCCTGGCTCTTGATCCGCTCTGTTCTCCGATGGCTCCTCACCTTGTCGGGTTCATCAGTATTTAGGGTCGCTACCTTCTCATCCGCAGGTGTGCCTCTTCAACCCCGCCTTCTTTTTCCCCACAAGGACGAAATGGATTCATTCAGGACTCCCGTCTCAAATCTCTTAATATTGGGGGAAAAGAGTGAGCGGGATGGGGAATGGGCTTCAAAGCAAAGGTGACCTCTTCCAGGTAGAGATAAGAAGAGACCAAAGCAACTTAAACATCAGTAGCTTGACTCCTACCTAAACTCTTGTTTCCCTTCTTCTCCATGTCCTCGCTGACTTTTTTCCAATCAGCAGCCGGGGCGGGGGGGCGGGGGGGGGGGAAAGAAACCTTTTCACCTATTCCCTAGCTAGCAAGTGACTATGTAATCGGAGGGTCCCGGCCTGCCTAAGCTGAGTCATTGTTACTTTTCATTGTATGCTCTTCACACATACCTGCTGCGTTGAGAATTTGCCCTGTGCAAAGCATACGTTGTTAACAATTTGCTTAGTCATGGATTGTTATTGTACCTGAGAGCTGCTTGAGGAAAAGAAGAGGAACATGGTTGGGCAGGTGGGTCTTAGCCAATAAGGGTGCTTGGGCCTTTGCTTATTTCTTTCCAGAAGCAGGTGATCTCGGTGACCAAAGCAAAATTACACTCACACTTCTGGCAAAAAGCAGTGTTTGTCGAGTTACCACCAAACAGCCTCTATTTACTACCCTTTGGTTGGGGAAACCATCCGGGTGGGGGAAGGGGTTAGCCTTCTCCCACTGTCATAATTTCCATTCTTAAAAAAAAGTCATCCTAGCAATTCCAATCATTTTCCAACCATTACTTTGTAAAGTAAGGCTCATAAGTAGAAGGACACTAGAGCTATTCAGTATTCTGAAGGTGTAGATGATGTTGAGTAAGACAGGGCAGAAAGAAGCGTAACTACAGGAAGAAAGTATGCCCAGTAACACGTGTGCTCTTTATTAGTGGAAGGAAAGTGATTTTAGGTTAGATATTGTCCCAATTATCCTATAGTCCAGCATTTTCCCATCTGATCAGTGGTCAGGCTTTTTTTTTTTTAATTAGAATTATAGAAATGCTAGAGATGTGAAAGCGGATTGGCAGCCAACATTCTAAACCATTCAAAAGGAAAACCAAAAACCAAAAAACCTTTCAGTTTCAGGGAAGCAGAAAAAGGCGCTAAAGAATAGGTTAGATTAGCACCTCAGTACTGTTGCTATCCTTCCTCAGTGGGACTCAGCTGTGCCTAGTCCTTTTTGTCCCTCCCTACTATCCCTGTTCAGACCTGCTTTGAACCAATCCGAGTTCTCTTGGCATCAAAATCTGTACCACCTTACCCAGCTTTGCACACCTGTTCTTTCTTGCTCTGATTCTCAACTAACTTTCTTCTTTCTGGGTGCGGATGATGAAAGCAATTTTGCCCCCCTCCTCCCTTTTGAGGAAGTAGTTTATTGTTTAATTCCAAATGGATATTTCTTGTTATACTGTATAAGCCTGCTTTCCACATGTGAGAAGCCTGACTAAACTTGTCGGGGGAGGAATAGAAAGTTGTTTAAGTAGTAGATGGGCAAGGTATCCTAGTGGAATGCAAGAAAGTATTCTTTGCTTTCTTGTGCTCAGTAATTAACTCTCAGTTGACATTGTTACTTGATGTAAGTAGCTAGTATTAACCACAGTGTCTAATTTCCCCAAGATTGTTCCCATATGGGAGTTATGTTTCTTAAATAAAGATCAATTGTTTTACTAGAAACTGCCCTCAGCCTAAGGATAGATAGTACCCCCAGAAGAATAAACCATCCACATCTAACCATCAAGCTTTTTGAGTCCAAAGTGGCTCAATATTAATTTGGTATGGTGCATTCTTCCTCATATATACTTTGAGGGGTGTTTGAAGCAAACGCTTTGGTAAATGGAGGGATTATTACTAAAATTAATTGGTCAATCTGGCAAATGAAGTGGATAGTGTGAAGTTATCTTAGTGACCTAGCTGAACTTCATTCCTAAAGCAGTATAATGAAAAACTTTAGTACAAATGAAAACCTATTGAAAGTCTCGGTGTTTCTTTTCTTCCCACTTCCTTGAAAGTCTGTTGTCTCTATTATCTACCTCTCTCTCTGCTCTGAATTACTCCCTTCATTGCAACTTCCTTTCTGTGCCTGGGTTAAATGAAGATTGCTCACTCCCTGAGCTCTTAAGAAACATGCTTCACTTTATTTTTCTGATTAATGTCATTCCATAAGCTGAGTGTAAATTCTTCCCAGTATCTAAATATTTCCCAAGATAGTCTCCTGAGTTTAACTTTTTAAGGTCATTAGAAATTAACTCAATTGTACCCCCAATTCTGAGAAAACCATTGAATGGCATAGTTGCCAACTTAGTTTAGGCTCTTATCACCTCTTGCCTGGACTTTTGCAATGGCTTGCCTTCCAACTGGTCTCCCAACTACATCTCTCCCCATCCTAAGATATACTCCACTCATCTGCCAAAGTGATTTCCCTAAAATTCAGTTCTAGCCATGTCATTTTCCTACTCATTAAACTTTAGGATGAAATAGAAATTCCAATTTGGCTTTTAAAACCTTCACCAAATTACCTTTCCAGCCTATATATTAATCCTCTATATTCTAGTCAAATTACCATTTTTACTCTTTGTCATACAGGTTTCTATATCTTCCACTTTTCACTCTCCATTCCCTTATCTTCAAATGTTCTATCTCCATATGCCCACTTCATAGAATCCCTTACATCTGTTAAATCTCAGCTGAAGCACAACTTTCTACTACCTTTCAGGACCTCCTTAGTGCTCATCCTGCCGAAGTAATCTGACCTTTATTTTTGCATATATTCTATGTATACATATTGTCTACCCTCCATAAAATGTAAACTCATTGAAACAGGAACTGTTTCATTTTTATCTTTGTATATCCAGCACCTGGAACTAGTAGTTGCTTAATTAGTGCTTATGGGTTGATTGATTGGAAGGGAAGATTTGTCTAGAGTGTGTAGCTAGATTTGGACAAATCATCACTATTGCTGGGGAAAAGACAGTGCAAAGAATGTGACTTGGTGGTTGGTCAGGAGAATCATATATGAATATGAATGACTGAACATTTCCGTGGAATCAAATAATTTTACAGTTGGGTGGTACCTCAGAGTTCATCAGCTCCAAACTATACCTGAAGCATGAATTCTTTCTGCAATATCCCTGAAAAGTTGTCTTTCAGTCTTCATTTGAAGACATCAAGTAATAAGAATTCCATGCCCAACTCCTTTTTGACACTTTTAATTATTGGGATGTTTTCATTCTTTTTACATTAAAACCTTTAAATTTTTTACTTGAAGATAGAGATTAAGGTGCTTCTCTTCTCTCTCACATGTTGTCTCAAGGCTAAATATTCCCCATTACTTCAGTGGTCAGTATGGCTTCAATCTTCTCACTAATATGGCACCTAGAACTGGACAAAGTTATCCAGATATGGTCGGATCAAGTCTGAATATGGGACTATCATCTGCCTTATTATAGGCATTGTTAATGGAGTCTAAGATAAAATTCAGTATTTTTTCATTATATTATCATGTTGTTGATTCATGTTGAGTTTGATCATAGTTCAACAAATGACACTAGGCAAACAACAGTTTACCTAGTAATATGACAGTTCCCTAGTTAACTCCCCAAATTATTTCACCTCTTTGATAAGCACTGGGAAACCATTAACTCAGTTTTCTTATTATTCACTTGTCTGTTACTTTTTAAATTTCCATATTATATATCCTTATGCCTTTTTGAGAGGAATCTCTTTTCTGCTATTATTTTATAAGAAACATTCCCCATTTTGATTACTCTTAATAGTGGTTTAGATAATTGTAAGTAATGTGGTATATGAAAAGGGCATTATATTTCTGTCTTAATTTTAATATTGGTTTCTTATGAGTCTGTGGCTACCATTATTACTCCACCTCTACTCCCAAAGGCAAGGTCTGAAGTCATTTGCAAGCTCTAGTCTTGAAGCTTCTTTTCCATCACTTCTCACTTATAGGTTTATATGTCCCATCCCACCCTTAAAATAACCTGACCTTTGTGCCCAGAGATCCAGCACAGATATATTTTCTTGCTTCACAAATTTTGAAGCTCATGTTTTGGTGACAGTTTTATGTAGGAACATGGAGTTACAGTGGTTTAAACACATCAAGATTCTCTTGCCTTAAAAGATTATGGCAGTGTAAAAGATTATCCTCTAATGTGTGATTGAGGTTTGTATATTTTGTGATAGAGAAGAGTAATTAGAAATACTAGTTGGAAATAAAATTGTATTCTTAATAGCTATTGAGTTCAAATCAGTTTTAATGTTTGACCACAGATTGGAATGATCAAAGAATGCTATCATGAATAACAAGCTTATTAATGTGCAAAAGTATGACTTTGGTTAGAGGTAGAGTGCACCCCAAATTTGGCCAAATGAAGAGGATATATGTGATCCTTTCCCGTGTTCTTTACTATCAGTTCGGTATCTAGTTATAGCATGAATTTCAAAAATGAGTCACCAGCAAAAAAAAAGTTTGTTTATTTGTAGTAACATCAGTTCCTATAAACAAATTGTGTTCACATGTTTGGGAATAGATTCAGCTTTCAGTTCCTCTTTTACTACAGATTCTGTATAGTCATGGAAAATGAACATTCATCCTCTCTTTCCAACCTTGTCCCCTTCCTCTTAATGTGTTAAAAATTTGGCTTCTATGCATCTTCTGCCTCAGATCCATCTTAGTCCTGCAAGATTAACAGATACTTATTTAGAAAACTCTCCATAGCATCCAGGAACCTGACACTTTGATGAAATAGAGAATGCATGCAGCTGAACACCTTCTTTATCCAACTGCAATGTAGCAACTGTTGCTACGTTCTTTTTTGGAGTAAAGGCAGGAGATGCTTAATATGCCTTTATTTAGGATTGTTTCACAACGCTCTCACCAACCAGCCAAAATATAGACACACATGTACACACCCACATGCATATCTGAACTTCATGGCATTTGAAAGAAAATAACTTTTAACCACTGTTAATAGTGACTGTAATATATGATGTGAATAATCAGTCCTACTTAAGAACTCTTTTAGGAAGGAATGAAGATTGTGAATTGTTAAGAAAAACAGTTTTAATAATGTGTGGTATTTTGTTTATGAAGCAGTTAAATGTAGTAATCCAGATGTGTAATTCATCCCATGAGGAATGAGTGGCAGAGGGGATTCCCCTCCTCTGAGACTTCCTCCTTTGATTCTGATCAACAATTTGTTAATCAGCTTATTGTCTTAGAGAGAGGAAGGTGTTACACAAATCAGTTATTGTCAAAAACCTGCATGGTTTCAAACCTTTCCATACATGCCTCTAAAGTGCCCCTCCTCAACCCCAGTAACATTCCACTGTTTACATCAGTGCTGGGGAGATGAGTTTCTAAGTGTAAGGGCGACTATTTCTATATCTCTCAATACATGTGAAAATCAATTTAAAATTTATTCTTAGAGTATACATTTTGTATTACCTAGATCTCCTCTCCTTTCCATTATTCTAAATAATAGAAATATTTTCTAAATAAAAAAAAACTGTTGCCTATTTTTTGCTAGGTCTAGGGATTTTTAAAAAATTAATTTTAATTTAAATCTGACATTTTTATGTTTGCATTTAAATTCAAACTTTAGTTAAAAGCACCACTCCTTACATACACGAATACTTGCTGAAAGAGGCAGAAAAAGAACATTTACATCAGGAAAACTGATAAAGGCAGCTTGTGAAGAAACATAGCTTCTCAGTTAAATTATTAAGGATTGGTACTGACTGTTCTGACAACCAGATAGTGAACTGCCCCTTAGATGACTGTAATGAGAAGACTTGTTTAAAAGGGAGAGAAATGATTAAGGCCTTGATGACTGTAGGGCATTGTGGTCCTTCAGTGCATTTACTTGTAACTGTTTTTAGAGTTTTAAAGTTCATAACTGACAAAAATTCCAAGTCAAATGTTTGGAATCTATGTGAAGATTATATATGGACTATTAGGGTTCTTGAGCTACTTCATAAAGTAAAGACAAATCAGAGGCTATCAGGAGGCATGGATATGCGGTATTAGAAGCTATAAAAACTATTGGAAGAGATGTAAAAACATCAAGAATCAGATAAAAGACATAAAAGGCTTCCAAATGACATGAGATACTCTTCAACAACTATTCTACAATCCTATTGATTGGAAGAGTGTTATCACTTTGTCAGTAGGCTGGAGAAATACTAGAGTATTAAAAAAGAGTTGAAGCCTGTTGCTTGTTGTGTTAAGAGTTAGGAAACTATTTTTCTTGACTATCATCTACAACATAATAGAGGAGAAACTTCTCAGTACTATCTATATTGCCATTTTCTGTTTGGAGAGGCACAAGATTGGGGGGAAAGACAGGTTTATCTGCTTCACAATGAGGAGATGCTTGGAGTTAATTGGGTGAAGTAGAAGCCACTTGTCATTTGCAGCTATAAGGAACTTGGCAATTCTCTCACTCAAGGGAATTTCTTGTTACTGAAGAAATGTGACTTTTTTTGTTTGGCATCCTGTTAAGAGTATCTGTAGTTGAAGAGGGCTTTTTACTACTTTATCTGCTTAAAAGCAAAAGAGACGTGGCTTTGCCCAGGAGGAGAGTGGTAAAGACCAGAAGGGAAACATCTAATAAAGATGTGACTTCATATGCTGGAATTTGTTCTTGAAAGGAACACATCAGGGCCTATAATCCAGAGCTGTGAGCAGCCACAGAGACAAAGATTCCCCCAATCATGTGCCTTCTTGCTAAGTTTTTTATGAGTGTAGGCCTACTTTACCCTTAGGGCACTGTGTATTTTGGAGGAAGAGTGTGATCTAGTTTATGGGTAGGTTGTGGTATTGAATTATTCCTGCTTTTAAGTTCTACTGATTGTCAATCCATATTTATCACCCAATCAGGATTTTATTTCCCAGTCCCATGATATTTCCCTTCCTTCCCTAATGAATTCCGTGACTGACTTGAAGTATTTCTCTCCATTCCAATTCTTACCCTCATTCTAATGGAACTTCAGTATACCTTAACTCAAATACCTTAACTTTTCAGTTCCTCAATCTACTCAGTTCCTATAAACTACTATTCCACTTCATCTTAGCAATATACAGAGAGGGTCATAGCTTGACTTTGTCATTACCTACATGTCATGTTCATGAACTCTGAAGTTCCTTTATTGAATACATCCTTTTATAATTCCATTATCCCTAACTGTTTTTCATCCATATTGATATCTAACACCTCAAATCCCCTAGTTCTTACCCAGGCTATCACCAATGCCCTGGCTGCCTTCTCCTTACTTCCTTTGGTAAGTCAATCCAACTATAGACTGTCTTCCAAATTTAAGTTCCTCACCCCCTTCTCCTATTTTTGATCATAATTATTCAAACCTTAATATTAAATTATTCCTACCATTCATATGCTTTGCATATAGACATGCTGCTGCTTAGAATTGGAAAAAAAAAGCACAGAATTATGCTGATTGGGAACAAAGCCATTAAAGAATCTCAGTTGGGCTTTCATTGCAGCAAAGTGATTCTTTTACATCTCCACAATTGATTCACTATCCCACAGTGGCAATAACAAATCTTTTCATCCCTTCTTAAGCCTCCCATGGTACGCCCCCATCTTTACCCCCTCAGCCAAAGACCTTACTTCATACTTCTCTGGAAATATTGAGGAAATTCACCAAAAGCTTCTTCTTCTTTCCCTTTTCTTATCTGACATTTCTTAGACTTCTTTCTTTACTGTCTTCCCCTTTATCCTTCTCTCGTACAAAGAAATGTTTTTTTCTTCCTGGTAAGGCAAATCCCTCTAAATGAGCCCTTGACTTCATTCCACCACATGTCTACATCACCTCACACCTGTGAGGATTTTGGTACGTAATGGTTTGTATCCCTTCTTGAAACCTCTCCCTTTTCCAACACATCCTTCATTCATTTGCCAAAATAATCTTTGTAAAAGTGCAAGTCTGGTAACGTCCACCTTTCCTTCACCCCCATCCCCTACAATGAATTTCAGTAACTCTTTATGACCCCTAGGAACAAATATAAAAATCTTGGTGTTTGACTCTTAAAGCCCTTTACAACCTTGCCGCTTCTAACCTTTCTAGTCTTACATTTTACTTCCCTCAACATACTCAACAATCCAATTGCATTGCCCTCCTTTCTGATCTTTACATATTGCTCTCCATCTCCTAACTCTATGTGCTGGCTGTCTCTGAGGTCTGGGATGTTCTCTCTCCTCATATCTGTCCCCTGGATTTCTTTTTTTTTATATTTTTTTATTTGTTTTCTTGTTTACATCATTCATTTTCATTACATTTTTGAATTACAAATTTTCTCCCCAGCTTGCCCCTCCCCCAACCCTAAAACAGCAATCCCACTATAAAGCCCTTCCCCATCTCTGCTCTCTTACTTTCTGGTAGGGCAGGGAGGGTCTCTTTATCCCAGCCCCTGTATATCTTGATTCCTGGTTGCCGGTATTGCAGAACTTTAAATTCTAGATTCTTTTGATTCCTCCCTTGTCACCCACCCCCACTGGAAGGACAATCAATTCAGTACAGGCTGTGGATGTGTGATTATACAGGACATCTTCATAGTGGATATATTGTGACAGTGATCATCTGTCTCTCCTTCCTATTCCTCCCCCGCCCTCCTTGTTCTGTTCTCTACCCTGTGCCTGTCCCTTTACTGAAGTGTATGCTTCCAGCATCCCTCCCCCAGACCCTGCCCTCCCCTCGGTCAGCTCCCCTCTCATCCCCATGCACCCTACTTTCCTGTGTGGCATGATGCCCAGTTTAGAGTTTATGCCCTTTCTTCCCTAAGCCAAATTCAAGGAG
>CM053599.1:83660817-83680973 GCA_028646575.1 Pseudocheirus occidentalis
GCCCAGTCTGGCTATCATATCCCTATATAATTATAAATGCCAGCTATCAGTTATAATGATATCCTCTCTTTTCTTTCTACTACTGTTGTATCATGGTAAAATCAGGTTTCCTCTCTTTCCTCTAATGTTAAACTTCCTTCACCATTATGTTCCCTTGTGAGATATCACCCTTGTGATGTCATTGTTCTTCTTGGAGAGCAAAGGATGAACAACAAGAATGAGGTACGTTACTTAGATGATAGGATTGAGATATATTTGATTGAATTCTCTCATCCTCTTTGGGGGTAACAATACATAACAATCCTCATCAGTATTACAATTTCTTTTTTCTGTTATGACCTACCTTTATTAGTCTTTTGTCAATATGCTAGTGACCTCTGTTCTTCCAAATATTTTTAGGTGGTAGGTAAAAAATATGTATTCAGTTCGTTTAGTGGGTTAGTGGGTTGTTCATCTTCATTCTCTCATTTTGCAATTTGTTTACTCAAGCTTCTGATAGATAATAAATGGTTCCAGTACCTTGAATTTGTAAAGCCTTGACCATTTTATGGAATTGTTTTGTATCCTGGCAATTTGTCCACTCTCTCTACAGTATGGGAGGGTGTAGTCTTCCAGTGGTTTGATGATTTATGTGTCCCATATATACTGAAATTCCTTATTAGAACTCTATCACCTATATGATTATCTTGACACTGGATGTGGACTTTGTGCTTTCTGAGACTGAATTTCCCCTGAGAGGGCACCCACTGCCAGTGTGATTCAAATGGACGCAATTCAAATTTCTTTTAACTTTTGTCTTAACTGGCTAATTTACATGGAAAACTAGTACTAATATTTATTTACTCAATTTGAATCCTGTGACTCCAATATGATTTCTATGACCGTGGGCCTGTCCTTTGCTGGTATTTCATTTTTTTCATCTTCATCAAAATGAAGGGGTCACACTGAATGACTTCAAAGATACTTGCTAAATCTATGTTCCATGCTTACGTAGGTTTCCTTTTCTCTTAAAGATAAAGAAATGGAGGCTTAGATAAATGAAATGATTCACTGAAGGTCACATGACTATTTAAAGTTATTATTTAATGGTAGAGTCAGTCTTAGACCCTATTCCCCTGACTCCCAATCCAGTACTCAATAGATTGTTCCGTAAATGTTTTGAAAGCATTAGTAATGTTTACAATTTCCTACTTAGACAACACTGAAGATATTTAAACGAGTGTTCTTCTTTGACTTACAGATTAGTTAAAAGCCGTAATAGAAGGTGAAATCTCATTTCCTGAGACTTGTTGCTTGAAACATAAAGTTTAAAATTTTTGAAGCAGAAAAGGGAACTAAACACTTCTTATGTATTTCTTGCTAACTAGAGTAATTTATTGCCCTATAATACTAGTCCCAGGTAGTTATTGTGTAGCCGTGTCACTGATATGGGAAGATTAGCATCTTGTCAACTGACAGCATGCCTAGGTGGTATTCTATTTGTGCTGCCTGGAACATTGTTCTTCGTGAAACATGGTCTTTTCACTGGCAGAGTATTTTCAGTTCCCAAACTATCTGATAACCTCTCATCTTTTGGCAAACTGTAAATAAAGAACAATGGAAGCAGTACTTTACCCCATGGGAGGGCTGGTCAAATAGCTTCTGTTTGTAAAAGATGATGACCTATTGCATGCTTGCTTTCTTTATACAGAAAGAGTATGGTAACTGATCTGTAAAAAGATGATGTGAAGTTGTACCTGAAGCACAACTCACCCAGTTGTCTCTTACATTTGTCATTCTTTGCTTGATCCCCAAGGGCTCAAGAAGAAATGTGAGGCTGCAGTATTACTCCTTAGCTTCTTCCTTAACTTTTTTCCCCCCTCTCTGACCAGAATGAAAGAAGGAAGTCACAATGCACTGGGAGGGAAAATATGTTCTCCTTATGTCAGGTTAAAATATTTTGAAAAGTCTATGACTTTGGCTTCCATCTTCCCTATCTATTTATTTTTCCTTTTGAGCAGTTTGGATAACATTAGGTAAAACACAGATGAAAGAATGGTCTGCCAAAATACTCAGTGAGAAACTACTGAATGTGGGGAAAAATAGAGGGTGGAAGTAGTTTTAAAAATGCTTGGATCATAAAGAAGTTAAACTAAATGATTTTGTACCTTTTCCATTAAGACAGGAAATGGAATTGTGGTTCACAATCCATCTCTTTTAGCATCTTTACCTTTTTGTTATTTTCCATAATCTATGCTTTCATATATTTATTTCTGTAGGCATGCTATGATACCAATAAAGCTTTTTTTTAAACAGTGACATTGGGACAAAACACTTATTCTGCTCTGTTGAGAAAACTGAAGCCACCTGGCAACTTCCATATTCTGTTCCTTACAGTTTCTCATTATGAGTGCCTGTTCTCTCCTTTCCTTTTGGTTTGAGACAGAAGGATATTCCTATTCATCATAGGGACTAATCTGTACTTTTGATCCTGCTTCCTCTAGGACCTCAGTTTAGCTGTCATTCTTCATGACTGTCTCCTCCATGCATCTTTATCCTTTTCTTTCCCACTGACTCTTTCATTTGTATAGAATGTGCTTCTCCAGCATAAAAAAGGCTGATCCTTGACCTTACAAACTCATTTCTCCTGCCCTTCATGGATGAATTTTATTTAAAAACTAATCAATTCCCAATATTACCAGTTCTCTACTTCTTCTCCCCTTATCCCTTCATAACTGACACTGCTTACCACTGACTTTCTAATCATCAAGGTCAGTGTTCATTTCCCAATCATGAGTCTATATTATGAGGATCAAATGATTGAAGTGTCTTGCCCAAGGTCATATAGCCAGAAAGCAACAGAACTAAAACCCAAATGTTGGTCTTTTGATTCTAGGTTCTGTTCTCTTACTACTGCTCCATGTCCTCTGCAGCCTGCTACTAACCTTTTCTATTTTTAGGGTGGAAAGTCCCTCCTTCTGATATTTCCAGGATAGAGCATTTATCTGCTACTTGTTTTATTTTTCCTTTTCTTTCTCCCTCCTTGGATTCTCTTTCTTTTCTTAACCCCTTAGGGTAGGTTTTGATAATCCAAAAATATTTTTGGGTTTTGGGTGCTAACCTCTCTTGCACCAGTCTTTCTCTGATCTAGACCCTGCAATTTCCTCCTTCCTGGCATACCTACCCTGTTCTTTTCTGTAAACTCCTGGTATTTTTGACTGGAAAATGTCTATGCAAGAAATTTTCCTTTTCCATGATTATATGAATTTGAAAAGCATGGGGAAGGGAAAGGAATATATCATTAATCAATCCTTGGAATCTTCCTGTGACATTAGAGATAGAAAATCAGAGATACTTAAGTGAGCCTCTACCTACCCCACCCCACCTGGCCAATCCCATTGACCTTCCCTACTTAATTCTGCCTCAGTGTGTGTTACCCAGTAATGGTATTGAACCATCACCTAGTCAAGAGATTTTAAACTCATTGTGGTAGTGTGGGGGACTGTGGAAGAAACAGGGCACTACTCCATCTTCTATCAATTCAGGAAATGATGGAAATACTAAATGTGAAGCAAAGGGTATGAAGACTTAAGAATAGCCTCTCCTTAGAACTTCCGTTGGGCTCCTTTCTCCTATGTAGAAGCACATTTTCTCATCTCTTTTTTGGGTCAAGCAAGGTGATTAAATTCAGTTTTGAAAGAAATTTTTAGATGCCATTTGATTTTTCTAGCCAAAATAATTTACTGATATGATTTACAGGCTGAAATCTCCCTTTTCACAAAGAAATAATAGCAAGGCCAACCCCTATTACTAGTAAATTTTTTGTGTAGGTAGCTTTAATACAAACTGATTTGTGATATCTATATGTTCCCCTACCATATTATCAATTCCATAAGATCAGGAACCACATCTTATGTAAGTTTTGTATCTCCTACAGTGCTTAGCACATGCTTTCTTCATAATACATATCTAATAAATGTTTGGTGAATTATTAAATTTGTTGTGACTAGTAGAAAAGTGTTTTGGGGCTTTATATTGAAATTTCATATACAGGTGGCACCAGATTAAGGCAGAATGCCTAGATGCCAGGTTTTTTAAAAATCTCTTCACATTTTTTTAGAGTAGCAAATATAAGAATGAATTGATGGAACAAATATCTTCAGAAGTATTAACAAGAATTTTCCCTTGGTTGGAGCAAGATGAAGGTTGTATAGGTTTAGCTGGAAATTCTATTGAAAATGCTGAAGATTAACATATTAGAATTCCCTTTCTTATGAATCTGCCTCTGAAGAGGGTTGGATGTCACTGTTTGGCAACCGATCATTTCCTGCTGGATGTTTTCTGAGGGCTGCCCCCAAGTAGAAGATCACTATTCAGAGAAATGCTAATTAAGTGGGATTTAAAGGAGCATGTCAGCCAGCCATGAGCTCAATGAGATTCTCCCTCCTTTGCAGCTGCATTCAATTGCATTCTTAGCTGCCACTGAAGTAAGTCAAAGGCCACATCTGCAGAGAACTCAGCTGGCATTCTCATAGCTCCAAGTCAACTTGTAGCAACATTACAGACTTGGGGAATCTTTCAGGCCCTTCATGCGTACATTAGCCAACAGAATAAGAAGGCGTGGAATATCCTACTGAAAAATTGTATGTGTGTGGGCAAAAGGTTGTGAAAATGTCCCAATGAGGTCTAAATGTAAACCAGGCCTGTTTGAAACATTTTTTGAGGGGAGGGAGGAGAATGGAAACGAAATAACTAAGTTTGGTATTAGAACTGTTGGCCTACATAATTTATAGTCATGCTTCACAAATCTTGTGGGTCTTTTCATTGGAAAACTTGACTCAGTGAATGGCACACTGAAGATATAGTGTATGTTTCTTAATATTTGTTTTGCTATCCTATGTTTGGGGAGGGAGGGTCATTAGCTTGTAGCTTTTTTTTATTAGTTTCAGAGCTATTTACAGGTTTTAGAAATATATTCTGGGGGACATAGGCTTTGACAATAAAAGATATTTTGGTAATCAACTCTTTTTGTATACAGAAAGTTATTAATCTTTACTGTGTGATCCTCTAAACCAGCATTAAGGAATATTATGGTATTTTAAAATAAAAAAATAACAAAAGGGCCCAATAAACCTGTTTGCAAGCAGATGACCTCTCTTTTATTGCTTCCTACTGAGAATGTTCAAGGAAGGATACAGGAGGATTTATATACTATTAGCTGTGTGATTGTGGGCAAATTTCCATACCTCAGTTTCCTCATTTGTAAAAGGAAGATAACATGCTACTTCAGTCAGTCAGCAAGCATTCATCATATTCCTACAATGGTTGAGGAACTACTGTGGGTGCTAGGGATACAAAACCACAAATGAAACAGTTTTTCACCTCAAAGAGCTTTCATTCTATCAGAGACACAACACACGTAAGAAAAAAATTAGTAGGTAGTTTTGGTGGAGGTGGAGGAAAGCACAAAGCTTTATGTGTGTGTGGGGTTTAGACTCTAACAGGAAAAGGTGAGGAGGGATCACATTGCAGTCATAGGAGCAAACTGATGTAGAAGCACAGGAACATGAAATTCTATGTTAGGTGTGAAGAAGTATAAGGCCTGTTTGATTAGACATGGAAAGGGTATTAGTGAAGGTGGGGAAAGGGTGATGGTATGAGAAAATACTAATGGGTAGAGGGATTAGAGGTCAGAACAAAGACAACCAAAAGGTTTAAAAGAAGTGGGCACCATCATGGATTTCAAACTGGAAGGGATTTTGGAGACAATAGAGTCCAACCCATCCTTTTTTTACATGAGAAAACTGAGTCCCAGGGAAGATAAATGACTTTCCCAAACTCGTTCAAAATAATAAGTTGCAAAGACATCTCAGAACTTTTGGTCGTGGAAATGACCACTTTAGAGGAGTCAGGCATGTGACAGTGCCTGACTATGCCTGCAGAGGAGTGAAAGGGAGATTAAGGCACTGGTAGACTTGGATGTGGGTACACATCAACATGTATGCTGTAGTCATCTGGTATAAATATTGGTGACTGCTGTTTGGCAGGTGACTGATTTGGAGAGGAAAACTGAACTCTTTAAGAAAAGAGAAAGACAAGGGGGCCAGTCTCTATCTGCCCCTAGGATCTGAATTGGGTGTTATATTTGGAGAGAGTGAACCTTAAAGGAGGAGAAAGGGAGGTTTCTTACTAATGTGCCATAAGGAGGGTCTGGAAGTAGCAATAAGGAACCAGGAGTATGCCAACTCCCCCTCCAGCAGCAATCTGTCAGGAGGCTTGAGAGAAAATAGAAACAATGAGGATTTTGTGAGGAAAGTACCTCATAAACCTTACGATGCTATACAAATGTGAGTTGCCATTATACTCATCTTTTTTTGGCTACCATTTATAATTCATTTGGAGGTATATGAACTGCCTTTATTCCTGGGCTTGATACTTTTAACTAGAATGTGCATTCCTTGAACTTAGGGATTATTTCTTGTTCTTCTTTTGTACCACCCTATCCTTATCCATGGCATGTACTCAATAAACTTTTTCTGAATTTAATTGTATCAAATGAGCCCATTTCTAATTTCTGGATATCATTGTAGTCTCCCTATTGTTCTCAATTCTGAGTAGTTCACCTTGATAAGATACAGAAAGAGGCAAAAGATAGTTCTTGCCCTCAAGAAGTTCAGTCTAATGGGGGAGATGACAAGCAAATAAATGTGTACAAAAAGCTATGCACAGGATAAATAGGAAGCATCTAGAATGTACTAGAATATACTAAGAGAGGTTGAGAAAGGCTTCCTGTGGAAGATGGGATTTTAGTTGGGACTCACAGGAAGTCAGGGAAAACAGAAGGTAGAGATGAAAAGAGAGAGCATTCCAGGCATTGGGGACAGTGAGAGAAAATCCTGGAGCTAAGAAATAAAGCATCTCGTATGTGGAGCAGCAAGGAGATTACTTGTCATTGGATCAAAGAGTATATTATGGGTAGTAAAATGTAGGAAAACTGAAAAGGTAGGAGAAGGCTGGATTATGAAGGATTTCCAATGCCAAACAGAGCATTTTGAATTTGACTGTGGAGAAAATAAGCAATCACTGGAGTTGAGTGCAGAGCAGTTAACATCCGTTGGATCTGTGTTTTAAGAAACTCACTTAAAAAATAGAAAATCACTTTGGTGACTGAATGTAGAATGGATTGGAGTGGGAAGAGAGGCAGGTAGATCTACAGTAGTCTACTGCAATAGTTCACACATGACGTGAAATGGTAGCAGTGTTGAAGGAGAGAAGCAGGCATATTGTGGAGACGAAAAGGTGTAATTGACAATCCTTAGTGAAAGATTAATATGAAGGGGTCAGAGTCAGTAAGGAGTCAAGGATGACATAGGTTTTCAGTAGCTGTAACTATTGTACCTGTAGGAACTTATTCTTCTTAGGAATTGGTGCAGGCACTAGGCTGGAAGCATTGTCATTCCCAAAACTCTTGGACCCAGGAACCTGAGCTGTCTTCTTTCAGATCTAAGAGAAGACGGTGGTCAAAGTGATTGTGGTAATTTGGCCTTGGTGCATACTGCCACCTGTTTCGAGAATCTCTTCCCTTAACAATGGCTGAGTTATTTGAGATGAAGGCAGAACCAAGGGTGAATGCTGCCACTCCTAAGACTTTTGTGTTTGTCTGCCTATTAGTGGTAATTGGTCACCAGTTATTGCTGGTGTTGGTGAGAAAGGTTGACTTCAATAACAACTATATCTTCTTCTAGGGTCCTGAAAACTATTCTTGTTTTCTGCACGATCTCTCTTTTTGAGTTCTTTAATTCCCCTGACATATCAGTGACAAAGTAATCCACTTCTGACAGTTTTAATCTCTGTATTATTATTGAAGGATTTTTTTTATGTATAAAGGAATTTTCTGGTATATTCTAGGACCAAATGTTGGTTCTCTTTTGAGTTGATTATTAATCTGTACAGAAACATTAACTTTTCATAGCGGTCTATTATTTTTGCAATTATTTAGGTGGAGAGTTGTATCATCATTCTTAGTTCCTGAATTACAAGGATACATCTAAAAGTCTGTTGAGATGAATTTGCCCAATGAATTGAAAGCCAATTATGTAAGTTTCTTGCCTCATTGTTGAGCATAACTACCAACCTGAGAGCCTAGCAAACACAAACACATTCTGTTACTTAGATTTGCTCAATTATGCAGAGGTTTATACTTATATTATGCTATTAACAGTACTATGGTCAACTATATACCAAGGTGCAGGAGCCTAGCATCCTAGAAAATGTTGCTAAAAGTTTCAGTCTATTAAGCAACATTCTGACTTACCAATTAACTTGTGGCTAGGACATAATATGGTTTGTATTTTCTTTTTAACAGTGCCTCATTTTTTGACAGTGGTGATTGAATCATGTAGTTGAAGTAACTGTGTAGGGGTCAATTCAATTAAATACCTCTTAAAGTGATGAGGCCATTAGTCTGTTTGAAAAGTCATGATTTTAGGCTATGAAAGAGCTAGTTTAACTCATCTGAGAAACCATATGCATAAAGAAGAGAGATCATTTTTAGTTTAAAAAGTGGTTCAACTTTGCAACAATTCTCTTAAATGGGAGGAACCGTTTTGAGTCTATCTCTTACTGCCTTTTATGATGACATTATTGTCTAATTATTACAGGATATTTTCAGACTGAGCAAAACTCAATAGGGTGAGATTGATCCATCTACATTTTTTCTTTGGATTGAAATGAGACCTAGAGTGACTCTTCTGGTGAGTTTGAAGAAATAAATTCTCTGGTCATTCTTCTCTGCTCAACTCTTGGTCAGTACCCACGAAGTGATCTCATAGACTTGAAAATATTCCATTATTTAGGGAGCCAGGTTGGGGATGCACTGTATTAAGATAAGGATTGTCAGAATGTGAAACTGTTTAGGAGTTTCCATGATCCCAAGAGTAACTGCATGATGAGGTTCATTATTAGGAAGAGGGAAGCAGGTGATGGAGGCACTTGTTAGCAGATTGAAAAGGCAATTTGAGGAGAATTCTACAATACAGTTCTTCTGACTCATAATCTTATTCTATTACCATAAACTACAGGCTGAGCTCCTGAGGTCTGGGCTTTGGCTCAAAATTCTTGGAAATCTTGGGTAAACAAAAGAACTATTGAATCTATTTATATGCTATATTCTTCTTGAGACTTTAAGTATTAAACTGCAGTTGCTAGATCTGTGGCATTTCTTTTTGACCACAGACTTAGCCATTGGAAGTTTTAATGTGATTCTGTAGTGAGGAGGCTATGTTCCATTTCATTGCTAAACTGTCACCATCAGGGAAAAGAAAGAGGAAAGGAATAAACATTATGTGCCATGCACTGTGCCAAGTGCTCTACAAATAACACGTCATTTGTTTCTCATAACAACCCTACCAGATAAGTACTATTATTATCCCAGTTTTACAGTTAAGGAAACCAAGGCAGATAGAAGTCAAGTGACTCATCAAGGGTCACACAGCTAGTATGTGTCCTGAGGTTGGATTTGTACTCAGGTCTTCCTGATCCCAGGCCCAATGCTCTATTGATCCTGTTTTCTAGCAGTCATCAATCAGCCTCCAGAGTAGGGGCAAGGGGAATATGATATTCTACCAACTGCTGAGACTAGAAGTCTCATTCCATAGTTTGCTCCCAAATTTTTGGTATTGTGGAATATAGATAATAAGATCCAAAAAGGTAAATCAAATCAACCTATCACATACCCTTCTGGATTAATGTGATGCAGTCCCTTTAAAAGGAACACCAGATAATGTATTGATTTACATGCCTTCCCTATTTTTACTCGACAGAATTGTTTCTATTCCCTATTTGTAAGAATTGAGGGAATAAGACATAAGAAAAGGTTACATTTTTTTTCAGCTGCTCCAACCAAGTCTTCAGAGGCTCCCCCAAGGGGGAATATTATGCTCCAGGTTGTAGCTATAAACCTCTTGGTTTAAATCTTTCAGCAGTTGCATGTGGGCAGTTTTCTCACTTAGTTTCCCTTTCTCTTGTTTAGCAGTGAAATATCTTCTAAAACTACTCCAATATTACCAAAATGACATAATTTCATTAGCATCGGCATACTTCTCAAAAATATAGATCTCAGCTCCTCCAAACATTAATGTGACTACATATGTTTTTAGACAATTTATGGAGGGGGTAGAATATGATTGTTGTTTTCAAATATTTAAAAACAGCAACTCAAAGCCTTTCGAGCTTGTTAGAACCTAGCAGTGTAATTCTTTAACACTAGCATGCTCTTCAAAAGCCCAGGGGCACCAGAGAAGGCTTTAATGGAAATGATGGAGCATTCTAGAACCTTAGAATTCCTCTTATGCAACCAACCCATACATGAACAAGAATGCTTCAGACAACTGGTCACCTAGCCAGTACTTGAAGACCTGCAATAAGGAACTCATTATATTCTGGGATGACTCCTTCTATTTTTGCTTAATTCTTTTTTACCCACTTTTACAAAGCCTAAATCTACCCTCTCTTTAACTTCCACCCATTTCTGTTACTTTTGCCTTTTGACAAGCAAAGAAAATCCACCTGCCATGTCCTTCAAGTACTTTGATAGCTTTAATGCTCATCCTTCCCTATCTCCTGTTCCAAGATTCTCTGCTCTCATGTCCAGTTTTTTTTTAATAATCACCATAGAGCATGCTTTCTAGTCACTTCTTCAACCTGACAGCCTCTTCTATACATGCTTCTACCTGTTATGGTCTTTAAAAAGTGTCATACACTGTAATTGAACACAGTACTCCAGCTATGGTCAGAATATATCAAAATACAATGTGTCAAATACCCTTAATTCTGGACCTACTTCTAGTAATAAAACTTAAGATAAAATTAGTTTTCCCCTATTGGACGAATAATTAAAATTGTTTTCTACATCCTCAGAACAAAACTTCTCTGCTCGCTTCTTCCTGCCCTTTCCATCTTTGCTTTTTTTTAGCCCCTCATTTCTCTTGCTTCTACATCCCTGCACCCCAAGATATTAATACCTCCCCCTTTCAGGTTATCCTCCATCTACATCACATATATCATTTATAATCTCAGTTATTTATGTGTTATCTCCCCCATTAGAATGTGTGCTCTATGAGGGCAGAGACTATTGTTGACCTTTCTTCCTATTCCCAGGGTTTAGCACAGTGCTGATCGAATTTTTTGTCTTCTATTGGAATATAAGCTCTTGAGGGCAGGCAATGTTTTTTTCCCCCTTAAAATATTTCTTTCCCCAGTGCTTAGCATAGTGTCTAGGATATTGTAGGTATTTAGTACTAGAGGCAAGAAGTCTAAAACAGGTTTCATTTTTTTTATTCCTGTCAAATGTTCTCCCTGACTATTTATTACCCCTGTGGGCTTGCATGAGCTTGGATATATTTTGTCCCTTATTACAAATAAACTGTAAAGAACTGCTGTGGTGAGCAGAAAGCTACCAGGACACAGGTGCAGAAGTATTGAAGTTCTGAAGTATTCTGGCTGATTCCATGTGGTCTATGGGTCCTGAGCCCATACATTGGGAGGCACATTCCCAGGAGAGTATAGTTTATACCAGCCTGGCTTGTAGGAAGTGCAGTTTAGAGACAGAGATTTTTTCTCAACCTCATTATAGGCACAATACATATAGGCTCTGTTTTAGAGTTACTACAACCATAACCAATGACTTTCCCATGCCCTAAGCATTGCACACTGGGTGTTCTCAGGGGAGTTTCTGTTGCTAATGGGGACAGATGTGTTCCTGGCATCTTGAGTTGGATTTCCCCCCAAAGAAACAATGGTAGCAATGATGTTTTTGTTATAGTTGAAACTGTACCATAGTATTGCACTTCAGAAATATTATGGGGTAAATATATTTTTTGTGGATTGCCCTGGGAACCTAACCAGCATTAGCCATTATAGCTATGGGAAAATGTATCCTAACTTGTGAACAATGAACTTACAAATGAACTTTTGGAATGAAATCTATTTATGGGACTGGCTGTACGCACACTTGATTGATTATAAGATGATATGAGATCTACTTCTTTATTTTAATTACCCAGGAATCTCCTTGGAATTGAGAGTCAAGACAACTGGGTTCCTTGAGAATTGCCCCACAGTGGCTAGGAATAAGGAGAGAAAAGGCCAACATTCTCCTGATGCTCTCTTAAAGCACAAAGGTTCTGTGCTTTGAACCAAAACAAGTCTTCTGTGATTCATGCTTGTTAAATCATGACACAACATACCTGCCTGCTTTTAGCCAAAGATAAAAAGGAGGAGGAAAAGAGGAGGAGAAAGAGGGGAAAAGCTGGACACCCAATAACTCTTACAAAGTGATATTCTGATGAGTTAAGTGTAAATGAATCAGAAACAGATGGATTGTTTCCCTTGAAATCCACATGGGTTTAAAAACTAAGGGAAAAATATGCCTGAAAAAGTGTTCCTCCTTAAAATTGCAATCCAAACATTGGGCTTTGAGATTTTTCCTAATATCTAGCAAGTAGTTGTGCTCACTCATCTCTAATTTGGATGGGGTGTGTGCCTGAAATGAGCATTTAAACTATTTTGTAGAGTTACTGTAGGGAGGCATAACAGGCCTGTAAAATGACATAAGGCACAGGGGCCTTATGTGTAAACTTGTTTCACATGGGTTCTTTGGTATTGAATAACATGAATTTCATGTAATTTGATTCTTGCAAATTTCATAAGAATCTACCTCAGTCCTTGTGTGTGAAAGTGGAAGCAGTTTCAAAGGGACCCCTCCAGGTGCGCAATCACTACAAGAATTCTTGTTGCTTTTCTCTGTCAATGACTTGTCAAGTCTCCTTGGTAGTGGCTGGATTGCAAGGACATTGTCCAAATTCATGTTTCTTTAACTTCTGCCCTGTTTTAAAAAATCTTTGTCTTGATCCCTTCTTCTATTTATAGAGCATCATCTAATTTCTCTGCCTATATCGATCTGGTCTTCTTTCTGTCTTCCCTGGAAACAGGAAGGAATTTCAATCAATTGCTGCAGTACAATTCTGTACTAGGTAGAAAGATGACCTCCTGATGCCAAAAATGGTTAAGTATAGGAAGAGATCCTCAAGTGATAACTTAGGATGCTTTCCTCTGCAAGAGATTCAACGGACAAATGTAGAATGCATTCTTCCCTGGATTTGATGTCAGTGTTTGAATGCTGGATCAAACACTTCTCAGCATCTGTGACCATGGGCAAGTCATATAACTCTTGGGATCCTCAGTTTTCTTATCTTCAGGATAGTGATATCCTTTCCACTTCCTTCCTCAGTGAGCAAACATTTTATAAAGCACTTTATCATGTGAATTGTTATTGTTGTGGGTCATGTTTTCTGGAAGTAGAATGATGAATTACAGCTTCCAGAGATCAGTTTAGACCCTAAGTTTCTGCCATTTATGAAGATGATTTCTAGGCTTAATTTTTTACTTTCTCCCTTAATTCTTACTTCATGCTCAGTTTTGACAACTCTTCATAGATATCTTACCATAGAAAAGGCTCAGTCCTTGGGCTTCATCATTACATTTTTCCCCTCTCAAAAGTATATTAGTGGGGCAGCTAAGAACTACAGTGGATAGGGGACTATCCTTGGAGTCAGGAAGGTCCAAATTCAAATTGCCTCAGATACTAGCTGTGTAACTGTGGGCAAGTCACTTAACCCACATTGCCTCCAAAAAATCCCAGAACAAAAACACATAGAAGCCCATTCTAGACTGATGAGGTATTTTGGGTTCTGATTCTATCACCCACTGCATTAGGAATCTCTTCCACCTAAAATATCATCTCAGATTTTAATAAGCCTTCAATTTATGTCTTCATCCAAGTCATTTATAAAAATATTGAACAGGTGTAATGGCAAGCAAAGAAGTACTTAGTGACCTTGTTTCAGCTACTTAAGTATTTAGCACCTTGTTTGAGTTCAAGTGTTTTTGAGCCTTGCCCTGATTATATCAAGTCTTTGTTAAGAAACAGAACTTGTGAACCTCACGGTGGGAGGAACTTGCTGATGTAACAGAGAGGAGCTAATGACCATATATAAGGAGAAGCCCAAGCTAGGAAAGAGCAGAATTAAGAAGGGGGACTTTGTGGTGACTGGCACTCTGTTTGTCTGTTCTGTTTGTGTTAATTTTTGTTTGTGATACTTTGTACAGAATCCCTGTGACCTTACTGGAAGCCATGAAAGAGGATTTTCTTGTCTGTTTATGGAAGTCACGTGGGAGGGATTCAGAGGTCCAGGGACTGTGCTGATGATTTGTGTTGAATTCTCAGACCTTGCTTGTGGGTCTGTTGATTTCACAGGCAGATAGTGAACTGATGATGGTGATGGCAATGTATATAAATGTTGTTTTGGCTCTGTTAAGCTTTGCCTTCCCAGAAACAGAAACTGTGAAGGACTTGAGGTAGACTGAACACTGTGAGCTGCAATATGGAATGGGAACTGGACAAGCAGCTGAGAGCTACCTATCTTTGAACCCAGGTGACAGTTGGGTAGATTCAGGCAGGAGCTAGGACCCTGGAAGAGGAGCCATGGAATCTGAGAGCCAGCCTCAAGTTAAGATGAAAAGACCTCTTATTGGGTACTTAACACTGACTTGAGAAGATCATGATTTACTGTGACCTAGGGGTGAACCTTTGCACTTTGTGTCCTTTAAGGAGGCTTGCTCCTTAAGGATGATTGAGGTAAGGAACAACTAAATGATGTCTTTTGGTTAAAACTATGGGGCCACTTTAGTGAAAACTATGTAGCCACTTTAGTGATAAGTTGTTGTGTCATAACATTGTGAATGCTATACCTTGATTTCTGTGAATGTTTTGCTTTAATTTACTGCTGAATAAATAGGGAATTCCAACATAAGCTCTAAACTGGCTATCTTGCCATGAAGAAGAATAGGAGGGATGGGGATAATAGGTGGGATGATGGAGGGGACTGGAGGGTGGGGAGGAGGGTTGCTGGAAGCACACACTTCTGTAAAGGGACAGGGACAGGGTAGAGAATAGAACAAGTGGGGTCAGGATAGGAAGGAGGGACATATAATCAGTATCTCACAATATGTCCATTGTGGAGATGTTCCGCATAACTACACATGTATAGTCTGTACTGAATTGATTTGTCTTTTCCGTGGGGGTAGATGATGAGGGAGAAAGGGAAAGAATCTAGAATTTAAAGTTCTATAATCAAATGTTTTGCATATATATATGTATAGTTACACATATTAATATTATTAACTACATGCAACTGGGAATTAAGATATATAGGCACTGGGGTAGGGAGATCCAACTTGCTCTACTGGGAAGTCAGAGGGGAGATGGGGAAGGACATAGGAGAGAGCAGATTGGGGGAGGGGTTATACAGTGGGATGGCTGTTTTGAGGTAGTGGGTGGGGGAAAGATGGGGAGAAGATATGTAACTCAAAATCTTGTGGAAATGAATGATGTAAACAAGAAAATAAATAAATGAATAAAATATACCAAAAAATAAAAAAATATAAAGGTAATAATAATAGTTAACAAAAAATAGAGAATTCACTATAATATGTGATCAGAACCTTAAAGCTCTTCACACCAGCAAGCCTCCGAAAAGCTTCTCATGCTTGGCTTTACAACAGGGCAAGGGACAAAATCCTGCAGAAACCTACAATTAGAATGGCTAATATTTGTATAGTACTTTATACACCTTTCATTATTTGTGCCTCACAACCATCCCTGAGGTAGATACTATAGTTAATATTAACTCCACTTAAAAGATGAGAAAATTGAGGATGAGAGGTATTAAATAATTGCCTGTGATCACATAACTACTATACATTATAGATGAGATCTAAACCAAGGTGGGAAAAAGGAAAAAATTAGTTTGAGGAGAACTATATCAGCATATATAGTTTAGGAGAAAGAAATGAGAAAGGCCAAAGATTTGTAGATTGTGTAGAAACCTCTTAAAATAAAATAATAATTGGTAGGCCCTGGACATTGCAAGCACCATATAACACCACAAAAATGGATTATATTTTAATTGATAGGAAAAGACATTAATTATGTGGGAGTTATCCCTGAATCAGCTATTCATGTCTAGTTAGACCATCAGTTCTTTAAGGCTAAGATCAGAATTTGTTTAAAAAAAGTAATAAGGAAGAAAAATATAGTGTACAATTAAAATTATTTAATGGGATTTATTTCAACAAGCTATTGAAAATTTAAAAATGAGAAATGGACAACAAAAATTAAATCAATATCAGCCATAACAATTTCTTCCAGAAGTTAAACTAATGCAAATTAACTTCCACAAAGAAATAAAAAGCGCCCCAAATTATTCAGCAAACATCTGATTTACTTTCCAGACCAAGAGAGATGGTTGCCAAAGAAAACAATAGGTTAGAATATTAACTCTACTTAATAATATATTGTAAGTAATTGAGAGACACAGTCTATGAGCCTTGAATGACAATGAGAAATCTGATCTTTCAGAATTGGTCTTATTATCTATATGTGTATACATTATATATATTATAGTATTATTATACATGTGTGTGTATATATATACATACACAAACATATATATATATATAGAATAACTCTAAATAATTATAATAATAAGCAGAATAACAAAATCATACAAAATACGGTAGACAGTTATAGGCAGTATCACTTCATAAAGTACAGCAAAGTAGTGGTGGGTAAAACCAGTTTAAGGAACTCTTAGCAAGATATCTAAATTAAGTAAAATAGCCTCAAGGTCATTCAAAGATAAAACTGAAAGTCAGGTATAAACAGAAGACAAATGGGAAGGATTTATAACCCCCTTCCCCCTAAACCCCACATCTTAAACTATTTTCCCAGTTAAAGATAATGGAAACACAACAACTGGACCATAATTTCATAGGACTTTAGGGGCTTATAGAAGGGGTAGAAATGTAGTGAACAGAACAAAGTCCAGAAACATTAGTTTAAATATGTATAGAGAAGATCTGTGCTGGAGGGGATACAAATGGGAGAACAATGAGGGATTGTGATAAGGTATCTGAATGAGGGAAAGATCCTAAAAGTTTGGAGGAAAACCTCAGATCTTATTAATTAGCTAAATTTTTGCTATTAGTAAACTAACAAACTATTAATTACCTAAGAAAAAGTTAGTATGAGAATATAAATACCTAAAATGAACTGGGTCCAGAGTAGAAAAAGGAGGAGAATGGTTTGAGTTACTTTTAGGAAGTTACAAAGCTCTTTTGCTGACCCAAAACTTCCTATGAAAGCAAAGGTCCATCTTTTTTATATTGGCTTTTTAAATCATTACATGGCTGTTAAACGTGGAGCAATATGACCTACAAAGAATTAAAGATGAGTGTCACACAAAAGGTAATGGAGAAGTGCAGAGTGGGTACAAGCAGTCCATAGCCAACAAAGAATAACAGAAGTCAAGAAATTAATAAGGGGATTGTATGCCAGGAAGAGAAGATGGACTGGTCATGTGGTAAGAGCAAGATGTTACAGACAGCCTGAATGCTCCACTGGTACCATCAGTGTCAGAAAAAAAAAAAGCAAGGAATGTCTCCAGCCTATGTAGACCCTTTGGGATGAATGCTTTGGAGAACACAGTCAGGAGTCACACAGAATGGGTAGTCACAGATGGATTGCAATCTGTATCTTTGGAGGGACTTCTAGAAACTATGAGATCACAGATCTATTTGAATATTTGTGGGTGCAAAAATCAGTGACAAAATAAACTAAAAATAATAAGAAAGTATGGTATCAAAATGGATCCTATGTTTGAGACTGAAGACTGGGCAACTAGGCCTCAATTATATTGCTTGCTGAACTTTTAAATTTGAAAGTGTTTTATATTTGGATGTAGTAAATTATGTTTCCCCATTTAGTATAGAGTATAGGCTCAAGGAGATTAAATCCTTTCCTTAAAATTATCTTGTCTGTAGGAGAATAGCAGTAGGGATTTTTGGTTTGTCACTTAGTATTCCATTTATAGGCCTCTGTCTTAAATTCTAGCATAGCCAATATGTACAAGAATCAATTGATGATGTACTATGGTTTGAAACCAATTTTGAAAGATGTTATTTTTCATTATCATTTAAAGCTCATAGACTATCTTTCAATTACTGATGCTATGTCCATATTTCACTGATAAGCACTTTGATTTTTTTACTCTTTTCCTATGTAAAGTTATAGCACTAATTGGGTTTAATTTTTTTTAGATATTTTAGAAATTTAACACTAACCACAAGATGTGTATGTTATTAGTTATTGTATTGAAAGATATGTAGCAGATAGTATATGAATATCAAAGGAAACTAATGCATGAGTCCTCTTTCTCATTACCAAAAAATAATTTACTAGCTTTTAATTATGCATGGTGCTCTATTATATGAGACACACAATCCTGTTCTTAACCCTCTTCTTTTTATGTAATATTTTATTTTTTCCCAATTACATGTAAAGACAATTTTCAACATTTATTTTATAAATTTTGAGTTCCAAATCCTATCCTCCAAGACATGAAGCAGTTTTATATAGGTTATGCATATGCAATAATGCAAAACATATGTCTATATTATCTTGTGAAAGAAAACACAGACCAAAAATAAAAAGTGAAAAAAATAAAGTGAAAAATTGCATGTTTTAATTTGCATTCAGATTCCACCAGTTCTTTCTCTGGATATGGACAGTATTTTTCATCGTGACTCCTTTGGAATTGTCTTGGATTATCATATTGCTGAGAATAGCTAAGTTATTTACAGTTGATTGTTGTACAATATTGCTGTAACTGTGTATATAGTGTTCTACTGGTTCTGCTAACTTCACTTTGCATCAGTTCACATAAGTCTTTTTAGCCTTTTCTGAAACCATCCTGCTTTGTCATTTCTTATAGCACAATAGTATTACATTAAAAGCATATACTAAAACTTGTTCAGGCTTTTCCCAATTGATCGGCATCCTAGCAATTTCTGAATTCTTTGTCACCACATAAAAAAATGTTATAAATACTTTTGTACAAATAGCTCACCACTTACTCCCTTTAAAATCTCTTTGGGATATAGACCTAGTAGTAATATTGTTGAATCAAAAGGGGTGTACAGTTTTGTTGCCCTTTGGGCATAGTTCCAAATTGCTCTTCAGAATGGTTGGATCAGGTTCACAACACCACCAATAGTACATTAATGTCACAGTTTTCCCATACCCCTCTGATATTTGTCATTTTCATTTTCTGTCATTTTAGTCAATCTGATAGGTATAAAGTGGTATCTCAGAATTGCTTTAATTTGCATTTCTCTAATCAATAGTGATTTAGAGCATTTTTCAAGCAACTATAGATATTCTTTGTTATCTTCTGATAGGAAATTTTCTAAGAAAATATCATTATATGGGAATAAAGGTGTATATGCCAATTTAAAAATGATTATAAATAAAGAAATTAGTGCATTTCATGAAGTAGTTAATGCATATGAAGTCATCAGAGCTAGGAGAAATCAAAGCCATCTTTTCAGTTACTTTTAGGAATGTTTCATTTGTTATGTTTAGAGATAGAGGAATTATGGGAATGGATGAAGGGAAAATTAAATAAATTTCCTTAAGGAAGTTGAGAAGAGAGAAAATAAAATGGTCAGAGAAGTTAAGCATTGTTTAGCTCTATGAAGAGATTTGAATCAGAAGGTTTAGATCTAGGTCTAATAATAATGACAATGATAATAACAACAATGCATTTAAGTGGTACCTTAGCATTTGTAGAATGCTTTCTCCAACACAACCCTTGGCTAGATGTAGTTCAAATCTTCTTATCCTTACTTTATGAATGAGAAAACTGAGGATCAGAGAGATTGAGTGACTTATCCATTTCATGTAGGTAGTGGATGTCAGAGCTAGTATTTAATCTGTCAGGTTTCCTGACAGATATTCAATGTTTGTTTTACTATCATGGTTCTGTTTTCATAATCATTATGACTGTTTTGGTCCTAAAGCAATTGGCCCAAAGTGGAGGCCAGTAGACTCTACAAACCACCTAATTTAGCAAATGCTTGGACTCTTTGCTAAGTGGAGAGAGATGGTAACCAAGAAAAACAGAAGTTTAGAATACATATGTACTTCCAGAATACCCAGTTAAAGGAGAAAATACTACAGGCTTCCAAGAGAAAACCATTTGAATACTGTGGAAGCACTA
>CM053599.1:83681473-83716697 GCA_028646575.1 Pseudocheirus occidentalis
AGTGAGGTGGAGGACTTTCAAACATTCTTGCTGAAAAACCCAGAACTGAAAAGAAAATTTGACACTCAAATACAAGAAGCATGAAGGGTAAACATGGGAAAGAAATCAGAAGGAACTTATCAAAGTTGAACTATTTACATGCCAACATGGAAAAATGATAATTGTAACTTATGAAACTTTTCTCAGTATGAGCATAGGTGAAGGGAATACAAAAGTGTATATACATATACATACACATATTTCTATATAGGAAGGTTTATATATATATATATATATACATATGAACACCCATCTGAGTGTGCATATATGAGTACATATGGGGCACTGGATCAATTGAATAGGAAGGGACAATACTCTAAAGGGTGACATTCTGAGGTGAGAGAGGATTAGAATGAGAGGAGAGAGGGAGAGACAGAATGGGGTTAATCATCTCATATAGAAGAGGCAAGGGATAATTGTTACAATGGAAGGAAAGAACAGGAAGGCAAAAGGGAAAGGGTCAACCTTACTGTCATTGAATTTGACTTAGGGAAGTAATGACATAAACTCTGAACTGGGTATCTTGTCACACAGGAGAGTGGGGGGATTGGGAATTAGACGTGGGATGATGGAGAGGGTAGGGTGGGGGGGTTTCTGGAAGTACATACTTCTGTAAAGGGACAGGGACAGATTAGAGAATAGAATGTGTGTGGGGGGGGTGGGATAGGAAGGAGGTACATATAATCAGTCTCTTACAATATGTCCATTGTTGAGATGTTCTGTGTAACTATACCTGTACAGCCTGTATTGAATTGCTTGTCTTTCCAGTGGGAGTGGGTGACGAGGGAGGAAGGGAAAGAATCTAGAATTTAAAGCTTTATAATCAAATGTTGAATACATTATGATTATTATTAATTAACTTCATGCAACTGGGAATTAAGATATACAGGCACTGGGGTAGGGAGACCCATCCTGCCCTACCAAAAAGACAGAAGGGTGATGGTGGAGGATATAGGAAAGAGCAGATTGGAGGAAAGGCTATACAGTGGGATGGCTGTTTTGAGGTGGTGGGTAGGGGAAAGAAGGGGAGAAAATTTGTAACTCAAAATCTCATGGAAATGAGTGATGTAAACAAGAAAATGAATGAATTAATTTTTTAACAAATTTAGTTTTTCAATTTCCGATGCTTGATTCATTGTACTATTTTCTGTCATGCATTTTGACCATTCCTCAAGTAGAAGAAAAGCAAATGTATTGTATCATGGCAAATGAGTTTCTTATCCAGCCATATTTAGAAACATTGATCTTTGTAAGATAAAATGATACTGACTGGTCATGTGATTAATCAGGATTATTTGCTTTCTTTTTGTTATTTTGCATAATATGTACCTGTATAAAATTGGGAAATATGGAAGTATTAATTTGGTCACTGATTACTCATAGCTCTAAAAGATTCATATACAATGATTAGATCATACCTTTCTGGATTGAAGTAGAAATCTGATGATTTTTATCAGTGTTGTACTCACTTTCCCCAAAATATGCACCAAATACACATTTCAAAAGGAAATTTTTGCTATAAAATTAATATGTTTTATATTATTATCATTTTGAAAAATGTCAGTTTCTGTTTAAGCACAAATACTCTTTGATTATTTTGCAATGAGAAAGCCAGCATTTTGTGTGTGAAACATCAAAATATCCTAAACTTTATATTAATGCAGTCACATAGTTTTGCAAAGAGCTTTTCCTTTAACTGATTTTTATTTATAATCATTCTTTTAACAATTTATATGTAGCTTGTCATTGATATCAATCAATATATGGTTGTCTCTGAAAGGTGCAATATGCCTAAATTTTATGAGGCTATAAACATACACACACACACACACACACACAAACACATACACATTTGTGTTTGCAGACCTACATGTAGCCCTGACTTAGAATGAGCTCCATCAATGTAATAAGTGACTCCAATACAATTGTCCCCACAGGATTTAATTTTGTTTTTTGAAAGTCTAACAATTATGTTGAAAATGTCTCAATAGCTTTAATATATTATAAAAAATTAACATATTCATCTACATCTGTTGTTGCTCTACTTGGCAATGCAAAAAATTCTCAAATAATTAATCGAAAATGTATTCCGATACATAGGTAGTTTTTACCATATAATTTATAAATGGAATAGTTCCAAGGTGCTTTGCATATGATTTGCCAAATAATGCTTTGATCATAGCTATAGCTAGAGTAACACCAATATTTATGCTGTTGAATGAGACTTTTTATAATAAGATATTTATATATATTTATAATAATAATGCAAGAAATCCTAATTTTACTAATACAAAAATTTTCAAATAATGTGAGCAAATACTTTTAAAAAGAATTGCAAGATATTAACAGCCTTGTGAAAGATTGTTCCCACATCACTAAGAAGATAAATACAAACCAAAACAACTCTATGATTTACCTTACACTCAGCAAATTGGCAAATGTGTTACAAGATGGGAATGTTAGAGGACAGCCATGCTACCATGCTATTGGTAGAGCTATGAATGGGGCAATTATTGCAGAAAGTAACAACATGTGCTGAAAGTGACTCACAATATCTATGTCTTTTCACCCAGCAATTCCACTGCTAAATTATATAAAGTAGATCAATGATAAAAAAAATAAAGACACAAAAATTCATTTGGTAGTAGCATAGAAATACAAACAAAATAGATGCTCATTGATTGGGAAATGACTGTTAATGAGTTATGCTATATTAATATCATGTAATATTGCTGTACTGTTTTTAAAAAACAATGTGAAGAGTGTAACTGAACAAATGAAAATTCATTTATCAAGCAATTCTTGTGTTCCAAGCACTATGCAGAGTTGTGGGGACACAAACAGAAAAAATGAAGGCAAACCCTTCCTGTAAGAATTTTCATTTTCATTGGGGAATGGGTAGAGACAATACACATAGAGGAATGGTGGCTGTGGAGGACATTTTGGTTTTTGAATGTCATAGCAGTAGTGAATGGAGCCATCAGAAAGTAGATTAACATGGTCTTTTCAGGATCAATGGTAGTTGATGATTATTATTCTAGAACCGGGAAAGGGGGCAAGGATAGTGGCATGGCAGCTAGCCACAAGTTAGCCAATGTGTGAAGTAAAGCACAGCTGGGGCAGTCCATTCCAGACATCAGGGCACCAGGGCAGGAATTCCAAGGATGAAAGTGTTAAGTAGCATGAGTATGGAAAGATTTATATGAATTGATGCAGAGCGAAGTAAGCAAAACCAAGAGAACAATATACATGATGACTACAGTAACATGAATAGCACTTTCAAAATATCCTCTTAATTTTTTAGGTTTCATGTTATCTATAGCTAAAGCATTAATTCATAGAAAATACAGTGGTATTTATTCTCTATCAATAACAGTACATATAAATTCTAATAACAAATGTAATGGGTTGTTAATTTGAATTTGGGATTTTTATTTTGTATTTCTGTATGTCTGCTTCTTAAACTCTTTTGATCATCTTTGCTTGTACTAGTTTCACCTCCTCCAGTGAATTTACTCTTCAAACCAGTAATACATTTATCTAGCATTAAAGAATATTATTTTACCTAAAATCATAGAAAAAATTAAGAAAACTACATTTAGCTGTCAAAAATTTAAAATGATTGTAATCATTCTCAGATCATTTTAATTCTGCAAAAAGTTGAGTTTTTAAAATAATTTTTGGTGAAATCATTCATTTCTGCTGTTCCTCACAACATTGTACCATCTGAAAATTTTTAAGAATCCGATCTTTTCCTTTATCCATGTCTTAATAAAAATGTTAAATTGCACAGGGCCACACATAGATCTTTGGGATATTCCATTGCAGAAATGTTGATATTGAACTATTAACAGCAACCGTTTCCAGCATATGCAACATGTGTTGGCTTAAATTTAAACTCATTCGTACATATTGCCTTAAATAATCACTGAACTACAATTTCTGACAGTTGGAGGGAAAAGCCATTTGTCTTGCTTTTACTGACTTTGATTTGAACTTTATTTGCATTGAAAGACCTAGATATATTTATATGAGAGTTGTATTTGAAAATAAATATTAAATTTTCATAATTGTTTCATGCCTTCCCCTCAGTTTCCCCTCTTGCCTGCTCTGAGGGTTTGGTTGGGTGTGGTGTGTGCAAACTACCTTATATTAAATAGAAATTTAACTCTTCAAATGCAACACATTACTTTCAGCTTTATATGGCCTAACAGAATATTTCCAATCAGTCTTCTACGTGATGTCTCTTCAAAAACTTGCATATGGCTTTCATGTTCTCCTAATACTCTAGACATCACCTCTACCTCTTTCAGCACAGACTTTTTAGGAAGGACCAAATTTCTCTGTTGAACTTCTTGTATTGATTTATCATATTCTGACTTTTATTATAATGGTTTGTGTACTTATCTCATACCTCTATTAGATGCTAAATTCCAGGAGCTGTGTAATTTTCATATTTCTACTGTTTTTTTCTTTTTGGAGGGGGGAAGGCAGGGCAAATGGGGTTAAGTAACATGCCCAAGGTCACATGGCTAATAAGTGTTAAGAGTCTGAGGCTAGATTAGAACTCAGGTCTTCCTAACTCCAGGGCTGGTACTCTATTCACTGTGCCACATAGACACCCCTTTATTTTCATTTCTAAATTGTCTAGCCCAGAGTAGGTACTTATTTGGGGGGAGGGTTCATTGGGTATGAAATTCACTCCACTAGTGAGTTAGATGTAACTTAAAACATTTTCGAGTTTTTTGTTGCTCTGAGATGCCAAGTGACCTCTGCATGATCATGTAAGTAGTAGATGCCAGAAATAGAACTTGAATCAACCTCTATCTGATTCTATAGCTGATATTTCCACTACACTAGGTTGACATTGATTATGTGCTGTGAGAATTGAATTGAAGGGTCTAAGTTGATTCTGAGGACCACCGAGGACCATAACATTAATCTATAGTATTATTTTCTAGTACAGGCCTAGAACAAGGTTGGCCATGCTAATTACAGGATGTTTTGTGTTTCTCTAGATATGTTACAAAGTAGAGAGTTCAATCTACTCAGTCTTAATATGTAGCTTTGGATTTGTCTGGAAAGGTATTAATGTCTTATCTCCCTTTCAGTCTATCTAATACCTTGAGGATTGGGATAATGTCATAGCTAAATCTTTCATCTTCTCCAGTGTCTAACATAATGTCTTGTCTACAGTAGGTATTTTATTCTGGTTTATTGGTTATGTGGTAAATGGATAAATAAATAGAACTGGAAGGGCAATGTAATATTAACTCGAAGAAATTGCCTCTGCATTTACTGGACTTTGGAACTTAGAAATCCCTTCTAAACATTTTTCTTTGAGGCCATTTTATACTTTTCATCTTGGTCTTTTGCCTAAGATCAAAATGATCCTCATGGAAATAAATCGTAGCCTGACAGCTAGATAGAGTCAAGCTTCTAAGTGCTTTCCTTTCTCCATTCTATGCTCTGCTTTATAAATTCAATATAGGAGAATAAAGCTGGCATTAGAACTATCAAAATGTTCTCTTTACAGAACTTTATCTGAATCATTAATGGGTGTAATTGAGATACTTAAAGAAAGAATGTGAAAGCCTGGGTCTCAGGGTCAGAAGTTCAGAAATTCTGCATTCTATTTCTGGTCATTTTTTGATTTGTGGTACTCCCTAGAATCAGTCATATAACTTCCAATTTCTCCTGTGATTTTTTTCAGATTGTGAATTTTTTTAGGATCCCAAGATGGTAATATATTTCAAACTTTCAAAACAATTTTCATTTCTTTTCCTTAAGAAAATATTTTCAGCGTTTTTCTTTGTTGGTTTTGAAGACAACCTTAGACAGCTTGGAGATATTTCATGGGTTGAATGGTGACATCATATTTGAAGTATATAGGGTGATTGGCAAGAGTCCTGGAGAAATAACTGTAGGTTGGTACCCAAGCATTTGCATCCTTTGAAAATATTTCATAATGTCATCAATATGGCTGGGTTAGGAGACCAGAAAGTTGGATTCTCTTTGAACTGGGTGGCACATGCAAGTGCAATTAACTACCTTTTGGCAAAGTGCCTTCTAGATTAGTAGATAAGAAGCCTATTTGAACAATTCCATTAAGGGACTTTTCCTACTGCTGTGATAATCAGCTCAATGAAATTCTGTCTGAGCTGCCTTGCCACTCTGACTATGGAGCATGGAAGGAATTCTGAAATTTTCACACAATGATTGAAGACAGGCAGCTACTATTCTGCTGGAATTTGGTTTGCAAAGTAAAACTAGCCTATAGTTAACTTTCATAATGAAGAAATATTTCTAAAGAACAAATTATCTGTATACGAGATAAATTGGAAATAATAGACAGAAATAACTAGAATTAAGTTGGGATGGGAAAAGCTTCCTGTTGAAGGTAAAATTTTAGCTGGGTTTTGAAGTAATCCAGAGAAGCCAGGAAGAAGAGATCTGGAGGGAAGGCATTCCAGGCTCCTGAAGCCTATGGACAACTTTTCTATATAATGTTTTAAAATTCATAGAATAAAACACATGCAATTACAAAGTAACCCAATTTCATGGTGATATAATTATTGAAATATTAAAAAAATGTCCATGGACCTCAGTTTAAGAACCCCTGACTTTAATCTAACCTCATTTTACAAAATCACTGATAATAAATGGATACTATTGAAGATATTTTGTCTGAAATCCCTGAAAAAGATGTCTCTCTTTTCCTAAACTAGGAAGTTTCCCCCCCCCTAAAAAAAGTATGTTTACAGAGCTAGTTACTGATGTTATATATTACATTATAAAATTTTTTGGTAATGTATTTTATTTGTATTCATGTATGACAGCACCAATAAATGGATTTACCATAATTATATGAATTTGTATGCTATTAAAGCATTCCCTAAATAAATGTTTGGTAAGCACATATTAGAATAAAAATATCAAGTCTATTGCTGGCATGGGAGCTTTCTTTCAGGTGGGATATGCATAGATCTTGAGAATCTAGGAGTATCTCCGTAACATGATGAAACATTGAAGAACTTTACTGTAGTCCTATGTAAAGATTTTTTTTTGCATTTATAAATCGGATTATAATATATATTTCACATAGAGACTGTTCATGTGACAAGAAGAGAAGAAATTTTAAACTAGAAGTACACTGTCAGAGTCATAATTAGCCACATTATGGGATTTCCACACATATCTAACAAAATATTTTACTACTACTAACACAATTATTGAACTGTAATTCTGTTGCTGTCCTTCAGTCATGTCCAACTCTTTGTGACCCCATTTCGGATTTTCTTGGCAAAGATCCAGGATTGGTTTCTAATTTCCTTTATCAGTTCATTTTAAAGATGACGAAGGTGAGGCAAATGTTAATTTACTCAGGATCACACGACTAGTAAATGTCTGAGGCAGGATTTAACTTGGATTGTCCCAACTCTCTATCTGCTTGAACCACCTACCTGTCCTGTAATACCTTAGCATTAAAAGTTACTTGATAATTACCACATATAATTATTAAACTCTTAAATATAATCATGAATAATAATAAATGGATAATTAATATTTATCTGATTAATTTATTTTACTAAGTTAATGAATAACTTTTCTGAGTAAGAGACATGTGTGCTTTATCATTATGCAATGAAATCTGTCAGAGTGTAACTGATACTTTTCATTGTCAAAAGGAATTTAGCATAAGGCAGGCCTCTTAGGTGATACCATCCAATGGGATTTAATTACTGATATTTTACAAATATTGTATTATAAAATATTTTCAATGGAAAGAGAGAGAGCCTGGCCTACAAACCAGCAGAATCTGGGTTCGAGGTCTAATTATGACTCATACAGGGTGTATGACTTTGGGCAAATCACTTAACTTCTCAGGGTTTGGGGGCAGGGATTCTTAATTTTTTTCTACTCATGACCCCTTTTTGTATTTGACAGTTTGTTGGTGTTGTGTGGTCTGGGATTTGCACCATGACAAGTGCACATGCTTTGTGTTCAGAACCAAAGTTGCAGTGAAGTAGTGGATGCAGCATGGGCAAGCTCTTCTAGAAATACTTTAGATTCATTATGTGTTTGATTTTTAATTAATTTTTGATCATTGCATTCTCAGAAACCTTTTGCTGCTGTCAAATTTTTTGCAACTCTATACGGGGTCATGACCCACAGTTTAAGAAGTGCTGCTCTATGGAAATGATGCTGACCTACATCTGTTGATGATATTTCCTCATCTGGAAGTTCCCATATGAATAAAATTTCAGGTCTAGTCCCTATCTCCTAAGTCCTGTTATGTAGAAAATATGCTGTCATCCTTGGTTGTATTTGACAAGATTGCCTCTTCCCATTCCTCCTGATCTCATTGTAGAAAAGATCCTTGCATCAGTTAATTATACATACACCCAATGTATATACACATATAATGTACTTATGCACATATATATATTATATGTGTACATATGTATGTAGTTAAATGGTATAATGATTCTTCATGGAAAATATATGTGGATTTCTTTTTTAAATTATAAGAATGAGGTAATATCTTTTGAGAATTATTCAACATATTCTGAAATTTTGCTTACAGGATCATGAATTTAGAGCTGGAAGTTACCTTATTATCTATTACAGCTATTTTATTCTATAACTGAGGGAGCAAATGCCTAGGAAGATGAAATTACTTTTGCAGGACCATGTATATTATAAGTGGTAGAGTAGGGGAACCCTGCTACCAAACCTTGGTCATTTGACTCCCAATCCAACATTCTGCCTACAGTACCATGCTACTCTCCCTTTATTATTTGTGTGATGTGTACAAAACATTTTGCTGAGCACTGAGGATCCAAAGATGGGAAAAAATGCATGACCATTGCTTTCATGGACATTTACTTCTAGTGGGATGAGACATATTTTTCAAAGAAACATTTTTCAAGTTGGGATGAGGTATGTGAATCTCAGAATCACGGAGTTTGAAAGGATCTTTGTTGCCATCTAGTCCAAATCATAAAAAAGCACATTTCCACTGTATATTATCTAATTAGTCATCATTTAGCCTCTGCTTAGAAACTTCCAAAGAGAGAGAATCCAATATCTCCTGAGAAAGTTTTGGTTTATCCACTCCTGGCATAAGGTCAAAATTTGCTAGTTACCACTTCTACCCATTGTTTTTGGTTCTGTCTTCTCAGACCAAAACACAAGTCTAATGCTGTAATATTAATGGTATATAAAATCTTCCTACCCATTAATAGACCTCACACGGAGCCCATTAAGGGAAGCTTGATTAGGGGAGGCTTATTTTTCAAGAAGGTCCACACCTTTTGTTACCTTATAATTAGGCAGAGGGTCACGAGGGTTGTGAAGCCCTCTGACCATGAAAAAGGGAATAGATTATCTGAGGTTAGCATTTTGCTTTGGGGTTCACTTGTTCTAAGAGCGTTCTTGTGATTTGACCAGGTGAGGCTCTGGGTAATCAATAAGGAGCCCCCCAGCTTTGAAAAACCCAGATGCTGTTGCTTCTCTCTCTGGTAACTATGTATGTATTGCCTTGGTCAGAGAGTTTAATCTGTCTGTTGACTTGTGCTAATTTTCTCTAAAGTTCAGCGTTGAGGACAATGATCATATCACCCCTGTGTCCTCTCTTCTTCTGGCTAATCATGTCCAACTCCTTCAACCAATCACCACGTGAACTGGAGTCAAGGTCCTACACCATCCTGGTTGCCCTCTTCTAGACATTGCGTGGTTTATCTGTGTGTTTCTTAGGTTATGGCATTCAGAACTGACACAGTATGCCATATAAGCTCTGGTAAGAACATAGTACAGTCAGACTATCACATCCCTATTTCTGAAATTTATGCTTCTCAATGTAATTCCAAATTAAATTAGATCTGTTGGGTATTATATATTGCTGGATCCTGTTGAACTTAAAGTCTGCTAAAACCTCCATACATATTTCACTGCCATCTAATCATGTCTTTCCTACTTTGAAATGGATTGTTTTGTTTTCGAGTATAAAAACTTCATATTTATTTCTATTCAATTTCATCCTCTTATATTTAGTCAGTAAACATTTATTGAAAACCTACTGTGTTCCAGACTGTGCTAAGCACTGGGGGTTCAAAGAAAATAAAATCATCCCTATTCTTGAGGAACTCACAATCTGATGAGGGAGACAATGTGCAAATAACTACATACAGAATAGAAAATAAACAAGAAATGTCAGAAACTAGCCTGTCGAGATCCTTTTGAGTTCTGCCTTTGCTCTCTAGTGTGTTAGCTATCCTTCTGAACTTAATGTTATTTGAAAATTTGATGAATATGCTTTTTATCCTTTTATTCAAGTCATTGATAGCACAGGGCCACACTCAGACCAATATGCCAGTAGAGACTTACATATTGAAATGGAACTGTTCACAACTGTTCCTTGAGTATGACCATCCAGCCAGTTCTGAATCTACTAACTTGCATTATCATCTAATTCATATTTCTCCATCTCCTTCATAAGAATAGTGTAAAAAATGTTATCAGATCCCACCATTCTGGAGAGCAATTTGGAACTATGCCCAACAATCTATAAAATTATGCATACCCTTTGATCCAGAATATCAAAACTTGGTCCCTAAGATGTAAAAAAGGGGAAAAGGACCTACTTGAACAAAAATATTTATAGCAGCTCTTTTTGTTGTGGCTAAGAACTGGAAATTGAGGGGATGCCCATTGATTGGGGAATGGTTGAACAACTTATAGTATATGCTTTTGATGGAATATTATTGCACTATAAGAAATGACAAACAGGATGATTTCAGAAAAATCTGAACTTACATGAACTGATGTAAAGTGAATTGAGTAGAACCAGAAGAATGTTGCACACAGTAATAGCACTATTATACAATGAACTGTGAATGATTTGGTTATTCTCAGCAATATAATGATCTAAGACAATCCCAAAGAATGAATGATGAAACATGCCATCCACTTCCAAGAGAAAGGGCTGATATTATCTGAATACAGACTGAAACATACTATTTTTTTCTTTCTTTGTTTTAGTCTTCTTTTACAAAATGACTAATATGGAAATATTTTATGTGTTTGCCCATATATAATCTATATTGATTGTTTATTGTCTTGAAGAGGGAAGGGACAGACAAAATTTGAAAATTAAAACTTTAAAAAATGTTAAAATTGTTTTAACACATATTTAGAAAAAGTAATATTAAAAAAAGAAATGCCATCAGAAACTTTGCCACACTTAAGCAAAACTGTGTAGTCATAGCATTGGCTAGGTTGTTGGTAATCCCATTTAAAAAAAATAAAATTATGTTTCTTTGGAATGATTCATTCTTCGTGATTTTTAATCACTACTTTTTTTCTCAACTGCAGAATGGGGCCAATAATAACACTTATATCAAAGGGTTTAGAGGTTAATCAATTAAGATAACATGTGAAGAACTTTGCAGTCCTTGAAGTACTGTATAAATGCTAATAAGTATTAGTGTACTACTAGTACTAGTACTATTGTTACTACTACTATGGCTGCTGCTACTGCAACTACTACATTATCTAATCAAGTAATTTCATCTTCTAGCATGGTAGCTAGATTGAACTTTAACTTAATTATTTCTGAAGTTGTCAGGAAATCTAGTAGTTGGCGTTTTGGATTCCATGCACTAAGATAACAGCCTCTAGTTCACTCCTCTCGTAATACTAATCAAAGAGCAGATAAACAGCTGAGCACCAAGACTGAAGACTTCCATGCATTGGGGTGAATTGTAGTGTCCATCTGACTAAGGGTAAACAATTGATAGCATGTAACCTGATGAATCTCAGTACTTGGCTATCCAAGCAGAATAATGATGCAATGTAGGACAATACAGAACAGCGGCAATACAGGACAGTTATAGAAGGATGCCACCTGTTGGCTCCAAAGTTGGAGACAGGTAAATCCCTAGAGCTAGGGCCTTGCCAGTAATCAAAGCATCTCTGGTAGACACATACTTCTGTCTCACACAGATTTATGCATGCAAAGCTACCATATCTTTTTCATTCCCAGAGCAGCCATTGCTTCTTGAATGGCTGAGTCGATTTTGAAGCAAAGTATTCCTTTCTTTTATTATTATTATTGTTGTTGTTGTTGAGAAATTAACTTATCATTGATGAAGTATTACCTTCTTTTATTGGTGTCCCTCTTTCTCCTTCTCCTCTTCCTCCTCTCCTCCTACCCCCCCCACTATTAATACTTCCACTACTCCTATTGCCTTACGTTACGCAATCATCTCTTTACTGATCCTTTTAAAATTTCCCCATAAACTGAAATCAAGTTCACTAATTGATGGTTTTCAGATTCTATTCTCTTCCCTTCTATGAAAACTAGGACATTGGCCTTAGTCCAACCCTGCGGTCCCTCTTCTGTTCTTCATGGGTCTTTCAACTCTTGCTGGAAGGCTCAACAATACAATCAGTCCATTTTACCAGTACTTGAAGATGTTAGTTCATCTAGACACAGTGACTTGAGTTTTATTTTTTGCTTTTTGGAGGGAAGAATGCAGGGCATTCCAGGTTAAGTGACTTGCCCAAGTGTTAAATGTCTGAGGCCAGATTTGAACTCAGGTCCTCCTGACTCCAGGGCCAGTGCTCTATTCACTGTGTGACCTCACCACCTCCAGTGACTTGAATTCTTAAAGGATAAACAGGTGATCTTTCATTATCTCCTCAGTTATCTTGCTTATAATCTCACTGTTGGTCATTTTTTGTTCTATACTTTCCCATGCAAATACTCTCCTTGCCAGAGAAAACAAGAGCAACATGATACTGAAGTAACTCTACTTTATTTTATTAATTATGCATGCACCCCTAGCAACATGGAATAACATCCTATATTCTTGGCCTTGGGAGGCCTCTCTGAGAATGTAAAACTCAGACTTTTTCAAGAAGGCAACCAGAAATTAAAGTCCTGACTGATCAAGTAAGGCAATGCCATTGAACCTCCCTCTCAGAGTTGGTTGTTTCAGAAAGTGAATAATGATTCAATTGGATATTCAGTTGGATATCATTCCAAAAGGCTCACAAAGGGCAAGCTAGGGAAGGAGGTTGAAACCAGTCTGATTTCTGAGTCAATGGGATCATGGATTTGTAATTGGAAGAGATCACAGGCTGTCTAGTAATAGTATCATAGAATCACAGATTTAGAGTTAGAAGGCATGCCAGACGTTTTTGAATCCAATTTATTCATTTTAAAGATTAAGAAAAAGAGAACTAGACCAATTAAATGACCCACAGAAGATCTCATAGGTAGTTAGGGTCAGAGGCAGGTCCTCTGACTCTGAACACTGTGCTCTTTCACAGATGAGGAAGAGGGCCATTAAAGTCTAAGATTGCCCCATATCACACAGGGAACAAATAACATGGCAGTGACTTGAATTTGGATTCTCAGTACATGTATTAGACTCAGCATCTAAGTAACAAAGGCAAGAGTACAAGACTGTGAAGGCATGGCTATGTAGCAGTTTCCCCGATAGACATGGGGATTTTAGGGGACTGCAAATCTAATAAGAGCTGAGTATATGTATGGTGTGACAGGCAATAAAATTAATGCCATTTTCAATTGCATTTAGATACATGTTTAGGAATAAGGAGGCAGTAGTCCTTCCAGGTTCCCAGTCAGATGACATTAGAAGTATTGTGTTCAGTAAATTTTAGGAAGGATATTGATAAATTGAAGACAATTCTTAAGAAGGCAACCAGGATAGTGAAGGGCCTCAAATTTGTGCTATTTTAAAAGAACTTGAAAAAAAGAACTGGAGATATTCACAGGGAGAAAATTTAGGGCAAGCTTAATTAGCCATAGTGAAGTCTTTGAAGAGTAGTCTCTGAAAGAGGAATGGAACTTGTTCTGTCTGGCCCCAGATATTAGCATCAGGAGCAAGAGGTGAGAATTGCAGAGGCAGATTTAGCCTTGAAGTAAGATTTATCCTCCCTGTTGATTGTCTCTTATTTATCCTATATTTACCTTGTTTGTACAGAGTTGTTTATTGTGTTCTCTCTCTGATTGAACTATGTGCTCCTTGTGACCAGGGACTCTCTTTTGAACCCCTCCCATTCTTTGGGGGAGGCTTAAACTCAGAAATTAACATAGTGCCTCACATGTAACAAAAAATGAATAAATATTGATTGGTAAAAACTTCCAGTTGTTTCCAAGTGGAATTGGATGCCTTGAGATTAATCAATCAATAAACAGTTATTAATCTCCTACTACATGTGCCAGGCTCCATACCAAGACCTGAAGAGACAAAAAGAGGCAAGAGATAGTTCTTGTCCTCGAGGAGCTTTCAACTAACACAGCGCATCTCAACCTGTGGGTCGCGCCCCCTGTGGGAGTCCAACGACCCTTTCACAAGGGTCACCTAAGGCCATCAGAAAACACATATTTCTGATGATCTTAGGGACAAAGATACCACTCCTCTATCTGTCTCCAGGCCAGTCCACCCACGTGCAGATATGCCCATATACAAGTATTAAAGGATTGAAGCATTAGGAAGGTTGAGAACCACTGAACTGACAGGAGAGACAACATTCAAACAAATACATACAGAGCAAGCTCTGGACAGGAAAAAGAGGTTATACATGTGTTCCTTATTACTGTAGGTTTTCAAGCAAAGATTGGAACATTATTTATTAAGTGCGTTGTAAAGGAGAGTCTTTTTCAGGAATGGATTGGAACAGATAGACTCTGAATCCTCTTCCAACTTTGACATTTTCTGATTAGTTTGATTGTTATTCCTATCTGAAAGATGAAGGCTATGTGGAACAATGAATAGTTAATGTCAGTGAGTGAAAGCCCTATCTCGGACACATATTGGCTATGAGATCTTGGGGAAGTCTCCTAACTTCTAAGTGCTCTGAGTAGCTTTATAAATATGGAAGTTAAAGAGGTGTCAGCCTGAATAGATAGAGGGAGTTTCTTCACCAAGAGTAAGTACTTTGTATACATAAAATCACAGGTAGAGTTTCTATCCCTAAAGATTGAAGAAACTGAAACCCAGTAGCCATTAAGTGTCTTGCTTATGGGTATAAAGTTAATATATGGCAGAGATGGATACATAGAACATAAATATAATACTATGCATTAACTTGTCAGTTAAAATTAAAGCTCTCCTTAATATTTTAGGAAGGAAGGCAGCTATTCAGGAAATAGGAAGTAGGGCTTCAATACACTATGTGTTTTTATTTACTCAGTGGGGGAGATATTACTATATTCCTATGCTATTTTCCCTTCAGTGGGGGAGAATATTATTCTATTTTGTCTAGTGGAGTGGGATACTGAGATACTAGAGACCTGCTCTATGTAGCTAAATTTAGAAACTGTATTCATTAGTGTCCTAGTGTCCATAAGGAACTACACTCAATCAATTCAGGTCCCTTGTAGGGGATTTAAGGACAGATAGCTAGGTGATGCAGTGGATAGAGTACTGGCCCTGGAGTCAGAAGGACCTGAGTTTAAATCTGACCTCAGATACTTACTAGCTGTGTGACCCTACGTGGGTCACTTCACACTGCTTACTCCAGTTCCTCATTTGTAAAATGAGCTGGAGAATGAAATACCAAACCACTCCAGTACCGTTACCAAGAAAACCACATATGGAGTAACAGAGAGTCAGCTGGACATGACTGAAATAAGTAAACAATAACAAAGATTAATACTATTATTTTTGTTTTAACTTTAAAAAAATAGTTACCTTCCCAGTGTTCTTTCCAAGTGTGAACTGATGTTCTGTGAAAGCTTTAAAGCACATTGAATATTAAATGCTATTCATTCTTTACTACTTGAGTTTAGAAGAAATGTTTTCATATTATACCTGGCACATGGTAGACATTCGATAAACACTTATTGACTGAGGAAGGAGTCTGAATTAGATGAATAAAATTATCTTGTGGAGACAAAGTTACACTTACATTTATATTTTTAATTTTATTGACATTTTGTTTTATATTACCATCATTTCTGAAAACACCTCTCTTCAGTTCCCCTGGCCAGGGAGCCATCTGTTTTCACAAAAAAACAAAAAGAAAAAAAATCCCCTTTCAATAAAATGAATGAACACATTGAATAACTAACAGCATATGCAATGTTCCACACCCACAGTCCCTCACCTCTACCATAATGGGATCATTTCTTCTCTGGTCGACAAGCTTGGTCACATAATTTTCAACATAATAGATTTAAAGTTATAGTATACTAGATGACTTTTAGAAGAATAATAATTTTTTAAAATAAGAATATAGAAATGAATAGGCTTTTTAAGAAGAGAGCTGTCCACTCATATACTAAATGTTGGTCCATATGGCATAGCAAATTTAAAATTAGAAATCAATTTCTCTTTAATAATTAAATCCATTTAAAAGCTAAGCCTTATTTCTGCAGGAGCATCTCAAAGGATGCCACCTAAAATAAAGAAAACCATTAGTTGGGCTAGATGCGAATCATTTGCATGACTTTTGATTAACCACAGTCAGGAATCCAGTTCAGTTTGCTTAACTAAAGCCACAATTGAATATAATGGCATGTGTGCACTGTGGGAGATGATAAAGCAAATAATTCAGAACAGTATGTAATACAGTCATCAGGGTAGCTGTACATTGGTTCAAAATGAAAAATTATTATACGTGGCAGCGTCTGTGGTTTTTTTTGTAGAATTTTTCTTTCTTGTGATATGCTTTCTGGTTTTGAATGTGCTGTAAACCCAGGGATCTACTGGGCTTATCCATAGATTATTTGTAAATATTAAAAGCATAGGTAGTGCCCTTGCTCATGTGATGAAATTAAAGCCTTGGGGGAAACAAATAAATGTGTGTGTGTGTGTGTGTGTGTGTGTGTAAGAGAGAGAGAGAGAGAGAGAGAGAGAGAGAGAGAGAGAGAGAGAGAGAGAGAGAGAGAGAGAGAAATGAAGATGTTCAGTCAATCTTTCTAAAACATTCATAAGGTCGTCAAAATGGGCACTTTCCTAAGTTAAACTGTAATCAGTACTATGTATAGGTCCTTCAGAAAATGATCTTTTAAAAAGCATGTACTAAATAAAGACCTTTATATTTTATGTCCTCCATTTTTACTGAGTTTTTGCCTAGGCAACATATATTTGTCAAGCTGTTGTCATGTAAAAGTTTGTTATAGTATATCATAGGCAGGTGATCCTTACTGGGGTGTCTTTATCAGAGTGACTTCAAAGCATGCCCTTTTAAAATATAAATCCAGCAGTTTTTAAATGGGTTAGGGAGAAAATGTTGCTATATTGCATTTTTGACAGGCTTCACATACACATATAACTAGATGCATTCCTTAAAAAAAAAAGTTTTGGATTAGGATGGTGTAGTAGTCAGAGCACTGACGTACTCAGATCACCTGGATTTGAAACTTGGTTCTGTCCCTTGTTGCCTGTGTGATCCCTTTGTACCAGAGCTTGATTTCATTGGTGAAGGGAATTGGCAGTGAGTTATTCCCTCTGCCTTATGTAGATCAACTACTGCTCTTCAGCTTAGACTCTGAGAGAGCTACCTGAGGCACTGAAAGTTTAGATGAATCGTCCAGGGTCACATAGCTAGGGTGTGTCTGAGTCCAGGCTGGAGCCTACTTCTTTCTAACTCCAGAAGCAGCTCTAACCATTAGCCTTGCCACTCTTTCCACGTCACAAGCTCTATCTATTCTACACCTTGCAGAACTGTCTCTTCTTGGGTAAATCCTTTAACTCTTTGGGTCTTAGGTTTCTCCTCCATAATATTCAGGAGGGAGGGAAATTCCAAGGTTCCCTGGAGCTCTAAATCCTTTGATTCTATTCTTGAAATTTGATTTTCGTTTCTCCAGCCTAAAGAGAGAATCTTAAGAGATCATCTATTCCAACTACCTCATTGCACAGATAAAGACACTGATATCCAAAGAGTTAAGTGACTTGGATTTGGTTTCACAGATAATAAATAGTAGAGCTGACATTCAAATCCAGGTCCTTTGACTCTAAATCCAGGACTTTTTTCAACTAGACCATGTTGTATTTTATACACATTCACATAAATCTACACACTCCTACAAATATATACTTAACTATGAAAGATGTGTTTTCCCAGTGTGTTGACAAGTGAAATATAGTCCCATATCACTTGTTCGTTTTGTGGAGGGAAGATGAGTATGAGAAGGTAAGATGCCTTATGAGATCCCTCTGCTTCCTTCAGTCACTTTTTTTCATGGAAAGAAAAAAAACAGTCTAGAGTTGCCATTTGTTGATTGAATGCTGTCAGATTTTTCCTGATCCAACACTTTTCCCTGCAGAATACTTCCTTGACTCCTTTTCTGACAAAATGAAATTCCGTAGAATTGCACAAGACATTAGTAGACTTGGGATCAAAATTCTTTTGCCTTATTAACCTTGAAATATCCCACAGCTTTCAAGGATCATTTAGCTGTATGTTTAAAAAAGCATTTAAAACAGGATACTCAATATCACATCAAATTAAAAGCTCTAGAAAAATGATTTGTAGCTAAATTTGCCCATAAGAATTTTCCTTCCTTATTTTTTCCTTCTTTCATTGATGGTGACCAAATTTAAGAAATTAGTGGAATGAATATTCCTTCCACCAATTTTTAGCCACTTTTTAGCTTGGATATTATTTCTACAGATGCAGATTGCAATATCCATATTAGTTAGATAGTCTTCAAGAGTTACTTTCACCTGGCAAATTCATCAACATGCAGTCAACCTGGGATCCAACTTCCCTGGACTTAGCAGATAAGTTCTTGAATGGTGGGCATACTTGGTAATACTATGTGCATATTTGGAAGCATTCCTGTTTGGTAGAAACCAGCAGAGTTTCTATTCCATTGGTGTAGATTTTAAGAACATAGGGTCATCTTTATACCATTATGAGGTATTAGAGTAGGATCTAAGTAAAGAAAATATCTTTTTAAATTTACAAAAAATGCATTTTTTGGTGTAAGGAACTTATAGAAGCACATGAATATTTGATTAGCATCTCTGCTGAAAAGATGCATTAATAACACTCATTGATGAATGGTTAGAGATAAATAGGCAACCACCATAACATTTTTATTTCATTGATGTCTTATCTGTGAAAAGAAAAAATATGGAAAGGAAAAATATATATGCCATATTTAATGAGTAACAATAATAGTAGTTAATGTTTATATAGTTTGGTAATGTTTACAAAATGTTTTACATATGCGATCTTATTTAATCCTCATAACTCTGAGAGGTGGGAGATATTATTATCCCCATTTTACAGATGAGAAAACTGAGATGATGAGATATTTTTACTTGCTTTGGATTGTCCAGCTAATAAGTGTCTGAGGTAGGAATTGAACTCAGGCCTTCCTGACTCCAAGTCAAGTACTCTATTAACTATACCCCCCAGGTGCTTAATAAAATAAACGTACCTATTAACTTCAGTTGAGGAATCTTGTTAAAACATTTACATTTGTTACATGAATTTTAAGAATTTTCATATAATTCTAAATTTATTAACACAGTTCTGATTGTGAGTCCTTAGAGAAGTGGTTCTCAAATCATAGGTTGTAATCCCTTCACAGGGGTCACCTAATACCATCAGAAAACACATATTTCTGATGGTCTTAGGAACCAAGACACCTCTCCTCTATCTGTCTCCAAGCGGGTCTGCCCACATGCAGATACACACACACAGGAGTATTAAAGAGTTGTGGCATTAGGACAATTGAGAAGCACTGCCTTAGAGGATTAACAACTTTGAGATGAACTCTAGTATAATGGAAAATGTGTTACAATTGGAAGCAGAAAAAAAGTCTCTCAAATTCTGCCTCACAGTTAAGCTACTTGTTCAACCATAAGTGACACTTAACTTCTGGGAGCCTCAGGTTTTTTTTTCATGTGTAGATAGCTAGAGGAGGGATGGGGAATATGGGGAAATAAGTAGGGAGAGTCAGGAGTGGAGCCTGGGGAGAAACACAAGAGTGAATCAGGCTGGCATGGTCTCTTCCTTTAAGTCAGTGATTCTCAACCTTCCTAATGCTGTGACCCTTTAATACTCATATGTGGGCATATCTGCATGTGAGCAGACCTGCCTGAAGATGGATAGAGGAACAGTGTCTTGGTTCCTATGACCATCGGAAATATGTGTTTTCTGATGGTCTTAGGTGACCCCTGTGAAAGGATCATTTGACCCCCAAAGGGGCTGTGACCCACAGGTTGAGAACTGCTGCTTTAAAGGGAGGTTGTGGGACAAACTGACCAATCAGAGGAATGGGCTGCAAGAGTTTGGAACAGAGTAGAGGCTGTTTCCAAGTTCCAAGTAATGACAACTTTCATAAGAGGATTCAAAACATTCAAAAGATGTTGTAGAGATGGAATCAGCAGGATCTGGTGATTAATTTTATGTATAGGAAGAGGGAGAGAGAAGAATCAACAATAACCTTAAGGTAAGGAATATGGGACAATAAGTGAATGGTAATGCTATATATAGTCTTAAATAGTGAAGGAGGAAAGGTTTAGAGGCAAGGATAACTCAATTTTCAATGTATTGAGTTTGGTGACTGTCTAGATGAAGATATCCTTTAGTTGGTTGGAGATGTAGGCTTAGACTTCAACAGAGAAGTCAAGGTTGGAGATCTCTGTCTCTGTCCCTATGTCCATAGCCATATCTAACATGTTATTTTGAAAGAGATGGCAGTTGAACTGAGGATCATGAATGAAATAGATGAGAGTCGTATAGACAAATAAGAAAACCAAGGCCAGAACCTTGGGGAATGGCCACACTAAAAGGTCAGAAAGAAGCTAAGGAGCCAAGTAGAAGGACATGAAAAGATAGATTAGAGAATTAGAAGGAAAACCATGATAGTGATGTTTCTGAAGTCAAGGAAGTGGAGAGTATCCAATTCACAGTCAATTGTGTCAAAAGCCAAGGAGAGGGCAAGAAAATAAATACCTTAACAAAAAGACACTGGATTTTGTAATTAGGTGGCCAGTGGTTACCTTCAAGAGAAGAGTTGCATTAGCATTCTAAGCGGTAGAAAAAATCATTTTTAAGGGGATAAAGAGAGTTTGGTAATTAAGATGTGAGAGGTCTTAACTTTACATCTGAGTATTTTCAATTTTGTACTCTATCTCAGCAGAAATTTAAACTTTCATGAGAATGCTTGACTGTGTGAACAAGTGGTAATTGACAGCATGGCTGCTAGCATCATGGTATAGTAACTTAGCTTAAGCTCCAGGTGTGTGTATCATACTGGTATTTGGCCTTTATTTAAAAAAATATTACGGATGTCTGGAATTGAAGACTGTTGACTAGGTGCAAACATTACCTCATGCCCTAGTTGACACTAGCACAGTTGGGGAGATTATAAAAGTAAATAAAAATGTTCTAAAATATGAAAGTATGGGTAGTAGTAGTGGTGGTCATTCCTCTATTATTTCAACAAAACTGGTTTTCTCCATAAAGCAATTGACTGTTTATGAATTAGATAATATCTTCAGTTGAAATTAATTACACATTTATCACTTTCCACAGTTTTAAAAATGTTCTTTGTTTTTCATAAGCAGTTACCTAAAACTAGGACTTTGGAGGAAGGAAAGAATTTTCGGAGCTAGAAGGAAATAAACGATAAAATTTCTGTAATATCTTCATGGCATCTTAACACATAGAATGCCTAATCTAGAAAGTACCTGACTGATTTTTCTAGTTCAATCTCTCACTTTGTGAAAGAGGAAACAGAGAGGTAGGGAGGTGGAATAACTCATTCAAAGTCACTCATTCAATATCTGTTTCTGAGTTATCTTAGATAAGCTGTATAATTCATAAATCTTAAATGAGACTTTGAATAGTGCTATGTATACTAGTATACTTGTCATGGCTCTGTTCATGTAGAGGAATCCATCCCCCTCTTCCGCCCCAAAAGAACCCTACATTTCCATTTTTGAAAATAAGGACCACATTTTACACTCTTTTGTATACATCATAGCATCTAGTATGGTGCCTGGTAAATTGTAGATGATCAACAGATTATTTGACAATCTTCAGAATGAAGATTAATCTTTGCCAATTTAACATCATCTTGATGTATATTATGTTAGTCCTAAATGGATTTTAAAATGATCTGTGCAAGCCAGGACCCTGAAGCTAAAACAAAATCTAATTCATTCAAAAAGAAAGTGTTTGTTTTAAATTGTTAAGGTAATTGTCATGTTGTAGATTGTACTAGATGAAGTACATCCTATGTAGGCAGGAACTCCGTTTTGTCTAAACTTCATTATCTCCTTTAGCTCTGAATATGGTGCTCTATGAAAGGAAGTACTTAATAACTTTGATGATTGAAGGAAGGAAGGAAAGAAAGAAGGAAGGAAGGAAGGAAGGAAGGAAGGAAGGAAGGATGGATGGAAGGAAGGAAGGAGTAAAGCATATTCCATTGGCTTGCTAAGTTGCTTTTTCAAACGGGTGGAGGATTTCTATTGCACAGTAAAACTGGAAAGTAATTCCTCCAGTGGTTCATATCAAGAAATGGATTAATAGATCACAAAATCTCCTGTGAATTTCCCGTGAACTTAGCAATCTGCTCACAATTCCCGCAAATGTTCTGTTTTTGCTTTTCTAGTCACTGGGAACTTTATGGATCAATTTTACTTTTCCTTTCCAGAACAAATGCCACTGGGAGCTAGATACATAAATGTATTATTTAACAATGAGAGTCAAATGCTGACTCAGTCATCAGGAATTGCACGTAGTGACTTTTGAAAGGGATTCCCATTCACATGTAAGTTAGCTTGTGGTATCTTAGGACCAGTAAACTTGCTTTTTCTCCTTCAAGGATCTTGAGCATAGTTTTACATTTTTATTTAAAGTATATGAACTGTATAGAATCTATTTTGGTCTACTTTAAATAGCTATTCCTAAAGTGCATCTTAATTTAATTCTGTTTTCTGAATATATGTTGTCTGGTGTTGATTATTCTGACATTTATGTCTGTATTTCATCTTGGGAACTCATGTGCAGTTATGACTGTAAATTGGCAGGTGTGCAAAAAGGTTTACTGGCATTGATTTATCCCTCCGGATTCCTTACAGAAGGTAAAATCAGAAATACTAACTAAATTGGAGGACTGGAACTTTCAAACACTTTTAAAGGTTTGACCTATTTTTAAGTTCATCTCTAGCTCTGCATTGACATCATTGCTGCAGTGGTAAATAAATATAACAATGAGTTTTAGCATACTTAATTCAGTAAATTTTCCTGCCATCTCTAGTAATCCAGTGAATATAGGATTATGGAGTAGATGGCCCCTAAGTGGATATGTTGTAAGTAACTATGGGGACTCTACTAATGTAAAAAAATCACAAGAGGATTCCTACCAGGGCCATGTGGTATTAGTTATACAGTACTTTTTTTATATAAACCTCCCTTATCAGTCTTTTCTTCATGAAGTCAATTTATTGAAGGAGACAGCCAAAAGTACCATCATTTAAAAGTAAAATATCTGACTTCACCTGCCAAAAGTAGCCAATTTGATATTAACGTCTGTTAATGATTTAACTTTTCTTTTAACTGACGTCAGTGTGAGGGTGTTACTGCTTTCAATTATCAGTGAAAATACACTGCCTCTTTCCAGAAAAAAGTTTATAGAATACTAAAAGATATGTATTAGAATAATACTTTGTCTTCTTCATCGGGAATTAAGTGGCATCTTATATTGTGGATAAAATCATTTATTATTTTTTTAATCTGGATTGTACTTTGATTGATGTAGGCACCTCTAGATGTCAAAACTTTCATTCACCAAAACAGATTCGCAAATCATTGGAATGCCAAAGAATAACCTGAAACACTGAGAAATTACATGACTTGCCCAGTATTTTTGTATCTGTCTCCTTATCCACTGTGGCTTCTAACATTTCTAAAAACAAAAATAAACCAAAAAAACCAACGTGCATCAGGCAGAGACCATATGAATTTTAAGTTTTGATGTAAGGACACTAATTCTGGAAAATAGGTTATCATACAGAGTAAAACATGTGGGTTTGCATTTTGAAGTGTTGTATATATTGAAGACATCAGGGTTAAACAGAACTTGCTTTAAGATAAGAGAACATGTGGGAGAGACCAGGTAGATGTGATCATCTATGGTGTTTCTTAAAGTAGTAGTAATAACTGGTATTCATATCCCATTTTAAATTTTGCGAAGTGATTTAGAGACATTATTCCATTTGATCCTCATAATCATACTCAGGTGAATACTCTTATTACTTCCATTTTGCAGAAGAGGAAAATGAGGATGGGGGAGGGGAGGCAAGTGACATGCCCACAGTCACATGACGTATAAGGATCTTAGAATTGGGCCATAAAGTTCCCTAGATTTAAGAACAGTACTGTAATCATTGAGTCATACTGCTGTTCAAGTAACAAGTATTTTTTAGAATATTTTTTCACATTCCTCTTCATGCAAAACAGAAATGTGGTTCAAAGGAAATGTCTATTAGTCATTGAATGATTTATTTTTATATTCAGTCTCATTTGATCAGAAGCCTTAGAGAAATAACTTATTTTAGTAGTAACTTTTGAGTGAATAGACATTCTAATTAGCATCATTCACCACTAAAAGATCTCACACAATTAGGATGCTCTTTAATTTCATTTTAGCTAATTATCTTCATTTTCTACCACAAAATTAAAACTATTTGATTTGTACTTATGATTTTGATACATCTGGAGGATAGTTCCACCAGAAAATAGTCCTGTAAAGTCTCATTATCTGCCTAAATCTTTTTGAACTTTTATTCAGTGAGTACATATGTCTAGATATTCTGAGAGATATACAATTCTTTGGTTTGTCATAAGTGATGGTGAGCTAGCCATCATAATATTTGTGGTATGCTAAGAATATTTAATTCTCTGGCTTTTCTATTTAATTTTGAGGTCCCATTATGAACAATAGCAAAAACAAAGCCAGAATGTCAAATTAATTCTTAGAATGCCATGGGCCCTAGAAATCACCTATTTGATTTTTATTTTAAAGATGAGGAAATTGAGCCCTATACAAGGAAAATTATTTAACCAAAGCCACATGGGTAATAAGTAGCAAACATGATCTTCTGACTACAAGTCCAGGGCCCTCTCCCCTACATCTGATAGTTAAAATGTCTGAAAATCAACATAATCATGGACTTTTCCAGATATTTCAACCACAAGATTTGGTTAAGATTTAAAATAAAACATTGTCAAAGATTTTTAAATTACTATCAAGACATGTATGACATCATTTTTTCATGCCTAAACATGGTTATAATTGAATTTCTATGAAATAGCTGGCAGGAAAATTATGAATCTAAATATTTCAGGATGCATACTTGACATCTATGTTTAGAACATCTATGTTATTGAACAATGGCATATCAACTTAAATGATTAGGCACTCATTTGGGAAATGAAGTGGCTTAGTATGTAAAGGACTGATGCTGGAATCAAGAGAACATGAGTTCATTTCTGGATTTTAACATATATCTGTGTGACCAGGTATGAATCATTGTATTGCTTCATTGTTCCAGATTACTCTGGATATCTAGATAAAGTTGTTTCTGTTTTGTGTTGATGATGGGCATTCCCACACCAGAAGTTCCTTTATACATTCCTTTATACATCAAAACCATATATCATAACAGGAAATTGCAAGCATTGATTTAGAATCATTTTATTTTTAAGATAAATTTAGTTATAATAGAAAATGTCTCTTCCTGTTTTGTATAGCATTAAAAATAGCCTAGTGTTCTTAGCCAAGCAATATTGTGAATATCCATACATTAAGGGATGCTTCAATATTCTTGGGATTGGTATTCCTCATATCATTACATGTTGCAACCATCGCCTTTGGCAGCAGGGAAAATCTTGTTGTATTAAAAAAAAACAACTTCACAATTTACCAAGTGCATTGAAGTTAAATAATCATAAGCATTATGGAGATATATATTTAATTTGCAGATACATTTCTGATAAATAAGAATTCATTTTGGAGAATACACAAGATTTTTAAAGCACCTCCATGCCATCTATTAGCCTGGTTTCAAGATAAGAACTAGCTCTTCAAATCAAGTAGGTTCTTTTCAGTGATGTGACTGAGGGTGGTTCAGTTATTTGCTAGCACCCTGAAAATTTTCCAAATTAAAAAAATTGCTTTTTTTTCAAAATTAAAATATTTTTGTTAACTTTCTTATCACAAGATATATTTCTGGCAATCTGTCTCTAGTTAGTAACCTCCTTGAATGTTATTTTATGTTTTTTTTCCCAGTATTTTGCAAGAGTTAACTCTAACCTTATCTCTGTCTTTAAAGTATATTCGATAATAACTCATCCCTTTGGTATCCTTCCTTTAGCTTAAGGCTACAAGTTATCTGAATCCATTGACTACTTCAGATTTTTTTTTTTTAGGAAACCTTTATTTATTTATTTATTTTTGTACAAGTAGTGCCACATGACTTTCCTGAACCTACATTTATGTCAAATAACAATTTAGATGTGGTCTGCTTGGAATAAGTTATATTAGGAAATCAAACTGAATAGAAAGTATAGTTATGGGAAAAGCAATATTCATCTCTTGGAATTTACATATTAGGTCAGGAAAGAGAACTGCCAATTTCTCCTGTGTAAATAATAAAACCTATTTTGATACCACATTTAGGGAAAAGATAGACTAAATAATATATGTCTATTAACTTGGGACTTAAATCTCTAGTGGCATATATAGTAATTGTTCATACAAAAGACTAAAGATCATAAAAAATGTTGGTCAGTTATCTCGTTGGGTGGAGTCTAGAGCATTATGAAATCATGCAATATGGGTGTAGTACACATCTGGCCTTTTATGAAGCTAAGGGAAAGTGTGACATTCATCTCCATTCTACATGTTAAATTACATATTTTGGGGTATATTTTTTCCCTCACTTGAAAGCAATATTCTCCATGTGGATTTCTTGTGAATAAATTGTGACCCCAAAGACATAGATGAAAGCAACAACTGAAGTTAATATCTGACAGACTGCCATGGTGTATCAAAAGAAGAATGTTCTGAGTTGATAAAGTTGTATTTACATAAAAATTCTTAGAGAAGACACTTAAACTGTATATATTTAAGGCCATATTTATTGAATTTATATATCCATTTTTGTTAAAATGACTAATTTTAGATTTTCTAACTAAAAGATGCAAAATTCAATTTATGCTTTGCAAGGTCTTTGTTCTCCAGGATTTTTCAGGTTTGTCATGACATCTATTTTTTTTTACCTGACTGTACGGTTTGAATGCTTATATATTTCTCATTAACCACTTTTGGTCCCTATGACAGCAATTACACTGTTTTGTTAATCCCGCTTATTAGTCTTGATGAGCAGAGGGGCAATTCTCTTCCTTTGTGGAAAATAAGTTTCTCGGATTGATTGAAGATGATCTCAGTTTCTTTGACTGGGATTATTGCTCTTTTGAGCCTGGAACTAGGAAGAAGGAATCTGGGTCCATTTCTCCTGCAATACAGCGTCCTTCTTTGAGTATTTTTAAGCTGTCAGGTGTACCCCCAATCTTTTAGTTTCTGATTTCTTATATCAGTAAAATTTTTCTTCTTTTCCCCTTATGTTCATTTTTCCAGTTTCTTCAGACATTTAATATTGTCTTTGGCAGATAGATGTCCTTTGTTTGGGAATCTTTGAAATGTTTGTTTCTCTAATTTAGATTTTACAGTGACATTTTCATGTTTTGTGCCTTGCATTAAAAATTATTTATCTCATAATGCTCTCTTGGCAGAAGTGTTTTTTGTATTGTTTCTCAATGAAAAAAAATCTATTTTCTTTTCCTCCTGCACTTCTTCCTCTTACTGGAAAAATAAAAGGGGGACAGCTAGGTGGTATAGTGAATAGAGCACTGGCCCTGGAGTCAGGGGAACCTGAGTTCAAATCTGGTCTCAGACATTTAATGCTTACTATCCATGTGATCTTGGGCAAGTCACTTAACCCCAATTGCCTTTCCTTCCCCCTCCAAAAATAAAAAAAATAAAATAAAAAAAGAAATTGTTTTTGACAAAAATACATGGTCAAGCAAAATAAATTCCTATATTGTTCATGTCCAAAAAATATGTCTTATTCTGCACCCTGAATCTATCTACCTCTTTGTTTGGAAGTAGATACATTACTTCACTGATTCTCTGGAATTGTGATTGGCTGTTTTTGCATTGATCAGAGTTCTTAAGTATTTCAAAGTTGTATTTATGATACTATCATTTTACAAATTGGTTTCCTAGTTCTGCTCACTTCACACTGCATCACTTCATGCAGGTTTTCTCAAGTTTATCTGGAACTGTCTCTTTCATTTCCCACCTGCCCCCCCCCATGTATTAGTATTCTATTACCTTCAATTTGCTCAGCCATTCTCCAATTGGTGCACATGCCCCTTAGTTTCTGTGTCTGCTACTACAAAAAGATCTGTAAGAAATATCTTTGCACATATGGATGCATTTACTTTGTCTTTGATCTCAAAGTTATATAAAGTTTAGTAAATTTGGGGGTATAGTTCCAAATTGATTTCCATAGTAGTTGGGTCAATTTACAACTTCACCACCTGTCTAGTATTGTGCTTGTTTTCTCATAGCCCCTTCAATATTTGTCATTTTCACTTTTTGTCATCATTTACATTCTGAAGGGCATTCAATGGAACCTCAGAGTTGCTTTAATTGCATTCTACAAATATTAGTTATTTGGGGCATTTAATATGGCTATTGATAGCTTTGGGGTTTTTTTTTGAGAAGTGTCTGAACCTATCATTTAAGAATTTATCAGTTTGTTCAGTCATTTTTTTTTCAGTTGTGTCTGACTCTTCACAACTCCATTTGGGCTGTTCTTGGTAAAGACTGGAGTAGTTTGCCTTTTTCTTCTCCAGATCATTTTATAGATGGAAAAATGGAGGCAAAGAAGGTTAAGTGACTTGCTCAAGGTCACATAGCTATTAAGTGACTGAGGCTAGATTTGAACTCAGGAAGATGAGTCTTCCTGTCTTCAGACTTGGAGCTGTATTCACTGTATCACTTAGGTGCCCATTTATCATTTGAGGAATGTCTATTTTTCATATAAATTCAAATAAATTCTTTATATATCTTGGAAATGAGACCCTTTTAAATAACAAAAAATACTTGATACCAAGATTTTTCTCCCTAGTTATCTGCTTTGCATTTAATTTATCTACATTGACTTTGTTTGTAATTAGTTTTAATTTTATATAATCAAGTTGTCCATTTATTCTTCTGTTATCCTTTATTTCCTTTTTTCAGTTATAAACTGTCCCTCTATCCATGAAAATAATTTGTTACTAATAAAAAAATGGACAAGTAGATCAGTAGAAAAGATTAGTTACATGACACACAAGCAATCACAGTCACTTGTTGTTTGATAAGCACAAAAATCCCAGCTACTGGCTTACAAATGTTTGACAATAGCTCTGGGGAAAAGTGTAACGCAGTCCAATAGAAATGAGTTCTACACCAGCACCTCACTTTGTGAAGCCAGATAAGCTCCAAATGGATTCATGACCTAGACATAATAAAGATATAGAAAAGCAAGAAAGAAATTATCTTTGTGATCTATGAAAAGATTTTTACAAAAGGTTGAAGGAAAATTAATAGCAACAGAACTCAGGGTAGCTATTAGAATAATAGGGAAAATGAAGATTTCTTTCTTTTCCTTTTCTCTTTTTTCTAAATTCATGCTAATTCCAGCATCTCCCCACATGGTTCAGATAAATTCATAGAGAAATTGAACTGAGCAGAAACTGTGTTTCTGATACCTTCCTGACAATTGCATAAGAATTGTTTCGTTCTTTGTATTTACATTCATGTTTCTTGAGCTATTTATTACATAATGTGCAATGTTTGTCTTAATTTTAAAAAACCATGATAACTTTTGATGCATCTACTTAGTTTATTGACTGCTGTTTTATGTTGGAAAGCTATTAACTGGAGGTGATAGTGGTGATATATAAATGTCCGTAAAATTATGGCATTTTAGATATGGAAAGGTCTCAGAGGCCAGTCATTCCATCCCATCCCTGAAGAAGAATAAATTTAAAATCATAAACAAGTGTATGTCCCAATAAGTGGACATCACAGTAAATGGAAGATATCTAGTGGGGGGAGGAAATTAAATCGATCACAAAGTAATTAATTACTTTTTGTTAACTTTAGCCAATATTTTTTTCTTTTGTTAAACCAAGTCTATATATATGTATACCTTCCTGGAGCATTCACCCAGAAATCATATTTCTGGCCTCTGGAGTTAGAACATGGGTGAACCCTCTTTCACGTGATTCAAAAGAAACACATTAGATAAAGAATCAGTGTCGTAGTCTTAGATGTTAAAGGGATATGCTTATGTGACGAAACAGTGATTCCAGGGGCAGGTGGTGATTAGGGTAGATGGTGAAGAATTTTTGAATAAGGATCAGTGGAGGAAGAAACAAAAGTGTTTATCTTTATGGGTGAACACTGTGATGAGACCACTTGAATAGAAGGAATTGGTTAAGCAGCAGAATAGAACTTAGGCAGTGAGAAATGCCGTAATAGTGATGACATTTCAATTATCTGAACCTACTGGATCACAGTAGTTATTAAAAGCAGTATAATTGGTAAGTTTGTGAATCAACTTAATGATGACTCCAACCTTCAGAAGATGGAAGAAGCAACAACCACTTTTCTGGGCATTATTCTGAATAAGTTGGAATGAGGCCAGGCATTGTGGCACATGCCTGTATTTATTCATTTTGGTGAGTTAAGGCTGAATTGTTTCAATGTGGGAGCTCTGAGCTGCAGTAGACCTAAAGCTGAATAACTTTTCACACTAAGTTTGACAGTTATGGTGAGCCCCCAGGAGAGTTAACGGACTGTATGAGGAGAGGCAGACCTGCCCAAGTTGGAAATAATTAAATGTACTGAAGCTTCTGTGTTGATCAATTATCTGATCAAACAGTGAATGCCTGCTGTGTTTCCTTGCTAAAGTAGAAATGAATAAAACCTTGGGTTATGGGGTAGAAGGGAAATTCCATCTTACTATTCGTGATTTTTAAGAGAGGGACCTTCCAAGCATATTCTAACTTGACCATAGATTTTGGAAAATAACATTCAGAAGAGTTCAGATAATTGGATCATAGAGATATTATGTGGGTATGTAGTTTGGCCCTTTCGTTTTACAGATGAAGAAATTTCTTAGATTGGTAAAGTAATTTGCACAAGATCATGCAGGTAGTAAATGCTAAAGCTGGGATATGAACTAGGTCTTATTTCTGGGAAAATTGTGGAGTTATTAATAAAGGGATGGATTGTGAGCATTTAGAAAAGGAAGTAGTGAGTTTTGAAAATCAGATTTCATACAGATTTGGTCATGGCATGCTAACTTTCTGTCTCTGTCTCTGTATCTCTCTCCTTCTCCCTCTCCCTCCCTCCCTTCCCTCTCCTCTCCCTCCCTCCGTCCCTCCCTCTCTCTTCCCCCCCTCTCTCTCCTTCTCTCCCTCCCTCTCTCTCTCCCCTCCTGTTTCCCCCCTCTCTCCCCCTCTTTCCCTCCCTTTCTCTTTCCATCTTTCCCCCAAAATCGCATGTAAAATTTTCCCCTCCGTCCCACCTCTCTTCTCTCTCCTCCTCCCTCTCTCTCTTTTGATGGTTATGGCATACTGATGGAATTCATATTCTACTGTATTACTTTGATAGAACAATGGAATATGGTGGGTACTACATATATATTTATATGTTTTAGGCATATTTTGTACCTATATATGAACACTTTATTTCCCTCAATGTAATGTAAATTTCTTGACAAAAGGGACTATTTCCTTTTTATCATAAATCCTTAGTTCAAGACAGTGCCTATCACTTAGTAGACATTTAATAAGTGTTCACCGAATAAATAAAAAGGGACAATTTGTATCTGTGTTGTCAAGAGTTTTTGAATAAAAAGTTAAGTGACCTGCCCAGGATCACATCTTGTAAGTAAGCACCTCAGGAAGGATTTAAATTCAGGTTTTATTTTTGACAATCCATCACTCCATCTGCTATGTCACTTGGCTGCCACTTTTCAGCAATATAGCTGGGATTTGAGCTCAGACCTTCTGTTCCCCAGTTTAGGACTTTTCCCATATAAAGCATATCTCTAGATATGCTTTATATATTGTGTAGGAACTTATGCAATGTTTGGTGAATTGAATTGAATATTTTGGAGGGGAGGTTGGTGTGGGGAAGAAAGGAAGGTAGAGGTGAGTTTGATGGAACAACAGATTATAATAGGTTAGTTGCATGCAAAGAAAGAGACAGGTAAATGTTAAGTGAATGAATGTGGATACATTTACACTGTTTTATAGCAACAAATTAGATGAAATATGATACAATGTATATGACAATATGAGTGCTTTAACACAAGACACACTGTGTATGTATCAGGACTTGGTATGCTAAGACACATTATAACAATAGATGTGGTTTAAAGTAATTCTAAAAACAGTGTTTCTGAGCATAATCCATCTACATCCAGATTATAAAAAGAGCTTGTATTTAGAAGGCACTTAAGTAGATTAGCTCATCTGATACTCACAAGAACCCTGTGACATAGGTGCTATTATTATTCCCATTTTACTGATGAGGAAACTAAGGTTTGCACAGGTTTGATGACTTCACAAAAAAATACAAGGATTACAGAGCTAGTTAATATCTGAGGTGGTACTTGAATCCAGATTTTTTTGACTTTAGGTCTTGCACTTCATGTTCATGTAGCAACAAGCTACTTCTCTCTTTAAAAAAAATCCTTGTAATTATAATGATAATTTGCATGTAAAAGTTTATACAGTGAAACTAAAATCCTTAAAAAAAAGTTTGTTCATAGATGTAGTGATGGTGTTCAAATTATAAGCACAAACTATTAATTTGTTTATTAATTCCTCCCTAGATAGTACAAAGTCAAACTTCTGCCTAACTCAAACAAAATGATCACACATTCTAATTAGTGGAGTTCAAATTAAACCATTTTCCCTTGTGTTTTTCAAGTTTATACAGAGTTTCCATTGTCTTCCCAAATCCCTCCTGTTTACAGGAATGTGCTCTGCAGGGCCTACATTAGGACCTGACTTCTCTTTCAGCTGGCTTCAGTTTACTTTCCCTATGTACAAACCAAGATGTTAGACATGCTGAGTTCAGGCATATCAGGAGCCCTTTGACTAAGAGGGTGAAGATGAGACTGATTCTGCCACAAGGTTCCTTTCAGTTGAAATAACTGAGCCTTTTGTTATTTGAACAGAATAAGCAATAGGGTTAAAACTAAGCCAGCACTGTGATCATTGGTCAAGAAGGGAAAAAATATTCAAAGACCTTCACAATTCGCTGCACTATAGAAGCAAGGTTGCAGTGAGGCCACTCAATATTCTTAATGTACTTGGGATTGTTTTTCCTGGGCAATTGCAAAGTGCTTTAGGCTTTTGTTGGTTGCCAACTTTTTTCTAGCCCCAGGCTCCCCACCCTCATCACCCCTCCTTTCTCTCCCAGGCTTTCATGCTATTCATTTCATTCTCTGCATTTTCCTGCCCAGCATTTTTATAGTAAGTACAATAATTGTGCAATGTGAGAGCATTCTGGTAATGGAGAGTTTGTTTTCATATCCCTCCTGTAACATAAGCCAGTGAGGATCCCCATTAACAGGCAATGCACGAGTAATTCTACTAACTAAAGATAACGGTCTAGGGCTGTTTGCTTGTTCAACTTCAATGCTTCTTCAGATGAAGTGGGCAAACACACACACACACACACACACACACACACGCATGCACACTCTCTTCCATTTGTACAGGCAACTTGCCTAAAAAATGACTCTTTGATAGTAAGGTCTTCAATGTATTTCGGTATTCCACTAGTGCCATTAGGTTTTAGTGGGGTCCTTATGGAAAAGGGTAGTATGGGGAGCTGGACTGTGCCCAATCAGTTTAGACACTAGCTGAAAGCTACACAATGCATAAAACTAGAAGAACATATCTTAAATGCAGCTAACTAGCCTGCATAAGTAGGTTTCATAATCAGGACTTTAACATTTTTTTCTTTCTTCTTTTAATCTTAATTAAAAGAGAAATGGAAAAAAACCTCACTCAGTTGAAGTTTGGTACGAGGCAAGGATCTCCCTGGCTTCCCTTCATCAGCCACATTAATGTACTACTACATGGATTTGTAGTGATCTGCTTCTGTGTCAGGAATACATCTCTTCCCTGCAACTGAAGTAATCATGGATTCTCAAAGGGTTAAAGTATTTCTGTTTAACTTTTCTCCAGTCTTTGCTGGGTTTTCCCATTTTGTTCCATCAGTGACATTTAGAGTATATATTTTTTTTCTTAAAAGTTCTTTGTGGAACATTGAATTCTTTTGCATATGCATACATACATACATACATACATACATGCACAATGTTTTAGAGTTCCATAATAAATTTTTTAAAACCTTGATAAAGGAGAGATTTCTGTGAAGATCCTCAGTTCATTCAGTCCTTTATCAGAGGTGTCAAACTCAAGAGCGGTAGAAGCAAGTTAAAATGTAACAGGGAAATGTTTAACAAAATAAATAAAAATGTAATACAATGTAACATAAATAATGTTATCTTGTGGTATTCTAGGTTAAAATGCTGCCTGCTGGAATCTCTCTTTGAATTCAAAACCTCTGCTTTAGAATGTTGTTCAAACTCAATATAATTATATATATTTAACTTCTGGGGGTAGTCTAACTTTTTTCATGCAAAATAATAGCCCTTAGATGGAAGAGAGATACCTCACAAACACTTAGCACATTAGGGAACTCTGGCCTTGCACTAAATTCCCTGAGGCTCATATTACAAGATGTTGGTGACCACAAATTGATCTCCTGATCAAAGATCTCACTTGCTACCTGTCAGATTTATGGAGTAGGGAAGACTTTATGACCAAAGAATAGTTGGAGTGCATTATAAAATGCAAAAACTATAATCTTGATTATATTAAATTGAAAAGTTTATGTACAAAGTCAATGTAATCAAGATTAAGAGGGAAGTCAAAAATTGGGAAAGAATATTTACAACCAGTGTTTCTGGTAAAGGCCTCATTTCTAAAATATACAGGGAATTAAGTAAAATTTATAAGAATACAAGTCATT
>CM053599.1:83717197-83827197 GCA_028646575.1 Pseudocheirus occidentalis
CCAGGTCAGCGTTTTTTTTTCAAGGAGACATTTCACATTGCTTTCTATTTTTCTTCATTTATTTGTAACTGTTTAATAGTATCTTGTTTTCTCATAAAGTCATTTCCTTCCACTTGCTCCACTCTAATTCTGAAGGAATTATTCTCTTCAGAATGCTTTTCAGATTCTTTTTCCATCTGTCAAATTTGACTTTTTAAGGCATTCTTCTCCTCATTGGCTTTTTGGGCCTCTTTTGCCGTTTGAGTTAGTTTGTTCTTTAAGGTGTTGTTTTCTTCAGTCAGGTTGTTAACTCTCTTTTTATGATTTTCTTGCATCATTCTCATTTCTCTTCACAATTTTTCCTTCACTTGTCTTACTTGATTTTCAGAGTCCCTTTTAAGTTGATCTATGGCTTATAGGCAATCTTCATGTTTCTTGGAAGTATTTGGTATGGGAGTTCTGACTGTGTTGTCTTCCTCCTGTTCCATGCTTTGATCCTTTTAGTCCCCCAAAAAGGATTCTAGAGTTTTATTGCTGTCCTTACTTTGCTTCCTTTTCCTCATGTCAGCCAGTCAATTAATTGCTTGGTTTTTTAGCTCGGTGGAACTCTGCTTTGAGGGAGGAAAGCTCTGTCCCATATCACTGGGGTTTTCACAGCTGCTGGAGCTATTGGGGAGGTGCTGCAGCCCCCATCAACTTTGACTTGCTGAAAGCAGTCCCCAGGAGCACCACCCAAGACCACGGATCCCGATCCAGGCTGCTCAATGCAAGAGCGCTTGGCCCTGATCAATCACCTTGACCCCCCCTGCAATCCTCATGCCAGGAACTCTGAAGCAGCCCAGTGGAGGCAGTTGCTGCTTGCAGCCATTCCTGCTGCCACTGCTGCTTTTCCTTGCCCTGGTGGCAGTTTGGCCAGATGCTTTTTCTCCCAGAATAAGCAAAATTTCACTGGCCTTTCTCTTAGCCTTATTTCTCCTGGCTTGATAAATGTGGAAACTGCCCTAGCTGGTGTGGATCCATTCTCCTGGAGTGTGATTCCTCCTGACCACCCTGGGCCCAGGCCATGGTTTCAGGCTGTGCTGGTTTTAGTTTCAAGCCTGCCCTCATGAGCCTTACCTGCTGAGCTGCCTTCAGCAAGAGATGTGGTTTTTGTATTTTTGTGAATTTTCGAGCCCTAAAATTTGTTTAGAGTCATATTTTATGGGTATTTAAGGTGGCTGTGTGGTAGCTGCAAAACTTTTCTCCTTCTACACCACCATCTTGGCTCTGCCCCCTCACATCTGCATTTCTACAATGGCTTTTTTTCTGCTCTTAAAATTGAGATCACTGAGCAATTTTTTAATTCTTTCCTTTACTTCTGAACCTACTCACCAAGTCTTATCCATTTTTTTATAAATATCCTGTCATATCGATCCCTTCTTGGTAATTTTTATTGCCGTTACCTTAGCTTTGGCTCTTGTCAATCAATAAACATTTGCTGAACACCTACTGCATCCTGCATAATGCAATAAATGATGGGGATGCAACTAGGAAAAAGAAAGACAATCCTTGCCTTCAAGAAGCTTGCAATCTAAGGAGGAGAGACAGCACACACAAAAGAAAGTTGAAAAAGGGAGGGGGAAGGAAAATTATCCTCTACAGAGGCATGATGGAGAGGTTCAAATGAGTGCAACTAAGTGGGAAATTAAGAGATGGGTATTCCTTTAAATAGATGTTTGTAGCAGTAGTAGTGCCCAGTTCCCTGCATACTCTCCTTAAATATTTCTTTGGAGAAAAGCTCTCTCTTCTCCATACTGAGAGATCGTGGGGGCAGAGGGTACCCCTGAAGTATGTGAGTATCAAGGCTGATGTGATTGCAGGATGTTGTTATTCCTAGGGTTTTGAAATCTAAAGAAGTGTAGCCCAATGGGAAATGAAATCGCCTCCCATAAAGTTTTGTATACTAGTCCACTAATTCATGTTGGTGCCATTGATATCTTACCCTTTCAACTGGTACACTACTCCAAATTAATCACTCTTGGCTATGATTACATTCAAAACCTTTAAATGTCACCAGACTATGGTATACTTGAACAATACAAATATGAAAAATCTGGACTCAAGAGTCAGATCTCAGTTCCTTGTGACATTGCCTAGATGTTTTATATTTGGTAAGTAATCAACTTATCAGAGCCTAAGTTTCTCCATATATGCTTTATAAATTGAAGTGCTCTTTGAATGAAAATTTAGGACCATTATCATTTCCATTAGTTACAAAATAAAGTATCTTCTTCATATTCAAGGCTCTCAAGATATTCGCCACAGGCTGTCTTTGCATTTTATTTCTCATTATTTTGCAGTCCCCAACCTATGCTGAAGCCAGGGTGGTTTCTTCTGCCACCTGAATCAAATACTTTCTACTAATGATGCCATCTCTTACTGTCTAACTTAATGCCCTCTATATTTATTGCCCTTTCATGTTATTTCTGCCTGCTCAAATCATGCCTAACCTCCAAGGTCAGCTTACATTCTGTTTTTTTTTCCCAAAAAAGTCTTCCCCATTCCCATATAAGATGCTTTCCCCCCCCCCTCTTTTTGATGAAATCCTAAAGCATTACTTGTATGTATCACTCATTTTTTTTTTGGAGGGCAGTTGGGGTTAAGTGACTTGCCCAATGTCACACGGCTAGTTTTGTGTGTGTGTGTGTGTGTGTGTGTGTGTGTGTGTGTGTGTGTTAAGTGTCTGAGACTGGATTTGAACTCAGGTACTCCTGATCCAGGGCTGGTGCTCTATTCACTGTGCCACCTAGCCACCCCTGTATCACTCTTTCTTAATATATGCCTTATCTCTACTACTCTTTTGTAATCTTTGATGAGAAGTAGAATTTATACTTAATCCGTATGCCCAAAGCAGTGTTACAGCATTTGTTTCTCTTAGTGGCGTCTTTTGTAAAATAATGATAATAGCATTTACCTCCAAGTGTTGTTGTGAGAATCAAATGGGATATTTGTAAAGTGCCTAGCACAATCCTTGACATATAAGAGGTTCTACACAAGTGCTAGATTTTGTTATTATTTATGTACATTGAAGGTGTTGGAGAAATAAGTATGAAATGAATATTTCTAATTAAAATAGTAATATCAATACCTGGGATTATGAGACTATATTTGAATTCCTTAAATAGAGGTTAGTTTTGTGGTTATATGCTCAGATATTTCAAAAAAACTTTTCATTTTGAGAAGTTAATTTTAAAATGGTCCTTAAATCATTAGGCTATAATACAGAAATAGAAAAATGGAATTGTATAAGAACCAAGAAAATAGACTGAATATGAAGAAGGATTGTGTGTGCATGTGTGTGTGTGTGTGTGTGTGTGTGTGTGTGTGGCCTCTAGGTCTGTGTTTTCATTGGTTTAGAGGAGTGATGTCAGTCTCAAAATGAACCAGAGTCTTGCTGTCACAGTGATTTAAAAAATCACAAATTAACATTATCTATGCTTCATTTTTATTTATTTTGTTAAATATTTCCCAATTGCATTTTAATTTGGTTCTGGCTGTAGTTGGGAGTTTTGCAGGAGGCATGGGCCCCAGACTTTACATCTCTAGTAAAGAGAATTCTTACTGTGGTAACTACATTTATTAACATAGTTTGGCAGGTGATATGTTACTTAGAGTCTTAGAGAGGAACTCTGAAGTTAAGTGACTTGCTCACGATCACACAACTAAACATGTGTCTGTGACTGGACTCAAACCCAGGCCGTCTTAGCTTCAGAGCTGCTTCTTCAAGTAAAATGATCCAGAACTGGACAGAGACATTAAATGCCTTTTGGATTAGTGCTGAGTACAACAGAGTATGAATTGTGTATACTTTACTTGACAAGAATCTTTGGCAAGATGGGGCATCCTGGTTAAGAATATGTTTTAGTTAAGTAAGAATCGATCATACATTCCTATGGTGACTTTGAAAAGGGACAACTTGAAGACGTAACTTTTTCTAACAATATTCTTGATAAAGTTATTCAAGCTAAAAAATAAAGATTATATATATATATATATATATATACATATATATGTGTATATGTGTGTGTATACACACACACACACACACACATTAAAGAATAGGAAGCTATTTTCCCCTTCCTTACTCAAAAATCAGTACAAGGCAGGATGCCATGAATGGCTGTGCCTGAAGCTTTAAGTTAGGATTTTTATCAGTTTACATAAAATTTTTAAAAATCTGTCAGAGTTGACTTGTTTAATCTAGGGGGTTATGTCTTCCATAGATATAAACATACACCTAAGCGGTTTTCTCAGGGAGAAAAACTGGGGGTAGGCTGACAGGAGAGTAGATTTCAAAAAGTTTAGGAAAAGGATAAATAGAATCTCATGAACTGGGGTGGAGGGGGGTGGTAGAGGAGAGGAATTATCCTAAGATAGATGGGAATCTCTTGAGAATAAAATTATGAAGACAAAAATCTGGAAACAATTATAATGAGGAGGAAAAGGGAGAATTTTCTGAAGAGACCAGGGAATTAATATACCAAATTAAAATACACAAACCAAGAAAATAAACAATTGTTTTACAAAGATTCTTTTAAAACAGTACCAGGCACTATGCTTTGCACTAGGAATATAAGAAAAAGAAAAAGAACCAATCCATGCTTGTAATGGTAATGGGAATTTGAAGATCTTCCTTGCCCCTTAATAAACCCAAAGGAATTTGAAGACCTTCCCTGCTCTGAAAATAAACTCTTCCTCCTAATAGGCTAAATGTAATCATGTGGAGCCTGTGGTGGGAGGAGTTTGATGAAGGATAGAACAGAGCCCACAGGAAGGTTGGAGTCAGAGCTAGACTACATGGTTAAGAGGAGAACATGTTTCTGAGGGGAACAGATAGGCTAGTGAGTAAATATTGGTCGAATATTGGTTTGTATGAAGGCTAAAGTATCATGTGGCTCTCTGCTATGTTGTAGTGCATTAACTTCTATGTTGCTATGATGGATTTGGTTTCCTGGTGTTGAGATTTGGTATCTGAATAAATGTTTCACTTCTATCATCCACAGGGGGAGTTTGTTATATTTTGCAATTGAACACCATGCAGGTATATTTACAATGATTGTGGCTTCTGTGAATATTGCATTGGTGCTATAATTCTGTAAAATACATTACATTTTACTAATTAGGCAGCATATGTGTGCACACACACACATGCACGCATGCATGCATGCACGCACACACGCACGCACAATATTCCAAAAATCATGGTGTAGTTTTAAGCTCTAATAGATTAAAACTGTCCTACAGCTTTATAGTTTAAGCTTTAATAACATGAAACTACATCCATACTTTTCAGGAATGCCCTGTATAGGTATATACTGTGCAAAATGCATATGTTTTTAAAAAATGCAAGGTGATTTGGGGGAGGAAGGTGCTAGTATCTGGGGTTTAAAGTTGAGGAAAAACCTCATGTCAAAGGTAGTACTTGAAGTCTTAGAGGACACAAGGAATTCTAAGAGGTGGAGGTGAGAATGGAGTGAATTCCAGGCTTTCGGGACCACCAGTGCAAGTGTTTAACATTTTAGGTGTGACTTTGCCATGATTAAAAAGCATCCTCCTCAATTTACAGGTGATAGTAAGCTCAGAAGGGTAATATATTTGATGAGAGAGTCAAAATCCCAAAATATCTTGATAGGCACTGCTAGAATATTGATCTGAATCCAATTAAATTTAGTTTAATGGAATAGTACTTGGGTTCAGTAAATTAATTTCATATGTACCAGGCATTGGAGGCATGGTTAGACAGCAATTTGTTAGAAAAGAGATTTGGGGATTTTGTTGCTCAGTCACTTCAATCACATCTGATTCTTTCTGACCACATTTGGCTTTTCTTGGCAGAAATATTGGAGTGGTTTGCCATTTCCATCTCCAGCTTACTTTATAGAAGAGAAAAGTGAGGCAAACAGTGTTAAATGACTTGTCCAGGGTCACACAGCTAGTAAGTGTCTGAGGACATGTTTGAACTCAAGTACTTCTGATTCCAGGGCAGATACTCTATCCACTGTGCCACCTAGTTGCCCTTGGGGATTTTAGTGATTTTGTAAACTTTGTAAAGATCAAGACTGTGATACACCATCCTAAGTTGCATGTTATTTAGGACTAGGGATCTGGTAATATCATTGTACCCTGCCCTGATAATACATATTTATTATTGCTTCAGATTCTGGTTACCACATTGTAACAGCAATCAATGTAGCAGATATTTAGTACTTAGTAACTTAGGGCTAAATAAGGAAGGTGTGAGCTCTTCTCCTGTTCTGCCTGGCAGGAGGGGGTTGGCTGAGACAAGAGGTCAGTACGTACATATAAGAAGAGTTCTAGAGACAGAGAGGTAGAATTGGGAATCTTCCTCCTGGTGGCTCCTGTTGGAGGAAGCAAGATTGTCCCAGCATCTGGGAGCTGGCATGCTGGACTGAAGAAATGAGTTGGAGTTAGAGGGAGAGGAGGGAGAGGGAGAGGGCACAGAGGGAGAGAATGGAGAGGGAAAGGGGAGAGATAGAGCACATTTCTCTCCCAGCCTCTGGAAGTTGACTGAGAATAGAGTTGAAGGCTGTAGTGGCTGTTGCCACCACCTGGAAGGCCAGTGTTGCTGCTACTGCCTGGGAGGCTGAGTTTTCTACTGGGTCCTAGGCCAGCTGAACTTCTGGAAGACTAAAGAAGCATGAGCAGGATAAGACTTCATTTGTTCATGGCCTGGCTGATCCTTGAGCTCCCAACAAGAGAAGTTGTGAGGGATCTGAGATGTGTCAGACCCTGTGAACGTTAATGTGCACCAGGGACTGTCTGGAGGACTGAACAGGGACCTGGGAGCTGTCTGCCTCTGAATCCAGGTGACTGTTTGGTGGATTCAGGTAGAAGCTGGGATCATGGAAGGGGATTCAGGGAATCTGAGTGTCCACTCTAAGTCAAGATGAAGAAAAGGCCTCCCCTTGGATGAAATTGAGGTTTGCTGGACACTGAGTGGTGGAGGATTTTGTGTAACTATCTAATGAATATACTTAGTGCTTAATGATATTTAATAATTGTGATTGCTAGATGAGTGATTAAGTTAATGGTTGCCCCATGAGTGGAAAATTGATTATTGTGTTGTGGAATTGATTAAATGATTGAGTATTGATTATTGTATTGTGAATATTGTATTATACATTGATTTGTTGTAAATATTTGCCTTGATTTGTAATGGAATGGACAGAGTGCTCACTATACTGTGTAATCTGAACCTTAAAAACTGTTCACAGTAGCATTCTTTTGGGAATCTGCTTGTGCATGGCATTACGCACATTTTTTGGAAAAAGCATTTGTTATACTGGATAGTGTTCATAAGTGATAACTGTTATAATCATATTATATAGTGATGGAAGAAGGGATGGTTGGTCTTAAGAAAAAAGAGAAAAACTCAGAATGTGACTGTTCTCTTTAAGTGTTTGATGACCTATCGCCTGGAAGAGGGATTAAAGTTGTTTTGCATGGCTTTAGCAGTCAGGTAGAGGAGCATTGGGTGAAAGCTGCAAAAAGACAAATTTTGGATGGATGTGAGGAAATGCTAGAGTTATCCAAGTGTGGAATGGGATACCTTAAGAGGTAGAGGAATTCCCCTCATAGAAGTCTTCAGGAGAAAGGCCAGATGGTCAACTTGTGAGGTCTGTTTTGTTTTTTTGCTTTTTGTTTTTTTTGGAGGGCAGTTGGGGTTAAGTGACTTGCCCAAAGTCACATGGCTAGTAAGTGTGTCATGTGTCTGAGGCTGGACCTGAACTCAGGTCCTCCTGATTCCAGGGCCAATGCTCTACTCACTGTACCACCTAGCTGCCCCTGAGGTCTGTTTTGGAGTGAATTATTGATCAGATGCAGATTGGATTAGATGATAACTGAGGTTCTTTTCAATTCTGTGGTTCATAGAATCACATAATTTCCAATTCTGAAGGAACTTCCTCTCATCAGTCATACATTCTAACTCATACCCCTCAAAAGTATCTCTTCTACAACATACCCAGAAAGTTGGTGACCAAGTTGCTTGCTGGCCTTTAATTAAAGGAAACCCATTATCTCCCAAGAGCATCTATTCTAGAGATAAGAACATTTAAAAGTTTGTTCTGGCACAAGACTTCTAAAAACATCTAGTCCATGATTGTAAATGTAGTATTTTCTCTCTTGTGATAACATTGTTTTACTGAATCAGTTGGGAGGGACAGTGGATAGAACATTGAGGATGAATCAAGTAAACCTGAATTCAATTCCAGCCTCAAATATTAAGCAGCTATAAGACACCGGGGAAATCACTTAACCTCTGTTTCCCTCAGTTTTCTCTACTATAAAATGAAAATAGTAACAGCATCTACTTGTTAGTGTTGCTGTGAGGAACAAATGAAATATTTGTAAAGCACTTAGCACAGTGCCTGCAAGTAGGTTCTACTATATAAATGCTTGTTTCTTTCCATTTTCTGATGCTATTAAATTATTTTTCTTTTTTTCTTTTGGAAGGGGGAAGGCAAGGCAATTGGGGTTGACTTGCCCAAGGGTACACAGTAAGTGTCAAATGTCTGAGGTTGGATTTGAACTCAGGTCCTCCTGACTCTACGGTCAGTGCTTGTGTCACCTAGCTGCCCATATTGAATTAGTTTACAAAGTTTCCTTGCAATAAATTTCTGTTGAAGAAGTGTGGAATAAAGAGAAAAGTCATTCCCTTGGCTTGCTAAAATGGTGACTCCCTTTTCTAATGGAATAAAAATTAAGAATGGTATATATTTGGAAATTTTCTGACAAAGTATGAGGTGCTTGATTTAGTGATTCCCTCATAACTTTAATTAACATGTAGATACAGTCTTTCTGATGGGCTTATAAAGCATTTGTCTTTTTTTCCAATTAATTAATTAATTTTGTTTTCCATGTTCATTTCCACAAGATTTTGAGTTTCAAATTTTTCCCCATCTCTCCTCTCCCCATCACCCCCAAGATCACCTTTATTATGATTACCCCTTCCCCAGTTCCTTTTTAATCACCCTACCCTATCCTCTTCCCCTTTACTTTCTTGTAGTAGAAGATAGAATTCTATACCACATTTCTTATATATCTTATTTCCCAGTTGCATGTAAAAATAATTTTTAACATTTGTTTTTATAAGTTTGAGTTTTCTTCCCTCCCCACCCACCCTCATTGAGAATGTATGCAATTCAATATAGGTTATACATGTGTAGTTAGGCAAAACACTTTCATGATAGTCATGTTGTAAAAGACTAACTATATTTCCCTCCATCCTATCCTCCCTCACTTATTCTATTTTCTTCTTTGACTCTGTGTCTTTTCAAAAGTGTTTGCTTCTGACTATCCCCTTCCCCAATCTGTCCTCACTTCTATCATCCCTCCCCTCTTCTCCCCTTCCCCCTTACTTTCCTGTTGGGTAAGACATTCAATTGAGTATGTATGTTATTCCCTCTTTAGGTCAAAATAATGAGAGTAAGATTCACTCATTCCCTCTCACCCTCCCCCCTTCCCTTCTATTGTGAAACCTTTTTCTTGCCTCTTTTATGTGAGATAATTTACCCTATTCTATCTCTCCCTTTCTCCTTCTTCCAATATATTCCTCTCTAACCCCTTGATTTTATTTTTTATATCATTCCTTCATATTCAACTGACCCTATGTTATCTGTCTCTCTAACCATCTATTATCTCCAACTACCCTAATACTGAGAAAGGTCTCATGAGTTACACATATCATATTTCCATGTGGGAATGAATGTAGACTGTTCAACTTTAATAAGTCCTTTATAATTTCTCTTTCCTGTTTACCTTTTTATGCTTCTTTTGATTCTTGTATTTGGAAGTCAAATTTTCTATTCAACTCTAGTCATTTCATCAAGAATGCTTGAAAAATCCTCTGTTTCATTGAATATTCATTTTCTCTCTGAAGTATTATACTCAGTTTTGCTAGGTAGGTGATTCTAGGTTTTAATTGCATATCCTCTGACCTTCGAAATATCAAATTCTATGCCCTCAGATCCCTCAGTGTAGCAGCTGCTAGATTTGATTCTGGGTAACCAAAGTTTTATTATCTATGCTGTCATTTTACACATATTAATTTGATATTGGTAAAATCTGAGACATTTGAAGTACTTACTTAGATCCTAGTCAGGTAATTTTACCATAGAGGGTGCATTTTATATTAGTAATAAATCATTATGTTCTGAATTTTAAGGAGCAATTAGAAGCAACTTAAGGAGTGTAAGAACTTTCTTTCTCTAAGAAATTCTGTTTCTGCTGGCATTTTATTAGTTCTAAAAATTACAATGATTTGTTTTCACAAATAATTTTCACTTAAATAAAATAATATTTCTATTGGTTAAATATGAAATAGTACTAGAAGGGACCTTCTTGATCATCTGGCCCAATTTCCTCATTTTAGAGATTAATAAACTAAGATATAGAGAAAAACATTGTTTGTTCTAGGTTTTGCCAAATGTAATTGGTACTAGAGCTTGAATTTAGTTCCACATTCTTTGCCTCAAATCTAATCTTCTTTTCCACTATACAAACACCAGTATCTTTCTTAAGGTAATTATAAATAAGGTAAATAATGTAATTAATTAATGCTATGTTTAATTCATTTCTTTCAATGCTTAACTGATTAAGAAAAACACATAAAGTTGAGAAAATATGATTAATTAGGACCTTTTAGCCCAAAAGGATCTGCTCCTAAACATGATATGCAAAAGGAAGGCTCATGATCTAAATAACAAAGAAATCTATCCAGGAAGAACTAAGATTTGGACAGACGGGGTCAGTGGCTGGGCCAAACATATGAAGATGATAACTAGAGTACCTAGGCTTAGCCATGAAAGTTTTGAGGAGATATTATTCCGGTCCTTTCTGGTTTCTTAACAGTTTTCTATCTCTGAGCTAGATAAAATTTCTTCACTAGACAATGAAATAATTATATCATTCAATCTATCAAATATTTATTAAGCACCTACTATGGGCCAGGATTTGTGCAAGGCACTGAGAATATAAGACAAAAGGAAAATGATTCTAACCATCAATGAGAATATACTCCGTGATTTCATTTGTATAGGAATATAAAAATATGTTATATATGTATGTGAAGTCTATAAAGCAGTTACATGGCCACCCTGAAGAAGAAGTCACTAGCATTTGAAGGGAGGGAAAAGTGGAGAGAAAGGCATCATGAAAAAAGAGACACTTAGTGACTTATTCTCTATTTTTTCTTGGTTAAAAAAACCTTTTAGATATTTCTAAGAAGTGTCTTTATATAAATGTCCATTATTGTAAAGAAAAAGTCAGTGGAGGAGTTTACTAGGAAAGAAATGTAAGTGCATTAGTATACTTGTTGCAACGGGAATTCTCTCTGAATGTCTTTGTCCCATGATTTCAGTACAACAGCAATAAACCATCAGCAATAACACCTTTAGGGCCTAATCAATGTAATGGGAAGCTGTCTTCACAGAAGAGAATTCTTTAATCTACAAAATGAGGGTTGTTTTGTTTCTTTCTAGAATAGGAAGTTAGTTTGCCTTTTTTCCCCTTTAGATGAAAATGAGCATAAGACATAATCCCAGAATCTCACCCTGTAAAGAGCTAATGAATTTAATGCTGGAAAGGACCTTAGAGTCTGTCAGAATCAACATCCTCATTTTACAGATGAGGAAACAAAAGTCCAGAGATGGTAAGTGACTAATCCCAGGTCACACACCTAGATAGTGTCAATTCACAAATATTGATTCAGGGAGATTATAGAAAAAGATGCAAAGCATCAATATTTTTGATTCACAATCTATGAAATAAGGACCAGACACTGCCTATACAGTTTATCCACATATGTCCTATTCTTTCATGCTGTTACTTGAAAATTGTGTATTGATGGGAAATGTTTGGTCTACCCCTGACCTTTTGTAGTGAAAACTACACCCAGGATGGCTGCTAGCACAGGTTCTTAGATCTGCTTTACTGGGAAAGATAGCTGTTTATGGGGTCAATCTTTTTAAAATTACATTCAGTAGTTCAGGGGAAAAGTCAGCACCCAGAACTAAAAAGAAAATCCAAAAAAAGAAAATAGAAAAAATAGAAGCAGAAAAATAAAGGCCAATAGACAGGGCTTCTAACTGTCTGAGAAATTAGCACAGATCAACAGATTGATCCAAGTATATATACATAGTTACTAGAGAGAGAAGCACCAACATCTGGGTTTTCCAAAGTCAGAGGACTCCTTAACAGCTTCCCAGAATCTCATCTGGTCAAATCACAAGAATACTCTTCCAATGAGTGAGCCACAGAGCATGATGCTAGCCTCAGATTATATATTCCCTTCATCAGGGTCATAGGGCATCACAACCGGTGACTCCATATCTAATTAGAAATTAACAAAAAGTATGAAAGCCTTCCTACAATCAAGCCTTTGCTAAGGAAAGTTCCCTTAACGGGCTCAAAGTGAGACCTATCAATGGGCAGGGAAGATCTTATATCCATTAACATTACACCTTTTTAACCCTTCTCTGTTGTGTCAGTCTCTGGAGAACACCCACAATTCAGTTCTAGCTTGTTAGACCACCACAATAACAACAACAACAATAAATAGCAAATGTTTCTATAGTGCATTAGCATTGCCATATTGCTTTCCATGACATCTCATTTGATCCTTACTTCATCTCTTGGAGGTAGGTGCTATGATTATGGCAGATGATCATAGAATTTTAGAGTTAGAAAGGAACTTAGAAAGTATATTACAGATGAGGAAATTGAGGTTTACAAAGGTTTTGTGTGGTTTGTAGCAAAGTCAGGACTGGATTCTGAGTCTGTTGGTCTAGTGTAGTAAGCAGTGTTTTTGTACTCAGAAGTGAGCTTGAAACCTCTATTGTCATTTCCTAAATGTAACCTTTTATAAGTCTCTGAACTTCTCGGGGTGAAGTTTATTCATATGTAAAATGATGGGACTGGACGACATGAGCTCTAAATTCTTTTCTGGCTCTAAATCTTTGATCCTGTATTAATTCTACAATAACCCACATTATCAAGTTGGAGTTTCCTAATTTTGTATTTTAAAATCATACAAATCTCTTTATTTAGAAATAATCTTTATCTAAAACTTTGCTACTAAATCATCAAGTTTTGTTTTTACATATATTTATTAGACATTGGATGAATGAATGAATATACTTTTTTCACCAAATTTTCAGTCAGAAAACATTAAAATCTTAAAAATTAAATTAAAAAATACTTTATTCAGTTTACTTTCTTTGGTGTTGGGGACTTGTAGAAGAAAATCAAACATGATTCCTTCCCGCAAGGTAAATCTAGTAAGCTTCAGCCATAAAATGAGGGGGTTGAAATAGATGGCCTTTACTGTGCCTTCTAATGCTAGTATTCTACAGCCTCCTTACTGACAAGTAAATAGAATACATATTAGAGCCTAATAAATGGACAAGAGAAGTAAAAAGTGTTGTGAGATAAGGTGAGGTCGAGATCCTTTGTGGAATGATCTGGGAAGTAATTATGGAAACCTTGGCACATGAACTGAGTCCTAAAGAATGGCTTAGAGCCTAAGAGAAGGCATTTGGGGGAAGGCACACTATGTGTAGAAAACTCTAGGAGCAAGTGTGTGGAGGCAGGAAATTGTGGGTTGTTGTTGAAGGAATAGTTAAGTTTCTAGAAAACAGGAAGTGTTAAACATTTTCCACTTGCCACCCCTTCGGTGCTTCTTAAACTGTGGGTTGCAACCTTTGTTTATGTAAGGGGTAGCTAGTTGGTGCACTAGATTGGGTTCTAGACCTGGAGTCAGAAAGACCTGAATTCAAATGTGACCTTGGACATGTAGAATATGCAAAAACAAGTCATATAGTTCATTTGCCCAGATAATAGAATGGTTTTCCATTTCCTTCTTCAACTGACTTTCCAAATAAGGATACTGAGGCAAGCAGGATTAAGTGATTTGCCACTGAAGGTGACATGGGGAGTAAGCATCTCAGGGCAGATTTGACCCTAGGTCTTCCTGAATCCAGGACCAGTATTCTATACACTATGCTATCTAGCTGCCCCAAAGATATCACACAATAAAAACTATTCCAATTTAATTTGGATTGTTATTTGTTTTGTTTGTTTGCTTTTGGTCCAGCTTTGTTTTTGTTGCTCAGTAATTTCAGTTGTGTCCAACTCTTTGTGACCCCATCTTCTGTGGCAAAGGTACTAGTGTGATTTGCCATTTCTTTCTCCAGGTCATTTTGCAGATGAAATTGAGGCAAACAGGGTTAAGTGACTTGCCCAGGGTCATATAGCTAGTAAGTATCTGAGGCTAATGAAGATATTTCTTCCAGATTCCAAGTCCAGGGCTCTATCCACTGTGCCACCTAGCTACCCTACTTACCCTCCTTATTTCCTTTATTTTACTCCCCCATCATGGAAAGCTGTCAGATCACCCAGCAATACTGTCCCCTGTATTTTCAACTCTCCTGAGAACCCACAGGTAGCAGTTCCTGTCTCCCTCCTTCCCTGAACCCTTATATTTAATTGAGTTAAGCTTATTTTCAAGTATAGAACTTGGATTATAACACAAGTTCATTTCAACTTCTGGGAAAAGAATGGAGGAAAACAGACTGTATGTGTTTTTGCAAGTGCTCTTTCCAGTTCAATAGCTAATGCTTCATCATAGAAGGACTCGGGTGACTCAGTTTGCTTATATCTTGCCTAAAGGCCATGACCTAAGCTCCTTTTTGGTTCCAAGTTCTCCAGCTGTTCTTGATCCTCTTTGGAACTTATTTGCCAGAAACCCTGGAAAGCAGCAGCTTTTTCATAAAAGCTGCTCTGACTTGGTGGTCAGATGTGAGCCATCTGTTGCAAGGAACCGCCCTTCTCAGATCCAGGCTTATTACTAGTAATAAAGGCCCTAAAGGTCAGAGCACTTATGAAGATGCTTCTACGTTTGGGTTCTATCTGACAAGCAAAGGCAGATGCTTTTGTACATCTATCTGACCACACAGGGAGGCACCTGCAGGAACTGGACTCTTGCCAGAGCAATCTGGTGTTTCAGTAGAAAGACAACTTCTTGATACAACTGCTAGAAAGCTGATCTCCCAAGTGACCCTCGATCTGAGTGCTCAAATTTGTGACTATTTTCTTGTCTGAAATGGTCTTTTTTCTTCTTCCCCAGATTGCTTCTCTTTGCTCTAGATTAATTTACCTGAACCTCTGGACATGCAGTTGATTCTCCAATTCTAAGTATTTAGGTGACTTCCAGATTTATCTTAAAGCCTGATTGCTTTCTAGCAGACTATTTAAACCTTATAGTTCAGAAGTCTCTAGTTAAAGCACTTCTATTAAGTACTCCTCCCTTAAAAGAGGAAACATTTTCAAACTCATCATAGCTCCCCACCACCAAAATTTAAAATAGAACAAAAAATAATCCACTTTCTTCCAGCTCAAGAGAGTTGATCTCTTAGGTTCCTATTTCATAGTACTCATTTTTCCTAAGTATATTAAAAGAATAAGAATGGAATCTTGCCACACCCCTTTTGAAAGTTTGCTGACCTTAGACAAATAGCATTAAAAGCTATGCAATCAATATCCTTAAAGGGAAAATAGTCTAAAGGAGATTAATTAATGACCTTAACTTCTAAACCTTTCTTTCTGTTACTTTCCTAGAAAATTTGTCCTTTAGATTAACTCTTGAAAACATTCTCCAGTTTTTAAAATTCTTTTCCTTAAAGCTCAGTGTAGGTGACACCTCTTGTATGAAGTGGTCCCTGATCTCCCCTGGTGAAAATAATCTCTCAAATCTTTCTAATGTAATCTTTCTAGTTCTGTTTTTTGTCCCCATCACATTTTACCTAATGTCATATTTATATGTGTCAAATCCATCTGATGGATTGTAAACTCTTTAGTCGGTAGGATTGTATTAGTCACCAGGTATACATTCAGGTATTTAATACATATAGGTATTTAATAGACATTTGTATAATTTAATATCTCTTTAATTGCATTGATTAGACTTTTTTTTGTTCATTTGGGAGTAAATTATGTATTGGATCTTGGTAAGTTAACCTCTCTTAACCCCAGTTTCCTCATCTGTAAAATGAAGGGGTTGGACTAGAAGACATCTAAAGCCCCCTTTAGCTCCAAATCTAAGACTGTAAGCTCCTAGGAATATCCTTAATATGTGAAGTTGCCCTTACTTTCAATGGTTCCTCTGCTTTTGTTTTTTCATGTTTATTTTATTTTTTATGTTTATTTATTTGTTACCCCTGGTGCTATTGGGACTCTGCATTACCTATTTTACTGATTGTGTTTAGATATGTTAGGTTGGTTCAATCCCTGCTTTTACTTCATCATATTTATTGAATGCATGTTATTGTCAAATTCCATAGAGAAATATGAAGACTCTGATCAAGTTCCTGCCCGAATAGAGCTTATAGTTGTAAGGCAGATGGCATGTATATAATTCATTATAACACAGGGTGTAAAGTGAAAGTGTGTTAAGGGACATTCAAAGAAGTTGTTATGAGAGTTCAGCAATAAAAGCCTCATTTTGGAATGGTCATATCAGGGAAAAAGAGATTCACTTAGTAGGTGGCATTTGTGCTAAATCATGATGGATAATTAAAAATTGGGCCAGCAAATTTGGAGAGTTATCTTTCAGAAACTTACACTCAAGTGGAAACAAAAGATAAAAGAAATACAAATGTTATATAAACATAGATAAAATGAAATGGAAAGATAATATAAAATGAATAAAAATACAATTTTCCTCACATAGTATTAATCCTTCTTATCATTCCCCAATTAACCAGTTTAGGCTTTCCGAGAGTTCCAGGCAGTTCACCTTGGCTTTAGGTTGATAGACATTCACAAAATGAGCATATCTGTTTTTGTAGTCCTTTTTAGCCATCAAATGACCTTAACACATGTTAAAAGCGCTCTAATGATGCATACTCCTGCTTTGAGAGAGAGGCTTAATCTCCCTATATATATATATATATATATATATATATATATATATACACACACACACACACATCAAAAGATGTTTTTTGTTCACATGTTGATTTTCTGACCATGTTATCACCACATAGGCATAAGACCTGATACTTTTATTTTAATCCTCTTGCATGAAAAATTGTCTCGTCTTGAGGGGCTATTTGAATTGCATCAGGTAAACTTGGCAAATTATGGTACCAATTTGGAAAAATAGGCCAAAGCAAAATGATAGGTGTTTTAAACTGTCCTCATGGGTATCTGAACCATACACACTAATTTTTTTGAAATAAGAAAGAGGATTATTCTATAAACATAGAATTTGGATTTAAATTCCTTTTATCATTGAATAATAGGTTGGAAGGTGCCTATATAGGTCACAAAGTCAATCCTTGACCTATTGGTTTAAATGTATTTATATTATCCTAGGCAAATAGGAAGCATTTAGTCTTTTTTTAAGATACCTAGGTAAGGAGAATTGGTAACTATTTCTATAGCATCATTTCTGGGCTCCTTTTTTTCTAGGAGACTGTATTATCATGTTGGGTCACCAGAAGGCAGCTAGTTGCTCTTCTTTTCAAGATTTTATCATAAAGTATCTCTGAAGGATTGAGTATTCTAATACTATGGCTCGTAAACCTCTATTCAGTGTGCTCTCTTAGTATAAATTGATATTAATTAGCTTTTTATAAAGAGATATTTATTGAGAAGAGACAGCAATGACTGAAGTATAAAAACATCCCCTCCAAACTAAGAGAATACTCTCCCACACACAAGATCACTGGAGAAAATGTGTTTGAGTTTCTAGAATCCATGGCAAAGGGAGGTAACTCACAGCTCCTGTTTTCTGAAAAGTCTTTTTCACCCTTTGTAGCATCCTCATGAAATTCCCTTTTGGTGTGTGTGTGACTGTCCGCTAGGCATCACCATGCTTTTGTAAAGTCCTGAAACTGCTTTTCCTGGTGTATCTAGATTGTCCTTGGCTACTAGTACAGCCAAGTTACAAGCTACCAGTACCATCAGCCACTGTTGTTCAGGGCATTGAAACAGATGCCTGTACAAAGTCCAAATCTCCCAAACACTCAAAGTTCACAGAGTCACCTTCTAACCAGTCATGGGGCTGGAGACAGAGAGAGACTATCTGGAGCTGTTCCTCTGGTTAGCTGGTCTCTTATTGGGATGTCGGATTTTTGAACTGGCTTGTTGTTTGAGTCAAGCTCCATAGTATATGGCTGATTCATTTCAAATAACTACAAGATATTTAATGCCAGGAATCATTTGTATACATTATGTGACACAAATAATCCATTTACACCTATGATTCTGTAACTCAATCAAAGAGACATTATTACCTGCTAAAAAAAATTAATATAGATAGTGACTTTTAACTTATATCAATTGAGACTGAAGAATGTGTGACACTAATCTTACATTTTAAAATAATTCACAAGTCCTTATTGAATATCCATGAATGGGACATCAGATAAGTTTTGAATAACTCCACTCTAACTTTAGTGCACACTTTGTTCCTTACCTTAATTTAATATAGTAAATTTCATATAGTAAAACTGGCCTCTTAGCCTTGTCTCTTTATCTTAGCAGCTAACATTCATTCCTAAATTCTCTTCTTCAGATCACCAGACTGAGACAAGACCCATATACATTCACATCAATTTGCTTGACTTCAAAAAGTATTTTTTTTTGGAGTTTCTGCCATGTATGAGACACTGTGAGAGTTTGGTTTGTGCACAAATTATCCTTTATAGAACTGATATTTATTTTCTTCCTTTTCTTAAGGCAACAATATAACCTCCCCCCTAAAGTGATTATTTCATCATATCTCTGACCAAACTAGATGCTTGTGTTTTCTGACAGTCAATGACTGCCCTAAAGTAATAAATAGCAAGAAATTCACCTATTTGGTGGTCGTTCTTTGTCAGTCAAAAAAAGACATAGTAGCTGTATACTATTTCCTGAATGATGACAAATGTGTCATTTCCCTGAAGAGATAGCAAAGAATTATCTTAATGTTCCTGGAAAATGTTAGTGTCTAACACCCTAAAATCAACCAGGAATATCTGAGCATCATGAAATTCTATTTTACCACATTTTACTCTTAAGAAAAGTTTAAATTGTAAGACCTTTCCTAACTTTGGCTTCTCGATAAAGAAGCAATTACTGATTACTCTGAAATCAGATTACTCCAGATGTGCCAATGCCAATTTATTGTGAAAGAAAACATCAATTGAGCTAACATATAGAAGTAGAATTTTCCTTCATTAACAAGTTATGCAGACTTCATTCAATGTAATGGAAAAAGTGCCATGTAATGCAAGTTTATTTCCCCCAGGAAAGAAGAAAAAAAATGTTAACCTTAGTTATAGTTTAGTATTTCAGCATGCAGATGTCAGGAAATTCTTAGCTAGATTGTTAGTGTTGCCTGAGTTACTCTCTATGAATATGCATCAGACTTCTTTAGTACCAGATTACACTCTATTATTTAAAAGTCCAATGCATAAGGTAGCAAAGCAATTTGAAAGAAAAGGAGGATAGCCCATTAATTGGGCAATTTCTGAATAAACTATGATATATAGCTATTTCTTTCCACATGTATCTGTATCTGTCTCTATCATTTATCTTACCTAAGTTTTTTTTGGGTGGCAGGTAGGTGATATAGTGAATAGAACACTGGTGGCTTAGAATCAGGAAGACTCATCTTCAGTTCAAATCTGACCTCAGACACTTACTAGCTGTAGGACCTTGGGCAAATCACTTAACCCTGTTTGCCTCAGTTTCCTCATCTGTAAAATAAGCTGGAGAAGGAAATGGCAAACCACTCCAAGAATCTTTGTCAAGAAAATCCCAAATGGTCATGAAGGATCAGACATAACTGAAGTGATTCAACAACAATATTATTTTGTCATAAGAAATGATGACTATGAGGAACTATATAGATTGGTGTAGAGTTAAGACATCAGAATCAGGAGGATAACAAATACAATGTTAGAGTAGCATGAATTAAAAAAATTAAAAAGCAGCCAATCACAGATTTAATGCAATTAATCACTCTTTCCCTGGAGACGGATCATTAAATATACTTCCCTTCTCCCAATAACAAAAAGGCAGTAGATACAGATTTTGCATATTCTTCCAGACAAGGATGCCTTTTATTCTTCCTTATTAACTGTTTTTCTTTATTATAAAAGCTGGGTCTGGGGGGGCATATTGGAAAATTCTCTAATAACTTTTATAAAGCCATTTAAAAGTGAAATGAAGGTGTTGGACTGAGTGACTTAAGTTCATTCCAACTTGCAGTTTATCAAATTAGAATATCCAGGCTAAGTTCTACCTACGCCAATTATTGTCAGTCAAATTCCATGAATCTCTGCTTATTCCCATCTCAAATGGAGATAATAATATGTTTCCTATTTATCTCACAATATTGATATAAGGCTCACATCAAATGGTGGATATGAAAAAATCATTTATTAATGAAGGAATAAAGAAATGTAAGAGGTCCTACACTTTTAACCTAGCATATTTCTGGTATTTCCACTCCTAAATTCTTTCATAGAAAAATTTTAACATGTTTTAGAAAGTAATGACCTACTTGGTTTTTTTTCATCCTTTATCTACAATAACCATTGACAAATTTTCTTCAGAGTTTCTGCTTTGCCATTTAAAAATAAACACAACTCATTTTATTTTATATGCAAATAGATTTCATGCTCCTACCTGTAGAAAATTAAACTTTTTTTGAGACTTTTGTCTTTATCACAGACATTTTAACACTCTATAGATCAAAACTTTCCTTGTGAAGAGATAAAACAAGTAAAAATATCTTATACATTAATAATGTATAATGTATGTCATACTGGTAGTCAGGGGATGTCTTCCATGAAGAATGACATATGTTTCAATCTCTGTTCTCCAGGATCTTCCTAAATTTTTCAATTATTAGTCATTATGCTTTCTTTTTTCAGGAAACTTTTGGTTGGCATTGCTGTCATCATTATATACATTATTCTTTTGGTTTAATTTTGTCATTCTACATCTGATAGTTTCAATGGTCTGGTGCAGGAAGTAGTGAATTTCCTATCCTTGAAGCCTTTAAATCTTATTGAAACTAATTACCCATATTTCAAAGATCTCTTACTTTGGCTTATGAAGCACTATACAATTTTTCTTTTGTGCTATACAGGCACTGGCATTCTGTTTACTTCTTGAATTAAAATCAAAATAGAATTTTGAATCACAAATGACTGTAAAATATATTAAGGGAGAGAAAAACATAAGGATGTTTGAATTCAACAAAGACTGACCCCAAAGATACTCATTGTAAGGAAAAAAATTTGTTCTGCATGCGACTTCCTTTATCTTAAAGCTAGATCCCAAAGAAGTTCACTTCTGTTGCATAATCCTATCATAAAGGACAAGATAAATTTGAAATATTCTCACTGTTGATTCTGAAGTACATCTGTCAGCCACGCTACCATGTCTTAAGGAAAGCTTGTGATGTTATATAATATTGGAAACTGAGATTCCCATCAGAATTGCTACAAAAATAGAAATGGGGTCAGATTTTTACTATCAGAAAGCTCAACAGGCATCCCTATTACAATCCAAATTCTTAGTCCTTTAGTTTTTCCAAAGTGCTAAATTGTAATGTAATAAAACAACTGGCCATGTTGATGAGAAAGAAACAGAGCCACGTGAAAGTGGAGTGCATACAGATGTGAGGAATCCTTGAAACTGGCCAGTGCCAATTTGCTGAGATACAACTACAGAAAAATACTTAGATACTTGATATCCCTTTGGTATTCACAGGCATTTATGAAAACCCCCGTGTCCTCATCTTAAGAAAGCAAGTATTTTGGAGCTCTCATCATCATGCTCCACACCAGCACCTGTATTCTCTCTTAAAAGGCTACTTCTTATATCATTAGGAGGAGCTGGGCTAAAGCTGCACATTCGTGATAGGAATAGAGACAGACCTGGGAATTAGCCTACAACAGGGGTGCAGAATCTGCAACCTCAAGGCCACATGTGGCCCTCTAGGTCCCTGAGTGTGACACTTTGACTGAATTCCAATTTCACACAACAAATCATGTTAATCAAAGGATTTGTTCTGTAAAACTTGGACCCTTTCAAAAGGTCTCAGCTGAGGACCAGTGGCCTTGAGGCTACAGGTCCTCCACCCCTAGCTTACAATATGGCAACCAAATTTGAGCCAAATGTTGGGAATGGAGTGAAAAACAAGTGTGGGCCCCTATAGGTAATAACTGGTGAGAATTCAGATAGTCAAGCAAGTTGTAAAGGTCACCATGGTTTGTAAAGGTCAGATCAGATAATACTTTCTAATCTACGAAGATAGGTGTTGGGAACTCTGACACTGAGGTTAAGTGGAGGCAGGCAGAAAACATGACCTCGAGATCAGGTTAAACAGGTCAGAGGCAAGGGAAAGTAGAATCAGGTGAATACTATACTAGAATTTTAGGTGGGTGGGGTGGGGTAAGGAGCTAGTCCTTAATGATTAAGCACCAAGCATTCCACAGAAGCTCCCAAGAGAGGATAGCAACTGGCAGAGAAACAGACACCCAGATCCAAGCACCCATGATAGTTACCTGGCTTAGAAAAAGAAATTTTAAGTAGTTTCTGTCGAGGAAAGACCAATTTCAGCGTGGATTATGTTGGTTTTATGGTTGAGAAGCAGATTATTGGGAGTATATGGTGTAAGTGAAGTATGTGTAGGTAAGAAAAGCTCCAACTTCTGACTTTCTTCATCACTCTCCTCTTTGTCTCTGTCTGTCTCTGCTTGTCTTTTCTCTCTTCCTTTGTCTCTCCCTGTCTCCTCTTTCCCCTCCTTCACTCCATAGGCCTGTGAATTTTGTGAGAATGTCTACGCAATACCTCTGAAACTGTATTTTTAGCCCCCTGGAAAATGTCAGCTTAACAACTGCCCCTCTTTGCTCACAAAACTCCCTGAAGTTGATCTGTTTGGCTTCATTAACGAATTGAGAACATGTAATAATGATTGTAACAATAATAATAACATTATAATAGCTTAATGGAAATGAGTTCACTCTGGGTTTAGGCCTAATGCTTTTAAAGAGTCCAGTGATTTTAATGTGAATTCGGCATGTGTGAAGGAACAGAATAGCAGACTAACATCTTAAAGCAGTCATTTCAACTGGCAGAGTCTTTTTAAACTAGGTCCTAAAGCAAAGTTGTTAATACCAGAGGATAATATGAGGATCAGAGGGATTTACTTGAAAAGGAGTACTAGAAAGGGCCAAGGCAGCAGAGGCTGAAGGTCTGAATCACTGGGAAAAGGAAAAAGCTGATGTATACAAATATGTCCAGAGGCATTCACTCATCTCCTGGAAAAGGCTATTTAAGAAAAATGTTGCAAAGCATAATCCAAAGACACGTTTAAAGTGTTCAAGGTCCAGGCCACCCTCGTTGGAATATGAGATCTTGAGAAAATTATATTAAATGGGAATTCCTCTTCTTACTAATTTTTTATGCAGGTAATTTTGGTTAAAATAAACACCTAGGCTTGCCAACTTTTCTTGAAACCAGAATCTTTGTGTCAAAGGCAACAGGCGCCTCAGTCCAATGGCAAAAGTGTTTCAGGGAGATGGGTTCAGCAGTGCTTTGGGGCATTCTGAGAAATTTACTTCTGTAGAATCAAGACCTTGCAGGTGGACAATAGCTATGATTTTCATGCTGATGCTAATTGTGCTTTATCCTCAAACTCTTATTTGATACTCCACAGCTTGGAATGCAGGATGATTGCCCTATTTGTTACACCCTAGGGAGAAGGTTGGAGTTGATGACTTCTAAGTTATTTTTTCACCTCTTGGATCACAAATTTCATTTGGGAACTTCACTTAATAATTGTGATTTTTTTTTTAAATTCCCACAAGTGGTCATTTAGTCTTCGCTTGAAGATTGTCTGGGCTGGTCAACCTTCTGTGTTTTAAGGCAGCCCATTCCTTTTTGGACACTCTTGGTGAGAAAGATCTTTCTTTGAGCTGCAGACTACATCTTCTACCTACTGTCCCTGTTTCTACTGTCTTGGCAAAGTTTGTCTTTCTGTGGGCCTCTAATAAGTGGGCTAATAATTAGGCAAATGGCACTTTTTCTTTCAGGCTATAGTACCAGGTTAAATTTCATTGGTGTGTACTTCCTTATACATAGAATACCATTCCAACGGAAAAAGATATCTGAAATGATACTCTCTGTAGAGTATCTTTATCTTTATTTTTATCTTTAAGATAAAAATTTGAAGCCTGGGATCCCTCAACTTGTGTGTATGTGTGCATGCTAACAAATTATTTTGAAATAGAGTAATATATGATATATTGAAAATAGCATGTGTTACTGCATATATCATATATTACTGTATTTAAAAATAGTTGATTTCCTTTGTAATTCTAAATATTAATTTATGCACTTAAATATTATTCTGACAAAGAGTCTATAGACTCCTCAAGAAGAATTCAAAGGAATACAAAGCCACCACCAAATTCTCATTAAAGATAATACTGTGGGGTGGCTAGGTGGCACAGTAAATGGAGCACCAGCCTTGGTGTCAGGAGGGCATGAGTTTACATCTGACCTCAGACACTTAACACAAAACTAGCCATGTGACCTTGGGCAAATCACTTAATCCCAGCTGCCCTACTTTACCCCCTCTAGAAAAAAAGATAATACTACCACGATAGGGATAAGAGTACTATGTGAAAGTCTTATCTTCTAAAACTCTTGGGGACAAGGACCCCTATCACAGCATTACTTTTTAAAATTCTCCTCAGTTTATAATACAGTGTTTGGAGCAACATAGTGTGGTGGTCAGTTGAATTGGAACACCTTCCATGGAGAGTATATAGGGATGAACCTGGACCTTGGGCTCTTCTGATAGATCACATGTGTCTATCAGAAGAGCCCAAGGTGCAGGTTCATCCCTATATAGTACGTGTGACTTATTAAAGGATATGTGTAACTAGTGGCTCCTTACTGGTACCTTGATTCAAGTGATAATGACTGGTAGTTAAGATAAAACTGGGTAAGGGGAGAAAAGAAAAAAAACTTCCCTTCTTTCTAAACTGATTCTTTGTTGGAACATAGCCATAGCTAGTTATCCCTTGAACTTCTCTGTGTCAGGGCCTATGGCTGCAAGCTAACTCCCTGCTACGATAGTAATGAACAAATTTCATTTAATTATTATTTTTTTTAACATCAAGCTTGTATTAGTTCAGATACATAGAGAAAAACCTGTACTTTTTTCAAGCCCGACAGGTAAGGAAATTTTACAGTCTGACTTAAACATCACTGATGTTTCCCAACCCTCATTATCAAAAAGTACTTATTCATATAGAGCCTAAATCCCATATTCTCAGGGTGGTGTTTAGCAATAGCTCATTGTCTCTCTTTTTGCTAAGAAATTCTAGTACCTAGGAAGATCTTTATTAAATAAAGCCTTTAGCCTTTTCTACTGTAGGTGAAATGCCTCTGGGTCCTCCAACTTTCAAGAAATATGACTTTTTTTAAAAAAGTAAACATGAAGGATGTTTTACACTTATGAGTTGGTTAGCTATTGTGTAATGATGGGAAAACATTTAACCACATATGATAGTTGTTCTCTTGATAGCGATTCCTTAAAAATTATTAGACCGTGAGCTTCTTGAGATCAGGAATTTTTTTCCTTTATATCCACCTCTACTTATCACAGGATTTGGCACATAGTATAGGTGGATAATAAATACTTATTGTTGATTTAAGAATATACTTGTGTTATTAGGTATAGTAGAGATATGGAAAGTTACTCTTTCTAAATCCTTGTTGTAGTTATCCATCTTCTTCCATATCCTTCTCCCTCTTTTTTTCAACAAGTACAATATCTGTCTTAGAATATTGATCTCCATTCCTAAAGACTGTTGTTCTTTTTTGGGAATGGGCTGTATGGAACTTTAATATTCAGACATGCTAGCCTCATAGCATAGTTCATCAACGTTCTCAAATATCATGACCTGCACATAGACATGAGTATATATATATAGACACATCTACATGAATAAATTTCCATACTACGTTAGCAGTTTGTGTGAAGGATAATCACACCTTAGACCTCATCACCACCTAGACCTCTATCATCACTATGATGTTGAATTTTGAAGTTCCCCTCTGTAATTGAGCAGTTGAATTAACCCTATCCCTAAATATATATACACTAACCCCTAACTGTTCTGAGTATTTGCCTCCAACACTTCCTTGATTCATCTTTAAATCATTCATGTGCTTCCATTCCTCAATTTTAAGTCATCCTCAACTTCCTTCTTTGGCTTAATCTTCAATCATCAAATGCAAGGAAAGGAAGTAAAAATAATTCTGATTGTTTACTGCAGATTCATGATATCCAATTTCAGTCATTGTTGGCCCTCCTCATCCTACCCCCTCAGCCTTCCTGTGACCTCAGCATCCTTTTATTCTTCTCCAACTGCCTTTCTATCTCCCTTTTGATGGTGGCTGTTTCAGACTTTTTTTTTCTATTCTTAATCACAAATACCACTCCATCCTTGCTACCTTTAGGCAGATAGTTGCTATATTATAATTTAATGGGAAAAAGCTCTCTCTTGTCCTCTCTTTCAGACTTCAATTTTCTTTATTAATCTCTATATGTCCATCCCCTCTTTTCAGTTTCTGAGGAAGAGGTAGCCTTTCTCCTTGATTTGACCAACTATCTTGTGTCCCCCAAGAACTTGCACCTTTGATTCTCTTTCTCATCCTAATTTTCTCCTTCTGTACTACATTTTTCTCCACTGCCTATAAATATGCTCACCAACTACACCTCTAGTATAATGAAAAACAACCACAACAACCTTAACTCGATCCTTACTCTCTCAATCCCCCCATTACTGTCAGATTCCTAGGAAGAGTTGGCTTCACTTTGTTGCATCCTATGCCCTGCTATTCATTTTCTTCTTATTTTCTTGCAGTCTGGTTTTTAACCATACCATTGTACAGAAATTGTTCTGACAAGGGCTAGTAACTATCTTTTACTACAAAACCTAAAGGAGTTTTTGGCATTATTAACCATTGCTTCTTGTTGAATTCTTCCATTGACTTCAGTGGCACCTGTTTCTCAAGAATTAATTATAGCAACTCATGCATAGTAAGGCCTTGACCTATGATTTCCTTGGAATAGGCCACTTCTTCTACTAAAGCAGATTGGTATATTCCCTGCAATGTCTAGCCTTCATGAATTGCCTAGAGCTCTTGGAAAGTAAGTAATGTGCACAAAGTCACATAGCCAATATGCGTTAGCAGCAGCACTTGAACCTAGGTTCTCAAAGAGAAAGTCTGTCGAATTTTTATTATGTTAAGTGAAAGTCTTTTGCATACCTAATTGTACCAATGTTGTTCTTTTGACCTAATTCACTTCATAGGAATCCTAGCACAGTGACACTTGAAAGACACTGTGGTAGATTCTGATGAAATAAGTACAATGCATAAAAGGCAGCCTATTATAGTGGCTAAAGAGGTATCGTTGGGGTCCAGAAGACATGGGTTCAAGCTGGGCTTTCCATACATAGTAGTTTTGTGACCCTGGTTGAGTTACTCAGTATTTCAGGGTTCCCAGGTGAATCTCTGATTATAAATCATGTGTTAATTTGCATGATGGAGGAATTTCCTCACATCCCTATATGGATGAAATCACAGATACTCAAAAGAAAAAGTAAACGCATTGGGTTAGTCCATCAGTATATGTGGGTATGCACATAATACATAAATATGCCCAGCTCTAAGGTTATGTATTCAGAGGACCTAGACTGGTCCCTGAATTGAATAAGAAGAAGAGAGTTGACAGTATCACAACATCTTACCTCCTCCCCGCCCCCCCATCAATATTCTATTCTTGGTTTTCTATGGATATGCTGGAAAAAAAACAGCATTAATAGTTACCCAAAAGAACATGGAAGATATGAGCAAGCTGCAGGACATTGAATGTTCAGTGCAGATATGTGCAAAAAGATGTGAGTGAGGAGAAGACAGACATCACTAGGGGCATGAATGGATGGAAAAGAAGGTAGTCTGAACACAAATCATGCTAACGAGGGATTACAGATGGACAGCCCAAGTGTCTCACTGATATCCATGAACTGCTAAAGGAACTAGAATGAGGCCACTAGCATAGTAGGTTGAGCTCATGAATTACAGAAAGACAGACACAAGAACTGTACAGGATGAGAAGTTGTGTGAGAACTTTGGAGCTCTGCACACTTAGAGGGACTGCCCATGTCGATGAGATCACAGATCCATTGAAGCAATAATTAAGTTGAAATATGAGTTCAAATTGGTCACCTTCCAACACAGTGGGGTCTTTGAGTCCAGGAAATTAGTATTCTATGGTTCTTTGAAGAACAAAGCTGACTGTGCTGTCGTAACTGAGTGAGGTCATATTAACCAAGAATTTTAAAAATATATTTGTAGAGTAAATTAATAGATTGAGTGAGATAATTGGTATGAAAGTGCTCATAATAAGCCCTATACAAATATTAGGTGATGCTATGTGTTATAAATAGGGAGCAAAGTAAGGTTTTATTTTTTTATTTTTTTATTTTCTTAGATCTTGCTGCCATGTTCCCAAAGCCAGCAGGGGGAGTACCACAATTTTTCTAAACTACATTTGACATCTACAAGTTTTAATCCTAGCAGTTTATGTTGTAATCTTCAACAAATCATAGTGGACAGTTAAGATAGATGTCACCCAGTGCTGGCTTTCCCAGTAAAGTTCATTTTGTGGTCAAATATTCCTATTGTCTCATTAAATGACACCATTAACCCTTTTCCCTGTTGCTTTTGGCTTTGGCACTGTTCTCAAGCACTAGATATCTCTTACAGCCTCTCACATAGTAGTACATCATATAAAATAGACACTAAATAAATGTTTGTTGAATGAGTAAGTATTAATAATAGTTAATGTTGTATGGGACTTTATGAGGTTTTTAAAATGATTTATATTTATTATCTCTTTCAATGCTCATAAAAACCTCTGTGAGGTTGAATCAGTTATTAGTCCTCTTTCACATGTGGAGAAACTGAGGTTTAGGTAGAGTAAGTGACTTGCCAAAGGTTATACAGGCTGTAAATGTGAGAGGTGGGATTTGAGCCCAGGTCTTCTGACTCCAAAACCATTGCTCTTTACTATATCATGGTGTCTCTATCCAATCCCTATTTTTATGTGACCTTAGGCAGCTTACGTTATTTCTCTGGGAGTCAATTTCCTCATGTCTAGAATGAGGACATTGAACTGGGTGTCCTGTCCAGCTTCAGATCTATGATACTACAAATGTATATCTTAGTGAAATCTGTACTTAGGATAAGTCACAAGATTAAGATCAATTTTTCTCTTGCCTATTGAAAGTCTTATGATTTTCTTATTTTAGTACTTCTAAATCGGCAAAATTTCATCTTATATAATTATATCCTCCTACCTCACTCTCTGCAGCAGGTAGGTGGCACAATAAATAGAGTGACGAGTCTGGAATCAGGAAGACCTGAATTCAAATTCATTCTCAGACACTCACAGTGTGACCCTAGGCAAGTCACTTAACCCTGGTGGTCTCAGTTTTCTCATCCATAAAGTGAATTGGAGAATGAAATGGCAAACCACTCTAGTATCTCTACCAAGAAAATCCCAAGTGGAGTTACAGAGAGTCAAACACAGCTGAAAAGACTGGACAGCAACAATCTCACTCTCCTTTTCATTTCTATGGTTTGGTCTTTGGCAAGTGCTCACGTAATGGTCAGAAGAACCAATACAAGGATATTCTAAAGATCTCACCTTTAGAATTGATCATGTAACATGGAAAACACACAGGACCGCTCAGCATGGTATGCCCACATCAGGAAGGTGCTGGGTGTGCTCTATGAGCAAAGCAGAATTGTAGTGGCTGAAAAGAAATGTTAGATGCACAAATTTAAAGGCCCCAAATGGACTATCTGTGCTCAACCTGTCAAAGAACAGGCTGAGCTCATATTGGTCTGATCAGCCACAGTCAGACACATGGAAACTTAACTCTAGCATAATGATGTCATTGTGGTTCTCTTTGAGATTAAAGGACAATAACCAACTGCCAGCATAGCTGCCACCTCATAAATGTTTGTCTATTGATTGACTTTAAGATTTGCAAAACATCTTAAAAAGTTATTTTATCACAACAATAGACCTGGGAGCTAAGTGGTGGTATTAGAGAGAAGTGAAGTGATTTATCCAGGACAACATAATGGTGTGATGCATGTGTATGTTGGTGCATGTATATGTATGTGTGTATACATACATAAACTATTCCTCTTGAGCATCACACAGATCATTATGTTTCGGGTTTATATAGTCACTAGCCAACTGTGTGTGTACATTTCCCACCTACCTACCCCCAGAGTTTAAAAAACAAGGTTGCCCTTTCAGCACCTCTAAATACTGAATATTTTCCTAAAAATATGTCTTCATTCAACTTCTTCTGTTTTTGTTTCCTTTCTTAAAGCAATGCTAAATTATCAGATTGTTATAAACATGTCTTTCTGAAGGCTAAAGGATAAAAAAATGCCAAGTAGTTACATACCATAAATATAAGGGGTTTCAGTTATGCCAGTGTTTCAGTGGAAATCTGGGTGAGAATTCCAGCTTTTTTAAGTGAGCCAAGTATTTTTTTTTTAGTTTGTTTACCCTGAAGTGTTTCCCTCCTCTTGGTAGGGACAATACCAAGATTGGATGGGCTCCATCACATGCACATCTCTAGTTATTCAACTTTGTTTCCATGTAGTATCTTAAAGCTATAATTATGGAGCTTGATCTGGAAGTCATAGAGGTCAAACTCCACACTTGACAGATGAGGAAATAGAAGTCCATGAGTGTCATGAGATTTGTCTGAGGTCCCATATTATGCACGTATGGGCATTTATGATATCTATGTGGGCAACTTCTTCCTTGATCCAGGGGTGGGGAACCTGTGGCCTCGAGGGCACATGTGGTCCTCTAGGTCCTCAAGTCAGGCCCTTTGACTGAATTCAAAGGGTTGTACTTGAGGATCTGGAGGACTACCTGGAGGCTGCACATTCCCCACCCCTGCCGGCCAGCCTGATCCATGCCCATGGAAACTAATTTCTAACTTGGTTTTACAGATTTGCCTGAGACCCTAAGGAGTTTAGTGACAGAGGTGAGATTTGCATGCAGGTCTATTGACTTTGGAGCCTATATTCTATTCACTGCCCCATGCCAAGGGCCCATCTAATCCAACTTCTTTATTTTGTGCATGAGGAAACTAATGCCAAGAGAATGACTTGTTCAAGGTTAGGAAAGGATCAGATGCCAGGTTGGAATCCAAATGTAAGGGCTCAGACTCCAGATCCAGCACTCACTTCCTCCAGTGCAATGCGCTTGCTCCTGTTGAACTTGTGATGAAATGGGTTTGTGTGTGCCTATGTGCAAGTGTGCATTCCTGTGTGTGGAGGAAGAGGGGACAGCTGCCACTGGTGGGTTAACTTGTTCAGTTGGGAACTTGCCAGCTGTCAGCAGACTTAATTAAATAGGTTTCTTAATGGTAGGTGCTGATTAACACAGAAGCATCCTTCTGACGAGCATAACTCCCTGACTGTTACCGTTGGACCATAATGTAACGGGATCATAGAGTAACTGGAGATTAGAAGTTGAAGACAATTAATGATGATGTTAATGAGATAATAAAACTTTTGCCTGTAGAACCTGAGACAAGTCCCTTACCTGCCCTTTATTAGTTAAAAAAGGGAGAGGGAGAGGTTGGATAATTTCTAAAGACCCTTGGAGTTCTGAAATTAGTGGTGCAATTGGTTAATATTTCCATAGCACTTTGGCATTTACATAACATCATCACGACCCTATAACTTAGTACAGATTTCATTAGCATCATTGTACAGTTGTGGAAACAGAGTCCCGGAGAAAAGGAATAACTTTCCCAGAGTCACTGGATAATGACAAAGTAGTGAATAAAACCCAAATTTCCTGACATCTTAGTCCAGTTTTTTTAAAATTTCTACCCTACTACCTGCCTCCGTTTGTTTGCTCAGCAGAACGTGGGAAAAACCAAAGCAGCACCTGAAAATCAGAAACCAAGTGAACGCTGTCACTTGATAGAGTTTTCCATCCTTTCAGTTATGTCTGATGATTAGCGAATTCATCTGGGGTTTTCTTGGCAAATATGCTTGAGTGGCTTGCCATTTCTTTCTCCACCTCACTTTACAGATGAGGAACTGAGGCAAATTGGGTTAAGGGACTTGCCCAGGGTCACACAGCTACTAAATGTCTGAGGCAGATTTTAATTCAGATCTTCCCCACTCCAGGCCTGAAGTTCTTATCCACTGTGCCATCTAGTTACCCATGTAATAAATTATATAATGGCATCCCTGAGAGAGAAAACAAAACAAAACAAAAACAAAAATGCTTCTCTGGGATTGGTTAACTTTAGTGCACAACTTTGCATTTCAAGAGTCTTCTTGAGCCCAGAACATACCTTCGTAAAAACTGATTGTCAGGTTACTTTGAAATGTTAAAAATATATATATCATTTTAGCACTTCTGGCAAGAGATACTTTGTTCACAGCAAATTTTTATCTTAACACCTCATTTTTTCCCCTCAGTAACAGTGAAATATGGAATGTAACTTGCAACGAATGATGTGAAAAGGAGGCAAAATCTGTCACATGGATTTCTATTCACACGTTTCCTGCTTTCTTCCTTCTTTCTGTTGACCCTCCTATAATTTTTTGGCAGCCTAGAGATTAACTTTCCTATTCATTTGGAAAATGCTGTTAACCTTCCTTAATTGTAACTGCTTCAGAATTAAAGCATGAAGTTGGAACAGAATGGCAATCTTAAAGTCCCTCTCTTTAAAGGAAAAAAAAAGCAATTGCTTCATAGTAGTAGTAGTTCTAGGCAACAAGAATAAACAGAAGCCCCATTAAAAACAGTGATTGCTATGTTCATGTAACCACTTAACACACGCACACATACCTTAACTATATATATGCATATTCACATACATATGTGTACATGTAAGTGATATTTTTATCTCATAGGATGGTAATTTTTCTCAAAATACAGTATACATCTTTTGTCTGAAAATCTTTTTCATCAGCTGAAATTACTTTTCTCATTTATATACCTTTCAAAGATTATTATAGATGTTGAATTTCATATCTAGATTGGGAAACATTCCTAACCTCTTTTTGCTTTAGAACAAGAGGATAATAAACATTTTAAATGAATCACATAAGTAGGAATTGATATGATCAAGCAAGTAAAAGGACCAGAGGAGGACATAATTAATAATTTAGGCAAGAGTTTCCACCTTAAAATTAGTGGTCTAGAAGAGTTTCACTGAATAGAAAGTCAAGAACAAAGATGCAGTTAAGATAAGTGTCATGGAGAGGGCAGAATAGAAGGAAGGGGGATGGGATGCTTATTCTTTCCTCCTTCCACTACTGCCATTCTTATTTTATTCTCCACTGATTTCTCCCTTTTTTTCTTTCTCAAGTCAGCAATGGATCTGGGACACATCAACAGCTTCCCACCACAGAGCCATCACTAGGTCTGAGACTCACAGTTTGGCTTCATATGCACAATGTAGTACTGTAGGGAATGGGGCATTGAACTAAAAGGTCAGAAATTGGAGAGATTTTTGGCGCTGCTTCTAACAGTGTGATTTTAGGGAAATTGTTAAGTTCAAGAACTTTCAAATACCCATTCATTTGAAGAAGTATGGCCACTTAAACCTTCACAGAAGACTAGGGAGTTTAATTCTATGTTTTTTTTTCCTTTCCAATTTTTTCCCAAAAGATCATCAGTACAGCCCTGTTTCTGAAAGGAGCAATATTTCCTTCCTCTTCCTTTATAGAATTCACTAACCTGGTCTTACAATAGTTCTCTTATTTTGGGATAAATGTTTTAGCAACTTTCTTCTTTATTCCATCAGGGTTTTAATCTCTAATCACTTTGAAAACAGATTTAAACTATTTTCAGTTTTATACATTTCTTACGTGTTCCTGGTTTATTATCTTTATATAATCATTATATAATTTATTACAGTCAAACTGTTTCTGGAAAGAGTGAAATTAAGAACTGGAGCACAGTTCACTCCAAATTTATAAGTTCTGGGAATCGAAAGCATGACATCACTACAGAGGAAGAATGGACAGTCCTAATCACTTTTCTTCCTGGGTGGCTTTGGGGATCACATGAGATAATGCATGTAAAACTGCTTTGCAAACTGTAAAGTGCTACACAGACATTATTGCCGCTCTCGTTATCCTTACTTTTTCCAGACCACACACTTTCTCTTAGGTCTTTGGACTGGAACATACCAATGACATGTACTAGAATATGTTAGATATACTGTGCCTTAAAACTAAAATCTTATTAACCTTCTTAGTAAAGAGAAATCATTACTATGTCTGTGAAGTGTCCTTTGGTTTGCATGGTTGTTTTCAAGGCTACTTAATTTGTTGATTAAAGAATATGTTACTGTAAGGGTTTAATGAAATCAGAGGTAATAAGGGTAGAAGTTGAATAAATAAGTTTGACAACATCTAAAGGGGGAAACCTTTTCTGTGAATTTATTAAATTGTTCTTTGATAGCCTCTATGTTAACCAGAATTCTGTATTGGTGAAGGATATGTAGGATGTGTGTGTGTGTGTGTGCGTGCGTGCGCGCATGAGTGTGCATGTACACATACATCCTGACACACTGGACAAATGTCTGCATACTTAAATATGTATTTCTTTTATTTTTCATAATGAAATAAACTGCAGCAATTTGCCAATCATTTGCATATCTATTTTTCCATTTCTTTCCTCACATAAAGAATAATACTGTGCAGATTTTGCTTTACATCTAACATGCCTGATTGTGGAATTACAGGGCTAACGGGGATAGACCTTTTAATACGTTTTGCCTAGTTCAAATTGATATTCAGAATATTTGGAACAATTCACAGCTGCACCAATAGTGTATTAGAGAGGGGCGGCTAGGTGGTGCAGTGAATAGAGCACCGGCCCTGGAGTCAGGAGGACCTGAGTTCAAATCCGGCCTCAGACACTAAACACAAAAAACTAGCCGTGTGACCCTGGGCAAATCACTTAACCCCAACTGCCCTCCAAAAAGCAAAAAAAAAAAATAGTGTATTAGAGAGTCTGTTTTCCCACAGCTCTTCTAGCATTGACTATTCCTTCTTTTTTTTTTTAATCTCTGTAAATTGACAGAGTGTCCTGAAACCTCAGGATTAAATCAGTTTGAATTTTTATGTAAATTTAACTGATTTTAATGTTCTTAAATTGTCAGTTTTTTCTTTTGCTTATACCACTTGTTCTATTGGGGAATAGCCCTTGTTGATATATAAATATACACAGAAATATAGATACATGTCCACCTATCTATCTGTATGTAGAAATCTATTTGATCTATTTTATATGTTTGTTATTGGAATATTTTATCAGATATTTGATGAAAATACTTTTCCATTTTTAAGTTTATCTTATTCTATCTTAATTGATTTTATCACATAAAATTAAACATTTTGTAAATATCAAAATCAGGTCTCATCTACTACATGCTCATAGCTGTAATCATTGTCATAATAGGAAATGAGCGTGACAAAATGGCCATTGAGGGTAATACCAGGGTCATCATTAAAGGCAAAAGAGGGGGTGTTGCAATTAATTAACATCACAGAATACAACTTGGACCTCTGTGGAGCCCAAGATGTCCTTCAAAGGATGTTTGTTTCACTACTTTCTTGATATCATATTTAGTAAGTTTCTCCAGGCAGCATATTAGATTCACCACAGATACATTGGGAGTAAGAACACAGAAGGCCCATATCTGTGATATTTCTATTCAGCTCAGGGATGATCTTGCCCTCAGCACCAGTGAGAGCAGAGATGATGTTTTGTGCAGTGCCCTATCCATAATGCCACAACTTCCAGAGAGGCTGTCCTCTGTCTTTAACAGTGATGCAATGGCCTGCACTCATGAGTCCCTCCATAATGTCAAAATTGTCATAAATGATCTTGGCAAGGGGGGAGCCAAGGAGTTGGTAGTGCAGGAGGCATTCTTGACAATCACAAGGAAATTCTTATTTCTCGCAGTTCGCTCACATCATAAACATAGGGACATCAGGAGAAGAAGTAGAGATAAGAGTATGCTTAGCTCCACTTTTCTAATGAGACCTGACCTTTTCCATGATAGTAAAGGTACCAGTTGAATCTACTGCACACTCAGGTCTGGGATATCCCCATTTAATATTGGTGGAATCATGCTCCTGGAAGATACTAATGGCTTTTTCACTGATCACCTTCTTTCCATTCTCGGCATTGACAGCATCCTTGAACTTGCCATAGACAGAATCATATTGAACAACATAAGCTATGTAGGTGATGTTAAGGAAGTGGTCACTGATGGCCATAAAGTGTATTCTACCTAAAATGAAAGCATCCCTGGTCTTCAGGCAACTCATATGGCCAAAACCACTGACTGAGGCCTCCACCATCTTGTCTCAGGACTGCAGCTGGCACCAAGCTTGGGGAAAAGCTAAGAGCCCATGTAAGAGTTTTTAATCAGAGGTGAAATGAATCTCCATTTCTAGGTAGAAATCTATTCTCCATTGAATTAATTGTGTATTAGGTTTTGTTTTGTTTTCCATTTTGCATAAGGCTCCAACCTTTGGTAAGATTAGTGATATAACTTCAGTTTGTCTTTCTTTCCCCTCACTCTACTTTTCTGTTTGTTGTTCTATTCCCATTTGTGGTTCACCCATCCCTCAAGGTCATTTTGTCTTCTGCTTGTATATTTGCTTAGGCAACAGTTCTCAACCTATGGATTGCGACCCCTTTGGGGGTCAAACGACCCTTTTACAGGGGTCACAGGGGTTGCCTACGACCATCGGAAAACACATATTTCTGATGGTCTTAGGAACCAAGACACTACTCCTCTATCCATCTCTAGGCAAGTCTGCCCATATGCAGATACACTCACATAGGAATATTAAAGGGTTCCAGCATAAGCAAGGTTGAGAACCACTGGCTTAGGGTTTCACATTAGAGCACAGGAGTCAAGGAGACCTGAGTTTAAACCTAACCTCAGATGTTTACTATCTGTGTGACCCTGGGTAAGTCACTGGACCTCTATCTGCCTTAATTTCCTCGCCTATAAAATGATGAAAATAGCCTCTCAGGGTTATTGTGAGGATCAGGTGAGATAACATTTCTGAAGGCCTTAGCACAATGCCTGGCACATAGGGCTATATAAATTTTAGCTATTATTATAATTATTGTAGTCTTGTCTTATCTTTGAAATCCTTGTGATACAAGTGAATCTTTCTTCCCTTCTACAATCTAAACTTACCTCACTTCTGTCCCAGTAATTCCTCAGGGTCTTGCTGGGTGACTACTTATGGGGAATATTATAGAGAGGACTCTTGTTCAGATATGGGTTGGACCAAAAGGTGTTTGAATGTAGAGATTTTTGTGACAGTTGGAGTGTCTGATTTGCCAGTGTCTGATGAAATACTTTACGTTAATTGTTTATATCCTTCACTAAAGTTATCTTCTGATGTTCCAGGCTAGAAGTGAACATGCATTCTTTAGAATTTTCAGTAGTAGTATTAAGCTCTTGAAGGTCCTTTAGGCTGGCAAGTATTTATTTTTAAAAGAGGATACCTTAGGAACATTTTATTTCAAGTCCGTTTAAGGAATTTATAATGGTGAAATTTCAGGTAGTAGGGCAAGCATATTGGGATTTTTGGGGGGAAGATAGGGAAGAAATTTAGAATAGCCCTCAAATCATTTTACATATGTGCAAACTTCTAAGGCTTTCTATAACCAATAATATTGTAACAGGAAGTTGGCTATTAGCTATGGATTTAGCATCTGTGTTGTAGGTGAGGATCAATAAGAAAATTTAATGGATCAGTAACTAAGTCCCCTAGTGATGGTATAGGTCTGTGATAGATATTTTATACTGGATTTCATACTTTACAAATGGATAGTGTAAAGTTCTAAGTCACTAAGACATCCTGAGGGAGATATAAAAGATGACATGCTGGACAGGTCAGAGAACACCTTCCCTTGGATCCCAGTGGAGATGGCCCAAGACCCAAGAGCCTCTGGGAACCAAAGCCCACAGACCTTGATACCAGCCTGGCAGTCAAAGTCATCTTGCAAGGAAAGAGCCCTTACAAACATTCAACCAGTCAGTTGTCTCTGTTAGCTGTAGTCCCAACTTCCTCAGCAGTCAGAACTACTGAGTACCTGGAAGAAAACCACCTTCTTGCTCCCATAGACCTTGGCATTGTCAAATGATTCAATATCAGAAATGGTTGGGTTTTTTTAAAAATCAATGGAGACAACATTAAAGAAGGTGCATTATCATCTACTTTGCCCCTTTGCCCTTAGGACCATTGGGTCTTTCTATCTGAGTTGCTATTGAATCCCCTATACATGTTTCCTTCCCCTATGTGCTTCTCTTGACCAGAGGGACTCTTGAATTTTTGTTAACGTCCTTAGTACTTAGCACAGTGCTTTGCACAGATTATGTACTTAATAAATGTTTCTTTTTTCATTCACCCATTCTACTCAAGTACCATTAATATACTTGGTGTTGAGCACCCCAAAACTCTGAGAGGTTAAGGGTTTTGCCAACAGTTACCAATTGAATATGTTGCTGAGGCCAGATTTGAATCCAGGGTTTCCAGACTCAAGTTCTAGCATTATTTTTACTACATGATGGAGAGTTGTTCGCTGACCTGTCTGGCAGATGCCATCTCCTATATTCTCCCTCAGGATGTCTTGATGACTTGATTCCAGTATGGAAAGAAGTCCAAATAATTTTTTTATTTCTCAACATTTAACTAGAATTCATAGTTCCAGCTCTAACCTTTCTAAAGTAAGATTGCCTCTCTGAAAGAAATCCATCATATCTAAATAGATTTTGCAGAAATAGTATCTGAGGATTTATTACAAAAGCAAAACATGTGGCACATCATTAAAATAGATTCAGCAGAGTATAGCAGACGCTCTCACAATCCTGTTCCCCTGCTGACTGTGTCTGTCACTAGTGTGAATATAAACCATCTGTGGTATTTTGGGGGTGACCCATTTCTTTATTTCAATCTTATTCCCTAGGATTATTATTATTATTATTTTTAAATCCAAAGGCATAAACAACGCAAAGACCTTATTTCAGAACCTGAATCTACAAGGAATGTTATCAATGTAATGTCATTAACCTGGGACCCCTTACCTATGGCTGTCTTCTTCCGGGTCATGAATTAAAGCCAATATATCTCGAGAAATTGCAATCTCATTTCTGTCATCAGTTGTATCATTGGTTCACAGACTGAGCTTCCTTGATCCTTGATTTTTCATTCCAACATCATTATTAATGTGATAGCATCTTGATGACATTTAAAAGTAGTATTTTTGGCAAGTTCCCTTCTCAGGACCATTTTCAGGATGTCAAAGGAGAATAGCCTTTGGGTATCCTAAATTCAATTTCACAAAAATAAGATCACAATTGATATTGTGAAGTGTCTCCCCTTTCTAGGAATGAAAGGGAGATGCATATACACATATGTATGTATGTATACATACATCTACATCATACACATACATAAATACACTATACTCATACAGAAAATCGAAATGTGTGTCATCTAAACAAATATTTGTATGTAACCTATATCCAAAAGGAAAATATATCTTTTATGTAAAATTCTGAATTGTATATGTAACATCATATATTTAGTCTTTTATGTGTTCATATATGTATGTATATCATGTGTGTGTACATATATACACATATATATGCATGGCATTATCAACAGATAGACATACATCTTTGGGCTGGCACAATCCAAACTTTACATACTTCAAGTGAGCATAGAGAAGTTGATTTAATGCATTGTGAGCATATCCATCTATACAGACCAGTTGGCTTTCTTTTATCCTGTGTCTGTTTCTCTCTGTTGAGCCCTGTGTTTTGTTTGGTTGGTTTAAGGTACGTACAGGTAATATTGGTATGGCAAAGTCATGTCCATATAAATGTGTGATGAATAGCCTGTCCCTTCCTGTGATAATATCTTTATTGTTGCTGTATGTGTGGTATCGTAACCTGTTTAGAATTCTTGGTGAACATTTTTCTGCAAGTGGTGTATGATTTATGACTAATCCAAGTGGATGGGGTCTTGTGGAGTTTCTGGTCTGAGAGGTTGACAAAATTATAGAATCTTGGTTTTAGAAAGGATATGAGAGGCCATTGAATGTACCTTATACCTGAACAGTTGATAGGAGGAAGAAGGTACATCAGCCTTTGTAGCAGTAGGGACCTGGGAGTTTGGCTGAGGTCCTACTAAGGAGAGGAGAGATTCAGAGTCTTCTCTGGATGCAGCACGGCTCCTTGCCATGTGGTAAGGTCAATTTGAGAAACTAGTTAGAAGGGGAACGAGGCTATTTAGCCCAGGGATTTGTGGAAACTCCTGTGGTATGATTAAGGATATTTTAAAAAGAGACTTAAATTTTTTTTTATTTTGACAGTTATGTGTTCTGTCCATTTGTTTTATTTTATTTCATTTTCCTAAGGTAGTCACAAATATTTTTGAGTAACTCAATCTCAGTCTTAGGGAGACTGAGGGGAAAGGATAGGCACATTCTTATTACAACTAGGTGAAAATTGATAGCAGTGATAAAGAGAATAGAGGAGTCTTCTCCCCCAGTAGCTCATTGCTGTTAGCTATTTGCTATGATTGTGTAAGTAAAGCACAGGAAAAATTACTCAAACTGTAGTAGGTACAGCCCATAGAATGGATCTCTTTCTTATCCTTGTAGGAAGTCCTAGACACCTGCTGGCTTCCAGATTATCAGAATTGCTTTGGACCTTGGAAAGAACTCTTACCCATAGATAATCCTGCCAATTTTTTCCATTATTGCTCAAGGTATACATGAAGAAGTTAATTTCCTAAAAAAATGTTTTTTTACTAAAATGTTTTTTAAAGTTCTGATAGGAGCCATCATATTAGCCATCAGAGAAGATATGAAAATTTCAGCTTTCCCGTTCTTCAAGTCTGTCAGTATTTTTGAAAAAAAAATATCTTAACCATTGTAAGCAAAGGTCTTGATTTCTCACTGGAAGGTTTATTTGGAAAATGTACATATGTAAATTTTGTCCCAAGGATTACCAAATTTATTAATAAGTAAGATTTTACTTTATGTTCTATGTAAAAAATATTTTCAAGAGCTATAATTAATCTAAACATTATTTGAATAATATCTGATTAGCTTTGAAAGTATTATGAGTGTTTTGTTGGTATATTTCAATCACATGCTTTTTTTACTGTACAAAAAGCTCTTTTTCTCTGAATTTTCTAAGTGCTCTTTCAGGGTCAGGGTTCCCAGCTTATGACTGAAAGGAATTTCCCCTATCAGGAATGGGAAAGCTATAAACTTTGTATTTGTTAAGGATGCTAGGAATTTAGAAAAGGTAATTTGATTGTCTCTCCTCATTATTGTCTAATATAGGTTAAGTGTTATTCTTGAAATTCATTTTGCAGTAACCGATTTTTGTTTGTTTTCTCAACTCCTAATTGCAGGTGTAATAGTAGTAAGGTAAGGAAATCACTTTTGAGCATGATGCTTCCTCTGTATTCATCAATAGCAGTCCAAATTTAACATATGTCTAGATGGTCTACACACAACCAAATTTCCTTTTCAGTACCTCTCCTCTTTACTAATATAATAGTAAATGAGATACAGTGCCTATGTAGAATTGTAGACCAGTGGGCCTATCAACCTCTGGTCAAATGGACCTTACTCAAAATTCCAGTATTGTTGAGGGTCATTCAGAATGATTGGGACCATAAATTCTGTTTGACCTGATCAACACAAACAAATCCCTACATAAGTGGGAATTAATTCTACCCCCTTTAGGAGTCATTAAAGCAAAAGCTTTTCAGGTCTGAATTCTTCAGAAATACAATACAATCCAGTATAGTTCAATTCAGTTCAGTTCAACAAACATTTATTATGAGTTTATCCTTTTGTTTATGCTGCTTAGCAGCATCTGAGGTAAAGTTAGCATTTGAATTGCAAAGAGCCTTCTTTTAAATGTGTTGACACTTGATTTAGTTTTGATGGCTGTAAATGAACTGGGCAGAGCCTGACAGATTATTCTCAGATAAACATGCAAAAGGAAAGGTTTCTACTTTGGGGTTATGCCTGGTGAAACTGAATTCAGTTCAGTTTCAGAAACTTAAAAAAATTAGCCATGAATTAAGTCTAACCATTTTAGAAAGCAATTTGGAATCTTAATAAATGGCCAAAATATCTATACCTTTTAACTCAAATATTTTACTGCTGGCATATTCCCCCAAAGGGATCAAAGACTCATATATACTTTATGTGGTAGTAAAGAACTGGAAACAGATGCCCATCAACAAAGGCCATCAATATGGCCAAAAACAAATTGTGGTACATTAATATAATGTCTAAGAAATGATGAATATGATGAATACAGAGAATTATGGGAAGAATTCAAAAACTGATGCAAAGTAGAGTAAGCAGAACCTGGTACACAATGTAGTTTATTGATAGACTGGGAATGGACATGTGATTTAATTGAAAAAGGGATCTCCTAGATCAGTGGTTCTCAACCTTCCTAATGCCTCGACCCTTTAATACTCATATGTGGGCATATCTGCATGTGGGTCGATGCACCTGAAGACAGAGGAGTGGTGTCTCAGTTCCTAAGACCATCAGAAATATGTTTTCTGAAGGTCTAAGGTGACCTCTGTGAAAGGGTCATTCAACCCCCAAAGGGATCGCAACCCACAGGTTGAGAACCGCTCTCCTAGATGAAGAAATTCCCTCTCCCAATACAGATCTATCCCCTTTTCTGCAATGTTGGGTCTTTGATAGTTGTCTAGAACATTGAGAGGTTACGTGACTTCTCTGTGTCCCACAGCCAGTATGCCTTAGAAGCCTTACTTAACTCAGATCTTCCTGGTTCCACCAGTTTTCTACCCACTACAGCACTGTCCCTCTCATAGCAAAGCATTTTGTTGCTGTTCAGTCATTTCAGTAGTGCCCCGCTTAAAAACTATTCAAGGTTTTTATGGTAGAGATACTGGAGTGCTTCGCTATTTCCTTCTTCAGCTCATTTTACAAATGAGTAACTGAGGCAAATAGGGTTAAGTGACTTGCCCAGCCAGGGTCACACAATGTGTCTGATGCTGGAATTGAATTCAGAAAGATTCTGGGCCCAGAGCTTTATTCATTGTACCACTTTCCCTGTTCCATAGCAATATATGTAGCAGTACAAATGGAAAGAACAACAAAATGAAACTAAAAAGAATGTAGTACAAATCACCAAGGTTGTCAACTAAAAAACAGAGAATATGCATCTCCTGCCTTTCCTATCCTTTGTAACAGTGTATAGTTAGCATAAATAATGATAAATCAGCTATATCCTATATCTATATTACACAATTGGGAGACTATGGGTAGGGAATGCTGCATATATATATATTTGTCAGACACATATATGAGACTGGTTAGTTTGCTTGAACTGCCTTTCCCCCCTTATTTTTTAAAATATATTTGTAACTAGGGATGATTTACTGAGTAAGAAATAAGGAAGATTTATACTCAAAAAAAGAAGTTAATGTAAAAATAAAAAATACCAATAAAATTATTTGAAAATAATATATATGTGTGTGTATATATTATATATATATGTTTGTGTAACCATATGTAGCTATCCCCATCTACTTATATGTGTATGTGTATATATACATAATTTATGACTTCTAAAATATGAAAAACAAACATTGATTACCTCTCCTACTGGTTGTACAAAGCACAGACATTGGTTTCATTGGTATAAGGTAACTTTCAGTGAGGAAACACTTAATGTTGATTAATACCTCCTCTGCAAGTTAGACTTACTTGGGTCATTGAAAGGTTTTGTTACTTGTCAAAAATCCTACAGCCAGCATAGGTCAAGGGTAGAACTGAGTTGTATTTTTTTTTAATTCTAAAACCAGGTCTCTATGCACTATACTGCATACGCATTATGACAGTTTATAGGGAAGTAATGTCATCTCCAGGTAGGGTTTGAGTAGAACTTCCTGGAAGAGTTAACATTTGAATAGGATCTTGAAGGCTGTGTAGGATTTTAACAGAAGGGAATGGAGGGAAAGGGCTTTATTGGCATAGACAGTGGCAGTGACAGCCTTGTAGTACCCTGATCCTTTTTGGTTTATGTCTGAGACATTAAGTATCCATCTTAGATTCTAGAAAATGGTAGCTCTGCAAGTCACTTCAAATTGATGAAAGTGTCATAGGTGAATTAGTTTGAATTATCTGATCCAGATAGTTTATTTTTCAAGGAGCCCAGATTCCAGATAGCTTGTAGCTATTTGTTCTTGTATAGCCCTGAGATATGTAAATATTCAATTCTGCTCAGGGAAGTTTGGAGGCTGTAGTTACTGAGGTAAGCTTGGGCGAATGTGCAGAATGTTATGATGAAATTCAGAGTAGAAATCTTTCCAAGTTTGTGGTAGTTGACAGCTCCTGGAGGCTCAAGAGTTTGCCAGTCAAAGGGAAAAAAATATTCCCAGGGGTACCTATAAAAGTGTTTTGTGGGATGACTGGTTGAGGCCAACATTCTCATCTGTTAGTAACCCGTAGTGATGTAATTAGATGAGGAATCAATCCTTCTGAAAGGGAAGAAAAAAAAACTCAACTGTAGAAAAAGAAAACCATGATACAACCACTTGGGGAAGCAAAACTGGAATGAAATGCTCAAGTTCTTTAGAAATTTAAAGGGATATAGATATTTAGAATCTATTAGAACAGTGCAAGAGAAAAATCAGCTAATCCTCTGAAGTATTAGTGATTTGGGGAATAAAAAGAAGAAAAAAAAAAGACCTAGCCCTAGCATTTTGAGTTTTCAGAGCATCTCACCTACTGCATGAAAATGTATAGTCCTGAGGGTTTAGCGATCCATATGAGAAATTCACAGATTTAGTACATTCCCACAAATCATGCATTAGAAAAGAGAAAGTTTGGTCTAGTGAGAAGATTTTTAGTTGGTGGACCTGTGTCCAAGCTGCAACTCTTCTTCTTGTCATCTTGAGCACTTCACTCACTTTAACCTCTTTGTGACTCAGTTTCCATATGTATACAAAGAGAAGGTGGACTAGATGATTAACAAGGAAATACTTTAATCTGCATATGAATAATCATTTTCTCCCTCTCTTCCCAAATTACTTGCTATTTTGCATGTTATATACATATCTATAAATGGGTATGTTATTTCCCTGATAGAATTTAAGCTTCTTGAGAACAAAGACTATTAGTTTTTTGTATCTATGTATCTCTAGAATAGTAGATCTCAACCTTTTTGGTCTCAGGACCCCTTTCCACACTTAAAAATTGTTGAGGATGCCTTGGATAACTTTTATGTATGTGATTATATCTACTAATATTAATTGCATAAGGAATTAAAATATCTTGGTTATGAAATGATTATGAAAATCATTTTAACTTTGCAAACCACCTCTAAGGCTCTTCACTTTGAGAAACACTTCCATAGAGCCTATGGAAGTCACAGGGCCTGGTATAGAGTAGGTACCTAGTAAGTGTTCACTGATTAACTTAGATACAAACTAGAAACTGTACTCCACACAACTAATAAATTGAAATTCTTCTAAAACAGTCTGATCATGACAATCCCTTAGTGAAGAAAGCTTCAGAATTCTCTACTGTCTCTGGTAAAATACGAACTAAACTTCTTTCTTTGGCATTTAAAACCCTTCACAATCTTCCTCCTATACACACTCCTAACTTCTTTCATTATTAACTTACTACTACTCAGTCGTTTATGTTCCAGATAAACTAGCATGTTTTCTGTTCCTTTTGCCTCTATACCTTTACCCTAAGCACCTGGTGAGGCAATGTATAGAATCTCTAAGCTGGACCTGGAGTCAGAAAGGTCTGAGTTCAAATTCAGCTTCAGATACTTACTGTGTAACATTGGGCAAGTCCCTTGACTTTTGTCTGCCTAGGGTACATCAATTGAAAAATAGAAATCATAATAACATGTGCCTGACAGGGCTGTTGTGTGGATTAAGCCACTTAATATGTATAAAGCACTTAGCCCTGTACCTAGCACATAATCAGCACCCTGTGAATATTAGCTTTGATTATTATCTGACCATCCTATCTTGAATACTCTTTCCCTTCATATTCACCAGTTTGACTGCACTGGTGCAAGGAAAGCTTAATTAGTAGGAACAGCATTGCCTTTCTGTGACCCAGAGAAATGTAGAAAATACTATTTACCTCAAGGGCTGCTGAAAGGAGAATTTTGTGTAGATCACTAAGTATCATAGAAATGTGAACTGTTATTAATAATCTAACTCTAGAAATGGCATTCTACTTCAAAAAAAGTTGTAGAATCCCTTGATTTAACTAATGCAAATATTAGAAAATGAGAAGTATTAAGGAATTTGTTCTGAGATGGTGACATGCTGATTTCATAATGCAAAATAGCAGGAAAGATAGGAGTTTAACTAAGAAAATTTGTAATGGAATGTCTACCTGTTAGAAAGGAATATTGAGGATTATATTCAAATATTTTTCACTGGATTTTATATGAGGATAAAACTCAAAAAAGCAGCAATATGGGAAAGTATTTTTCATTTCTCAGAAATAGCACTTGGTCTTAGAATTATATGGTAGAGGCAATATGAGCCATTCTGATTTTTAAATAGTTCAGCATAATTAGCTCTAGTGTAATAAATGTGAAATGAAAGGATAAAAAGGGTAAACTAAGTTTGGTTATATTTTTTTCATCAAAAATACTTGGATGTGTTTTTCTCTGAATATATTTTTCTTTCTGAAAGGTGTTCCAATTGTCCCCAACTGCAAGTGTAGATACAAGGTCTCATGATAGGGTTGAGTGCATATCATAAACTTTACATATTTTTATACTGAAACCTTGTATTATATTTGAATTCATAGTAAAACATACACAAGCTATGATATAATGGGTTCTGCTGTATTCAATCATCCAGATGTTTTGCCTATATCATTCCAAAATCTGGATATGCTTACCTATCAATTATCCACAAACACATTAATAATGACATTTTAGCTGAGTCACAAGGAAATACCACTTTCAATGTACCATCAGCGATTTTTTCCCTCTTTCCTTGCTCTTTTGACATAACTGTCACTCACTAGTGACAGCACCTAGTTTGTTTATACTTACCCCCCTTTCACTCTGCTTGCCAAGAAATCCTCAGAAACCCAAATATTCCACCACCTCCTCTGCTTCAGGAAGTTTGAGGAGAGGGCAAACTTTGCATCAAGCTGAATCGGAGAAGTCCATGCCAAGCATGGGTCAGGTTGCAGGGAGGAGTTGAGCCAGGGGGACAGACTCGGGGAAACTGGACCAGTTCCTAGTTCTTCCTGAGTCAGACCTTCCCAGTGTGGTCTCATTATTGTAATTATTATTATTTTGAAGTGAATTCCCCAAACATTAAACACACCCATTTTTGAATGTAAGAGTAAGAACATTCCAAAGTTCCTTATAAATGACTTGGATTATCCACTATATTAGATGTGTTCATATCTCTGTTCTTGTCTATTTGTGTGAATAATCAAGAGCTGACAGTATAGGCACATTCCAAAAGTTCATTTGTAAGTCAGTTATTTGGAACTTGGAATGCATTTTTTTTCATAGAAACAATGTCATCAAGGGTGGTCAGGTTCCCAGGCCAGGCCACAAAAGCCTCTTTAACCCACTAGAGCTAAATTATAGTCTTAATTGTACAATAGGAACCAACCATCATTTGTAATTTAGTTTCTATGGGAAAATGCGTTCTGAATTCCAATTGAAGATGCCAGACCTCTCCAAAGTCTTAGTGATGAGACTTACCATTTTCTTGCTTTCCCTTCCTACAGATATAGGTCCTCTAGGGGTAGTGCAGGGGAGAATGGCACCAAGAGTGGGTTTTTCCTAAGAAAGGTGAAGTAGCAAAGGAGTTTTCAAAAGGGGGACGGTGGGAGTGGGTATTTCTGCAAACCAGGGCTATTAGTGGATAGGATTGTGAGAGTACCGACAAAGGTGTTCTAAGGGCATGGACTCCCTTTGGCAGCAAAGGAACTCCATCCAAAGGGAAATAGGGGCATGGGGTGGGGGTGGTGACAGCTGTTCACACATAAAGGTCATTCTTAAGTTGGCTGTTCATAAATAGGGGATTGCCTGTATTTGGAAATATCTGGCTCTGTAAGTATCACTCACATATAGTCAACCAACAGGAAATAGATTTATGTATTTGGGCTTATCTACTAGGCAAGTACTTAATATTTCTATATGCTGCTGTAACTACTATAGTTTTACTAGGAAGCAATGTTGTAATATGAATATTAGGTCTTGATTTAACATCTCTGATCCTTCTGCTTACTTAGACTATGATTGGGGAAGGTAGTTGTCACAGTGGTTAGAGCACTGGGCATGGAGTCAGGAAGACTCATCTTCCTCAATTCAAATCTGGCCTCAGATATTTAGAAACTGTGTGACCTTGGACAAGTCATATTACATTATAACATGTTGCTCATAAACACTAAACACTTCCCTCTTAGTGGCAAGGATAGGACCATCTAAATGCATAAAAAACTTGTCTGGGGAAGGTGAGAAGGTGATGATGTTCCATTTTATGTTTGTGTGTGTGTGTGTGTGTGTGTGTGTGTGTGTGTGTGTGTGTGTGTGTATTTCTAGGTGGCTCGAAAAAGTACTTTGAGAGACTAATCTTTTCTATGCTCATTCAGATCCCACAGGTGAATTTGGTTCTAAAAATTATAAAAATCTTGAGTGACCACATTCTACTTACTTTAAGAAAACATGGAATCATGTCATGAAAAATTAAACACTCAAATAATAATTGATTTTAACTGTGGCTTACAGTTTTAAGGTTTATAAAATACTTTCTTGTGACATGCTAATCTAAGTCTAACCATGCCAAGAATCTTTACTCAGTAAACGTCCCTGGTTCCCTGTAACCTCTGTGATAAAAGCAAAATTCCCTTCTTTGGCATTTAAAAAGCCTTTACAGCAGGATAGTTTTACCTTTCTAATCTTCTCACTATCATGTCTTTGTGTGTGCTCTGCGATCTAACCATCCTGGCCTCTTTACTGGTCTGCACAGTTGAAGTTTCTTCTTCTGCAGCTGCGAATTTGCATGAGCTTTTCCCAATTCCTGGAGTGTTCTCCCTCATCACCCTGTCTCACAATCATCATACCTGTCTCATGGAATCCCTGATTTCCTTCAAGGTTCGGGTCAAGGCTGCCTTCCACATGAAACCTTTCCTGATCATCCTCAGCTTTTAGCATCCTCCGTGTTCTCTCCTATTAAAATGTAAGCTCCTGGTGGGCAAAGACTGCATCATTTTTGTCCATCCTCATCATCATTCTCCTTATCACCACTAACATTTACATCTTTATATACAACATGGCCTCTCCTGTTTCAAGTCCCTGGAATGCACCCCTTGCTTGCTTCGGCTTCTTAAAATGCCTAAGGTTGATTCAAAGCTCAGCTCAAGTGCTTCATTCTACAAGTGACTCATCTCTCCATTTCCCACCCTCAGTTGCATTCTAGCTGCTGTATTTCATTTTAGGTTTTTTTTTCCCCCTGTATGTTTGTTTCTGTGATAGAAGATATTTGGACTGATTTTGTTTTTGTCTCTGTCCTCAGCACCTAGATTTCTGCCTGCATATTAGTAAGTACTTAATAAATGCTTGTGGAAGAATGGATGCTGAAGTAGCTGGGTAGTTAAAAATGGTGTTTTTATTGTTTATTTTTAATTTTGTTCAACTCATTTAGCAGTCAAGAAGTTTTAAGTATTACTGTGTATAAAGGAGTGTACTGGACACAGAGGGAGATAGGTTAGAAATATATAACCCCTAATTTGGAAGCTGGGTGGCTCAATGGATAGAGAGCAGGGCCTAGAGTCAGGAAGACTTATCTTCCTACTAGCTGGAGATGGTAGTATCAATGTGACTGTGGGTAAGTCACTTAACCCTTCTAGCATGAGTTTCCTAATCTGTAAAAGGAAATGGCAAACTACTGTAGTATCTTTGCTGAGAGAACTCCAAACAGAGTCATGAAGACTCAGATGTGACTGAAAGCAATACAACAAGCCCCTGATCCAGGGCTGTACTGAAGCCACATCTGGCTCCTGAGAGACAATTGTTAAATTTCTAATAAGAGCATTTATACATCAGAAATAGTAGCTCAGGGTCTGATTTGTTGTTGTATTGCTTGTCTAGAGTAAAAAGCGATGGAGAATATGTTAACAATACAGTTTAAACTTAGGTGTTATGTATACTTTTTTTGGAAAGCAAACATTTACTAGCACACTGCTGCTGTTCTGATCTCATGGATCTGTAGTCTAGTGGGGGGAAAGGCACTATCAAAGATATCTAAAACAATAGTGTGGGACGTGTATTAGAAAAGATCCAAGCCAAGGACTGGATGCAGAAAGAATGTTAACTGATGGTAGAAGGAGGGTTGGGAGGAGGACATTAGAAGGAAAGTCTTCATAGAGGATTTCTTCAGCTAAAAAATAACTAAAAATCTGCACCGCATGTTGCAATAGAAAGAACACTGGATTTGGAATAAGAATCCCTGGACTCAAATCTTCATCATAACCTTGGTTTAGTCACTTGTCCTCTATAGATATCAGAGTTGTCTACAATGTGGTGAGTTTGGAGTAGGTGATTCCTAAGATTCTCTTCCATCTCTAGAACAATGGCTCTATACGTAAAGCATTTTTGTAAGTATAAAACACTAAGTAAATGTGTGCCATTAATATCATTGTTATAAAAGTATAAGTAATAGCAAGTTAGGCACAGCAGCATCAGCAGTACTTATTTATTCTCTTCATTGAGGTTGTTTAGTCATTTCAGTAATGTCTGACATGTTATGACCTTATTTGGGGTTTTCTTACCAAAGATACTGGAGTGGTTTGTCATTTCCTTTACAAGCTTATTTTACAGACGAAGAAACTGAGGCAAACAGGGTTAAGTGACTTGTCCAGGATCACACAGCTTCTACATGTTTGAGGCCATATACCATCCTTATGTTGAGTAATATCTTTTTAAAAAAAATTTATTCTGAACTTGAAAAGTAACCAAAAGATTTCCATACCATAGTAGAATAGGGAAAAAATATGAGTGTATGCAAAACTGCAGATCTATTACCTATGACTTTCTTCCCCCCACCTTTTTCAGTCTTCCCCCATATACTCTAGGGATGCCTACCATTAGATATGAATATATATATATATATATATATATATATATATATATATATATATATAGGTGTGTGTGTGTACATATACATATACAGACACATATATTTATATATACACACATGCACATGCATGTAAAATAATTCTATATATACTTTTATTTATCAATTCCTTCTCTGGATACAGATAGAGCATTCATTCATAGGTCCTTTATAGTTAATTTGGGTATTTATAATAGCCAAAATGATTTGGTCACTCAAAGTTTTTCATAAAATGGATGAAAAATATGAACACACTTTTCAGAAGTGCAGACTCAGTTCCATCTGTTCTCTTCAAATTATGTTTATCATTATCATTAAATTTGTATTACTTTCCTGCCAGGTATTCTGCTAGCAGTTAACTCATTTTCGTCTGTTTATCTCCTACTCATGTGGGCAGAGATATAATTAGGAATCTTTTCATCTTGGGAAAATATTTTGGGGTGGGGGTGGTAATAAGGAAGCTCAGCAAGGCAGACATTTAGAAAAGGGGGAAGGAAAGTGGCATCGACAAAAGATTACTAGTCTAGACTCGTTTCTGGAAATATGGTGTAACCATGCTCCATCATTGATCCACTGTGGGCATGGGGTGAATGTAGTACCTTGGAGAGGTGTACCATGGCTATAGGGCTCCAAGCAGAGGGTCATACAAAGAGTAAGAACTAATGAAAAGTATGAAACTTGGGCTGGATACTACCCACACTCTAAATGTCCATGCCCTAGGATAAAGCCCTACATTCATTATTCAAGTTTTTGCTCTTCCTTGATGTATTTGTAAAGACTATCTCCTATGTTTGAGTACACTCCCTCTTCTTTTCTACTTATTGAAATTTTTCTTTTCTTTTGAGGATCATATTAGATACTATGTTCTGCCGTGGAGAGTTCTTCTTCCTTTAGTAGAATATGGTTTCTGACCCATTCGTTTTCAGCAGGATCTCCTCTCTCTCCTAATCACACTGTGTGTCATATTTTATTTATTCACGTGTGTATCAATACATCTATAATCTATATTATCCCTCTCCAATTTCATGGTAGAATGTAAGCCCCCTGAGGACAGTGATTATGTAACCTCTTTGAAATAATTTCCATGTTCCTCTTCATGCTTTGCACAAAGCAGTGGTTTAATAATGCCATGTTGATTGATTCGAATTGCATATATGGTACATGGAATGAGTGTTTTTGTTCCTCAGGAGCATTTAAAAGTATATACGATCTCATTGACTTTGGATGGATTGAAATTGTCCTTTAAGCTATAGATAATATAAACACACACCTATACAATGAATAAGTATAACAGTTACTTGAATGAACTAGCATTTACTTAATATGTTAGTATACTTTATCTGTTAATATATTATGCCTGCTGTATACATATATATATGAAATATATCTAGATCATATTTCTCTGTTAGTTTTCCCCCTTCCTAAGTTGAAATAATGATTTTTAAATAACCACCAAAGAAAGAGCCAGCAGGGTTTCTTAACTATATAGTTCATCTCTATTTCACCAATGCCTATATCTGACTTTGGTATCACACATCTAATACATGCTTAACTCCTAGGTGACTTCCGTATTTTAGGCCATTGACGTTCAATAAGATGGTGAGATTAGTTTTGTGGCTTTAGATCTGAAATGTCCTGGATTTTACAAGTTGAAGAAATATCATTTAAACCTGATTGAATATTTGAAATGTGTGTGTGTTCCTGAATACAATCAGACATAATATAAGCTTTTGATTTTTTAAAATTAATTTATTTTTAGTTTTCAACATTTACTTCCTTAAGATTTTGATTTTTATATTTTCTCTCCCTTCCTTTTCTCCCACCTCCCCAAGACAGCATACAATCTGATATAGGCTCTACTTATACATTCATATTATGCATATTTTCACATTAGTCATGATGTGAAGAAGAATTAGAACTAATGGGAGGAGCCACAAGAAAGAAGAAAAAAACCCCAAAGAACAAAAGAAAAGGAGAGCAAATAGTATGCTTTTATGTGCATTCAGACTCCAAAGCTCTTTCTCTGTATGTGGACAGCATTTTCCATTGTGAGTCTTAGGTCCTTGCATTGCTGAAAAGAGCTAAGTCTATCAAAGTCAGTCATTGCACAATGTGGCTGTTGCTGTGCAAAAGGCTTTTGTTTTTTTGCATGTAATTTGTGTTGCTATCATTGTCACTTGTAGTATGGCTTTGAGAAAGTCTATTATTTATTTATTCATTTTTCCCAGCAATGCCAGGATGAGCATCAGCATAATTTCAGATGAATTTCAGTGCTGATTCAAAGATATTGAAGAACATTGTTTTTCTGGAAGGGGAAAAAGAACCATTGGTTGTGGCACTGAAATTTATTAGGCTCTTGTGGTTTCATTGCCCCCTCCTTCCCCTTCAGTTGTCTGTTGACATTTCAGCCAATAAAAAACTCACAAGCCAAACAAAAACAAAACAACCCACACCCACCCCAAAAGCAAGCATTCCTTGTCCTGATTACTAAAAACTACTGTCAATACTAATTAATAGGCAAAATTTCTACTTTCATGAAATGGTGTTGTGAAGATGTTTTTCATAATAGTTCACAGCACTATAACACTTCATGTATACAAAATGCTTGACCCACTCAATCCTCACAAAGTCACATATAAGAGTATTATACCTACTTTTTTTTTACAAAAGTGTCAGTTGTGAGACTATTATACCCATTTTACAAAAGAAGGCATTGAGGTTCGTAAAGGTTAGATAACATACAGCAGAAGCATAGAACTTTAAGTTCAAAAAAAAGATAAATTAGGCCAGCCCTTTCAATTTACCTATGAGAAAAGGAAAGTACAGAGATTGAGATTTACCTAAAGTTATATGGCAAGTGGCAGTTTCTTTGTCTCTAAACATTGGCCTCCTTCTACCACACTATGCTGGAATTGGCTGCTTTAGTGGTTGTCAATTTTTTTCAAGAATGACAGTCCCTTTATTAATTTCCAACATGTTGTGGAGCCCCAGGAAAAACAAAACGAAACTAAACTAAATGTACTAGTACTACTATCTATTGAATAAGTAAATAACTGATGACCAAAGTTACTGTTTAATCACTGCATACTTTAAAAGCATTAATTAGCATTGATATTTGATCTGCACAAAAACCCCTTGAGATAGGTGCTATTGCTCCATTTTATAGGAGGGGAAACTGAGGTAGAGAGCAATGAAATAACTAGCCCAGAACCACATGACTGGGTAAGTGATCCTGAATCAGGACAGGAACTCAGGTCTTCTTTATTTCAAGTTGAGTATTCTTTTCATCACACCATCTAGCTGTTGTTTGTGCAGGAGATTGCAATTATTTGTTCTTCAGAAGGCTTATTTGTTAAATTATGTCATGATGAATATTTTTATTGATTTTGAGGCAGCTGGCTGGCACACTAGAAAAAACACAGCCTAGAGTGATGAAGACTTGAGTTCAAATCCAACCTTAGATCCTTCTGCCATGTGACCATGGACAAGTCACATAACATCTGTCTACCTCAGTTTTGTCATTTGTAAAACAAGGATAATAAGAATAACACCTCCCTTCCAAAGTTGTTGTGAGGACAAAATGAAATGTTGGTAAGTGTTTTACAAATCTTAAAGCACTACAAAAATACTAACCATTATTAGAATTAACGAATCGCTTATAGGTGTAACACTATTTGAATTCATAATACTCTTCCATTGGGCTGGAACCAACTACCTTAGTTTACATAATTATAATTTTGAATAGTAAGAATTTGAATACATGTGACTATGTCAGGGGATTCACTATTTATCCCAATTAGGAAACAGCATCATCATCATCATCATCATTAATGCTAAAGAAAGAATAGAACTGGTAATCATGGTACGATTCAGGAACCATTTCCAAAAACTTTGGCATTTCTTAGGCATATTTGACCACATCATGAAAATCACTGATCTAGACTTGTAAAAAAAACAGTTTTAATTTTATCTAATTTGTATTTCTTCTAGTCAATTTAATTATAATCCGTCTGGATTTACCATGCTTGGTTCATGTAATACATATAGTCCTTTTAGACTAGCAATTTAGAATATGGTCTCCACTGACAAGAACAGAAGAAAGATTCTCCCTTTAGAAGGGTAATCTGTAAGCACTTCTTTACACTTCCTGAATATAAACATCACGTAAGTAGTGGGTAATTTGTTGGCAAGGTTTATTCATGTGGGATGTAGAGAGCCAAAGGAGAGCTTATAAAAAGAGACTTAGCTGAAAATATTAATCTGAGCATAGCAAGATGTATGGAGTGTGCTATCTGCCCAAGAGGTGGAATCTCCAAAATGTTTTGTAATCTGTCCAATCTCTAGTGAAATGTAATTCACTCTTTTCCCTAAAGCTTTTACAGTTTTCCCAGCAGTGAATCACCAACCAGCATGCACCGATCTTTTCTTTTAAATTTAGCTTTTAGAGGGAAGGAATTGCCAGGGTGAAATTGTGAAGGTTGTCCTGGGTGCTTTATAACTTTATATTATTGTGCAAAACATCCTTAACTGAGGATCAGGGCAAAATTAATCTATTGGACAGGTTTATATGAAATGCATCCTATGTACTTATTGCTTCTTCTGGAGAGTACTAAAAATCCTAGCTTGGGTTTTTCTAAATTTCTTTTTTGGATAAAGCTGCAGATAAAAGCACTGCCTTTGCAAGTGATATCACAACCATTGACAAAATGCAAAATTTCCAGATAGAGATAGTAAAGGTCTTCAAGATAATTTCATAGGAGAATTGGTTGAAGGGAAGAGGTTTTTTTTTTGTTTTTTTTTTGTTTTTGTTTTACATCTGGGGAATAACACTTATAGGCAATATATTAATCTTCACAAATTTAAAGATAGTTTTAGAAAATTAACCCAAAATAGTTCCAATGTTTATTTTTCTTTTTACAAAAAGGAAAAAAGTCAAAATGCAAGGAGTCAAATATTTAAAGAAATCTCTGATGTGGAGGAAGCTCGTTCTGTTTGGTCACATTTAATAGTTGGGACCAAAGATTGGGAATTACAGGGAGGCAGGTTTTGATTCATTATAAGTAAAAACTTTCTAACAATTAGAACCAGGAAATAAAATAGAGTAGATGGATTTTTAAGGTTGTGAATCTTTCTTCACTAAAGATCTTCTAGTGAATACTAGATAAGCATTTGTTGAGGATGCTGTAATGGGAATTCTTCATCTGCTCTGAGTTGACCCATTTAAACCCTGAGACTGTGATTTTGTGAAAATAATCATTGAAACGTCAATTCAATAAACATTTATTAAGTACTACTCTTTAAGATGCAGCATGTTAGGTTCTAGGGATAGAAAGAAAAAAAGAATTAAAAAAATAGGCATTGCCTTCAGTAAGCTTACTTTCTGTTGGAGGGCATACACACCCACAGCCACACCCAGATAGATAAAGAAATAGGAGATCTTATTTTTGTGGAATAAATAACTGTTTGAGGTAAATATGGACTTTAACAGTGTGTGTGTATGTGTATATATGCATACATATGCACACACAAACATATATGTGTGTATACATATATATGTATGTATGTGTATATATATATATATATATATAAAATAAAGAATAGATTGACAAGTCTTTGAGCCAAGCTAGCTAAACTTGATAGAATGAATTGTATTTTACTATTAATAATAATGATTTAAATATAAGTATAGTGAATATAACTATTATGTTATGACATTGTATATAATTAAATATAAATACAACGAATAAGTATAATGATTTAATATTTGTTATACAAGAGCAGTAGAAGTACTTATTCTTATAACTTTAAGTCTTGCTATTTAGTGATCTTGATTATGTTTTCCTTATATGATATTGATGCAAAAAGATTTTCTAGCTTATTGACAGCAAATTTAGTTTTGTTTCTTCCTTGAGGACCCAAGACCTAGGGGGGAGAAATTTTTTAAAATGGGATTAAAGACATTCAATGGTAAATGATTTAAGATACTTGATTTTGGGGGGAAAAGTTAAATATGTGGTTTTATTGTTCTTAAGGCAACTGGTAATTTTGCCTTCTGATACTGTGGGAAGTTATCTTGACATTTTTATGAGCTGGTAACTCTGGGGCAAGTTGCTTAACCCCTCAGTTCCTTACATAGCTCTCTTAAACTTTGAGTCGCATAGAAGATACTGTCTACATCTGTAGAGGGAGTCACTTGATTGGGGGCAGTACTTAGATTGATGAAATCATATTTCCAGAAGAAAAATAATATTCTAGTTTTTACTTCTCACTGGAAGCAAAAAAAGCATAATAATAATTGAAAATATCAAAATGAATAAGACATATGGAAATATGTTTAATATAGGAGTTCTTTAAATTTTAAGGAGTTGGCCTTCGGATCTGTCAATGAGAGAATGTTAACACCAGTTCCTTTTGTTTCTGCATCTTAGCTCTTTAGATCAATATTACCTATTACAAAATCAAAGTTTTACTTAATATTATGTATAATACAAGTTCAATGTTTGTATAAGATTCCATTTGTTCTGGTTATCTGTTCATTGTATTTCCTCATATCTGTTCTCCAGTTCCTCACTGTGGTATGTCAGTGAATGCTTTGTTTGTGGAGGTCAGGCCGTCTGAGCACGTTAGTAGATTTTTTTCTAATTGGAAAATCCTTGATTATGGATCATTGCATTGGGCCCATGTGTCTGTAATCTGCTGACCACTCTAGCTGAATTTAGAGAGGTTCATCTCCTAGCTAGCAGGAAATTATTTTTTTGATTACAGAAACTATGTTTTGATAAGAGGAGTACTCATAGAGATGAAAATCCTTGCACCTCAAAGTTTTGACATCCAGCCAGGTACTGATTAATGTTATTAATGAATTCACATTAAGCATTTCTGTGTAGAATTTGTATTATATAAAGTTATAATTATGTGAAATATGCAAATTGTTTCCAACTAGGTGGAAATATGCAGTGCAAATATGAGTAATGTGACCATTTCAGGGGATTTATTATTTGTAGTACTTGAGAGCAAAGTTGTATGAATAGGATTTTTACAGTTCAGTAAAATGTCCTAGGAGCATACATAATAATACTTTGAAAATATTTATAAATGAGCCTATTTGGGTGAATGGAATTTTCTAGATAGAAATAGTATGCATTCTGATAGTTTTCTCTTAAAACTTTAAAAATAGACAAGTTAAAGTCCTGCCACCTCAAACCATGAAAAACCACTAATTCTGAAGCAGATGGTTTTGTTGGACACATATATCATGAATGCCAAAAGACCATATTGAAACTTTTCTGACTGTACATCTATTGTATCTAATTTTGTGAAAAACCAAAGAAATAATGCTTACCTCTCTGTATATCTTTTACAAGAAAAATTCTAGCAAAAGAAACTCCAGAGTCAATTGCCAGCTTTAAGTTTCTAACAAATTGCTCTGCCATCCCCATGTGAGCTTCCAAATTGAAAAACTGCAGAGCTTGTAAGTTTAATGGGGATGCCTGCAATTTAGCTTTTTAGATTAGGCCTGCCTTTTACAAAATCAAATCTTCATAGACTTTACAAAATCTTGACAAAATCAAAACTACTCAGTCTGAAGTGTAATAGAGAGTTCTGTGTCTGCATGAGATGAGGCTTTCTTATTGGTATCCTGCCCTGTATCTTCCTTATTTAAGAAAGAAAGGGAAGGTTGAACTTCTTGTTTCCTTTCCAAATCTGTATGTATAGATTCATTGAAAATGTCACTCAGAAGTTAATTTTAAATCTCAGTTTCATATACAATCATGAATTACCCAGGTTCCTCTGGCAGTATTATGTTGCTAGATTAAGATAACTTTGCTGTCTCACTATAGATAGATGAATCATTGCTGATTATGTTTCTTCATTTATATCCCTGTGTGTATAAACTCATTGGCCCTGTTTCTATGCTCTTCTGCTTATACTTCACCCATGGAAATTATAGACATACCACATATCTATATATCTATGCATGTATCTTACACACAATTTATTACTACATGTGCATGTATGTTAGGGTGTAGGTATGCTCTAAACATATGTGTACACAGTGTTTATATGTACGCATGCATGCTGAATGAATGGGCATTTATGTACATTCACATATGCATGTGTAAAAGTATACATACATTCAGAAGCGTGTATGTGTGTGTATATATATATATTCATATCTGTGTATACACATAGAATGAATGGCTAGACATATATATCATATTCATGGATATCTTATATGCATATATGTTCATGTGCATATGCATGTATATACAGAATGAACATATATGTGTATGTTCACATATACAATGTATATACACAAGCATAATCTGCATTCATGTGCATGGGTATGTAGATGTGTTGTGCATATGTATAAATATGTGCATATGTGTATGTGTATATGCAGACGTGTGTATGCATTAATGTGTGTGTATATATATATATATATATATATATATATGGATAAGTCTGGACTAGTGATTTCAAAAATATGGAGGAAATTTCTTTTTTTGTGCTTTTTTTTGGAGGGCAGTTGGGGTTAAGTGACTTGCCCAGAGTCACACGGCTAATTTTTGTGTTAAGTGTCTGAGGCCGGATTTGAATTCAGGTCCTCCTGACTCCAGGGCCAGCACTCTATTCACTGTGCCACCTAGCCACCCCATGGGTGATCTTTCAATGTGAATAATCCTTCCACCTAATTACAGATAACTATACTATAATTTACAGTCTTAGAAAGCTATGTGACAGCAATGAAAAATTAAGTGACTCAATCATAGTTGTACTACTAGTAAATATCAAAGGCAGAAATTGCAACAACATCTTTCTGAAGGCACTGTTGGACCTCTATTCACCTCCTCACACTGCCTTTCATTTGCATATGCTGTAAAGGTTAAAATATGCACAAATTTAGCATCTCATCATGTAGCATGGGCAACATGATAATTGGATTTTCTTTTATTAATAGCTTTATTTACTGATGCACATTTTGTTCATTTGAAAATATTTACTAAAAGCCTACTATATAAAGAGTACTATGCTAGGTATTATATCAATGTTAAACACATTTAACATTTTGCTGTTTCAGTTTCAAAGAGGATGATTTTGTTTAAATTGAGATAAATTTGTTTCTAAGTCAGAAATATCTGGGGCCCCTTTCACATTTTATATTCTTAATTACATTAGCTTTAGGTGAGCTCATATAAATATTTAACATTATTCCTTTCATTTACTGCTATTGCATTTCACAAATTTATTTAGATATTAATCTATACTAATTTTAAAAATTCTTTTGCCTATTGCTTTCTTGAATGTTTTCTCTTTTAGTAAAGTTAACTTGTTATATTCCCATTTGTCTAAAACACATCCTTCTGATCTATCTATGGAACTTTCCTCATGATCCGTTTCTAATAGAAAAATTCACAACTGTTGATGTAAATGAGTTTTCTGGATCACTTGTGAAATAATAGCTTGCATTTCAAATTTGCAAATATAATCAATCTCATTATTTTAGAGTCCCATCTAATTGGTGTACACAAATGTAATCCTGCAGATATTTAAATTTCCTGAATTTTTTCTATCTTGCTGGATATAAAATGGAAGTCACTGAGAGGTTTTTTTTCTCTGTGTATGCATTCATTCATTCTCATTTTCTTCATCTCTAAATATATGTATACACACATACATACATACACACATATCCACATATTTGCATCTTATTAGTATTATATTCAGTTCAATTGAATTCATTTCATCAAATATTTATTGAGTCGCTGCTGTGTGCATTATGTTAGCTACTGTAACAACAATCAGTTTAGCAGCCCTAAGTTACTAAGTGCTAAGTATCTGCTAAACTGATTGTTGTTACAGCTACTAAGGATACAAAGGAGAAATCTAAAAGAACATTCTTGCATGTAAGTATCTTTATCTTTCAATTGATAGATCAATATGTATATTTCATATATATTTGATAGATCAATATACATATATATTACATATATGTATATATATACATACATACATATATAATACACACATTGATGGCATATACACACATATATATGTATAAACACATAAAGGAAATACAAAGTAATTTCAAGGAAATTCCTGGGGGTATAAGAAAGGCCTTGTGTAGGAAGCTCTTCTGTCTGCGTGTGTATACACCGACCATTTTTCAGCCTCAGTTTCCATCATTAGTAAAGTGTAGGTTACGTACACACACATAGAGTATCCCAAAAGTCTTCATTTTAAGATTATACCTACATAGACATATATACATGTGGATGTGCATATATACAAATATTTGAATATATGTGTATCTGTTCTATAGGTGTTTGTGTATGTGCATGTATATTATGAATAGATGTTCATATGTATGAGTAGATGTGTGTTTGTGTATATATGAATATGTGTGTATGTATATGTATGAATGTATATGTGTGTATCTATGCACACATACATACAATGTTGTCTATCTTTCTATCTGAGATTAACTCCCTGTGGGCAATGGATTCAGCCCAAAGTTGAAGAGGAAGAAGAAAACATCCTGGGTTGTTTTGGAAAATTTACGTGGTGCAACAGTTGCCATCTTCTCTGAAGTATATCGTCCAGTGTTCTTCATTCCCATTGCCATCACCAAAGAGTCTAGAGTAATTTTCTTGATATACTATCCTTAGATATTCCCCTAATTAATGATTCTTTCTGAGGATTTTTCATAGTTCTGTGAGCCTGCTGTTTATATTCACTTCTGATCAAAAACTACACCAAATTCCTTGAGGATTATTGATGACTTTGATTCTTTAAAGTATCTCTCTCTATCTTCCATCTCAAAAAGTAAGAATTCAACAGTTTAGATGTATTTGTACACATATATGTATATACACACATATGTGTGCATATGTGTGTATTCATGTATGTGTGTATGTACGTATACCTGCAAACACACACACACACAAGCTTCTTACTCCTTAAGGAAAATCATTTGGGATTACTTGAGGGGCAAGCAATTTGAGATAGCTAGGGGTTGTGGTGGAGAGACTGATAGATTTGGAATGAGGAAGACTTGTGTTTATACCCTGCCTCAGATACTTACTAGCGATGGAACCTGGTCTAAATTGCTTAATGTTGTATAGCCTCAATTTCCTCATCTTTAAACTGGAGGTAATACTAGCACTCATGCAATAGGATTGGTATGAGTATTAGATGTATTATTACATTGTAAACTCTCAAATAGTATATAAATATTAGCTACTATTATGACATTTTCCTGATCACATTTTTGGGGGGTTATAATAAAATCCATGTTCAATCCCCCCACACCAAAGAATTGGGTATCTTCTCTTCCAGGCATCTTGAGAACAGACCTGACCTGAATGACCTCAAAGTTCTGTTAATTTCCATTAAGTTCTTTGTGTATGTTCAGAGGACTCTATAACTACTTCTGTAACTATTGTCATGTAGCTTCTGTTCTCATCTTAGTCTTTGTGCTATTTCTCTTTCTCCAAGGAGCACTTATGGAACCCCTAGATGATTGGGACTTCAAATGAACTTATAAAATATACCCATGTGAGATAATCTAGTGCTTTCTCTTGATTTGTCTTGATTCTTGCCATTTTAGAGTAGATAGTCCTGAACTGATTAAAAAATTCAAATTATCTCAGATGAGTCACCCAAACTCACATTGTACTAGGGTAAGTTGTCTATCTCCCCTTTCCATCACAAAAATCAAACAATTTTAAACAATTTTAAGGCATGATTTCTCAGTTATATGCAAGATTAAGTCATCCTAGAAGATTTTTCAAGAGATCATATGAGGGGCGGCTAGGTGGCACAGTGAATAGAGCACTGGCCCTGGAGTCAGGAGGACCGGAGTTCAAACCCAACTTCAGACACTTAACACAAAACAAGCTTGTGATCTTGGGCAAGTCACTTAACCCCAATTGCCCTACCTTCCATCCTCCAAAAAGCAAAAACAAACAGACAAACAAAAATCCCCAAGACAAAACAAGAGATCATATGAGCAAGAATACATGCAATTTGATCAAGGAATTTTTTTGACCACTACCTGCCCCCAATCCTTTTTCACCCTTTCTCCTAAGTTTGAATTGATTTTGATCTTTGATTTTACAAGTTAGTTTAGTGAATGAAGTGATCTAGAAAACAACTCTCACATTTCTAGTGTGCTACACATCCTAATTTCCTGTCTTTTGAAATATAATCAAAGACTTTTTTTTCTTACTTTGGTGATGGTGTTTGGTACTTGTCATGGCCATGTATTTTGTGATTCTCATCTTTGAAAAAATCCTGATATATAGGCATAAGCCTCTTGATAGACTCGGAGTTAGGCATTGATAACTTTCTCTTCTTACCCTTGAAATATGTTTTCCAACTTATCTGTCATTTGCACTAACACAACTGAAGATTAAGGTATATGCTGATTAAATTGGGAGTGTCTCATCAAGTTCTTTATGGAATTTCTCTACCTCCTGTCCTTTCATAATTGTCATTAAATAATCTGCACCTGTCTCCATGGGGTGATTTGGGCAAACACTGAGTACTGCAATATGAGATGATCAGAAGTAAAGCAAATAACACATTATTTTAATGAGGTAATAGGTTATAAGATAAAACCATTAAATTTATCCATGTTCTCACTTCCTGACAATAAAGATGAAGACCTAAAACAAGGGATATATTAATGCCAATAAAAATAATGTAGCATTTTTCCCCCCAAGATGTACCCAGTACCTTATAAGGTTCAATGTAAAAATAGGTGTGACACAAATAAAAACAATAACAAAAAAGTCTGGACTAATAACTACAGTATAATGTTTGTATAATTGGATTAGAAAATTCACTAATAAACTTGTGATAAAAATCATTTGGAAAAATAAATAGTCAAGAGCATTAAAAGACACATGAGAGAGGGGAATGTTGTCAGACAAGAGGCTTGTATTGCCAGAATTTTAAAACACCATAACCCTAAAATTAGAATAAACTATGTGATTTGCAGTGAAAAACAGAAATAGAGAAGTGTAAAAGAATAAATTTATTAGAAACAAAATCAAATGTGCACCAAATGTGAGTATACAGATAATCTAAGGATATTAAACAATGAGGAAAAGAATAATTTGATAAATGCTTTGCTGAAATCTTTTTTTAAAGTATCTCAACAATTAACAATTATAATAACTAGTAATTATGTGGTGCATACTATGTACCAGGCACTGTGGTATGCAGCTTATAAATAATACCTTATCAAGTCATTCCCCAATTGATAAATGGTCAAAGGATGTGAATAGGTAATTTTCAGATGAATAAACTAATGCTATCTGTAGTCATATGAAAAAATTCTCTAAATCAATATTGATTAGAGAAATGCAATTTAAACATCTCTGAGGTACCATCTCACACCTATCTGATTGATTAATATGACACAAAAAAAAATAATAAATATTGGAGAAGATGTAGGAAAATTGGAACACTAATGGATTGTTGTTGGAGTTGTGAACAGATCTAACCATTCTTAGAAACAAAATCAAAACAAAATCAAATTCTGGAGAGTGATTTGGAGTTATGCCCAAAGATGTATAAAACTGGGCATACCCTTTGATCCAGCAATACCTCTACTAGATCTGTATCCCAAAGAGATCATAAAAAAGGGAAAAGGACCTACATGTACAAAAATATTCATAGCACCTCTTTTTGTGGTGGCAAAAAATTTCAGTTGGAGAATGGCTGGACAAGCTCTAGTATATGAATGAAATGGAATACTATTGTTTCAAAAGAAATGATGAACAGGCAAATTTCAGAAAAACCTAGAAAGACTTACATGAACTGACACTGAATAAAGTGAGAAGAACCAGGAGAACATTGTAACAGCACAGTGAGTGATGACTGACTTTGATAGACTTAGTCCATCTCAACACTACAATGATCAAAGACAATTCCAAAAGACTAATTGTGAAAAGTGGTGTTCACATCAAGGGAAAGAACTATGGAGTCAGAATGCAGATTGAAGTGTACTATTTTCACTTCTTTTTTTTTGTTTGTTTTTTTCTTCTTTCTCATGTTTTTTTTTCTTTTGTTCTGATTCTTTTTTTCACAACATGACTAATATGGAAATATGATTAACATGATTATACATCTATAACATATATCAGATTACTTGAGGAGGGAAGTGACTTAGGGAGAAAAATCTGAAACTCAAAATCTTGCAAAAATGAATGCTAACACTATCTTTACATGTAATTGGAAAAAATAAAATATGATTCAGTGCAAAATAACCCCAGTTAACCCCCCCTCCAAAGTCCAAATCTCATTTGATCCTCACAATAACCCATGAGGTGGATCCTATTGTTTTCTCAATTTTGACAGTTGAAGAAACTGAAGCAAACATAGGTTCAGTAACTTACTCAGGGTCACACAGGTAGTAAATACCCGAGGTGGGATTTCAACACAAGTCATCCTTATTCTAGGTCCAGTGGTTTATCCACTGTACCACATACCTACCAAATTAGATATTTTTTTATCTTATGTAGTTGATCATTCAATTACATCAATGAGTTTAACATTAAAACTATACTGAACACATCAGAAGAAATGTAATAATATATTGACAAATATAGACGGTAGATAAAATTGAATGAATGAAATGATCAAGTATAAAGAAATCAGTTTGTGTCTATGGCTTTTTTTTAACATTAAAAGAATTCACAGCATAATGTAGATAATAAAGAGAAAAGTGGCCCATTGGGAAAAGAATTTTAATAAATACTACTGAATTTTAAAATTTTGGAATTCAGAATTGTTAAATAACTTATTCAAGTTCAATATTACAGTTTCAAATATTTAATGAATCAATGTCAATCAAATATGAATAATCCATTATCAAAGAAAATATATGTATTATCAACTACCCTTTGAGATGGTCAACTTAGAATAAAAGAAATGAAAATAAAACAATTTGGGTATGAACTCACATCTTTTCAAAGATGGCAAGAATAGAAGTGATAGAATTCAGTGTTCATGGGACTATTAGGGAAATGTTGCAGAAATTTATTGTTTATGTCATTGTAAGTTTGTTGCATCTTTTTGACAATCAGTTGAACAAAACATAAGAAGAGTTAATAGAACTAGTCAACACCCTTTGATCTGACAACCCATTACTGAAAACACACCCTAAGAATTTAAAAAATACTGTCTATAGACATGTTGCAAATTGAAATAAACAGCCCCAGGTAAACTTGTATGTGCTTTGAATGTGACTTTATTTTAAAATGAGTACAAGGTGATGGAATGGAGTTGTTAAACTATAAAAGTAAGAGACATAGGTGTTACTGTTAATTTATACACACACGCATGCACACAGAGTTTTGAATGTTATTACATATTGGGTTGTTTGCTGCAATGTTTCAAAGTTCAAAACAAAGCAAAATGACATTTTGCCTTTGCTATTTTGTTTGTTTGGATGGTTTAGCTGAAACGTTAGGAAAAATGCTTTGGATCATCTCTTGAGTCTGTGCCCACGCTTAAAGGTCTTTGTGCTGAGTAGTTTGGCTGTCATAGAATAACCTTTTCTCTTTCAGCATATGCCTCTCACTGTTCCACAAATTGTTTGGCTGAGAACTATCTTGATGAGTGGGTGTTCTGTGTGAAAGCCAGGACTTTAGGCTAATTTCCGTCCAGGATTTGAACCAAGAATCAAGCTACTCATATTTATGCCCTACTGTCTTCCTTTCCCACTCCTCCCCACCCCCACTATTATTGTAGCTTGTATATTTTAATGTTTTTTGAAGTCAAATAAAGAAATAGGTGAACACAAATGCTGCTTTCTTGTAACTCAAATATAGAGCCTTACTCTCTGAGGAAATGATACTTCAGTGGGTAAACTACATCTAGGAAGTGTACTAAACTGTCTTATTCTTTTTGCTCTTGGGAGTATGCAGCTGGATATGATTTCTTCTCCCCCCTTCTTTCTTCCTTTCTTTTGTTCTTTCTAGCAAAGTCTAATATTAGTTAAGAGTGTAATATAATATAAGTCTATGGGACAAGTAGGGTGAATCTATACAATGTGCATCTTTATTTCAGATGACTACAAATTAAGTGCTGGGCAGCAGTGCTCCTCTTAGTTCATTTAAGAACTCACTATGGTGGACTTTTTCATTACTTTTTCTATAGCCATTGATATCTTGTGTGGTTCCATTTTGGAAGATATCTTTCCAGAAGGAATATCATTGTAAGCATTTTGTGAAAGTTCTATAACAGTTTTATATTGATCCATAATTTCTAGACCAAATTCTCTAGATCATTTTCAGCATAAGCTCCACGAGCTCAGGGATTTTGTCTGATACACTTTTGTGTTTCATACTTGATTTAGCAAAATACCTTACACACAATAGGAACATAATGAAGACTAGTTGAATGGATGAATGAGCAGATTAAAAGTAGCAGAATGAATAGTTTCTAATTTTTCATGAAAGCTCTCTGGCTATATCAGTTCCTTTTCAGCTTCTTTATGACTGCATCATAAGCTTTCAAAGGATTCATCTCTTTTTTAAAAGTATATTGCTTTTGAAAATTTCTTAGAGATTAGGAAGGCAAATGTATTTTGGAAGACTTTAGTGTTCTCTATTCCAAAAGTTGGATAAGAATATCAAATAAGATCATGGCTTAATCCCTGTGGTATCACACAGGTATTCGAAGATTGATTCACCAAAAACTATTTGCACTAGATTTGGGGTGTTGGTTCTGAACAAATATAGCAGCACGAAAAAGAATTGCAGAAGATATGAAATAGTATTAGAAATGGTTGGATTGGCCCAGTACCTTAGGGAAAAACAATTTCAAAGCTCCAAGAGCTTCTCTGCAGCTGGAAAAGCAAGTCCATGTAAAACTTATTTCACGGTGAACTCTAAAATGTGAAGGCTAGCTCTGCACTAATTCATTCTTCATCCCATAGGGACATATCCCTACTGCTATCTACTGGGATTCACATGCATAACTTTCTGTATATTGAGATGAGAATTCATGTTTTACCTTGCTGATAGTTGCTAGTCACAATATGCAGAGGAATGCTTCAAAGCTATGAGGATTAAAGCTTTTATCTTAATAAGAAGGGGCTAATCTTCTTTACTCTATCAATCATTTTTACATGCAAATATCTGGCAGACATTATAGCAAAGAACAGTAATGTATAAAAATTCACTCGTGCCCAGTATAGAATCCCCAGTTTTAGAATGCTGCCATAACCAGATTGACTAAATTTGGACTTAGATTGACCTCATTTCAAAATGAGTAACAAAATTCTCTAAACTTATAATAGATTCAGTCAGTTGATAAACCTCTAATAAGCATTTCCTGTGTCCCATACTAAGCAGTGGGATTGCAAAGAAAGGCAAAAGATACAGTCTTTGCTCTCAGGGAGGTCACAGTCTAAAGGAGAGAGAATTCCTAATTAACTATGTACAATCAAGCTATATAGTTAAATATTCAGGGTATTTCAAAATTGAAATAACATCATTTATTTTTTTACTTTTATTTTTTTAAATTAATATAAATTTTGCATTTGTTTTCTTGTTTACATCATTCATTTCTATGAGATTTTTGAGTTACAAATTTTCTCCCCATCTTTCCCCTACCCCAACCCCCAAACAGCGATCCCACAGTAAAGCCCCTCCCTCATCTGCTCTCTTACTTTCTGGTAGGGCAGGGAGGATCTCCCTACCCCAGCCCCTGTATATCTTAATTCCTAGTTGCATGTATTGCAGAGCTTTAAATTCTAGACTGAAATAATATCCTTTAAAACTCAGAATGAAAGCATTATTTTATTATTTATTCACCCATGTTTCCATCCCTATATGCTTCAAATTATATGTAACAAAACAGGGAGCTAAACTTGCAAAATACATATCTAGGATAAAGTCCATCAGTAGTCTTTCCATTGTATCTCCTGCTCTATACCTAATTGTTTAACTTATAGTTGCTTTTCTCATTAAAATTAGAGTATTACAAATATTTGTAAAGCCTGACAAGATGATATAATATTATAGAATGTAAATACTAAAAGAAACCCTGAAAGTCATTTAGTCCAGTATCCCTTCAAATAGATTAGGAGACAGAGGCATGAAATGGTGGGATGACTATCTCAAATTCAGTTAACTTTGTGCCAGAGCCAATCCCTGATACTTCCTCCCTTCCCCCTCTTCCCCACCAACCTCATCTGGTACTTTCTCCCCTATACTTTGCTGAAGTGGCTTCCTACATAGAAAGGGATATTGAAATCAGCATATCTTTCATTTGAAATTGTTCCTTCCTTTTTTTTCCTAAAGCTAATTGTTGTCTTTTTTTATACAGCATTTAGATATGCCATGAGAAGCTGGTAACAGTAATAATTGTCCATTATATAAGCAAAATCTTGAATCTGAGAACTAATTATCACCAAATGGTGTCTATTTTCTATTCTGACGAAGACAGGTAGACTTAATCTGTAATATGAGCTAAATAACATGTGTGTGTATTGAAAATTGTAAAGGAGTATAGGATTTTAAAATACTGCTATTATGAATAATTATTAGGGCAGTCATTATTATGCTAATATTTCAACTATTAGATCAACTTTCAAATATTTTGGCTTTTTCTATTTTGTTAAGTTCAAAGCTATGATTTTATCAGTGTAGGAAATGCCTGGCAGAGAAGTTTACTCCATTAATTCAGAGTAAAAGCTTTGCTTTAACTTGCAGTATTGGAACAGTGGTTTTCTAACTTTTTTCGCTTCCTGCCCAATGTAGGTAGTGTGCTCTGAATCAGTCTCCCAGAAAGGGGTTCTTCTATATCTTCCTCCTCCAGGTTCTAGGGTGGTACTTTGGGAGGTTTAGATCATATCTTCTCTACTACCTTCAGAATGAGCCCCTGTTAGTTGGCTTATCTCACTATTAGCTGCCAGTCCCATTTCTTTATTTTAAAAAATTGTCTTGATACCTTGAAAAATTATCACCAAATTTTCCCCTGATATCCTTCTTCTTTACTCTCCCAGAGAACCATTCTATATTACAGATGCTATTAAAGATACAAAAATGAGAGAGAAATCAACAAAACTGATTACTATACCATAAAAGTCTGAAATGTCCCATGCTAGTGGGCTTTCCTCCTCTGTGGGATGGAATGTCTTTTTTTGGAGCCATGGGAATAGAGAAAATTTCCAAAATAAAATTTTAATTTCTCTTTCCCAAATATCTTTATGAAAAGGATGAAAGCCTTACTAATTAAAGGGAGAACCCATTGTATGCAATTCTTTGGGTGCTTAAAAACGTCAATGTTCTGGGCTGAAGGCTAAAGGAAGTTGGATTATTTAGCTTAGAGAAGACATGCTATGGTATTATAGTAGCTGGAAGATGGGAAAAATTAATAGATACTTAGTGTGTGGTAGGCAGTATGCTAAATGCTGGAGATAGGAAAATAAAAAGTAAAATGAATGACAATCTCTACCCTGAAGGAGCATTTCTTTTATAGAAGGGAGAAAACATATATAGAAGACAGGACAGAACCATGCTGGTGAAGACTGGTTAGTCAGAAGTCCAGTCATGAGGGAAATGAAGCATAATGTGCTTGAGTCTATCTCCCAAATGGAAGATCCTAGACGAACTCACAATGGGAGAAGAAAATGCACAGTGGAGGGATGTCCAGTTGTGAGAAGACTCCAGATGGTGAGGGAATTCTCATAGTGAGAAAGCATGGGTCTAGAGAGCCAGAGTAAAAGTTGAGAAAGTAACAAAACATCGCTGGTCTATTCTCAGAATGGAGACCCAGGAAGGAAGGCAAAGTAGGAGAAGAAAGGTGAGAGAGATATTCAATGTATGTATACCTCTTACATAAAGTAGAGTGATAGGATAGGAGTTATACTGACAACAACCAGAACAGAATGGGCTTCAATTTGTGGTAGATGAGGGATTTAAGGTAGTTGAAAAGAATCTTAAGAGCTGTAGGTGATTTTTATGATCTCTTAGAATGAAGAACTGGAAGTGATTTCAGAGGCGATCTTGTCCAGATCCCTCATTTTGCAGATGAAGAAATTGAAGCCCAGAGATTTTAAGCAACTTGTCCAAGCTCACACAGGTAGTAGATCTAGAATACAAACCCTGACTCCAAATCCAGAACTACTTTGTGTCATTACAAAGAGAATTTGTTTAATCTTCTCTAGATCTTTCAAGTGGTCTATAAACTAGCCAGGATGTTTTAATTTTAATGCTTTGGGGAGGAATAAAGATGGAGAAAATGATTTGTTCATGGTCCTTTATCTTGCTGGGCAAACCTAGGTCAGCAACATACACCCTACCCAAATGCATTCTGCTAATAATGACACCATCTTAAAAGGGAATAGGGGGGCGGCTAGGTGGCGCAGTGAATAGAGAGCACCGGCCCTGGAGTCAGGAGTACCTGAGTTCAAATCCGGCCTCAGACACTTAACACAAAAAACTAGCCGTGTGACCTTGGGCAAGTCACTTAACCCCAAATGCCCTCCAAAAAGCAAAAAAAAAAAAAGGGAATAGGAAACATGTGCCAGCTTTGTATTTAAAGTTTTAGAAGACTTACAGCAACTTTGTTATAGAGAAAAAACACACACCACTCACTCTGCTGTTTACTATTTCTGTCCCACCTGTGATAAACAGATGTAACTCATCCCTTTCTGATATTCTTTTCTGTAACTTGACAAAATATATACCCCCTGACCTCTTTTAAGTATTGGATGTTGTCGATCCTTTCTTCTGGATCCTTTCTCCTCTCTGAATTTTCCCAACAGCACTCTCCTGGTTCTTCTAACAAACAGTCTCCTTCTTCTTTGTCAGTCTGTTTAACTGCATTTTCCTTTATGTCTTATTCACTCCCTGTGGATGTCCTGCAAGCCTTTGTCCTGAGTCCTGTTCTCTTCATATATATATATATATATATATATATATATATATATATATATATATCACTTGGTTGTTCTTATGAGCTGAGCTTTCAGGGGTTAATTTTATCAGGTATGTGCAGATCACTCCTAGATTTATAGATCCAGCCTAGTATTTTTTCCTGAGATCTAGTCCTTCATCATCACTTGTCTATTGCAGCTTTTGAGCTGGACAGCCTATAGATTCTTGAACTCAATATCTTCCAAACTTATCTCATTGCTCTTCTTCCTAAATCTATCCCCTCCAAATTTTTTGGGGGGTCTCACTGTCTTTTTAGTCATCTGGGTTAACATTGATATCATGCCCAAAATACTTCTCTCAGTCACCCCACCTATCCAATGTCTTCACCAATCCTATAATTTCTTTTTCCTCAGTATCCCTCTATCTCCTCTCACACAGACACAATCCTACTTCAGGCCCTCATCACATCTAGCATGGGCTAATGCAGTAAACTTGCAATTGGGCTTCCTTCCTCTAGTCTCTCGCCCACTCCATTCTCCACACTGCTACTAGAGTGATTTTCTTAGAGCTCAGATCCAATCATGTCACCCTGCCCCATCTCTCCTCAATGAAGTCCAATGGCTCTGTGATATCTCTAGGATCAAATAAAAGTTTCTCTGTTCAGTATTTAAAACTCTTCATGGCCCGACTCTTCCTATCTTTGCAGGCTTTTAACATGTTACTCACTTCTACATGCTCTGCAATCAAGCCATGGTGGTTACTTCCTGTTCTTCCTCCCATGCCTTCCGTTTCCCATCTCTGTGCCCTTGCATTGGCTCTCCACATTGGCTAGAAGAATATCCTTCTTTCTCTCTTTCATCTCTTAGAATTTCTGGCTTCTTTCAGACCTCTGCACAATCAATGCAGTCTTCAGGAGGCTTCCCTGATGGCTTTAGGCTTATGGTATCTTCACTTGTGAAGCTGCCTTCCATCAATGCTCTCTCTATCCTATATCTAATTTTTATGTATGTGTTATTTCTGCCATTAAATGTGAGCTTTTTGAAGTCAGGAATTGTTTCTTTCTGTTTTTTTTTTTAGTATTCCCAGTGGGCAGGTAGATGATATGGCAGATAGAATGCCCGGCCTGGAGTCAGAAAAATTCATCTTCCTATGTTCAAGCCTAACCATGTTTGCCTCAGTTTTCTCATCTGTAAAATGAGCTGGAGAAGAAAATGGCAAACCATTCCAGTATCTTTGCCAAGAAAACCCCAAATAGGGTCACAAAGAGTTGGCCATGACTGAACCATCACAACAACAATTCCCATTATTTAGCAAAGTCCTTAACATAGAAAAAAATGATTAATCCTAATTGATTGATTTATATGCCTGGAACTATTCAAATAAGAGTGTAGAGATTATTATGATAATAAATTGGAATGGAGAGCTATAGCTAAAGATTTTTTTCATGTTGCCTATTTTGGTTTATATATAATATATGTGTAATTTATATTACATAATATGTAATATATGTGTAAGTATGTATTGGCAAAATATGTCCTAATTTGAAGCCTACTCCCCACAGACTAGGACTATAGAATGTTAGCATTCTGGAGGATTTTAGAGTTAATCTAGCCAGAATTTCTTTATATTAGAGGTGATAAACCTGAATCACAGAGAAGGTAAACAACATATTTAAGGTCACGCTAGTAATGATTTATTCACTTTTAAAATGTCAATAATTTTTAAAATTATTATTTATTTTAAATATTGTTTTATTTTTTTTAACTTGAGTTCCAAATTCTTCTCTTCCACAAAGTCCCCCACCCACTGAGAAGGCAAGCAATATGATATCAATTACATATGTGAAATCATGCAAAACATATTTCCATATTAGCCATATTGTGGAAAAAAAACCAAAAGTAAAGTGAGAAAATTATACTCCAATTTGCACTCAGAATTCATCAGTTCTCTCTCTGGAGGTGGATCACATTTTTTCATCATGAGCCCTTTGGAACTGCCTTAGATCATTGTATGGATTGGAATAGTCAAGTCTTTCATAGTTATCATTAAAAAATTCCTGTCACTGTGCATAATGATTGCCCAGTTCTTTTCACTTCACTTTGTATCCATTCATATTACCTTCTCATACTTTTCCAAAACCACCCCTCTTTATTTCTCATAGCATGATAATATTCCATCACCATCATATGCCACAGCTTAGTCAGCCATTCCCCAACTGATTAGGAAACACTCAGTTTCCAATCTTTGCCACCACAAAAAGCTAAATGTTTATACACATAAGTCTTTTTAGTTTTTCTTTGATCTAGTAATCAAAATGGTAATGGTTGTTGTTCAGCCTCAGTTTTCAAAGAGGACCAATGACTTCGTGAAGGTAATGTCTTAACTTATGTTTGAACTGGTTGTGTGAGGCAGAGTTGTATCAAGTTGTCAGATTCACTCTCTCTTCCAGCGTCATTGAAATCCAGTGTCAAGACAAATGTCTGGATAACTGGCAATGACCCAGAATGCAATGGATGACTTTGGCGTCTTTGATGTCTGATCAAGTGCGGTCTCCACTGTGCTTGCTTTAGCTGCCTTTGCGACTGTTGAAACAAATTGTTGTCATCCACCCATTCTGCCAGAAGGAATCTTCACATGCTTGGGGTAGACACCCCCCTAACTCGCCAACAGGTTTGAGGCCTGTTGATTTACCCTCACCTTGTTTATCCTATCTGATGTGATCGTTTACCAGGGTATGAAGCTTCTTGAAACCATAGGCAAGAGTTGGGAGAAAGATAGACACAAAAGATGAATGAGCATCCTGAAAAGGGTTCAGCAAGCCCTCACATTAGAAGTGCTAGGCCATCCTGAATGCCTCATAGGATACCTTGTAATGGTATTGCAGGGTCAAAGAGTGTCCACATTTTCATAGCCCTCTGAGCATAGTTTTAAATTGTACTTCACAATGGTTGGACCAGTTTGCTAATCCACCAGAAGCTTATTAGTATACCCATTTTTCCTCATACCCTCCAGTATTTATTTCTAATTGCTGTGAGATTGTTGTAACCTCTGAGCAGTTTTAATTTGCATTTCTTTAAAAGAAGTGATTTAGAGCATTTTTTTCAAATGACTATAGATAGCTTTGATTTCTTCAAAAAAAGTTCCTGTTCATATCCTTTGACTATCCATTGGGGAATCACTCTTATTTTTATGAATTTGACTCGGCTTACTATACATTTGAGAAATTAGAACTTTATTACAGAATCTTTCTCTAAAATTCTTGATGTTACTTCATCAATAAAATGTAGCTTTCCTGATTACCTTAAAAAGGTCATCTTAAAATGTAAACATGAAAGAGTATTAATAAGGGACGTGATAACGGTAAACTATTTCTGGGGGGATGATACTTGTAACTCCTAAGAATTTCATCATTATTTGAGCAATTAAGAGGCATTTACATACACCAAGGGCATGTGTATGACTCAATTATGTTGGAATGATCTAAAAAAAATTAAGGTGTGAGAAAGACATGCGCTGTGAGAAGAGAGAGGTAGAATGGGGAATTTTGCTTACATAAAAGAAACACGAAAGGAAGGGCTTTTACAGGGGAGGGGAAAATTGGGTCAGGGTGGCAGGCATGGTAGCATCTCATTCTCATAACAATTGGGGTCAAAGATGAAAGAATAAATTTTCTCTCTTTCCTCCCTCCTGCATACCCTCCCCTTCTCTCCCTCTTTCCCTATGCCCCTCTCCGTCTTCCTCTTCAATCTCCCTCTTTTCCCCCCTCTTCTTCTCCCCCTCCCTCTCATCCTGCTCCACCTTCCCCAGCCCTCTCTCTCTCCCTCTCCATCCTTACCCTGCTCCTCCACCCCCACACTTATGTGCAGAAACCTAAATTACCCATCAGGGGAATAGGAGGGGAAGAGGATAAGAGATATGTGGGGGACTGAAAGTTTCTTAGGCTGCTATTGCCACAAACTTGCACTCAGGACAGGCCTCCAACCCAGCATAACAGACTTCTGCTGAGTTTCTCCTAAGTTTTCTTAGGCCAGCAAAATATCTCTCTGATCTTTTGTTGGCTCTCCTCTAAAATCTGAGGTGTTATTTTAAGGTTGTTTTGAGGGGAATGTTGAGAAAGGTCAGCTGGTTTGCTGCCTCTAATCCACCATCTTGGCTTTGCCTAATATTGACCATTAAATTAGCCTAGGGTTTTTTTTCCCCCTGTCTTTTCAGGTTTGGAAGATCAGTCCCATATTTGGATAACAGAATTATCTAGAACGTCATCTTTCTCTTTTAAAAAACAAGCATCATGAAGTCTAAGGAATATAAAATTTTCTTGTTCTACACAAGAAATTGACATTCAGGAGCTCTGTACAGTAGCTCCCTGCTTGGCATGAGTGGAACTGGTAATGATTTAGGTAAAACTAGAACCCTGGTCTCCTGACTCCCAGCTTAAAGATTTTCCACTTGTACCACTTAACATTCTTTTCCATGAGGAATATACGAATTGACTAACCCTGAAGGATTCTGTCATTGTAGTTATGATTGTTGCTATTGTCAAGTAACACAGCCATCAAGTGGACGAAGGCTTTACTTTAACCGTTGTCATTTGACTCCAGGTTTCCAGTATATCATCCTTTCTCTGCAAATAATGAGTCTTTCCACATGTAATCACCTCTTGTTGGAAGGTGATCCTCTTGTCTTGTTCCACATTAAGAGAATGGATTTTGAATTCTGCTTTAATATAGAACACACTTCATTGTTCCCAGCTCTTCCTGCTGCCAAAAACTTAAGACTCAGTTATTCTGGCAACTGCTGGAACAAGGACCTCATCATTAATATGGCCTGCATTTTCAGGATGGTCCTAAGGGTAAATCTCATGGAGATCTCTCTTTGGGACCATATTTATCTATTTTTTCTTTCTTTGTAGAGAAATGATGGTTACAAAAACAACATTTAGAATCAGATCAATTGCAGGCCTCTCTGAGTTAAATATAGTGGTAACCTATGGTTTTTATAGGTCCTGCTCTTATATAATAGTCATGGCATCTTTTGTCTTGTGACATTCTCATGACCTCAGTGTACTATTTAAGTAGATATTTAGCACTTTGATTCTCTGAGATGAAAAATGTCCTTGTACGAACTTGTGTTCATAGATGCATATATATGCACACGCATGCACACACATGTAGAACTGTATGTATGTATATTTACACATACTCACATATAAGTATACACACAGGTGTGCATGTACATGCATATGTGTATAAGTATGTACATGTAGATTAATATACATGTATACAAAATATATTTGTGTATATATGTATGTATTTATGTATATTTATGTATATATACACATATGTATATGTGCATACATATTTACATCTGTACCTATTTATTTCTCGCTCTCTCACCCCTGAAAGTGGGTTTGGGAGGGAATTTTAGCTTCTTTGTGCATTAACATATGATTGTTTTCCAGATAATTTGGACTTCATTTGTCTTTTCAAGTTGCCAAAGCATGATATTATTGAGAGAGGGGTTTATTCAGGGAGGGGTGATTTAAAAAAACAACAAAAAACCCCAAAACACTGCTGCTTTGTTCTTTTCTAAATGAAAATTGATCACTTTGGGCTTACGTTTACTAGGGATCTGCCTTTTTGTTTTAAACTTTTTCACGTCAAAAGCATTATTTTAAAGCTAGATTCTAAGAATAAGAATGAGAAAGATTGTCATAACATAACAAAGCTAGCATATGAACATAGGTCAGCATCATTTTACCAGTGAAGACACCCTTCAATTCATCTGTATCTCTTTACAATCAAAAGTTTACAGTTTGGCCATCCCCTTGAAAAGTCCTAGACCTGACTCCCATGAAATAAATTCTTTTATTTTGCTTTTTCATTGAGAGCCAGAATCACTGAGAAACTGATAGCTTACCTCCCAAATGACTTTCACCTGCTATCTACTAAGTTAGTCATTCACAGATCTGTCTTGCCCTTCACTATCAAAAACTGAAAGGAATATTATGTAGCTTCTTGTCCCTTTAATCAGATGAACATGCAATTGGATTAAAAAGTATTTTTCAGTACAAATTAAGATTTAAAGTACAATTAGATGGATACTATTCATTTAAAACCCACAGCATATGTTGTGAGCAAATATATTTTAATACTTTGAGTGTGAGTGATTTCATCCTTGTAACTAAGTCATTCTAAATACACATATCAAAACTGATATTTAAAAAGAAATCCTTTTTGTTGGTTCTGGTGGGAGGGAGGCCATTTTTGAATATTGCTCTCTTGGTTCCATTTATTTTATTTTGCCTCAAATCAATTCATACAAGTCTCTCCCCCTTTCTCTAAATTCCTTATATGCATTGATGTTTTTGGCACAATAATGATATGGCATTACATTTGTGTAATAAAATTAGTTCAGTCATTTCCCAATTGATTATCTTGCATTTTTATTTCAGTTTCCTGATGGTACAAAAAGTGCTACTATGTGTATACACACACACACACACACACACATACACACATATATGCATATGTAAATAGAGTCATTCTCTCTTGTTTTGACCTCCCTGGAGAATTTGCCCTGCAGTAACATTGTAGGGTGACAGGTTGTGAATAGGGATTTTTCTCACATAACCCCAAATTGTTTTCCAGAATACTTTAATTCACATTTTTTTCTTGCTTTTAGGAGGGCCCTTGGGGTTAAGTGACTTGGCCAAAGTCACATGGCTAGTTTGTGTGTCACGTGTCTGAGGCCAGATTTGAACTTAGGTCCTCCTGACTCCAGGGCCGGTGCTCTACTCACTTGGCCATTTAACCTTCCTATTTAATTCACAATTTCATCAGCGTTCCAGTATGCTGACTTCCCGCAACCCCTTAACACTGGCTATTTTTGTCTTTTATCATCTTTACTAATTCAGCAGGATTAAGATGAGAGTACATAGCTATTTCAATTAGTATGTTCTTATTACTAGTAAATTGGATTGGGCTTACTTTTGAGAGAAATAATGATTATTTTGGAGAACAAGTATTTACTATAGATTTTGAAATGAACTCTCAGTTTGTGGGCATATGGAAAGAGCCTTGGAGTTACTCATAAAACCTAGGTCCAAGTCCTTGATCTGTTCTTTATTAATTGTTTAACCTTGGGAAAGACATTAGACTTCCCTGGTTCTCCATGTCCCCATCTTTAGAATGAGTGCTATAGTAGATAATTTCCAAAGTTCTATCTACTATAATACTATGACATTATGGTTTCTGTCTTCTACAAAAAGTTGATGGTAAGGGAATAAAATACTCCAGTGATCAGCTTGGTGACCAAAATCTGAGAGGGGATTACTACCACTAGAAAACTGCATACAATGGAATAGACCACAATAATGGTCCCTTATCATTTCTCAACCATATTAATATAAAAATAAGTATTACTTTCATAGCTTATTCTACCCTGAACTAAAGTTAACTGTGGTATCAAAGCAGAGAAAGGAAAGAGGAAATCTGCTCTTTGAAATTTCACTGGTAAGAGATTAGTGTCATGATAACTTGATTTTTAGGGGCCCTATTTTAAGATGAAGTTTTAATATGAAGTAATGTTTTACGTATTTTCCCCTATAATACTTTGCATATGGTAGGAGTTCAATATACTTTAATTTGATTTGTTTTAGAAGAAAAGTATGTTGTCAATCTGCAGTTTGGTTCCCGCTATAAAATGGTGCCTTGTTATAGAATTGTCTTAGCATGCCATTATGCCCAGACAAGGCTCTGCCACTATTAGCAAAAATGTGATTTTTTTCTTTTTTAAATCTAATTTTATTATTTTTTCAATTGACTATTTTCCCCCTCCTTCAAAGAGTATGTACAGCTTAGTGATAAGGGTTGCTGGGTGTAGGAGACAGAGCAATTCACAACCACTCTTTATTGAATAATAATAAAAAGTTCCAGAAATAAAAACATCCATCATCTGGTAGGCAACCTTCTGGTGATGCATTCAGTAAATGTGACCTTAGCTAGATAGATTAGCAGATAACTAATACTAATAAGGAAGGGGCTATTTCTTTTTTTGGGGGGAGGGGGGAAAGGTAGGGCAATTGGGATTAAGTGACTTGCCCAAGGTCACATGGCTAGTTTTGTGTTGTGTCTGAGTTAAGATTTGAACTCAGGTCCTCCTGACTTCAGGGCCAGTGCTCTATTCACTGCACCACCTAGCTGTCCTGAAAGTGGCTGTTTCTTAGATGAGGATGCAAAAAATTTTACTTCTAATTCCTCACACTTTTATATTTCTACTTATAAATAAGATATTTTATAGGAAGCATGTATTTTCTATCATCATTTGTTAATCATTTACTGTGTACTGCAATGTGTATTTTGAGCTAGTATTATACAGAAGCAATGCACTGGAGTCAGGACATGTGAGGCCTACTACCAGCTCTGACACTAAGAAGCCTTGTGAGGGGCAGCTAGGTGGCACACCAGCCATGGAGCCAGGAGGACTTGAGTTCAAACCTGGCCTCAGACACTTAACACTTACTAGTTCTGTGACCTTGGGCAAGTCACTTAACCCCAATTGCCCTGCCTTCCTCCCTCCAAAAAAAAAAAGAAGCTATGTGATCTTTATGAGCCACTTAATCATTTCTCAATTATACAATGATATTATAGTCAACAGAACTTACTTTGGATACATCAAAATTATAATCTTACATGTCCACTAATACCATTTACTTCATTGTGTTACAGAGGTGACTCACTGTTTTCAAAGGCTATGCCATAAGACTTCAAGTTCTTCCTGAACTCCCCAAGTGGGAAATGCTTTGAGTGAGAGCTTTGTGTGTCTTTTGTCAAAGGGCCAATGCTGGGCAAGTTGCTTAAACTTCTCTGTGCTTCAGTTTGCTTGAGTATAAATTGAATAGATTATGTTTATTGGTTTCTAAGGTCCCTTCTAGTTCTATGGCTATGATCCTATAATCTCAACAATGAATGATAATATGGGGCTTGTCACCAAACTACTTTATTTCTTCATCCACAAATGCTACAAGGGAAAAAGGCAAATAGAGGTTCAATTAGGGGACCTTAGTGGTCACAGTTTCTGAATTGACTGCTCATTTCTTGGGGCATCTGAAAAAAAGAACCAGAAAGCATCATAATTCTGACCTTGTGAAAGAAGACCAAGTCATTTGGTCATGATGTGACCCTCTTACTCCCACCTTGTAACCCTTGCTGTATCTGTTTTAATTTCAGACAACTGGGTTTTCTTTCTGACTCAAGAAGCATCTTTTGAGGCCTCTAGGGTTGTTTCCTGCTATGAAACTGTAAAGGAAATGAGCCAAATACAGAGGATATCCAGATGCTGCCAAGTGGACATGATGTATGTGACAAAAAAAAATGCAAATAGGTGTGACTGGAATACCTATAAAGCAAAGGAGAAATTCCCTATTCTGAGGTGACTCCAGAAAGGAAAACTCTTGAGCCTTTTAAAATGTGGAATGTTTAGTTTTCTCAGCTTTGTGTTCTTGATAACATTTATTTGTGAGTTGCAGTGTTGTTGCTAATATTCTTTTATAAGATTGTTTCTATGGTTCTAGTCATTGTGGTACGCCTGAGATTACCTGGAGTTTGGAGTTGCACGGATGGGATTGGGAAGTACTTGTCTGCCTGCTGGCATGGCTTAAGGATGGTTCCTAAAGAACCAGTCTTTTTTTTTTAAATACTGTTTCTGTTTTCATTATGGCCATGGCTAAAGTGTGAAAATAATTCCTCTCTCTTTAGTCCTTACCTTTCACTTCTTATGTTGGCCATGTTCCATTTGGCAAATTGATTTATTTCCCCACTGTGTCTTTGCAACCATATATTTGGAGTTTGTTTTCAAGTGAATTGATGATGTCAGTCCCAGCAGAGCAAATGACTTTAAAATGAGTTTAAGTCATTTGCTTAAGGCAACAGAAGAAATCAGTGGCTGACTCTGGGTGAGGACCTCTAATAGCTTCCAGTTCCCAGGCTCCAACCCTTTCTCATCTGGTCCTTCCTCATCATACATTTTAGTCCACAAGGTCTGATTAAAAATGAGGGAAACTTGTCTACCTATGTGGCTAAAGGAAATTTGTCATGTTGCTGCATTATCATTAAAGGTGTGTTTTGATTCGTTTTATAGTCTTACTGAACACATCAATTTGTTCAAGGCCTGTACCAGTCTGTTTTGCTTTTGGAAAAAGTAAGGCAAACGTTAAGATGACTCCAAGGGAAAATTATTCCCCCAAAAGTAAGAGATACCACATTCTGATGGTAGTTCAGAGGGCAGTGGGTCCCCTAGGTAGGGGTCTTGAAATTGGAAAATAGTTGAACCTTGAGACTTCTTTAAGTGAAATTGAAGTGCTATCAGATCTGGAGTTAACTTGTGTATCTGGGTTACTTTCTAAAAACTGGCCTGGACTTGGAGTAGAGCCAAGTGAGAGCAGGGATGACATGTTGAAATAGAAAAGCATCATGCTTGGATGTCAGTTCAGCTCTGTCACTAAATAAATGTGTGACCTTGTGTGTGTCATCATCATTTCCTTCGACCTCAGTTTTCCTATCTGTGGAATGAGAGTGGACTGTAACAAAGCTCCTCAATTCAGCATCATGCATTTGATTTTAAAATATCCTGATAATTTTACTATATTTCACTTTAATTGGTTTCTTTTATAATTCTATGTGTTTTATACATTTGGTAATTCTATGTGTTTTATACATTTGAGTGCATTATTTTAAAAGGGTTATATAGATTTTACTAGTTTGCCAAAGGGATCTGTGTCACAAAAAAGGTTCATTCTTGTATCAGATAACCTTTGAGGTCCATTTTTGCTGTGGCATCCTATGAATCTCTAAATCATGTCCCCTACAACACGTAATAAGCGCTGGGCACGTATTAAGCCTTCAACAAATACTTGTTGATGTATTAGCATGTCACCAGTGGGGTGGTTAGGTGATCAATAAACATTCCAAAGGAAGCATTCTAGACTAAGGACAATGACCTTGGTGATGAGTGATTTTCAAGGTGGCCTAAGTGAGCCTTCTCCTTGTGTCATTTTGTCATCGTTGCAGTTTTCTTTGTCTATATCCATGTTTGATCTTCTTGAGCCATAGGACCTTTAACAATGACCATTATTTCAAATATTTCTGACCAAAGATCCATTCTTTTGATTTTTATTACTTGAATATATTTTTCTATATATTGTCAAGATTTAATATGTCTAGAATTTGGTAATGTGTGTTATTTGGGACGTGGAACTTTCACTCTGATCATTATTAGCTACGTAACCATGGGCAGTAATAACAGTTTAAAAAAATCAATAATAGCAGACATTTCTCTAACTTTTAAAGATTCTCAAAGTATTTTGTATATATTACATCATTTCCTCTCTGGGAAGTTAATTAACCTCTCTAGAACTCAATTTACTCACCTATAAATGAGGATAATAATACATTCCCTATCTATTGCACAATGTAGTTGTGAAAAGCATTCTAAAAGTCCTGAAGTATCATGTAAATGTGAGTTTTATTACTATGCACTTCCATATATGCCCCAACTTTTGAAATGAAATGTGAAGTTACCCTTGGTAACTTTCCCACTGTAATAATAAATATAGTCTCATTTTCTAAGGGAGATAGAGATAGAAAAATGTTTTTATTTTAATTTATTTCAATATAATTTTAATTTTTTAACATGTAAATTTTATTTTTTTCATCTATCAATCATCTATCTATCCATCCACCCATCCATCTCTGGATCTCCCTATTTCACCCACTTGGAATTTCCAACCCAAGTTGGAAGTACAGTTGTCATTCACAAGCCTGATCCCATTGTTGATTGACTCGTAAGTTTGGATTTGTTTTGTTCCTGAGTTGGTCCATTTTCTTCCCTCCTTAACCAAGGCAGTAGGGTATCCTTCCACTGCTGAAGGCTCACTGTATCAGTGCTTGACTTGATACTGACACCTGACTGCCTTTAACCCTACTACAACTCAGTAATCTAAAGCTCAGGATATCCACTAGCCTCTGCCTCCCCAGCTACAGGGATTATCACTGTGTACCACTATACCCAGTGGGAAAATAATATAACAAGTAGGTAGTGTGTTATTGTAGTAAAGAGGATGGGACTGGGAATCTGGAGAGCAGGGTTTTCCTAGCTCTGACCAAGTTACTGTTTTGACTGTGAGCTAATCACAACCTGTTTTATGTTTAATTTCCTATTTAGTAAAAGAGATATTTTGATTTCAGGGTCTCTCTTAGGATTAAAATTATTTGAAATTGAGGAGACATTAGGAATTTTATCTGATTTTCACAACCCTTCAGCAATTTTAGTTTGGGGACAACGAAGTGAGCCAGAAAAATAACTTCTGTCCCAGGCTTTAGCCGTAACAGTTTCTCCATATACAAACCTAGAGCCAATAGAAGTTAGGTTTTGAGAAAGCATGATTTCTTTTGCTTTAATATGAGTGCTGCAGATATTTTCATTGAAATTTCAAGATGTTTACAAATATTTTGTCATTTTATGTGTATCCTATGTTAATGACACACTTGAAGATGAAGTTCCTAAATGTAATGAGAGAATTCTTTTCTAATACCTAATTACCACTCCCTCATCATAGTAGTGTTTATCACTTTTCTAGAAAAACCCATTTTTCTTTTGTTCTGTAGTTAATACAACCATGTCCCATGACAGGTTTTAGAGAATATAATTGTAGGTACCTAACTAGTAGGCTTTTCAAGATTGCCAAATGCGGGACTTATTGGGTAAATTTGGAAAAATCATCATAGAAATGCCAACCAATTTTCTGCTCACACCTGCAAGTCCCAAAATATAATATTTATTTTGCATTTTTAACATTTGTGTGTTATAAGTGAGGATTTACATTTGAACTTACAGCATTCAAATACTTCTTTCCCATTGTTTTCTCTGCCTTCTGTTACTCTCACTTTATAAAACATTCCCAATCTTCAGGACTGGTTAACAAGCCTACAACTGACCTTGTCCACCAGAGTACTCAGTAGTCCTATTAAACATTTAACGAGGCTTCATGAAAATTGCATGCAGGTGGATCAGGGTAACATGCTTTAAGTTCATGATTTCTGAACTATAAATCATTGCATATTTCCAGAGATACTATCCATTTAGTTGTTTCCTTACACATGCAATGTCCTGGGAGAAATACAACAATTAAATGAAATATCTAAAAATATCAACAATAATAAGTCTTACCTTTTTCACTTTGTACCTACATCTCTATGTACAGAAACAAAGCCAAAACAAACGAAAAAAAAGTCCTTTTGTCAATGTAAGTTCATAGAATCATACAATTGGAGAGTTAGAAGGTAGAGTGGTAGTCATCTAGACTAACTGACTTGACAAAACAGCTCTTTCTTGAAAGTGATAAAACACTATAGTGATTTGGGGGAAAAGGTTGAATTTAAGAATATTATCTCCAAATGAATCATTAACCTAGGGTAAGCATAATGGAATCCCCACTAGAATGTACCCGACAAATGGTCTTGCAGCTCCTTTAAAGATATTTCGATACTATCTTTTAATTGTAGAAATTAATATCTTAGTTTTTGATGTTTTATCTGAAATTTTTCAGGCATAATTGAAAATGCCAACTACATAAATAATTGAACTCAGTATCTTAATTGCATTAGGGAAAAATCTGTGAAAGCACAGGTACATTCTAATCATAGATAAACTCATGGAGTGTTATTTGTAGAAGGCTGAGATTCATGAGGAATATTTATAATAAGATAAAGACATAAATTATTGTAGAATTTGGAAATAAAGTTTATTGAGCTACTGAAAGGTGGTACAGTACATAGATGGTTGGGCCTACAATAAGGAACATCAGTTAAAATGAAGCTTTAGATATTTACCAGCTGTATGATATGCAATTTGCCTCAGTTTTCTCAGTTATAAAATAAAGAAAATAATAACCCCCATCTTGTGGGTTTGTTGTGAATGTCAAATGAGACATTTATTAAAAGCACTTAGCATAGGTCTGGGCCCATAGCTGGTACTCTATCAACGATTGATTCCTTTCCTTCCCCTTCTTTTATTTTCAACGTCTTATTGTGATTTAAGTTACTGCTCCAAATTTGAATTGAAATGTCCAAAATTGAAATTTGAAGAAATCCTCAAGAACTAAAAACAAAAAACAAAACAAAAACAAAATCACATTTCCAACTGTGTCACTGTGCCTCCAATTTTTGCTATTTTCAGAGGAAGGAAACTTAAGTTTGAGGGAGAATAGGTAAAGACATGGGTTTGAATCTTGGCTTTGCTATTGACTAGCTATTTAACCTTTGGGAAGTCATTTCCAGTATTCTGTTATTAGTTTTCCCGTCTTTAAAGAAATAGAAGGTTGGACCAAACTGATGGTATAAAAGTCAAATGGAATGGATCTCTGAGGGTGGTATGTTGACTTAGTAAACAAAAATTAACTTTATCTGTCTTGTGTTCTATTTTTACTTATTTGTTAAACATTTCTCAATTAAATTTTAATCTGGTTTGGTTTGCACTCAGGATTTTTGTGAGCTCTGGAAGTTAGACATCTCTGAACTAGACAATATCCCACTCTTTTCCAGTTCTAAATAATGTAATCTTAGGAAAAGAGTTTCTTTCCCCCCCCCCACATATGATAACCATTAAAGGATAAAGAAAATCTTTCAAGATAACTTTACCTAATATTAAATTCTGAAAGCATAATAAATACCCTCTTTTTGCTCACTCTGATTCATAGAATAAAAGCTACTCACTTTATAGAACATTTGAAAAAGTGTCTTCCTCATAATAACCCAATGGAGGTATCTAATACATGGATAATTTTGCTCACTTTTTACCATTAAGGGAAACTGAGACTGAAGTGAAGTGGATTTCTCAAAAAGAGATGCAACTGAAGCTTAAACTTAGGTCTTCTGACATTATTTTCTAATGAACTAGATACCTTTCGAAGCAACTGGGTGGTACAGTGGATAGATTCCACCCCTGCAGTCAGGAGTACCCATGTTCAAAATCTGGCCTAAGACACTTACTAGCTGTGTGACCCTGGGCAAGTCACTTAACCCTGTTGCCTCAGTTTCCTCTTCTGTAAATTGAGTTGGAGAAGGAAATGGCAAATCACTCCAGTATCTTTGCCAAGAAAACCTCAAACGGGGTCACAAAGAGTTGGACACAACTGAAACAACTTGACAGCAACAGGCTCCTTTCTCTCATTGATGGCATTCATACAATTCGCATAACATTTGTGGCAGGTAGACTCCATGACTTTACCTGTCCCAACCCTGATAAGCACAACTTGAAGCCTCTGTGATCACACAATTCAAAGCCCTCTCCTTGACCTGCATGGTCCTTCTCCCCAAAGTCTCCTAGGCGTAAGGTGCCTACTGGCTTATATAGGTGCCATCACCATTCAAGAACTCCATGTCTCCTTTTGATGTGGATACAAAGGTGCCCTAAGGGTCAATAGTAATGATGGCTTTCCCAGGCTCCCTGAGGAGGGGGGGTTGAGGCTTATTCTTAGTCCATTCTGTAACTTGAGAGTGCTTTAGTGCCCCTTCCCCTTATCTCGATATACCATACAACCTGTAGCAAAAGAATTGCTTTTCGTTCCCCTTATCCTGTGTAGCACATCCTGTGTCATCCATTTCCCTGTCTGGTGTCATTTATGTTCCCCATCCTATGTCACGACAACCTTTCCTTATCTTGCAAGCAACCACCTTCCTCACCTTGTTTGTACCTATTTGCTCCCTAAATCCCAACCCCCATTAGAAACCCCAAAATTACATCATCATCCTATAGGCTATATAGCTTTCTGGCTATAAAACTCCGGTCCTTGTCCTATATCATTGCCTTTGTTTAGCATCTTGCTAAGTCTCAGGTCCGCATGCTTTTGCATTATTAAAGCTCCATTTGGCTAAGGAGAAGGTCTGATTGAATTCTTTCAAAAATCTGAACCAACTCTCCCAACCCTGAACCACATCACTTTATTGTGAATGAAGCAGCAGGAGAAGGAAGAAGGGAAGAAAGCCAAGGGAGGGAAGTACAATTACCAAGAAGAGAGAATGAAGTGAGTTGTGGGAGAGAAGAATATTCTGTAAACAGGCCTTCAGATTTTTAAAAAATTTTATTAAATAAACTTTATAGATTCAAATAATTAAGTTAAATAAATATTTAAACAAATAAAATAAATAATAATAAAATATTTAAATATATTTATAGATTGAAATAAATTTTATAGATTAAAAAAAAATCAACTTTATTTCCCACCAAATTTCTCCTCTTCTAGCCCCTCCCACAGAGATATCTCTTATAACAACTAATGAAAGAAGCATTAGAGGGGGGAAAAAGCTTCCACAAAACTATCACAAAATTCTGGTGCTTTATATAGTAATCCACATCCAGGATCCCCCACTATTGAAAAGGAATGGAGGACACAGCTTCCCATATCTCTTTTTTCAGGCCAAGATTTGTTCATTATAGTCATTGTAATTCTGTAATATTTATTTTAAATTATTTTGCTGCTGTTATTTCCATTTACAATATTGTAGTCATAGTGTATATTTTTTCTTTCTTATATTTACCTGACTCTACATTATTTCATGTAAGGCTTTCTACAATTCTCTGTATTCAGTATTTCTTTTGCACATTAATATCCTGTGATACTTATAGACAATAACTTGGTTAGCCATTTTCTAATCAGTGCCTACAAGTGAATCAGGGTAAAATGCCTTTAAGTATTTCTGAATTATAAGTCACTGTATAATTCCATATATGCTATTCATTTAGTTGTTTATTTGCAATTTCATGGGGGAAAATGATGATTAAGTGAAATACTTTTGTTTCCACTTCTTTGCTACCCCGAAAAGTGCTTCTGTAAAGACCTGTGGAATATATGGCATCTTTCTCTTAGTCATTCATCTCGTCTGAGTATTCTACTGAGATCTCATTACAAAAATTTTAATCTCTGGGGAAAAGAGCATGGATATTTTAATCACTTTCTGACCATAATTTCAGATTGCTTTCAAAAACAATCAGACCAGCTCGGAGTTTTACCAACAATGTATTAGCGTACCTGTCCTTTCACACTCTCTCCAACATTGACGACTGCTCACAGCTTTTGTCATCTTTACCAGATGTGAGATAAATTGTCTGTGTTGCTCCAATTTGTATGTCTCTTATATAATTAAAAATTTGGAGCATTCTTTGATATGGGTGTCCATAATTTGAATTCCTTTTGAACAATGCTTATTAATGTGCTTTGACCACTTGGATATGGAGGTTGGCTTTTGGTGTTATATATTCTATGTTTGTTACATAGCAGAGCTTTATCAGAGGTATCTGGTATGAAGATTTGTGTTTTGGAGGTTTATCAAACAGTGTGTTGAGTTTAGTTTTTTTAATTTTTCTTTGTTTAATTTGTTCCATTGATCTTTTCTGTGTTTAATCAGTACCAAAGGCTTTTGATGATTACTTTTCTGATAGTCTGAGGATTAGAAGCACTGTTCCCTTATCATTCTGCCTTCCCTAATGGTTCCCTTGGTAGTCTGGATCCTTTGTTCTTTTATTGAATCTTGCTCTTACTTTGAATAGCTGTCTAAATTATTCCAGTGCTAGCTTGATTGGCAGATCATTAAATATGTAAATTTACTTTCATAGTGTTATTTTTATTCAACTATTTATTTGTCTCTAGTTCATTCATGTAAATTGCTTAAATTATAAACTATTGGAAAAACAATGTTCCAGTGACAGATTTAATACAAAATAAAAAAGCCAAAGTGATGAAACAGTGGGAGTCATCTGTCAGGAATTAAAATTGGCGAAGGAAATAGGATCTTACTAGAAGTACATTTTATTTTTAACAAAAGAAAAAATGTGGTGAAATTAAGATGAAAAAACTCTATAAATATGATTTATCATCATAGTCATTATCCTAATTATTGCAATTTATTCTTATAAGATAACATGTGGTTGAGATAAAAAGACTTGTGGTTTTCTGACTGGAAGATTAAATCCATTGCTGTGTGCTTTAGCAAGTTAGTTTTTTTTTTTAAGGCAAGACATTAAGTCTTTATCATTCCATAAAGACATCACTGATTATGGAATTTGAAAACATGTTCATTGACTTTCTTTGTTTGAAGTGCCTTAATAATGGCTTAAGTTGCTGTTGTACTTCATTGCATTGCAGAAATCCTCAAAAACAACTCTGAAAAGCGAATTAATACATTGCTGATCATGTCTGCAGTTATTAGTAGTTTTAAATGAAGAAAACCTACTTAGGTTTTGAGGAACAAAAAAATGAAGAATACTTAGTTTGGAGTAAGAGTTCAATTCAATAAGCATTTATCAAGTGCCAGGATAAAGGAGAAAAAAGTCAATCCTTGTCTTCAAGGAGTTTACAGTCTACTGGGGGGACAACATGCAAATTTATACAAAGTGAGTTGTGTATAGGATAAATAGGAGATGATGAACAGAGAGAAGGCCCTGGAATTAAGAGGTTTTGGGGGAAGGCTTCCTGTGGGAGATGAGCTTTTAGCTGGGACTTAAAGGAATTCAAGGAGGTCAATAGTCAGAGTGGAGGAGGCAGAGCATTCCAGGCATGGGGGACAGCCAGAAAGAATGCCTGAGAGATGGAGTATTTTGTTCCCAGAACAACCAGGAGGCCAGTGTCACTGGATTGAAGAATATATGTTGGAAAGTAAGGTATAAGTCTACTGGAAAGGTAGAGGAGGACTAGGTATAAAGGGATCTGAATGCCAAACAGAGCATTTCGTATTTGTTTCTATAAGCAATAGGAGGACACTGGAGTTTATTGTGGGGGAAGAGGTTGGGGTGGTAGTAGGGGCTAGTGTGACATCAGGCTTGCATTTTAGGAAAATCATTTTCATAGCTGTGAACGTAGAATGGATTGGAGTGGTGGGAGACTTGAGGCAGGCAGACCATGAGCAGGCTATTGCACTAATCTAGATTGGAAGTGATGAGAACCTGCACCAAAATGGTGGCAGTGTGAGAGAAGAAAAGGTGATGCATTTGAGAGATGTTGCAAAAATCAGCAGGCCTTGGCAACAGCTTAGATATGAGGGATGGTGACAGGTAGTGAGGAATCCAGGATGATTTCTAGATTGTGGGCTTGAACACCTGGGGGGAGCGTATTGCCTTCTACAGTAACAGAGAAGGTGGGAGGGGAAAAGATAATAAGTTTGTTTTGGATGTCCTAAGTTTAAGATGTCTACTGGACATCCAATTTGAGATGTCTGAAAAAGTAAGGTGAAAGGTATAAGATCACTGGAAAGTAAGGTGAAAAAAGTAACACTGGAGGTTAGCAGAGAGGTTGGGGCAGAAAAGGTAGATTGGAGAATCATCAGTATAATGATGGTAATTAAATCCCTGGGAACTGGTGAGGTCATCAAGTGAAATGATATTGAGGGGGAAGAGAAGTCCTAGCACAGAGTCCTAAGGGAAATCTACAGGTAGGGGGCATAATCTGTTGGAGGACCCAGAAAGTAGTGTCCTGAAAACCTGGAGAAAAGAGAGTTATCAGGGATGAGAGAAATTAGCAATGCCTAGGGCTGCGAGATGTCAAGAAGAATGAAGACTGAGAAAAGGCCTGAGGAGACTAGAAGACCTGGGATTGATGTTATGAAATAATGAAATAACAAAATGTAGGGAGAGACAAAAATATGAAAATTTCAGGATTAACTTGGGTTATTTTAAAGGCAAGTCTAATGTACATAATGAAGATGGTATCACATACTTTTCCTAATACATAGCATACTCTGTTGAAGTAGAGAGGGTGCTTCTCCTCCTTTTGGAGTCACAGGACTTGAACCCTGCCCCGCTACTTGTTACCGCTGTGAGATGGGACAACTTGTTTACCTTCTTGAGGTCCCACTTTTGTGAGGGTTTAGCCCCTTGAGTGACCTCTGTGTCATTTCCCTTCTAAATATATTCTCATTCCCTCTGTTTGTTTCTATATATAAAGCATATATACTACATATATTCTATGTATATATTCAAAATATATATGTGTGTATTCTAAATATACATCTCGTGATTATTTCTGTGATCATGTCCCTGAGAGCAGTCTCCCCACAGGTGTATATTGCAAACCCATTCACTCATACTGTGGTGTTCTTGCTCTTATTTCTGTTTGTCTCTTACTTGCCCAGAGGAATAGGAACTTTCCTCCAATCAAAAAAATCAATCAATTTTTAAAATTATTAAGCATTTACTATGTGCCCAGTACTATGCTAAGGAGTGAGGATAAAAAGAAAAGAAATCAAACAAATGCCAAAGTAGTGCTTGCCTTATGAAGAGCTCACATCCTAATTAGAGAGGTAGTGCATGGATAACTAGGTGCATGCATATAAGATACAAGAAATGGGTCTAGAGTAGATGAGATGTAATGTCAGGCAGGAAAGGCATTAGAATGGAAGTGGAGGTGGAGGTGGGTAATGACTAGGAAAGACATTTTGCAGAAGGTGTTTATTTTATTTATTTATTTACTTTGCTTTTTTTTTTTGGAGAGGAGAGGGTAGGGCAAATGGGCTTAAGTGACTTGTCCAAGGTCGCACAGTTAGTTTTGTGTTAAGTGTCTGAGGCCAATTTGAACTCCTCCTGACTCTAGGGCCAATTCTGTATTCACTGTGCCACCTAGCACCCCTGAAGGTGGGTTTTAAGCTGAGACTTGAAGGAAGCCATTTACACTAAAAGTGGAAATAAGGAATGAGAGTGTTTAGACATGGGGGACAAACAATACAAAATCATGGAGATGGGAGATGGAGAATGAAGAATGACAAGTAGCTCAGACTAACTGGATCCCAGTTCATTATTCAGGCTATTTGTCCTTTATTTTTACCATGTGATGCACCATCCCATTTTCCTGTCCTTCATCAACCAACAAGGAAAAAAATGTACACGTAGAATATAGATGCACATATATACATAGAGATGTATGTATGTATATAAATATATACACATATAAATATCTATGGCTATTTATCTATCTTGTGACCCACTTTGGGGTTTTCTCAGCGAGGATACTAGAGTGATTTGCCATTTCCTTCTCCAGTTCATTTTATAGACAAGGAAATGAGGCAAAAAGAGTTAAATGGCTTGCCCACATAGCTAGTAAGTGTCTGAGGCCAGATTTGAACTTGGGAACATGTCTTCTTGTTTGTAGGTCCAGCGCTTTATCCATTACATGACTTAGATGCCCTGAATATGCACAAACCCTATAAAAATAATTGTCAAAAGCAATTTCTAGACTTTTTTCCACTTTGACCCACAAAGTTGCACTATCATTTAGGAAGAGGTTTGGTTTCCTCTCTATCCCCTGAAATCAGCTTAGCAATCTAAGGAAACTAATGAAAACTGCATATGATCTAGATAATGAACTGAATTTGGTGTAGTAGCTCATTGAATTAATCCATGAGGCCACATGTCTTAACTCCATTTTAAGTGACTGCATTTATGTCCAGACTTAGTTAGGAAGAGGAGGAACATGTGTTACAATGCCATTGTACTCTGCACGTTTGAAATATTGCCCTCACTTCTGGGCATTGAAATTTAGGAAGGACACTGATAAACTTGAGATCCAGAAGCAAGTGGAAGGTCTCAAGATCATATATTTTTAATAAGATTCCATTTAACAAGCATTTATTAATCACATTTTGTATACAAAGTAAAAATGAAAGAAATATAAATTTCTGTCCTCTAGAAACTAATTTTCTACTATCCTCAGTGAAACTCTATCTAAATAGATAAATACAGTATAGTTTAAGAGGGATAAGAGCCAGGTTAATGGAATTTAAGCAGTCATCATGCTAGAGTCATCGCATGCATTAGTAGCTTGTTACATTTTGATTGTAAACGTTTACATATCCATAATTGGCAACTCTACAAATCAGGGATTGATTTATTGTTTTGTTGATTGTCTAGACTTAAGAAAGTGAGGGAGAAAATATAACTAACATAGCTTAAGCCTAAAAGTGTGTCACATGTGCAATATTTTGAGAAAGCCAGTTAAATATTTATTGACACATTCCTGAATTTTGGGTGTTTAGCTTAAGTTGGGTGGTTGTGGTAGTGGCAATCTGGTGAAACTTGTGAATTCTCTTCTCAGAATAATGATTTATACACATAAAATGAAATCTATAATATTATGAAAGAAACCAGTTATAATGAAATACAGAACTTAAAATGTTTACAAAACAGTTCACAAACCACAAATTAGGAATTGCTGGCCTAGAGGAACAAAAGAAGCCTTAGATGAAACACGATATGACTCTTCAAATAGAAGAAGAGTTTATGCTTGAAGAGAAATTAGATCTAAATGAATGAATTAAAAAGAATTTATTAAGCCCCTACCTCTGCTCACTACTATGCACAAAAAACTCAAATAGGGTCACAAGGAGTTGGACACAACTAAAAAATGACTAAACAGAACATGATTTCAAAAGAATTATTTTAGGTTACCCTATGGGCAGTGGCAAGGCACATGTGTAAGCAAGCTATATCATTCCTTATGACTTAATTGTGAGAAGTGGCATAAAGCATATAAACAGACATACACGTGTCTTTGACTTTAATGTGGCAGTATAGTAGATAAAGATATTATCTCAAAGCAAAGAAATTGCGTGCTGAAATCCTTCTTTTGGTAATAAATGACTAAGTCACTTAACCTCTCAGTGTCCTAGGCAATTCTAGTAGAGTGTAAATTGCAAAGCAGGTGTCATCCTACAATTATAGAGTTTTCTTACCTGGGTGTTCTTCATGACTTTGAAATTGTATATCTAGTCCTTATTCAAGTATATATATATATATATATATATATATATATATATATAGAGAGAGAGAGAGAGAGAGAGAGAGAGAGAGAGAGAGAGAGATATGTATGTATGTATGTATGTATATGTGTATATGTATATGTGTATATAACGTATTGTTTAACACCACATACATATAAATATAAACATACATATGCCCCAAAATAATGTATACACATGTGCATGCACATATATTTACATGTGTATACTCCCAGGTACACACATAATTTACATATATGTATATTGTTTGCACATAGATATAGGTCTATGTATGCATAAGTATATGCAAATCACACAATTTATATGAATATACATGCATGTAATAAATTTTCACAGACATCACATGTGCATATATGTACAGTGTTTACATACGCAATCCCAAGAATACATGCATATTGCACATATGCATGTACACATTAAATATTTTTAGCTATGTAGAAATGTATAGATATAGATGTGCAGACAAATCAGGGAAAAGAAGGTGGGTTGGGCTGGTTGTTTAGTGAGTGAAAATATATGAATGGGTCTAGAACATTGGAATCTTTGAAAAAGCAAAAGGAGTAGAGCAGTGGTTCTTAACCTGTGGGTCACAACCCCTTTGGGGGTTGAATGACCCTTTCACAGGGGTTGCCTAAGACCATTGGAAAAAACATATTTCTGATGGTCTTAGAAACTGAGACATTGCTCCTCTATCAGTCTCCAGGTGGGTCCGCCCGCATGCAGATATTCCCACATATTAGTATTAAAGGGTTGAGGCATTAGGAAGGTTGAGAACCACTGGGAAGGTCTCCAGTCCATTGACTGGATACTCTATGGAGAATTTTTGGAAGGTTGTGGACAAGAATCACGTGGGACCTTAAAGAAATGATGAGTTGCTTTCTCAACTAGTGGAGGGAGTGCCCATGTTGATGAGATCATAGATCAATCAGTGTATCAGAGAAAAAGTTCTGGGGAACATGGTTTGCATTCAGCTATTTTTGGATTATAATACATGACCACTGTGGTTAGCCAGTATTGTTTGAATGTAAAGAATTGAATAGTAATTTATTTTCATTTTTCCTGAATTATTTCATTTGAAGTACCACACTGGACTTGTCAGCTCTTGAAAAAATAAGTCAGTCAAACTGTACTTTTAATACTTTTGTTATGGCTCAGACAAAGACACATTTGACAGAGGTTTTAACTTTTCAAATGGTTGTGTGTACATTGGATTAACAGACTCATGGGACTTAGATCTGGAAGAGACCTTTTGAAATCATTTAGAATAAATTTATCCTTTCTATGGGAGAATGATGGAACTCAGAGTAACTTTCTCAAGATCATATAAAGTATAAATTTCAGAGCCAGGGAGTCAAACTGAGGCCTTTTGATTAAAATTCCAGTGTTCTTTCCACCAAGTCATGCTGCCTTGCAAAAGTTCTGTACCAAAGTCATATTACTATGTTTTAAAAGCAAAAAGGAACCTGAGGGACTGAGCTTTTGAAGGACTCAATGGGGAAGCTACAGTTTTAAAATTTGCCTCCGGCTCTGACTGACCATGTGGCTTTTAATGACTCATCAATTTTTCTGGACCTTATATTCCTTTTCATTAAAATTCAAATTTTACTCTCAACACATGTACATTCCTTCATTTCATCATCAAATATCATATGCTTATAGGGCATTCTATTAGGTTTAAGTGTTGCAGATTGTAGTTAAGAGGTCAATTCTTATCCCAGATCCACTGTTTACAATACCAGCTGTGTGGTCTTCACCAGATTTTTCCACTTCTCTTCTCTGGCACTTGTTCTGGTGTGGCCCCAGAGAGCAGAACTAAGAGCCTTAGATGGGTATTTCAAAGAGGTAGATTTAAACTTGACTCTAAAACTTGTTCCAGAAGGGGAAAGTTGCAAACTATTAGAGATGTCAAAAAGTCAAATCTTTTTTTTGTAGACTATTTCTAACTTGTTCTAGGAGGGGAAAGTTGAAAACTATTAGAGATGTCAAAAAATCAAATCTTTTTTTGTAGACTATTTCTAAGTCTTCAGTGGAAGACCTCTGTAACAGATGGGGTGATCACTTGTGGAAGGAATCCTTTTTGAAGGGCATAGATTAGATGAACATTTAGTGTGCTTCAAGACTTGAGACTCTGATTTCGTGAACCTCTTCTATAAAATGGGCTTGCTCAGCCTACCTTACAGTGTAATTACAAAGGAGTCAGTTATAATCCATAATGCAAGTGATTTTCTATTGCATTACATGAGATATTATTATTTTTAAGACTCCTGTCCTTGTCCTAAAGGGATTTATGTTTCAAAGGAAGACATGAAATAAAATAAACAACAATACATTGGAATTTATCACATTTTGCCATCCATCATGATTATTTATATTCAAGTTTTCTCTTTGCTAGTGGAATTTTCTGTGAAGGCAGGAGTAGCAGGAGTAGTGTCCTTTTTCTTTGTATTTACATCTACTACCTTCTAGCCAATAAGCATCATATTGCCAATCTGTTAAATTGAATGAAAAATAGCAGCTCAAAAAGAACAAACATTTATTGAGCACCTGATATATTCCAAACAGATTAGGAGATGCATTTAAGAGGAAAAAGGAGTGGGGTTGGGAAAGTCCTTGCCTTCAGGAATCTTGCATTCTGTGTCAAATGAGTAAATATGAGGTGATCTGAGGAGGGCAAGAACGCTAAGAATTGGAAGTTGGAGAAAGCATCACAGAAAAGGTGACATCTGAGTTAAGAGCTGAAGGAAGGTAAGAATTCAGAGCAATGGAGTTCAGTGACCCCACTCGAAAGTGTATCTTTATCTCTTATCCTGAGGTCACAAATCTGAACCAAAGTCTATGCATGCATAGGGTGACTACCAGTATGACCACATCATAGGAGGATTCAGATGCCAGAGGAGTCATGGGAAGAAAAGGCACATTCAAACTGAAAATGGACTATAAATGTAAAAATGGTCTGTCTGATGGAGTGGCTTTTCTTACATCTCTACTATTGGAAATCCTTTTCAAGATACATCTAGCTCAGATATGCCCTTTTTAGGAAGCCTCAGCGATTCCCTCTCCAGTTAGAAATGAAATATTACTTTCCATCAAGACTTAGCTGAGATTTTATCACCTCCATTTTACTGCTCTAATATGTACCATCTTTTTTTTCTATCCTGAAACATAATTATGATTGTATTGTATGCTCCACAATCTAATGGTGGGTGGGTAGGCAGGAAGGGATGATAATTATGTTACTTGTTGTCTATGTTTGTCTGGCAAAAAAACATTTATTTTTTGAATTGAAGGCATGATTTCTGATGATTGGTCTATTTTATATTTGTAGAATACCTGAGACTATTAATTCTTGATTGATTACTATATGAATAACCAGTGGCACTTTTAAATAAGCCAAATATACCCTCTGTGCTTGTTCCCCCTACAGTTTAATGTGCTATACTTAGGGAATATAAAGACCTTTTAATAGTAATGTAACCAAATCATTAGGGGAATGTGTATTATGTATGTTTGTACTCCAAAGCAAAAAAAATTGATTTATGCATTAGATGCTATTTGGAATTATCTGCACTTTACCATTTTCTGTTCTTGAATGTAGATAATTGAAAAGTATCTTTAGTTATAAGGAGTGTAAAAAATTTTTAGACCTAAGCACTTAAGTCCTATCTTTACATTTGGAATTGTCTCCCTCTTTTCCCAAACTAATGGACTGGGGTGGGGTGGGGGGTTCCCAGTAGGGAATAATTCGTTTACTCCAGGTTCCTTGAAGGAGCTAATACTACCTCCCACAAGGTTAGTCTAGTCAAGATACTTTGGGGCCACCAACAGAATAACCAGTTGCCAAAATAAATGTTTTCCATCAAGATTTCACACTTATACTTAATGAAATAGACATTTTCTGAACTGTTTCTTTAGAGCTCAGTTTTTCTTTAAGATTTGTAATGAAAATATTTCATGACCTGTTGACACATTCATATGGTGATTTTCAAAAGGCAGATTTCATTTGTAAAATGGACTTGGCAATAAGCTGAGATATCTGGGAAGTGGAACAAGGCTGTTGACAGGGAAAATTAGAGCTAGATCATAACTGACATTGTTTTGCAGCTGTGCCATTTTAAAGAGTTGACCAATAGGCCTAGGCCTACAGAGGCCTACAAATAATAGTGCTTAGCCTGGCAACTAGTTAGATTTGTAATGGACAGGGAATTGCAAAGATAGCATCTGACAAGTAGATGTAAAATTTTCATTAATTCCCTATAGATGATTGTTCTTAGAAAATGCCAATTGAGGAATGATACAGTTGAGTTTAGGAGAATTAATATCTAACTAAACCTCTTCTGCCAGTTTTAAAGAGGAAAAAAAAGAAAATAAAATCATGTTCTTTCTTCCTTTGCTATTTATATTTTGATATATTCATACCTATTACTTCTCTTTAGTACCTGCCTAATAGAATCAGTCTAATATAGGTAAAATTCATTTAAGCTTGTCATTTTTATTCTTTTTGGAGAATCCTGCTTTGTGCTGCTGCAAGTTGAGCTGACATGGAATTTTAGCATGTAAGATGGACACTGCAGCTGTGAAAGTAATTCTCAATAAGAATTCATTCAGAGTAAAATTCAGATTTGCAGAATTTGCGTTGATCTCACCCTTGATTCTCAGATCTATATCTTGACTTTTCTCCATACCCATTTTCCATACTACTGCTCTCAATATCAATGGCCAAAGAAAATAAAAGGATCTGACTTCCAAATAATAGTTAAAGGTTTTTTTTTCTCACATAGAAATATATTCCCATGAATAACTAGCCAAACACCACTGGAAAGGGAAGAGATAGTGACAAAGTTCTTCTGACTTCTAATTATCTCTATTTAAGAAGGATCAGTGGGAGAGGTAACATTTGAATTGAGCTTTGAAGGATGAGAAGCAATTGGACAGGTTAAAGAGAAAAAAAACCCATTGGATTGTGCTTTATGATCTATGAATGTGATGGAACACTGGGTCTAAAAGAAATGATCAAAGGGATGGTTATAGAGGAAACTGGGAAGATTTGTATGAACTGATTCAAAATGAAGTGAACCGAACCAGGAGAACAATTCATACAATAATAATAGTATTATAAAGGCAAATAATTTTGAAAGGCTTTCAGAACTCTGATCAATGCTATGAGGAGCCACATTTCCACAAGACTCATTGTGAGAGAGGCCAATGTGTGAATTCGTTTTTGTTTTATTATGCATCAGTTTTATAACAGTGGATAGAGTGCTAGACCTAGAGTTAGAAAGACCTGAGTTCAAACCTGGCCTCGACACTAACTAGTTGTGTGACTCTGGGCAAGTCTCTTAACCCCTATCTGCCCCAGTATCCTGAACTATAAAAGGGGGCTAATAGTAGCACATACCACAAACAACTATTGCTACAAATATTTTTGTATATATGGAGACCTTTTTGTCAATGACTGACTGCCTTGGGGGTATATGCTGATGATTTGAATGTGTCAATTAAAGGTCATGGACATTTTAGTCGCTTTATTTGGGTAATTACAAATTGCTTTCCAAAATGGTTGTACTTATTCAAGGCTCCACCAACAATGCCTTATTATGTCTATCTTTTTGTCTACTCCTCCCCCTACTACCCAACAATCTGATGACATCTATGAGTTCCATCTTAGAATGTTTCTAAATGCATAACATACAATACATAGGATTACAAAGGAAACCAATTTTATTGAAATAGTAATCAAAATATTATTAAAAAAACAATGTGGATCCCAGATTAATACCCCCTGAAATGCATGATAAGATCTCCTCTAGACCTATTATAAGCATTACCAAAGGTAAATAATTATACTTCTCTGTCTCAATGTCTTTAAATATAAATAGGGATTAAAATATCAATGCATTTTTTTACAGCTCCTCCAGAATTGATGATTTCATTTTTTCTTATTTTTGCCAATATTCTGGATAGGAAGTAAAACCTCATGGTTGCTCTGATTGGCTCATCTCTTATTACTGAGAATTTGGATAATTCTTTCATATGGTTGATAATAGTTTACAATTTTTGAGAACTTTTTGTTTATTTCAACTATTTGACCACTTTACTATTTACTATTACAGCCTTTGGTCTTATCTGTTTCTTTCTGGTTACCTACAAATCTTAGATACCAAACCCATGTTAAAGAAAATTGATACAAAAATTCTTTCTCAGTCACTTTTCTTCTCATTATGTATATATTTTTATAATTTATATTTTATACTATGACTCGAAGTCTGAAAGTGTTATCCCCCCTGCAGTTCCCACATTCCCACATTTGTTCATTATTTCCTTTGACATTATAGATATTTTGTTCTTCCATGTGAGTTTTGTTATGATTTTGTTAAGTTCTGTAAAGGATTCCTTTGTTAGCAATAGTGGAGCAATCAGTGGACTTCAGGCTTTAGGTTCATACTCAGAAAATAATATGCTTGGATTCTTTGTGGACATGTTGGTGCCATGTTATGGAGAGGATTCAGCTCTAGGATAAGTAGTTTGTGCTTTTTCCGTAGATCATGAAAAGGCATTAAGTGATTTTGAACAGAGGATTATCATGATTAACATGGTCATCAGATTTTTTTTTAAATAGAACCATTGATTTAGAGCTGGAAGGGTTCTTAGACCTAATTTCAAAGATAAAGACACTGAGGCCCAGAGAGTTTGGGATTTCCCTAAATTCATATATATGTATTAAGTAGCAGAGTCAGATCCCAAACCTGACCTCTCTTGCTCCAAATCCAGAGTTCATTCCATTTGGTCATATTGTCTCTTAGGTTTAAGATTCATCTGGAAGCAACTTTTAAAAATACAGCTTTAAACAAACAAACAAAAAAGGTTCATAGACATCATAACTTCATTTTAGTAATAAGAGACTGAGGGTTAGAGATGTCAAAGGAATTGCCTAAGGTCATAAAGGTAGGAAGTGACCAAGCCATGACTCCAGCCACTTAAGGTTTCACATTCCAAATGTCAGTTTCTTTCCACTATCTTATGATATCTTTCTCCATTATCATGCATGACACTAAGTTAGGCAGTGTGAAGCATACAGAAATATGTAAGACCCAGTTTCTTTCCTTGTAGGATGTTGTTCTCTAGGAAAGGATTGCTGTATTATGCAAATTCCCATGGATGAGTAGGCTAATATTTGTGGTGGTGAAGGGATTTATCTAAGACCACAAAGCTAATAAGTGACTTTTGTTGTTGTTGAGTTATGTCTGACCCTCCATGATGCCATTTGGGGTTTTATTGGCCGAGACATTGGAGTAGTTTGCCGTTTCCTTCTTCAACTCATTTTACAGTAGAGAAATCTGAGGCACAGGGTCACATAGCTAGTGTCTGAGGCTGGATTTGAACTCGTCTTTTTTATTTCAGGCCCAGTGCTCTAGCCACCTAGCAAAGTGACAGTGGATCTTAAACCCACATTTCATGACTCTAAATCTAGTTTTCTTTCTACTTCATCATGTTGCCTTCCAAACTAATGAACTAATTGAGTTAAATGAATGCAGGAAGGACAAAGTGTTCTGAGAGCTCCAAGAACGGAGGCATGGCCAAAACTGCATCTTGTAGAATGGGCAGGATTTCCACTTATGGAGAGTGGAAGTCAGGATATTAAAGATATAAGGAATGATGATCAAAGACTCATAAGTGGGAAAGAACAGAATATTTTTCTGCAATAGTGAATCCGTGTTCCTGGTAGACTGGAGTAAAAAATATGTAGAAGGTGGTAATGTGAGTTAAGTCTGTAAATGTAATTGGAGGGCAGGGGGAGGAGAGAAAGGAATAAACACATAGCACAGCAAACCCTTCATTATTATTCCCATTTTACAGTTGAGGGAACTGAGAGCAACAGGGGTTCAGGTTCAATGGCTTGCCCCAGAGCCAGGAACAGTCTGAGACTGGATTTGAACTCAGATCTTCCTGAGTCCAGGCCCACTAGTTTATCACCTAGCTATCCCACCATTATAGGGCCTCTTAGATGCTAGACTTTCAACTGAGGACTCTGCTCCCTAAATCATCGCACAAAGTCCTTGAGAGCTTTTGAGAAGTCCAGAAATATGATCTAAACTGGGCACTAGGGAAATTCATTTGAATACAGTGTAAAGGAGAGATTGGAGTAAGAAGAGACCAGAGGCAAGTTGATATCGTTTAATTAAGAAGGAATGAAGATACGGGCTTGAGTGATATTTGTGGGAATGGAAAAACATGGGATAGAACTGAGAGCAGTTATCTTGGGTCTGGAGTCCAGAAAATCTGAGTTCAAATCCAGCCTCACACACTTACTAGATGTATGACCTTGGGCAAGTCACTTCACCCTGTTTGCCTCAGTTTCCTCATCTATAAAATGAACCGTAGAAGGAAGTGGCAAACCACTCCAATATCTCTGCCAAAACAACAACCTCCCTCAAATGGGGTCACAAAGAGCTGGATACAACTGAAAGGACTGAGCAGGGATATTGTGAAGGTGAAAGAAGATAATGTATGTTAAGTACTTTGCAAACCATAAAATGCTAAAATGTAAATATCAGTTGTTATTCTTATCTACATAACCATGGAAAAGTCATTCAGCCCCCTAGTTCCCAGTTTCCTCATCACTAAAATGGGTGGTTTGGATTAGTGTTTTCTAAAATCTCTGAGCTCACAATCTAGAATTCCACAGATGACTGGAAAATAATGATCCCAGTGAGAAACAGGAAAGTCAAAACCAAGAGGAAGAAGTAACAGGTTCTGGAGGGAAGATAACTGATTCAGTTGTGAAGAAGCCCAGTTGGACACAGCAGTGCAATAGCTGAGTTATACCCAATACACATTTGGAAATCTGTGTCTAGAGCTTTAGAGAAGACTGCGGCCTGGAATTATTGATTTGAAAGGGAATAGAATTAGCCAGACCCCAAATTCCTATTAGTACGGTGATACAAGTGCAAAAGCTGCCCACCCAGGTGGTTTGGGCCCTTATTTGATGAGTAGGTCAAAATTTCCAAAGGAAGTAAGGGAACTGGGATTGTTCCCATAGATCTCACTGCAGGGTGGTAGTCTATTCCACCTGTTATCTTGAATAGAAAAGCATAGATCTACAACATATTGGACCATGTAGAACTAATCCTGGTGGAAGGAGGAGTAATGGTGTCAGTGACCTGGGAAAAGATGGAGTTTTAGTTCTCCAGGAGTAAGGAGGCCTACTTGTGTGGAAAGGTTGAGAATTAGAACTATCCAGATTTGAAATCATGTTGGCAGGTGCAGGACAGCAGGCCCTGTTGACTAATGAAAACTCACTACTTCTCCCAGGCCCCAAGAGATCATTGTAGCAATGGCATTGCAGAAGGGCATGTCTGAGGCTTAAGGTGGGAAGGATGATTTTGGATGTGGGCCCTCATTATTTTCTCTCTTTTGGGTCAGGGCATCTCTCTTGCTTTTCTGATTACATAGATTTGCGCTCAAGTTGTGAAATGTGAATGATCTAGATTACTCCTGTGCTGTATAAAGATGTGGAAATGGGTGATTTTAAAGAGATGTGGAAAGACTTTTATGAACTGATGCTGAATGAAATGAGTAAAACCAGAAAACAATTTGTATTATAACAATTATAGCAATGAATAATTTTAAGACTTTCATCAACTGATAAAGAATAAATTAAAGAGAACCAGGAGAATAACTTAGGCAATAATAATACTGCAAGGCAAAGAATTTTGCAATCTGTAAATCTATATACAGAGCAGTTAGGTGATGCAGTGGATGGAGCGTCAAGCCTGGAATCAGGAAGAGTCATCTTCATGAGTTCAAATTCAGTTCAAATCATGCATCCATAGATCCACATATACACATGAACACACACACATATACATCCATATATATATACATATATATACACATACACATCTATATATATATACATCCATGTATATATATATATATATGAATGTCAATTAAAAAATTAATAATAGAGAGGTTGGGAGGGGAGATGCTACAAATGGGAAATACTGAATTCACTTTCAGTTGAGGTCACTGTACTATCCATTTTGGTTAACTGTTTTACTTGATTATAGGAGACCTTTCAAGGAGTGGAGAATCTGTAAATCTGTGTAGTATAAAATCAGAACATCAGTAAAACTTTTCAAGATTAATTCATCAGTGATGATGACACCCCATTCAAGTACACGAGAACAGCATCTTTATTACAGTACTCCACAATCTCTACCCTCCAACTGAACTGGAGCCCTTTCTGCCCAAGAACATGCTCTGCTTTCACAGCACTTTTGCTGGCACTGATCCCTATTTCTGGAATGTTCTCCCTCCCCCTCTTTGCCTGTTAAATTCCTCCTTTCTCTTTAATACCCATTTCAAATGCCATCTCCTCCAGGAAGTGGGCAGGCAGAGCTGTGGGTGGGGGATGGAGGTGGGCATCTCCAGTGGGTGGTACAATGTGAGTGAAATCACATGTTTGAGGATTAGGATGGAGGGTTAGGAAAGAAAAATAAAGTCAGTAGATGAATTCTGTAGAAAAGGCAAATTGCAAGAAGAGACAGAAAAAGAATGAACTGTTGGGTGATATGGGATACGGTGACAGAACTCTGATATCCATCTGGCCTTGCCAAAACTGAGCATATGCATTGTCCTTGTGCCTTGACAAAAGGCTAATGGACCATATTGGATCTTTGCACCCTGGCAGGTGTCTAGTCATGTGCCCCTCCCCACCTCCAGGAGGGCACTGCTGTGTAGCTTCTGGATGCATTAGGCTACAACACAGTCACTTTACCTAGTGGATCTGGGAGAAAACAACATGAGATGTGTATGTCAATTTCCAGCTTCCCCAGACATCTTGTTTTTAGTTCAGTGTCTTCCACAATTACTTTATATATCTTTGGAGGAACTGAGCTATCGGGTGAGTGGAAGGACTCTTATGGCCTAATCATGTGAGAAATGTCAAAACTGGCACGTTTGCAATAAGAATGGACACAATCTCTTTTTAAAGGAATAAAATAAGATTTTTAGGCTTGCATGGTTATCAATTCAAGTCTGAATGCAAACTATTCCTTTCAAATCTAGAAGTTTTGATCTTGTCTCTTCTTTGTCTCTGCCTGGGATGCCACTCTCTATCTACCTGTGGAATTCTAGACAGTCTTTAAATTTCATCTCAATTGCTACCTGCTTAGTCTTCCTTGAACCCTCTCCACAGTTTTCACCTCAAAACATTGATACAAACGAGCCACTGGAGGGCAGAGTTTTTTAGAACTTGTCTCTCCCTCCCTCCCTCCCTCTCTTCCTCCCTCTCTCCCTCGCTCTCTTCCTCTCTTCCTCTCTTCCTCTCTCTCTCTCTCTCTCTCTCTCTCTCTCTCTCTCTCTCTCTCTCTCTCTCACACACACACACACACACACACACACACAAACACACACTTGGTACACACCTCTACACAAAGTAGACACTTAATAAATGTTCATGGTGTTGCCCTCATTGCTTTTTTGACTTGACAACTTTATTGTGACCCAGTGACTAGGATGGTGATCCTGAGAGTTCTGGTATAATAGGATATTGACAAAAAACTGGTAGAAGAGGCCTCTGTAATCATGCAAAATGGAAGAAATGGAAGAGTCTAACCTATTATACAGAATTGGGCAACCAAGGAATTAAGACCGGAGATTCAGCTAAAAATGTAAGCAGATATTATGGGTACAGGAAGGAAGTAAATCAGCAAAAGCAGAGCTAGTGAGTACTGTTTTAATCTCTGATCCTAGGTCAGGAGGCTCTTGGCTCTCTCATCTGTATAATGCTCCCAGTTGAGTGTGGGAAGCTTTAGGCCACAGGTGTTGAGGGTAGTCAGAAAGAGGTCAGAAGCCTGCAGGGAAATACTTTTACTAAATGATGCATGAGTAGAAATGTTAGGCTAACTTCAGGTTATACTGCATATATCTCATTTTACTCAGTGAAATGTGTGCATTAGAAGTTGTAAGTGAGCGATCAAATTTTCACAATTGAGGAATTTTTATATTTCTCTTAATGCATCTGTTTTTCAAGTTAAATTTTCATTCGTCAGATTTATGATTTGTTTTGGTTTTTCTAAATCATATTTTCTTAGTGGTGTTGTATAGCAGTGAATCAGGGAATGACACAATTTCAGAAAAATCAAGGTTCAAAGTAACACAGATGATAATGGAAAGATTCATTTTGAGATAAGTAGACATGTTACCAAACATGGTATAAAACAGAGGTACCAAACTTGCAGTCAATAAGACCCCTGAGGTAACAAAATTAAGACGAAATTGGGAAATATTTAACAAAGTAAATTAAAAAATACAATTAAACATAGATAATGTCAATTTGTGGCTAAGTCAATATGAGGCCCTAGGGATCCATTTCTATTTGATTTTGAAACCACTGGGGTAAAAGATGTTGTAAAACTATCAAGGGAAATGGGGAACTGAAAAAGAAATGGGGTAATCATAGAGAAAGAATAAGACAACAGACAGCAAAAAAGGTGCATTCATGCCCCTGAGGCAATGAAGGAATCAAAGACAATCTCCATTGCCTTACAAGATATGGGGACAATTTATGAAAACAAATACAGATGAGCACCAGCTTGAACAAGAAGGTGGGAAGATATTAAGGTCTACAATTGTTGAGGGGCAGCTCACTGAAAAAAATCACATATTCATTAAAGCATCAAGGGAGTGGTTTTATAAACACACATCTTTTATACATAGCTACCCTGCATTTAGTAATTAAAAACTTAAGGTTAAATTAACTTTTATTGATTGCTTTGCATAAAGCTCTATGTAAGGTCTTACAGGGGATACAGAATGGAGGACAGTCTGTCCTCCAAGAGTTTATAATATGGAAATTGAGAGAGTAAGAGAAATTCATTAAAACAAACAAACTGTGATACAAGGGAGGATATTAAAATTATAAAGGAGCTTTAAGAGGAAACCTGTCTATAAATTCAATGTTCTGTTACTGAGCACATCTTGGAGTAAAGAATAACTGTTAGAATCTGACTTTGACACATAGTGACTGTGTGATTGTGGACAAGTCACTGAACCAGTTGGTGTCCTGGGAAGCTCTCTGAGACTATATTTTGTTGATACAAGTATTCATTGATGGAGAGCATTTCCTTACCAGGAAATAATAGATCCATTATTTTCACCTCCACAAATTCTAAAAAGAGAACTACAAAAAAAAGAATATTGAGGTGGGACATTCAGCAGATGAGATTGTCTCTGGTTAGTTTTGTGCTAGAAGTGACATTTGGGTTGAGTTTGGATGAACAAGTAAGATTTCAGTGGGGAGTTGGAAGGTGTGTGTGTGTGTGTGTGTGTGTGTGTGTGTGTGTGTGTGTGTGTGTAAAAGACAATCCCTGAATGAAGGTTAAAAGACATATTATTAACAAGGCCTCTGAAGTGATAAAGCACAGTCTCAGGAGATGGAGAGTATGGGCAAAAAGGTGAAGAGTTTAGATCTGGGCATGATGGCTCTTAAATGCCAAACCAGAGAGTTTGAATTTTATTCAAGGCACTTAAGAAATCTGAAAACTTCTTTGAAAAACAGGAGCAACAGACTTTATCATTTGGAAAGGAGAATGTTTCTAGAGGAAGTTTATAGTGATAAAGGAGGTAGGAACTTTAGGAAGAAAAGGAGGCAAAGAGACAAGGAAATCAGTTAAATATATAGCTGGATTTATGGTGTTAGATTTGAGGAAATATGCCTATATTTGATAGCTTTTGTTTAATTCCAATTCAAGCCTGCACTCATGGCCTTGCATCTTCTCTCCATGTATCTGATATACAGATTGTTTATTGGGGAATAAGTGTAATTTTTCCATTCCTGGAATATTTCATAACAATCAAGGATGCCAAGTATAACCAGGATGAAAGACATTTAATGATATGTATCAAATTAGATTGAGAAAGCTCAAATGAACACATTTTTTTCACTGAAAATTAAGAACAGCTGGATTTTTCATTGTAAATATTTCACATGCTTAGAAGTAGGCTAACTGATGATTTTAGGGGCAATTTGCAGTCTAACACATAACTTTTTATGCTTTTTACATGCTACATATATTTTAAAAATCAGGGATAGATATCTGTGATTAAGTTTCCTCAAGAGATATGATAATCCTATTAAAGATTTGTGTGATTTTCAGAATTTGTGCCAATTTAAAGAAAGATATTCTGGGGAGGAAGAGAAAACTATATAAACTATTTATTCTTTTTTTCTTCTTCAATAAGTTAGTAGTCCTGTGAGTTTCTGGAAAACCTGATAAAAGTCAATCCAAGAAAGAAAAAATATCTTAGGAATAGATCTTATTTATCAAAATAAAATCTTGTTACCCAAAAGTGTAAAAATTATGAATTTCAATCTTAGAGGCTACAAAAGTGTTTTGCAAAATAACATGTGTCTAAGGAGCTATTTTTTTATGAGTTGCTGGGAGTAGGGGGAAAAGGTACGTCAATTGCTGACCACCATCACTCCATGCTTCATTAGCCTTATCCTTGAATGTCTAATAGAATGTCCGTTTCTGGACTTCTTACAGAATTTTTCTAGCTTGGTGATAACTACCAGTGTGTGTTCTGTTAGCACAGTCTTAGAAAACTCAGTTACCTATACACCACAGTGAAAGACTGAATAAAATTGTTAGTTCAATCTCCCATACATCAGCACAAGATTGAAATAGTATCATTTCTATGACTAAATAGATTTTTTTTTTTTGCTTTTTTGAAGGTGGGGAAGCTATGGCAATTGGTGTTAAGTGATTTGTCCAAGGTCACTCAGCTATTAAGTGTTAAGTGTCTGAGGTCAAATTTGAACTCAGGTCAT